>CM056736.1:61895762-62632007 GCA_029844215.1 Przewalskia tangutica | reverse complement strand
ATCACTGTTCAGCTGGTTGGGAAGCTCCATTATTTTCGAGGCTTTGTATTTTGGTACAGTTCCCTGAGGTTGTAGATTTTGTAAATTCAGGGGTATGGCGGGGCCCTGTCCCGTCACAGTTATTACGTCAAAACTCTTAGAGTTCTGTAGTCATATCTTGTGGGTCGCTTTGTAAAAAAAAAGGTACTGCTTTTTGGTTTTACGTAGTTTATGTATCCAGGAAGGTAGCCTTATCGGCTAACATGTTATTTATTTCCTGTTAAGTTTATGTATGTTCCGCTGATTATCTCTGATGTATACCTGTAAGGGTGCCCATGTAGGGCAACAGTCGCGGGCCCGGGGTCGGGTCGTGACATTTTGAGTCATTTTTTAGTTAGTATTTTACTCTTTTCATTTGTGTTTGATACAGTATTAGGGTCGTTTTCCTTTCCTTTGTGTCACAGCGGTCAGAAATGGAGAAATGACAAAAAGGAGGTGAAATGAGCATAATTGAGATGGAATTGCACACAAAAGGGCCAAGAAATGAAGTCTAAAAAGTTCCGAGAAGTATAAAGGAGATCAGACGAAGTCTGGACGAAAAAAAGGATGAAGAAACGAAAAAATGCAAAATTCGTGAATAGTACTATTTAGGCGACACGGCGCCCGAATAGTACTATTTGGCCTCCGTGGCGCCGGAAGTTCAGAAAACTGCAGATTTTCGGCGCCGGAATGCAGGGCCACGACGCCGAAACGGAAAAATATGATTTCTGGGCCGAATTTGACACGTTTTCAGGGTCCAAAAGGGATAACTTTTCCTACTTACAAAACTTATATAATTCCTAAAACCCTAATCATCCTCCATACCTTTTTAGACCTCATCATACCACAATTCGACCACATTCTACATCATTGTAAATATCCCACAACACCATTCAAGGAGACAAGACTTTGGAGGCTTTTCAAGTATTTTCTTTTCTTTCTTTTGCTTTGTTTATTTCAATTCATGTATGGAGATTGTATTAGTTCTTAGCGTGACTATGGCTAGGAGCTAAGTACTTTATTAGGGATTTCCTTGTGATTCTCTTGAAACTCTTATTCATGAATTAATACATTAGTTGGTTTCTTCTTTACTTGTTTAAGATTTATTCAATAATTGTTTTGAATGTTTGATAGTTAATTAGCTACTAATTATCATCACATATATGATTTCTAATCGAAATCCGAAAGGGGAGATTGTGAATATGCTATAGTTGAATAAACATAGGTTAAAATCGTGGACGAAAGTACCCCGATACTTGTGTAGCTTAATAGGTTATTGTTCTTAATCCTCCTTTTTGGTAAATCCTATCATCGAAAGATAGAAGGGTTCTGCATCGGGGTTGAGTGTTTATATATCCTAACCAGAATATAAAACGGTCTAGTTAACCTGCTATCTTAACGTAGAAGAAGAAGTCAGTCTAGTTGTATTAAAGATTGAATAGAGTGGATAGTTGATGATCTTGGAAGCCCTAATTCTCCATCGTAACTGATTTAATTCAAAGTATTTTAGTTAATTTCTTTATTTCCTGCATTATTAGTCTAAAATTCCAAACCACTTAACGTTAACCAAATAGAAACTATAGAATAGATAATCGGTACTTGAGAACCAGTCCCTGAGGACGATATTCGGTCTTACCTAAACTATATTATTTGTCACGATATGTGCACTTGAGTTAAACATGTGTATAAATCGCACATCACTAGTCGGATGAGGTAGATGTGTAGCACCCTATTTGGGTGCTAGTTAGAACCGTACATATGCACTAGTGGGTCATCAGAATCAAAAGTCATTCTCAGACGTTGTAGTAGGTATATTATCTATCTTTCCTCGAGATGTGTATGTACTGATTTATCTAAGTTGTACTTTACCATATGTCACTCCATTCTCTGCTATTAAATTTGATAAAGAATCTGATATGTTAAGTGAATCGTTTGTTGTATCTACACTAATTGGTATTCCTGTGATTGCCAAGTGAGTATATCGAGACTGTATAGTGGAAGTTTTTGGTCATCGTACCATAGCAAACTTGGTAGATCTAGAGATGGTGGATTTTAATGCGATTATGGGTATAGATTGGCTAGCCTCGTGTTATGCTAAAATGGGTTGTTAGACTAAAGTCATCTAATTTCATTTTCCGAATGAGCCAGTCTTAGAATGGAAGGTAAATGCTATAGCACATAAGGGTAGGTTTCTTTCATACCTTAAGGCGAGAAAGATGATCTTCAAGGGCTATATATACCATTTAGTCCGAGTCCGTGACGCAAAAATGGAACCTCACTAACTCTTTAGTCAGTCCTGGTAGTAAATAAAATCCCAAGCATATTTGGTGAGCCTAAATGCATTTCTCTTGAAGAAATTAATTTTTGCCATCGGGGTGCTTTCGGGCACTCATCCCATGTCTACCACTCCCTATAGGATGGCTCCTATTGAATTAGAAGAATTGAGAGAACCGTTGGAGGATTTGCTTGGAAAAAGGGTTTTATTAGACCCAATACCTCCATGTGGGGTGTACCCGTATTGTTTGCTCATAAGAAAGATGACTCGCTTAGAATGTGTGTCACTTATCATCAGTTAAACAAGGTTACTATTAAGAATATGTACCCATTTCCAAGAATTGATGATTTTGTCGATCAATTATAAGGTGCTAGGTACTTTTCAAAAATTGATCTTATATTCGGGTACCATCTGTTGCGAGTTAAGAAAAAGGGCATTCCGCAAACTGCTTTCAGAACTAGATATGATCATTATGAGTTCTTTGTAATGTCTTTTGGGCTTACTAACGCCCCGACAACTTTTATGGACTGGATGAATCGGATATTCAAATCATTCTTGGATATTTTTGTAATTGTATTCTATATGAGGCCTTATATGGGCGGAAATGTAGATCCTTGATTGATTAGTTTGAAGTGGGTGAAGTTGAATTGCTAGGATCTGACCTAGTCCGGCAAGCTGTAGAGAAAGTAAAGCTAATCCAAAAGTGGTTATTGACTACCTAGAATCGGCAGAAATCCTATTTAGATGTTCGACGTTGCGATTTGGAATTTGCAGTTGACGATTGGGTATCCCTAAAGGTGTTGCCTACGAAAGGCGTCATAAGATTCGATAAGAAGGGGAAACCTATTCCCAGATGTCGAGTCATATAAGATCATTCGTAGGATACACCAAGTGGCCTACGAGCTAGAACTACCCTTGCAATTAGAAGCGATTCACCTAGTATTCCATGTATCAATTTTGCGCAAGTGTTTAAGAGATCCCTCCCGCATTACCCCCATGTAGTATGTTCAAATTATCGAGGACTTATCTCACGAAAAAAATTCCTATAGTTATTCTAGATTGCCAAATTCGGAAACTGAGAACTAATGAAGTTGCCTCCATTAAAGTGTTGTGGAGAAATAATAACATAGAGGAAATGACTTTGGAGGTCGAGGAAGATATGAAATCTCGATATCCTTACCTCTTCCAAACCAAAGGTTATGCCATATGATACAATTTCTCTATTTTTGCGATGAATATACTTATTTCGTATTCTATGTACCCCATTCAGGTGCCAACAATCAAAGTGGAACCGAGGCAACCCCGAGTATACATGGAAGTATACGAGGTGAGTTATGGCTAACTTTTACATTTATTGATGTGTTGATGGTCGCATGAGGCCAACGATATATTGTATGGCCATGTCTGGCACTTGTGATAGTTCTGACTGATTGACAAGTTTTTGGAATAGTCCTATTTATATAGGAAACTCTGCTGAAATTTTATGAAAACCCGAGAATTTAGAACCCTCAGTTACATCCCTCAACATTCGAGAACGACTATTTTTAAGGGGAAATGATGTCATACCCTGTAATTCTACTCGTGATCGAAAGTACAGTTAGTTAATTTGAGTTTCGACAACCCGAGACCCTTTCTGAGGGTCACGTATGACTTATATGATCATTAAAGAGGTATACGAAAGATGAGAAGTCAAATGTATTAAGGGAAACATATCTCAGTGAAGTTTGATAAAAGTTAGATGATATGCTAAGTGTTCCACCCAACGGAAGTCGATCTACTTCGCCGGTCATGCCACGGATCAATGCCTTCACTTCCCCACCTCATTGCCCCTATCTATGTTGGGTTCTGCTACCACAAATGATGTTCTGGGGCACAGAACTAGCTGCATATCAGATGCGGTGGGGAGTTATATATAGCCAATATCAGTGGCTTCTCATTCTTATTTCATTTTTTACCTCAACTCACTCCTAACACCCTTAAGCACTTTTCTAGGGTTTCTATATCATCAAATATCAATTCTATACAAGTTTGAATAAAAATCTTCCATAAATAATCCATAGAATCTTGGAAATCTTCTTTGTAGCAAGGTGAAACGTATAATCTTATTGAGATTGGGAGGAAAGCTTATGATGCAAGTCTTCTTGACTTGTTTAAGGTAAGTTCTTGATGCTTTTAATGATCTCTAGCATATTTTAGCTTAGTTGGATTTATTGGTAAAGGCAATTTGTGATAGTTGAGCTAAAACTCCATGAAAGAGTTGCTTCGATTCTTGGATTGTTCTTGATTAAACTTTGAGATGATCATCACTAGAAGTTGAAGGATATGGTGTTAGAGATTATGAAATATGTAGTATGATCTTATTGATGTTGTGGTTGGTGTTGTTTAAAGGGAAGTAATAACATATCGGTAGCCTTGTACACCATAGTTTGAGAAACACGTCTTCTAGGTATTTGGCGAATTGTCCGAGTGAATCAATTTGTAGTTTATTAATCTTATCTTGACCCGAACCATTTATATTGTATAGATAATCACTCGTAAACCATTTGAGGGTTCATGAGGCATTGTTATCTAAGACACTCAAGTATGTAAAGCTTTACCTCCTTTATTGGTGGAATGATTCAAAGTTAAGCATCATCAAACCGAATGTTCCGAAAGAAACTCCAATTCTTAGAAGATATAAACATGGTTGTTCTAATCATTGATGTTTTTCTTATAGTAGCTCTTGAATTTGGTTCCACACTCATCATACGTTCCTTGTCAAAGGTGTTTCTTGTGTTCTAATAAGACATTCGAACTTGTTTCCTTGTAGGAGTTATATAGAGCTCTTCGTTACCATTGTTATACTATTGAACATATGATATTTCAATTTTCTTTGTCAAAAGGGTTCCTTGTATTCTATCGAAATTCGTTGGGTGATTTCCCCTTGTCGGGATTGTGTCTCATATATCTTGAGAGTTGTTTTTATACTATTGATCCTGAGTTCATGATAAATTATAATGTTGGATATAAAAGTGTTTCATAATGATTGATGGAGGGTTAATGACCTTGTGTCACCCCGACCTATTCCTATTGGGTTTATAAGGTCATTCATGCATCATATGTATACATATTTATGTATTTATTTTATGAAATCGAGTTGCGCTATAGTTGATCGGGTATGACACTTATATGTATACACCACTACAGCTAGGTACGATAACACCGAGTCTTATATTAGGGTCGGGTATGATAACATCTTAGTCCCATATTAGGGACGGGTATGATATGACATTTATATTACCCCAAAGTGTGGATATATACTTATATAGTTAGTTTTCAGTGATATTATATATTGTATATGCCCACCATGGCCTTCGAGGTTCAGGTTGTTTCATTACTCTAATTTGATCATGTTATTTCCTTCACTTATGTTTATCTGCCTTACATATTCAGTACATTATTTCATACTAACATCCCTTGCTGGGGCGCTGCATTTCATGCGACATGTATAGATAGACGAGTTGATGATCACCCGTAGTAAGTACTTTGATTCAATAGTTGTGGTCGATACGCTCCCCTTCTTCTAGACCTGCTTAGTCAATCGATAATGTTGGTTTTTATCTCTATATATATGTATATCATATGTATGGTGGGGCCCTATCCAGATAAGTTTCTACTCTGTATCATATTTAGAGGCTTTTAGACTAGTGTCATCTGTTCAGTTGGTTAGTATGGCCTTGTCGACCTCTTTTGGATAGTCTGTTGTATCTATAATGGCCTTTTCGGCCTTAAGTTATGTATATATTTATTGTTGGGCTTCTTCTGCATGCAGGACCTTTTCGTGTCTTACCCATTTATCATTGATTAGAGGCATTGTCGGCCCAAGTCTTATTACATGTGGTTTAGATACTATGGTTGGTACGCTCGGGCCTTAGGGTGTCGACTTCCCACCACACCCCCCGAGGTTGGGGTGTGACATTTTATATGCGTAAAATGTGGTATTCCTGAATGACATCCTTGATTGGACAACACAATGTCCGATTTTAACTGCCTTATATGACACACCTATATTACACAACTTTTATATGCGTAAAATTTGATGTTTATGAGTGACATCCTTGATTGGACAACACAATGCCCACTTTAGACCTTTTTATATGACACACTTATATAACATAACTTTTATATAACTCATTCGGTTAAAAACTTCATATTTTGAAAATTCCTAGAAATATTGTATTCAATAGTTGGTTCAAAAATAGACAAAAAGGCAAGGGTATCTCAAGAAGGCCTAATGGTAGGATAGAAACAAACATAATTGAATCATATTTTGAAAAAGAGATACTATGATGTTACACTGATTTATCTGATGAAAATGATGGTATTTTTCGTCCCTTTAAAAATCAACCAATTTTTATCAATGTTAATTTAAAAGGTGTTGGACACATAATTGAGGGTGACACACACTCCTCAAAACTCGAAGGAGCTATAATTTGGGTGAAAAGCTTCAATGGATTTAATTATATTCGAAAAAGTGTGATTATGAGGTATTATGTCGGTGGCATAATTTAATAGTGTCATAATCTTTGTCTGCTACATTTTAGACCTCCAAATTAAAGGATGAACCACTAGTTATCCAACATTTTATGAAAGAAATTTTAGAAATACAAAAAGCACTAGACATGTATTATGTTTTGGACAATCTTAATTTCCGAGGAGCGGAGGAAAAAGATCATTGTAAATTATTAGAAAATAAAAATCTTCATTGAGACTCTTCTTATCCAGTTTATTTAATAATTTAAGAATGGATAGGTCTTCCAAAATATTTACCACATACATTAGATTGTGGAGTACCATATTGTTGTGTCAACTAAGTAAGTGTTCCTAATGATGATAGTTGGGATCTGGACTACAATGAGGAAGATGGAGAAATAGAATAATGAGGAAGATGAAAATGACGACGATGATGAGGTGGTGCCAGAAAGTGACGAAGATTAGATTATTTTTCAAATTATTGTATTTTATGAGAATTTTATTTCTAAATTTCTTCATTGAAAATAATCTTAAAATACATAATTCAAGACACTTCATTAAAAATGACAAAATACATTAACACACAAGTTTACAGATATACTTTTTGTTAGCAATCATAGAAAATGGATTTATTGGCCAATAAGATTCATCACCAAGTGGGTAAAAATGGACATCATACGCTTTTAGATAACTTTGTGTGTTGTATTCTGATGTTGGATATTGTGATACCCTCTTTCCAATCAACTTGAAACACTTGAAGGCATGATAACATGGCATGTGGTATGATTGCCACTTACCACAAGTGCACATTCTCATATTTTCATAAATATTATGAATGTTGCCTCCCCGACCTGAGTAAATACCTATCGGGATGCCCATTCTCGAGTTGAAGTGGGAGAAGATTTCCATGGATTTCGTGATAGGATTGCCTCATACCTTAGGCAAGTTTGATGCTATATGGGTCATTATGGACAGGTTGACTAAGTCTACCCATTTCATTCTAGTTCGGACGACTTATAATTCAAAGAAGTTGGCTAGGATCTACATTTGAGAAATAGTTTGATTGCATAGGGTGCCTATTTCTATCATTTATGACTGGGTACGTAGTTTAATTCTCACTTTTGATTGTCTATACAGAAGGAGCTGGGTATTATAGTGGAGCTTAGTACAACCGTTCACCCTAAGATCGATAACATGTTTTAAGCCTGTGTGATTGACTTTGATGGTCATTGTGATCAGTTTCTATCCTTGGCGGAGTTCGCCTACAATAAAAGTTACCATTCGAGTATTGAGATGACACCATTTGAGGCCTTGTATGGTAAGATGTGTCGTACTCCTGTCGGGTGGTTTGATGTTTTAAAGTTTAATCTTGGGGTACTAATTTTTTGAGAGAGTCGTTGGATAATGCTAAGTTAATCCAGGACCGACTTCTTACATCCCAGAGCAAACAGAAGAGCTATGCAGACCGGAGAGTTCGCCCTTTGGAGTTTATGGTTGGAGAGAGAGTTTTGCTGAAGGTTTCACCCATGAAGGGTGTGATGAGGTTTGGAAAGAAAAGGAAGCTTAGCCCAAGGTTTATAGGTCCTTTTGAGATTGTGGACAGAGTTAGTGAGGTGGCTTGTGAGTTGGCTTTACTTTTTGGATTATCTAGTGTGCACCATGTGTTTCATGTGTTTATGCTGATGAAGTATATGGCTCATGATTCTTATGTGATTATATGGGATTCAGTGACACTGGACCAAAACTTAGCTTATGAGGAGGAGCCTGTAGCTATTTTGGACATACAGGTTTAGAAGTTGAGTTCTAAGGAGATAGCTTCTGTAAAAGTGTAGTAGAGGAACCGCCCAGTGGAAAAAGCTACATGGGAGACTGAGTTTGATATACAGGATAACTACCCCGAGCTATTTGAGAGTGTAGGTAGTTCCTTTTCTTTATCATTCGAGGACGAATGTTATTTTAAGTTGTACCTGATATAACGACTCAAAAAGTAATTTTTGCTTATTTTGCCTGGAAACCCTTAAGTTACCCTTCCTGAGTCTTTATTTGCTTGTTTGTGAATTGCGGAGATGGGAGGAATGGTTCTCGATACAATCGGGTAGGTTTCAAACCCATTTTAGTAGGTTTGAGAAATCCCAAGTTAAGAGAACAGAAGAGTTTGACCCACAGTTGACTTTCGGGTAAACATACTTTGTTTCTAGTTTCATCGATTCCATTAGCTGCGGAATGACGTTTATGACTTAGTCAAGCCATTGGTTCAGCTTTTGAGGCAGCCGGGTGAGTGTTGAAAGTTAGGTTGTAAAATTATGGAATTAGAACATAAGAGTTGACTTTAGTCAAACTCGGACCTTAGATACCTTTTGGGGGGAATCCGAGTGCGCGAGCAAGTCTAGAATGTATTTTCTGGTAGGAGTGCATATTTGGTTTGTGTCTGAGAGGTCCCGAGAGTGTTTCGAGTGGTTGACAAAGAGTTGGAATAATTGGGCATTGTTGGTGTCTAGTGTTCTCCCCAGCGCCCTTGGTTTTACTTCAGTGTGTCCGCCTCAGCGGACGCTTGGCTCACCAAAGTGAGGTTCTCCCATAAGCTGACACGCCTCAGCAAACAAGTCCTCTCTGGGGCGGGAGTGCCTCGGTGGTGTTTCCCTTCGCCTTAGCGGGTGGTCAGGTATTTAAGTGGATTCACCCCGACAGATAGGGTTTCCGCCAGAACGTGTCCCTTCCAGTGAAATCGACTCTGCCACAGCGGAAGTACTGTTCATATTTAAGAGAGTTAATGACCTAGAAGAATCCTTTCATTCCCTAAAAATATTTTCTCTTGATCCTAGAGCTTGGGGAGCAGATTTCTTAGAGATTCAAGGGGATTTCATCCTTAAGGTAATCTTTCCCCTTTTTGTTAATGTGTTTTAGTTAATCTTCATCCTAAGCATGATTCCTGGGGAAATAAGAGAAATGCCTTGTTGAGAATAAGAAAGTTAAAATTGGGGATTGGATTATTGTTGTTGATATTGTAAACTAGTGATGAATTCAACTAGTAGATGATAATTACTTGACCAATTGCATGATTAAAACCCTTTTGGGAATTCGGGAAAATTTTAAGCTAGAAATTGGGGCTTTTGCCAATTTCCTAAAATTGAGGATACAATTGGACTTTGTTGTTAAATTAACTTGAGATTATGAACGTCTACCATGTATTGATACTATTTAAGTAGGAAAGTTCATATTTTGATAATGTGTCTCGGGGTTCTTTTGTACTTTACCTTGGGAATTATAGATACCGTTAGACCGTAACCTCATATAGTTGATATAACCGATCATAGTGGGCTCGTGAGGAGGCTCGACGAAAGGGGAAAACTATTTTGTGAGTTCTTCGTCTTTGATTCAGGCAAGTTGAAACTTTCTAGACTCTAGTATAGCGTTTATATGTTGGTATGCAACTAATTAATGAGAGTAATAGGGAATTGGGGTCCTGTATTAGTGAGGTGACGAGCACTAATACGGGTATAAGTGAACATAACTTGGGTAAATAATGAACTAGTATGATATACTTGATGGAGATTATGTATGTATTTAGCCCTTCGAGCCACGAGCACGGCGCATAAATCTACTTAGGTTGATATGTTTGCTGATTAATTGGGTTTGTAGCCGTATTTGATATTATATGCTTTATTGAACATGTCATGCATTCATCACTTTACATCCCATCTAAATACTTGAAAAGAAACTGATAAATACTGATTATATTGGTATGATGATTGCATAGTGTACACATATCCATATCATTCATACGTATTATAATTGGCATTGAAATGTTAAAATATTGCTGAGAGAGTCTTGGGAAGCTGGTTGTTGGATATGGTACATAATACGAGATTGATGACTGATGATGATACTTCAGTCACAGAGCTAGTATCTGATGGGATCTTATGGGTATATGAACCTCATGAGTCCCTCATGTATCCCAAGTATATATGACTATCGCATACATACATATCATCTGCATTACGTTTATTCATATTGTGATATGTACTTAGTGTTATGTGTGCTCGATGCTGATTATTTATATACTTGGACTCTTTTGGTTTGATGAAAGAAATATTGTTAGATTACGCTTATATCACTGTGAGACTTGAGTGGAGTATCTTGATGGGTATAGACGCCTTGAATGGGGTATAGGATAAACCTTGTTATAAACCTGATAATGTGAGAGTACTTGTACAATATCGAACTGTAGACTTATTGCTAGGTTGATTTACTGATTACTTATTATGTTTAACTAACTAATTAGTAGAGAAGTATCAGAAAGTACCAACTCTCACCACCATTATAGCTAGAGTCGGTCGACAATACTGTTGAGTACACGTGTTTCCCGTACTCATTCTATGCTTGTTGTACTCTATGTGCAACACACGATGATAGAGTATAATCATGTTGAACGTGTATTTGAAATTAAAACATGCATTTACCAAGGTCAGGGAGGGAAGATTAATATTAATTATAAGAATACGAGAATGTGGACTTGTGGTAAGTGACAATCATACCATATGTCGTGTTCTCATGCCTTCAAGTGTTTAGAGGCAATTGAAAAGGGGGCATTACAATATATGGCGTCAGGATACAAAGTGTATAGTTATCTTAAAGCGTATACCGATCGTTTCTACCCACTTGGTGATGAGGCTTATCGGCAAAGAGAGACATTTTATATTTTTTTTATAACAAAGAGTATATTCGTAAATTGTGTGTTAACACACGAACTCGAATTTCCAATAAATGAATATTTCGGATAGGACATGCTCTCGAAAGTGCTCGATGTGCAAGGAGTTTGACCATAATAAGCGTTTGTGTCCTCTACGGGAACGTGATGGAGGTACCTATCGTGGTGCAAGTACCTATAGTGGTGGAAGCAAGTCTCGTGATAGAAGAACTCTCGTGGTGGGAGATCTTCTAGCGGTGGTCATGATTTTATGAATGTATTTTAATTATGCTTGATGTATTCAAATTTGTTAAGAATGATGAATCTTAATTATTTTTCTGTTTGTTATGAGTGATGTATTTTATCTTTTTTAATGAAGCATCTTGTTTTGAATGGAGAAATTTAGAAATAAAATTCTAATAAAAAAACTAATAAAATACAATAATTTGAAAAGTAATCTAATATTCGTCGCTTTCTAGCACCACCTCATCATTTTCATCTTCCTCCTTATTTGCATTCTTTTATTCATCTTCTTCCCATTCATTTTTTTCTCCATCTTTCTCGTTATAGTCTAGATCCCAACTATCATCATTAGGAGCACTTGCTTGGTTGACACAACAATATGACACTCCACAATCTAATATTTGTGGTAAATATTTTGGAAGACCTATCCATTCTTGAATTATTGGATTAACTCGATAAGAGCCTCGATGGAGATTTTTATTTTCTAACAGTTTCCAATGATCTTCATCCGCTTCTTGAAAATTAAGATCGTCCAAAGCATGATACATGTCTAGTGCTTTCTGCATTTCTAAAATTTCTTTCATCAAGTGTTGGATTACCATCCTTGAATTTGGAGGTCTGAAATGTTACAAACAAAGCCTGTGGCACAACTAAACTATGCCACCGATATAATACCTCATAATACATAAAAAGTTCAACAATTCACAATTTTTAATGCAAACACAAATAAATTAGTACATAAAAGTGCCAATTACATAATACATTTAAAAACATAGAAAATATATAATAATTAAAAACGTGCAACTAGTAAAAACAAAATACATGAAATAATAAACTTAATAAATAAAATACATGAAATAATAAATTTAATAAACAAAATACATAGAAATAATAAACAACAACAAGATAGCACAAATCATCTTCCAAATTTCAATTTAGCTTTCAAAGAATTTTTCTCGTGTTGAGTGTCTCTGAGGTTATCCATGAAAAAAATTATTTTTCTTCGGATTCTTTTAGCAAGACCTCCAAAAGGTCAATTTTTTCTTGAGCTTCCATAAGTTTAAATTACAAGTCAAACTTCACAATATCTCTAGTGATACGTGAAGTCGCGGTATCTTAGTGATACGTGAAGTCGCGGTATTTCTATCAACATGAGGCCTTTTAAACTTCGTCGCCACAATTTTATCCACGGAAATTTCATCTTCCTGTCAAAAATATTTGCAACCATCCATATCCTATAATCATTATAAGAAAATCAGTTTTTGAAAGTAAAATATATAGATAATGTGAAAAACTCTAAACACTAAAAACTTGTAAATTTTTTTTACATCCGTCACTTTACAACGCCAAAAACGACGCCCGCCCCGAATTATCAGTCCTTGATGTTCTGAGCTTATAGTAATAACCACAACTACAAACATCGATTCTATAGCAAAGTTAAGTTTAACGTTTCGAAACTTTGAGACATGATTTTGGGAGCTAAAGTATAGTAAAAGAATAAAAATGGAGAAGGTGAATAGTGAATATGAAATGGAGGGGGTTTATAAGGGAAAAAGTTAGTTTTGTGACGTTTTTTTTGAAATATTTTGGTTAATTTTGGGTTCTGGACTCCAAATAACCCTAAGCATACACCAGCGGCTATTAAGGGTATCTGGGACAATTCACTGTCAACATGTAGCTTCCTTTGCGTGCAACTATCGTGATTATGTGGGCTTCTTTTTTCTTCTCCTTTCAGATTTCTATTTCTAACCACCAATCACCAATGTCATACTATTACATTAAATTCCTTTCTACAGCTGTAGCCCACATTTTATAATGCCATGAATTTTCATTTTTTCATTCTTTGAACAAATGTATTTTGGAAAAAGTTTTACGATGTTTTGTGTTCAAATTGTTTACCAACACATTTTTCTTTAAAATAGCTGAAAATATTAATTAAGTAAAAATCTATTTTTCGAAGGATTATCAAATTAATTTTAAGTAATAGCATAATATTAGCTAATAAATTTATTTTTCACACACAAAATTTATACTTTCATAATACTACTAAATATATATATATATATATATATATATATATAAAATTGAAAAAACTTAATCATCATTTTAAAGATTTTTACCTACGCTTGGACCCGTGCACAACACGAGATCTAATAACTAGTTTTATATGTGTACTACTCAGAGATTTAACTACTTTTTGAAAAATAGGATGCCATCATTATATTTAATAATTTTAATGTCTTTAATATATACTTAATTATAGATATACCTCATAATTAATAATATAGGAATTGTGTTTAGTGTAATTAAGTGTTGTATTTGGTGTATAAGGTTTCAAAGAAAGTGGAAATTAGTACAAAAGCCCATCATAACCCACAAATTACAAGGAGAGAATGGGGCCAACCCAAATTTTGGATATTGTCATAAGTCGGTTTGTAAACCCGCCATCTATAAATTCCTTCCTCAATTCTCATCCTCAAAAGTCTCTCAAATTCAAATTAGTAATGCCGGTGAACTTGACTGCAAACGCGATCTCGGCGATCAACGCCGGCGATGTGAACTCAAAGCCAGTGGTTCAGGTATTGGACATCAAGCTAATCGGCACCACACAGGAACGCTACCGACTCACACTATCCGATTCTGAGTCGACTCAGCAAGCTATGCTTGCTACTCAGCTCAATAACCGAGTCAAAACTGGCCGCATTAGGAAAACCTCCGTCATTCAATTGATTGAATACATCTGTAGCACTGTTCAAAATCGAAAGTAATTTATTATTTTCTTATAAACTAGATGATTACTTTTGCTTCTACACTGTTCAAAATCACAAATATTAATTTATTATTATTTTCTTCAACCTTCAATTATGAAACTGTATTTACAGTATAGATGATTGCATTTGCTTCTACACTGTTCAAAAGCACAAGTATGAACTTATTACTCTATCCATTCACTTTTACTTGTCACGTTTCACTAGAGTTAATTTGACTAATATTCAGATCTAAATTGAATTAGATTCATTTAATGTTTTAAAGCTCAAAAACTATAAGAAAAATACTATAAGTTGCAATTTTTCTCATAGTAATATGATGAAAAAAATACATTTTAAAATGTTTGTCAAAACTCATGTAGTTTGACTCTCGAGCAGCGAAACATGACAAGTAAAAGTCAATGGAAGGAGTATTTTCTTCAAGCTTCAATTATAGAACTTTATGTACAGTAGATATTATTACATTTGCTTCTACTTTTGATTGCATATAAAGCTTGTGATATTTGCTTTATTATGTGTTCTCCTTATTCTGGTGCGCTCCTATTTGTGTAACTGCCTTTTTATCCATATACAAGGTCTTTCAATGTAAAATTGATAGATTTGGCTTTGGTTTTGTTGTTTGAGCTTAATTAGAATGTCGATGCTCTGGTAGAGAAATACTACCTAATGATTTGAATGTGCACTTACTTCCATATGAAAAAAAACGCTTATAGAAGTTCATTATGTTTTTTCCTATTTTTCCTTGTGGGCACATTTGTGTTTAGTATTCATAGACTAGTTATTTCCAGTGTAACTTCAATAGATTTGGCTTGGATTTTGTTGTTTTGAGCTTTAACTAGAATGTTGATGTCGTGATAGAGAATTATCTCTTAGTCATTTTGATAAGCACTTCTATGCAAAATACAATACAATATATAACTTCATTGTGTTTTCTCCAAATTTTTATTGTATGTGCATTTGTGTTGTCATCCCTTTACTAGTCATTCCGAACGTAAATATAAATTTTTCTTTGAATTTGTTGTTTGAGCGTTAACCAGAATTGATACCTTGGAATGAAACTATTTGTGTAATCAGCTCAATGGTCGAGAGTTACTCCATAACAATTCAAGTATGCACAGTGCAACATAATAGAACACAAGTTTCTTGTCAATATTTGTTTCATTTCTGGTTGGTGTTAGCTTTCTAAATGTTTTCTACATAGACTAGGGATTATGTCAGAAACATGAAGCAGTTTTCCCCATGGAAATTGTTGCATTGCCAAAATCGTATAATCTTTGCCTTGGTGTCATCTTGGGTTGGGTGCTGAAAATACTTTCCCATAGATTAGAAAAATGTGGCATTTCTGTGCATAGGGTACTGTATTAGGGGATCAAGCAAGTGTCTGTTTTATCTAATAAGAGAGTAATATCCTA
Source organism: Przewalskia tangutica (assembly GCA_029844215.1). Lineage (NCBI taxonomy): Eukaryota > Viridiplantae > Streptophyta > Magnoliopsida > Solanales > Solanaceae > Przewalskia > Przewalskia tangutica. Next base: position 62,616,092 of record CM056736.1, on the reverse strand, counting down.
TTTTTCCCCCTATCAATCTGGATTATACCTTTGATTGGAACTTGGGCTGAGTATTTATCTTGTTTCCCTTGCAGAATTATTGTTATCCTCAACATGGAAACTATTATACCAGAATGTGAAATAATTGGGAACCCGAAAGTGATTGTAGAATCTAATTCAGGAGCTCAGAAAACAATATCTAATGGAGCTTCTGGGTCTGCAGTTTTGAGTAACAATGGTAACTTGAGTGCTCAAAGATCTGGCCATGCAAGCTTTGCTAACAGTAAGAATTTGAGTACCCAAAATTCAGGTAATAGCATGCAGAACTACCCACCTGCAATTCAACCTGCATATCAAGCTCCTCCAAATTACAAAAGCCATGGGGCAATCATGAAGAATGAAGCACCTGCCCGCATTATCCCAATTGCAGCATTGAATCCCTATCAGGGTCGGTGGGCTATTAAGGCTAGAGTCACTGCAAAAGGGGATCTGCGTCGCTATAATAATTCTAGAGGAGATGGAAAGGTCTTCTCCTTTGATCTCCTTGACTCTGACGGGGGTGAAATACGCGTCACTTGCTTTAATGCGGTTGTTGATCGCTTTTATGACAAAATTGAAGCTGGAAAAGTGTACATGATATCAAAAGGCAGCTTGAAACCTGCTCAGAAGAACTTCAACCATCTGAAGAATGAATGGGAAATATTTTTGGAGACAACTTCAACTGTAGATCTCAGTCCAGATGAAGATGCCTCTATACCAAGACAGCAGTTCTCATTTAGACCTATTAGTGAAATTGAAAGTGCAGAAAACAATTCAATCATAGATGTGATTGGAATTGTGACAGCAGTCAATCCTTCTGTTCCTATCCTGAGAAAGAATGGAATGGAAACGCAAAGAAGAATCTTGAACCTAAAGGATCAGTCTGGGCGAAGTGTTGAGCTGACACTATGGGGAGATTTCTGTAAAAGGGAAGGTCAAAAGCTGCAAGAACTGGCAGAAGCTGGGTTTTCCCCTGTTTTAGCTGTTAAAGCAGCAAAAGTTAGTGACTTCACTGGGAAATCCATTGGAACCATTTCTTCCACTCAACTGTTCATAAATCCAGATTCCGCAGAGGCTCAGACTCTAAGAGACTGGTTTGATCAGGGAGGAAAAGACATTGCTTCTCAGTCTATATCTAGAGAAAACATGCCTGTAGGATCAAAACACGAGATACGTAAGACTGTCTCTCAGATCAAGGATGAAGGGCTTGGTAGGTCAGATAAACCAGACTGGGTTACAGTCAAGGCAAACATAACATTCATCAAAACTGACACTTTCTGTTATACTGCTTGCCCTTTGATGATTGGAGATAGACAATGTAATAAGAAAGTTACCAGGTCCGGGAACTCCAGATGGCAATGTGATAGGTGCAATCAAGAGTTTGAGGAATGTGATTACAGATACCTTCTTCAAGCTCAAATTCAAGATCATACTGGGTTGACATGGGTGACAACTTTCCAGGAATCTGGGGAAGAGATCTTTGGCTGTCCTGCGAAGGAGCTGTACATGATGAAATATGAAGAGGCTGATGATACCAGATTCTCTGAAATTATTAGAAACTGTCTCTTCAGGCAATTTATGTTCAGGCTTAAAATCAAAGAGGAATTTTATGGTGATGAGCAGAGGGTGAAGATTACAGTTGTCAAGGCAGAGAAAGTGAACCATTCTGCAGAAAGCAGATATCTCCTTGATTTAATTTCAAAATTCCGTCTTTCTTGAATGAAGGAAGCCAGATAAGATATTCTTATTAAGTCCATTTTTAGAAAAGCCACTAGGCCTCATCTCAGAGAGATGTAGGCAGAAAGTCATTGTTGTAGTCAGGTGATTATTCTTTTCATTGCCATATAAGGATACATTACATGCATTCTTGCTTAGAAATCCCACTTACTGGTTTAATGTAGCTTTAGCATCCACTTGATTTGGAAGGACTACATTTACACCCTTCCCATGAGTTGAATTTGCTGTACTCCTCTCATTAGCTTCATCAACAAGGTCAATTTTTATTATTGATTTGGTCAATCCCCTCCCCCACCCCCACCCCCTAAATCCATCCTCTCTGCGTCCAATAGTGGTGTTTCTCACTTTTGCCTTCTTGTGAGTGAACACTTGGATGGAATAATTTTTCTGCTGTTCTTATTTTAGATATATGAAATGGAACTTCTTTCCAATTGTTCTTATTTTAGAATATAAAATTTAGATTACGAGTCTGGAAAAGGTCCTGTTGGGTGACATTATAAGGCATGTTATCATTTGCATTTGCTGGATTTCTTCAGCTATTTGTAAACGCAACTTGCCTCTCAATAGTAAACAAGTCATCAACAGGTTTTGTGAGTCTTAGCGATTTCTATGCTGAGCTCTCTGAAAATTATTTCCTTGGTGAAAAGGCAGAGATGAGAGCACATAACCAGAATTAATTGTATTCCTCTCTGCAGTCAGTGCGAGAGTAGCAAATGATAGTTCCATGTTCCCTTTGATAGGTGTGTTTCATCATGCGAAGAAATAAGCTAAGGTATCACATAGAGGGAAAAATCTGAGCTAATAAATTGATTGATTATGTAAACACTTTATATATCTTCACTGGAAACATGAGATAGATTACAAGAAGAGAGTAGAGATATATCAGAATTATGCTTCTTAAGTCCGCTGGACAGGGTCAAAGTTGGAAGCACCAATTACAGCGCCAAGAATTGCAGCAAGCACAACTCCACCTGCAGATATGCTGAGCAAGAAGTTGGGATGGTGCAACACCATGAGCTGCTGCGGCTACGTCGGGGATCATCATTGAAGCAGTCAGTGCAGCTGCTGTCAATCCTGTCAAAGCTTTCTCCTTAAGTGAAGCCTTGACTTGAAACTTTGCTACTGATTTTGATGCTGAGTAGTCTTTGAGGGCCTTACAGGTAATGGCTTCAAGAAAGCCTCATACTTGGTTGTCTCTTCTGACTGAGTGGCATTGCCATGGAACTGCACAAGTAGAAGCCATAATTTGCCTGTCTTGTTAGGTGTGTGTCGAATGAGAGTATGATATTGGTAAGGAGTGGTTTTGAGAGAAGAGATTTTTAACTTAGATTGAGAGGAATGGATGGAGTGAGGCTTTTCTACGATAGTTGGAAAATGGGGCAATGGCATTGCCTGGCACCTCCATTGTCCTATGTGGCGCATTCTACTTGGCTATGATGGATAGGGTTATCTGATTGCAATTCTTTTATAATTTGAGGAAAAACCCACACTAGTCACTAACGGTTGTTAGATTTCATCGACTCCCAAAACCTCCTCCAATGAGTTGGAGTTTGTGGTTGTAGTGGAGAGAGGGGGAAAGAAATAAAAAGTATTACATAGGCCAATTCCAAATTTAGAGTTACTAGGCAGCCATGAAAATCAAATATTTTCACTTTGTTTGGAATTTTAAAGTTTGGTGGTTATAGTTTTTGCTAAGAATATTTGGTTGTTTGAATGTATTGAAAATGAAAAAAAGTTTGAGGTGTTTTCCAATTTTCAAGTACAACTTGAAGTTGTTTTTGGAATTTTCACGGCTAAACGCTGATTTTCAAATAAAGTGAAAAAAAATCGGAAAAAGTGAAAAAATTTCATGGCCAAATGGGTTTACTGGATATAGTTTATTTTATATGCATATGCATAATCTATATAAGATCACTAAAAAGTAGTAATTTACTTGGAGATGGGGCTTGGCAGTCACTGTGAAGAAAATAAAATTACTTTAGAGCTGAAATTTGAAATAAGATCACTATTACATAATCATAATTAAGTGATATTTTCTTGCTTTAATTTGTGACACTTAAGGTTAAATTGCTTTGTGCGACTCAAGTGTTTTGCATTTTTGTCTTTAGCAAGTGCTTCTAAGTCCAGTTTGCCTTTAGCTATTAAGTGATGGGTATACAGCACGAGATGGGATGTTGTATTGATACGAGTTCGCATGCCAGCAATCTATTCAACTAAGAAATGCAGTTCGTGCGTTGTATTTGACTATTTGTCAAGAGACCAGCCAGTGGGGGTAACAAAAATAACACGGGACAACTAAAATGATCGAATACGATTTTTTTAAGAGTGCCACGTGTGAGAGAAACAAAAATAATAGGGATACCAGCACTTTTGATCCCTCATAAATTTTTATTTTGATGCATTTAACCTTCAGTTAATTAAAATTAGTGGTTATTATTTATGTAGGAAATTAGACTTTTTAAAATCATATTATCCTAAAATACAAAACAATATATGCAAGGTATAATTTCACATACCCCCTTAAATTTCGCTTCATCATACTCACCTCTCTTGTCGTTTATGATATTACACTTACCTTCTTTATTATGAATTTTCTGTAACAATTCTTTTATTTTATTTATCATAAATGTTAAAAATAAAATTTGACTTATATACCCTTAATAAACATCTAATTTTCTATTCAATTAACTATTAATACTCAAATAAAAAAAAAGTGTAGGCTTGTTCACGAAATTGTTCACTTCGTCTCTCTCACTCACAGTCTCTTTGTAATCGTCATAACGACGAGTGTATAAATTTCTATTCGTTGTTCAGATCTAATTAGTAGCCAAAACTCTTTTTCTTTTTCTTTTTTTTCCAGGTTGCCAAATTCAAGAGTCAACTCCAAAAATTCAAAAAAGAATGCTTCAAAATCTGAAAGATTTGCTATTGTCTTTGATGAATTAAAAAATAAGGAATCTTACTTCAAAAATCAGGACAAAAGTGATCAACCTGAAAGCATTAGGCATAGGTTAGAGCCTGAAAGATCTGCGGTTGGGCTTTTGAAAGGCCAAAAACACTTTTGACCTTTTTTTAGAGTGTTTGACTGAAAAGTCAAAAGTGCTTTTGGCCTTTCAGAAACACTTTTGGTCTCTACTTTCAAAAGCTCAAATTTTGGGTTTTTGAAAGTAGTGTATTTTTAAGCTAAAAATACTTTTTTTATTGACAATCAAACACCTAACAATTTTTTAATAAAAAACTCTACTCTTAAAAACTCTACTTTTAAAAGTTCTTTTTAATACGTCGTATCAAACGGGCCCTTAGCCTTTAGAGTTTGTATGTCAAGAGGATTATTTCGCAAAAAGATTTATTAGAGCTATTAAATAAAAGTGTACAAAAGAAGACAAAGTCAATATGTTTTGTGTGTATCTTCCGTATTTATCATTTTAATATTAATATATAATATTAAAAGAGAATCACTTGTGGTAGAGTAAAAATAGTAAGGGTTACATTTATGATAAATAGAATAAATGAATTGTTGCCGAAAGTTCAAAATAAGGGAGGTAAGTGTAATATCGTAAATCACAAGGGAGGTAAGTGTAATGAAGCGAAACCTGATGGGAAGTCTTTGAATTATTCTTGTATACAATGTTAATAAAATACATCATCATCAACAACAACAATATACCTAGCGAAATTTCACAAGTGGGGTCTGTAAAGGGTAGAGTGTATGCAAACCTTATACATATCTTAAGAGGTGGAGAGACTGTAAATATATATATATATATATATATAGAGAGAGAGAGAGAGAAAGAGAAAGAGAGAGATAAAGAGAATTACGCTATATCAAATTTAGGATAAGAATGCTACCAAAATTAACCTATCTTTTTAAATATTATAAAAAATTATTCAAATTTCTCTCTCTCTCTATATCACACTCTCTGCCTCCTCTCTCACTCTCTCGGCATCTTTTTTCTCCCATTGTCTCTCTCTCTCGACACCACCGTCGTCTCATCGACCTCGTCTCAGATCTTCGGCGATGCCTGATAGACTATGAGATGAGTCTATCGTCATCGTCGTCGTTTATTGTCGTTGTCTCAGATGCTCTAGCGATGGCTGATAGTCTATGAGAGACATTATCAGCGTTTATCGCCATCGTCTCATATCTTAGATCTGGTAGTGGTGAGCCGAAGCTCCGACGATAGCTGGTAGATGTTGCTACTCTGTCTCAGATCCCAGATCCGACGATCGTGTATATGTGTGTATATGGAGCTAAAGATTGTGAGTTGGTGTAACATCCCGTAAGTTTGGGAGATGTTGGAGCACCTAAAGCGTATGCAAGTAGACCCGAACTTCGGGGAACTTATGTTATATTTACGTACGATAATAAGGAGATTAATATACAAAAGGATAAAATCCCGAAATAATTTTGGACATAAGAAGTGTGATGACGTGAAACGAAAATAAATTTGGTACGTGCACAAAGAGGTTAGGGACTAGTGTCATATTAGAAAATTGTGACATTGAGGATATGAAGGATTTATAAGTAACGGAAATTTATGTAAATTGGGATTAAGAATTAATTGTGTGTGTAATTGATTAATTAATAGTGTGTGATTAATTATTAGTGGGGGAACAAGGCTTAGTGGGGAAGATGTACGTGTGGTCTTGAGGGAAATTTCCTAATGACTAAGGAATATTGTGTTAAGTGGCGGCTTAAGAGGTTATTAAGGGGAAGGGGGTAATCATTTTAGGAGGGAGTATCATGTGTTTAGAGATTTTACTAGAGAATGGAATCGCCGAAACCATATTTGGGAAGCTTAGAAATTAGTGAAAGATCAAATTTTTATTCCTAAATAAGCATTAGTTATAGTTATATATAGTGAGTTAATCTTTTTCTTTTGTTCTATTTTAATGAGATCAACTAGTTTATGTGGTGAGGTATTAGCTATTGTCTAAAGTTTGAGTGTAACATGTAAATAGAGATAATATTATTTTCTACGCATAATTAAAATATTTTTATATATTGTGTAAATATAATTATGGTAAGACTATGATTTTTATTTTGTATAGGCTTAGAATTCCTATTGTATAAGGGATGAATATTGTACTCTATATATACTTTGATATTAATGAAAGACTCCCCAAGGGAGATTAATATCATCTTACATGGTATCAAGAGCCTAAAATAAAAGCCCTAGTTTTTTCTTGAGTTACCGCCGCCGACCCCCCCCCCCTCTCGGTTGCCGCGACGCCTCTCTCCTCCCTCCAAAATTTCTAGGTTTTTATTCTTTTTTCCTCTCTTCTCTAAATGGATGATCAGGATTCTCCCAATGTTCTTGACGCTTCTACCTCCACAAATCCCACCACCAAGTCGTCACTCTCTTTTCATCCCGCCCTAACTGTTTCCAACATCAAGAACCATATCCACATCCTTCTTGATCAAGAAAACAATCAGTATTTTCCTTGGGTTGAACTGTTTCGCAATCATGCATGCCTCTACAATGTGCTTGATCATATTGATGACACCATTCCGCGCACTACGAAGGTTGATGATTCTACTTGGCGTCTTCTAGACGCCGGCGTCAAGCAATGGATATATGGTAGTATTTCTCAGGATCTACTTCTTACTATCATGAAATCTGACTCCACCGTCCGTGACTTGTGGAATCGTTTGGAGGAAATTTTTCAGGATAATAAGCACACCCATGCTGTGTATTTAGAGGAGCAATTTAACAATACACGTCTTGAAAACTTTGCCAATGTGACTGAGTACTGCAAACAGTTAAAGCTCATGACGGATCAATTTGCTATTGTCGACTCACCTGTTATTGACACCAAACTGGTGTTACAGTTGATTGTTGGCCTCCCTAAAGGCGAATATGATACATTGGCCACCATGATTCAACATGCAGATCCGTTACCCATCTTCAACAAAGCTCGCTCCCAGTTGTTGCTCGAAGAGACTCGACGTGCTAAGCAGGATGAGCACAATCAGAAGGCGTTAGCTGTCGAAACACGCCCTCAAGATTCAACGCCGCCAGAAAACCCTCAAACGCAGCAGGGACGCGGTGGAAAGGGTGGCAGGGGCCGCGGCAGAGGAGGCCGTGGTCGTGGCAAGGTTCGCGGACAGCGTAACCAGCAAGAAGAACAACAGGCCCGCAGAATCGCTTTAGGGCGCGCCCAACATTATCCGTGACATGCGCGGCGCGCGCCATTTCGCATCAAAGAACCCTCCACCGATTCTTCACCACGGTGTGTTGGCTCTGCCCACCGGCAAGTCCAAGACCGCAAAGAAGCCCACTTCATGCACGACAGCCCAGTTCGCCCAAAGATGACACCCACTGAGTTAGGTCAGGCCTTCAGCAGTCTCAACATGCAACAGCCTGACAACAACTGGTACATGGACTCCGGAGCCACTTCTCACCTCACCCGGACTACAGCTAATATTCCCAAACTGTTTGGTTTAAAGCATCCTCAATTTGTGACAGTTGGTAGTGGCCACCTCATTCCAGTAAAAGGTTTTGGTACATCATACACACCACCTCCTAATCCATTCCCTCTTCAAAATACCCTATATGCCCCACATGTAATTAAGAATCTAATCTCTATCCGCAAATTCACTCGTAATAACTCTGTCTCTGTTGATTTTGACCCTTTTCGTTTCACTGTGAATGATCTTTGTCACGACCCGACCTCGGGCCCGCGACTGGTGCCTTACTCCGGGCACCCTAGTGATAAAACATCAGAGAAAATCAGCGGAAATAAAAACTTATAGACATGAAACAATATGAAATAAGAAACAAAGCAACCAAAATACCACCTTTCTGCATATATATAAAACCCGAACAGTTATCCTTTACAAGCCCAAATCACAACAGTATTACAGACCTCTAAGAGTTTTTATAACAACTATGACGGGACAGGGCCCCGCCATACCCCTGAATATACAAGAACCTACAATCTCAGGGAATCATACGAAAAGATAAGCCTCCGGAGAAACGGAGCTTCCCAATACACAGAACCGTGATCCTATGAGCCAGTATCAACAACTGGTGTACCTCTACCTGCGGCATGAACGCAGCCTGGGCGAGGTCGCATAACAGTACCAAGTATGTGAAACTGAAAATACTGTAATGAAATCACATTTCATCATTTTTAAAAGACCATTTCGCAATAAGTAAACAGTTATATCAAGATAGGGACGCATGTCCTCAAAATCATCACTCACACATAACTATGGGTCTCACGCCCATAATATCAATCATGCCCGTGGAACTCCTTCCTCACCGCCAAGACATGATGTAAAACAACACCCGCATGTGAACTCAACACTAGATCCCGCTGCGTCATAAAACCGATCGCCAAGTAGAATAGCCAACTACGGATCCAAAACTAGTCATAAAACTTTACGCCAAGTGCGAAGTTAACTACCAGATCCAAAAACTAGTCACGCAACTGACCGAGGCAAGTATCTTAAGCCAACGTACCAGAGCCTACCGTCTCACGAGATATGACCGAGGAAAGTATCTTAAGCTATCTACCAGAGCCTGCCGATACACGAGAAATGACCAGGACAAGTATCTAAAGTGTGCCTGTAACCATATGTACAAATCAAGCCCGTGATTGCTCGTCACTACGGAAAGCTTCATGGATTAGCGGTCCATGGACTAATAACATAACCCGGGAATTTAACCCGCACCATGGCCGCATGCCCCGGCAACTTACCTCGGTATAAGCATGGCCATGGAACCATCCTAGTGGACGCATACCCGTGGACCATCCATCGCGTCAGTATGTCCAAAGGAAATAACAAGATAACACTCATAGTGGAAGCATACCCGTGGACCATCCAACGCGTCAGTATGTCCAAGCAATCAACCAGATAACCGACCCTCCATCGAGAGACGCGGTAGCATAAAAATACAACACTTGCACAACAAAGGCTATCACAACAAGCATAGGCAAGTTCAACGTACTTTTAGACTTTTATTAACATGTAAACTGATTCATCAATTTTATCAACCCCAAGTACTTTCATTTTATGCCAACAATCCGGGTTTTAACCCCAAAATACTACATACTTTCATTCTTTCAAAAAGACCTCTTTTTACGTAAAAACCACACGATACTAATACTCGTAGTATCAAAACACGTTTTCTTTTCAAACCAAGTTACTACACCTTCAGAAATTCTTTACAAGGCCTTTAAAAGCAAGTACTCTATACTTTTTAAACCAAGTGCTTTACATTTTTAAAACAACATCAAGTATACTTTTAAAACCCAAGTAACTCACTCTTTTAAGATCAAGGCACTCACACCTTTTAAAATCAAGCCACTTACACTTTTCCCATCAAGACCAGTTCAATATTTGAAAACAAGTTACTTACTCTTTTCAAAAACAAGTAACCTATACTTTTAAATCAAGTTACTTTATACTTTCCCAAAATCAAGTTGTTTATAAGTCAAGTCTCTTATCTTTCAAGATCAAGTCTCTTAACTTTCAAAATCAAGTCGTTTAGCTTTCAAAACCAAATCTTTATTTTATCTTCATAAAGTCGTTATAACTAACTTCCCATAAAGACATTATAACACTTTATGTTTTAAACAAACCAAATTCATTTCACACGTACGTCTACCATACTATATAGTTCACAACAATCATGCTCAAGAGTATAGGAAGAATCACATACCTCTTCGGCTTAATCCACTAACCAAGTCGAGTATGCCGCGCGTAGAATATCCACCTATAACAACCAAACACATCTATCAACGTCAAGATCTCTTCGTAGAACATTTCTAAGTATAAGGTTACTTATCCTACGGAAAATTGGGCAGCACTTCCCCTGTATCTACTTACCTCCACCTTTTTCAAGGCCCGAAATCAATAGCCAACATGCCACATTTAAGGCGCAGTAATACAACAACTCAAAGGGGATTACACGCCTAAACGGACGTGTAAAATTCTGCCCCTTTAAACAACCAAAACCGAAATGGAAACAAGTCCATAGTCCAAAGTAAAGACAGTCCAATGTAAATACAGTCCAAAGTAAATACAGTCCAATGTAAATACAGTCCATTAGTTTGTGTTCTTGGCCAACTACTACAATCAAACTTATCCAATTTTCGGCTAGCATGCCGGAATTATTTCATTAATCTTCCAACTTATATTCCAATCTTTATATAAGTTATAATTACTTTGTTATTACTGTTGACAGGTAATAGATACGTTTTTACCATTTTAATGGCTAACATGCCAATTTCCATTTCAACAAGCTTACAAGATCCAAATCTTTCCAAACTTCATTCCACATATCTCATACTCCATAATATACTACCAACATAAATAATATCCAACTTCACAAGGAGGACAAAGTTCATTACCTCAAAAAGCCCAAAAAACATCCAAGAACTTAAAGTCGCTCCTTAGCAAGTTTAGCTCCAAATCCTTACGTTCCAATCCGCTACAAGCAACCCGTAGAAGCTCCTAACCAACTTCTCTTCAAGATTCAACTCCAAAAAGTGAAGAACACTTAGGTTCCAAAACTACCAACTTTCGGCCAATGGGTATATTTAAGGCTAGGGGTGTGAAATCTTGTCTAATTCTTGGTTCACAATCTTCCTAACACCTTAAGGAAGAACACTTAGGAGTTTAAGAATTATTGGACAAATCTTGCTCAAGAAATAAGGGCTTGGCCGAGAGCAACAATGGAGGAGGAGGGAGGATTTTCAAGTCTTGAAATGTTCTAAGTGTGGAAGATTTCATCAACTAAGGGTGTATATATAAGACAACCAAGGGCTAGGATGAAGGCAAGTGTGTGGTTGAGATAGAGACAAGTGTGTGTGGGTCCCTCTTGTCCACTTGTCCAACAAAATATCTTGCAAGACTTGGCCACTTGTCTTGGCCACTTGGCACATGATTTCGGCCACATGCCACCTAAGGGGGTGACACGTGTCGCCCTCCTATTCGTCCAAAATATTTCATCTCCCAAAAATATCCATAATGGCCAAAATCTCGAAAACAATGTGGGCCCCACAAAACCGTAAATTTTCCCCGTGGGCCCCATGTGACCAAATATGGAAATAAAATTCCATAATTCTAATATATTCCCAGAAGTCCGAATACCAAATCTGGGAATCCAATTCCCATTTACGAACCTTTTTCCTTCACAAAATCCGAAAAATTTTCCGTCGGAAAATCAAATCTTTCTTCCTTTCCAATCTTAATGTCATATTCTCGTACGTACGTCCTCACATACATACCCTGGAACTACGGGGTGTAACATTCTTCCCCTCTTAGAAACATTCATCCCGAATGTTCCTTCTAAGTCTCCAAACACACATGCGCCAGTATAGTCTTCACTACTATACTTACAAAACCAATTATGCCACACATGACCATAATATAACACACGCGCAATACTTAAATTCAAGCCAACGGGGAATCACCTCTAACGTGTATAACATCACAATAATCTCCCACCCATGGTCTAAAGGATACTCTCTTCGCACCTTTACTTTCACAAAATGATCACTTCCATTTTCTTAACACATGTTCGCTTCTCTTCTTACTCGTCGTACCCTTCTCGTACACCCGAACTCTTTTTAGTACACGTACCACATTTCAGTCATCGCTTCAGCTTTCAAAATCTTGGGATTACTTATTACACCCCGTAGTTTCAGGGTATGTATATGAGGACGTACGTACGAGAATACGACATTAAAATTGAAAAGGAGGAAGAATGTGATTTTTCGACGGAAAAGTTTTCGGATTTTGTGAAGGAAAAAGGTTCGTTAATGGGAATTGGATTCCCAGATTTGGTATTCGAACTTTTTGGAATATTAGAGAATTATGAAATTTTATTTCCGGAATTGGTCACGTGGGGCCCACGGGAGAAATTTACGGTTTTGTGGGGCCCACTTTGTTGTAGAGATTTTTGGCATTACGGATATTTTCGGAAGATGAAATATTTTAGACGAGTAGGAGGGCGACACATGGCACCCTCATGTGGCCCTATGGCCGAAATTAGGGGGCACTTGGACGTTTTGGTGAATGTGGCAAGCCACTTGTCCCATTTTTGTGGTGGACATATGGTTGGTAGAATCCATACACACATGTACCCAATCTACACCACACACTTGCCTTGATCTTGGCCTTTGATTTCTCTATAAATACCCCTTATGTTGCAAGACTTAATTCATCCCACACCTTGAAATAATTTCCAAGGCAAATTCTCCCTCCATCCCTTTGTAGTTCTCGTCCAACATCCCCCCTCTTGTGTAAGAATTTCTTCAAGTGTTGTTATAATCCCAAATACCTTAGCCAAATATCCCTAGTAGTATTCTAAAGTAATCCCAACATAAGAGCCCGGAAATACTACTTTATTCCAATAGTCGCAAAAATGAAACCCTAGGGAAATCTTCATAGTTGGATGAAGTGTTAAGAGAAGTTGTTTAGAAACTTCTAGGGTTGCTTGGAGCGGATTGGAGCGTAAGGAATAGGAGCTAAACGTTGCTCAGGATTGACTTATAAATCTTGGATAATTTTGGGCTTATCGAGGTAATGATCTATGTCATTCTATTGTAATTGGAGATTACATATTGTAGTAGTTTATAATTGCGTATAAGATATATGGAAGGATGATTAAAAAGAATTGAACTGTATTTACATTGACCGTATTTACTGAGAGACTTGTAGTATTATTGTGGGGCAGAATTGTACACGTCCGGTTAGACGTGTAATCCCCTTTGAGTTGTTGGCTTGGTAGCGGGCCTTGATATTGGAGGTTACTTATGTGGTTGCGGGGGGGAGGTGCTGCCGAATTTTTCCGTAGAATATGGAACCTTGTACTTAGAAATGTTCTACGAAGGGATCTAGAAATTAATAGACGTTTTATGGCCATTATAGGTTGAAGTACTACGAGTAGCGTATTCTACTTGAAGGGTGGAAAAGGCTAGCAAGGTTATAGTACTTGGGAGCATTTTGCTAATTGTCGATAATCGTCGCGAGGTATGTGAACCTCTTCCTATCCTTTCTAGCATGATTGTTGTGAACTATGTAGTACGGTAGACGTACGTGTGCTAAACGAATTTTGGTTGGTTTAAAAACATAAAGTGTTATAATAGCTCTATGGGAAGTTAGTTATAACGAATTTATGTAGGTAAAAGAATGAGTTGTTGATTTTAAAAGGTAAGAGACTTGACTTATAAATGACTTGATATGAAATGTTAAGGACTTAAGTGTGTTAAAAAGTTGTGAAACCTCATTCGTGAGTAATGAGTACTTGGTTTTTAAAGAATAATGTTATATTGATTTCGGAAATGGGAATGAGTATCGAACAAGCCATTACAGCGTTAATAAAGGAAAATGTAATGACAAATAATTAACTTAAAACAAGTAGAATCCTCCATCTGCATAGAAGCTAAGATAAGACAAAATTGTATTACATTTTATAGATCATGGCTGCTTTAATAAGAATCATTATATACAAGTATTAATTTTCTTAAATTCCAAAGTAAGGATCTTGATTTCTAAAAGAAAAGAGACTTGAGGAATTGAAGAGTTTTTGGTTTAAAAGAAAGGCATGGTTTTGTCTTAAATTGGTTTAAAATATAAAGTGTTATAATAGCTTTATGGGAAGTTAGTTATAACGACTTTATGAAAACAAAAGAATGGTTTTATTATTGGATTTAAAATGGTAACTTGATTTTGGAAAAAGAGTAGTAACTTGAGTTTAATGGTATAAGTAACTTGTTTTCAAATATCGAACTTTTATTGATGAAAAAGTATAAGTGGCCTGGTTTTAAAAGGTAGGAGTACCTTGATCTTAAAAGAGTTAGTTACTAGGGTTTTAAAAGTATACTTGACGTTGTTTTAAAAGTGTAAGCCACTTGGTTTAAAAAGTATAAAGTACTTGATTTAAACATGAACGTGTTTGGTACTACGGATATTAGTATCGAGTTGTTTTTACGTAAAATGAGATCTTTTCGAAAGAATTAAAGTACGTAGTACTTTAGGGTTAAAACCCGAATTGTTGGCATAAAATGGGAGTACTTGAGTTTATATAAATGGTGAATCAATTTACATGTTAATGAAAGTCTAAAAGCATGTTAAACTTGCCTATGCTAGTTGTGATAGCTTTTGTTGTGCAAGTATTGTATTTCTATACCACCGCGTCTCTCGATGGAGGGCCGACTGACTTGTTGTGAACTTACTTGGACGTACCGGCAGTGGCGGAGGATTCCACGGGTATGTGTCACGACCCATTCCGGGGCCCGTGACTGGTGCCTTACCGGGGCACCCAAGTAGTCATACATCAGAGTAATCAGCGGAATATAAAACAAGACATGAAACAGTTTATAAAATAAGACACAGTTTATGTGAGCAAACGTCGCCTTTCGGCATATATAGATAAACATGGTTTAGCGATTACATCGATCTTGTACAACATGACTCTGAGACCTCTGAAATATACAACTATGACGGGACGGGGCCGCCATACCACTGCATACAAAACTATCTACAACAGGAGATCATACCCAAAGTAGAGCCTCGGAAGAGATGGAGCTCGGCACCAACGTAGAGATCCTAAGGATGTGGATCTAGCACTCTTTGCCGCCTGCGGCATGAACGGCCCCGAAGGAGGTCAATACAACAGTACTAAGTATGTGAAGCGTAAAGTACTTAAATGAAATCACAACACTTTAAAAACCAATTTTACAAATATGCGAAACAACAAATGTAGCGCATAGTGCCATATCATAAACAAGAGCAACAATAGGTAGCGTTATAGGTCTTTTCAGGCTGCGAATGATCGAAAGCAGGGCCACTCGCCCATATCATCATTCGCAAGCCTAATCTGAACTCGAGTCGCATAGGCCACTCACATAGGCGCGTGAGGTATAACCCGCGTCGAGGTAGTACTCCTCGGCGGCGTCTGGACTCGTTGTCCGCGTGGCCACATAGACGCATGAGGCATAACCCGCATACTAACACGGAACTCGTAGCTCGCGTAGGCCCCTGGACCGCGTGAGGTATTCTCGAATCATGGTCCTGCATCGCTGAGTCTACCGCGTCGGAGGCGCCTTAACCCCCGGTATCATCTCAAGAGGTGAGTGATATAGTACTAACACAACAGCTTATAGTTCAACAACATAAGCATAAGTAAGACTGACCTCTTTACACAAATGTTACAAGATACTAACACATAGCATCACAATATATCTACTCACCAAAACCATCTCATTATACTTTTCAGAAATCAATACAAGTCTTTTATAAAACACATAAGTAAACTGTTCCTTTTTATAAAACTTAAGCTGTTATACTTAACTTCCCATAAAGCTAGTATAACCCTTAAGCTTCTTGTTTTAAAAACAACTATTCTTCTTCTTTCAAAACTGTGTTATAATTCTTTTGAAAGACTTTTTAAGATCTTTATTATTCAGGCTTAAGTCGCAAGACATTGCCGTAAGTATTATTCAGGCTTAAGTCGAAAGACATTGCCGTAGTTATTATTCAGTTAACACATGTACGTCTACCGTACTATATATATATTTAAAATATCATGCTTTAGGAAGAATCACATACCTTCTCGGCGAAATCCACCTGCCAAGTCGAATATGTCGCGCGCAGAGAATCAGCCTATAATAGTCACAGACATCTATCAAAGTCTAGACTACTCTGTAGGTCATTCTAAACAGAGGGTTTACAATTCTACGGAAAGTCGGGCAGCACTTCCCTACCCGGTGAGCTATATAAGTCTACTGTGAAAACAGTCCTATGTAAGTATAGTTCAATTATTCTTCTTTTAAACCCTTCTACTGTGATAACAGTTCAATTCTATTCTGTAGTAATCTTCTAAGTATTTATACTTATTCTTATACTTCTACAGTATGCATTCTCTAATACAAAAGAGGGTTAGTATTATTTACCTCGGTAAGCCCAATAATATCCTAGATAAAAGTCGCGCCTGAGCAAGGTTTAGCTCCTAAGTTGTATGCGCTCGGTAGCTAAGAAAACCTTAGAAGTTCTTCACAACTTCTAAGGACTAAGGGATTTGGGCTAGGGTATTTTGGGCATTATAACAATACTAGAAGGCAACTTTTCTACCAAGGGAGGGGTAGATTTCGGCTAGGCTAGGGGAGGGTTGCCTCGCCAAGCTCACTCAAAGGGGGTGTTGGACGCAAAAGGCTACCAGGGCGAGGGAAGGATTATCAAGACTTGGAATGGAATTTGTGGATGAAGAACTCTTCATCTTAAGGGGGTATTTATAGGTCAAGAAGTGGCCAACCAAGGGCCAAGATGATGCCAAGTGCAAGGCAAGTGTAGGGTGAAGATTTAGGCAAGTGTCCATACACAAAATATCCTACCAACTCCTTGACTTGTGCAAAGGCACAAAAAACGTGCCACACTTTGTCGATTCGTCGATGGACGATTTCAAGTCCATCAATTGGAGGGTGACAAGTGTCGCCCTCCCGTTGGTCCAAAATGTTTCGTCTCTCGAAAAAATCAGCAAAAATTAGAAATGGCATAGCCGGAATTTACCCTACGAAAGCTGTGGAAACGTTTCGTCGGAAAATGATTCTTTTAGCGAGTTGTGCACAATTTTCGAACTTGGCCTAAATTTAAGGCTAAACTTTCGTACGTACGCCCTCACGTACATACTCCGGAAATCTGGTATAACATTCTCCCCTCGCCGAAACATTCGTCCCGAATGTTCCTTATGAAACGATTATCGATAAAGCTTAAACAGTTTGCAAGTGCCACACATGGCCACAAAACAACACTTAGGCATAAACGATAATGAAGATTTACAAGTAGGAAAGTGAATTACCTGGAGGTGTGGGGAATAGGTGAGGATACTTCTGCCTCATGTCTTCCTCGGCTTCCCATGTCATCTCCTCCCTGAGCTCGTTCCGCCATAAGACTTTGACGGAAGCCACGTCCTTCGTCCGCAGATGCCTAACCTGACGATCGATTATCGCTATGGGAATCTCCTCATACGATAACCCCTCGGTCACCTGGACATCGTCTATCGGATGCACTCTAGATGGATCCCCGATACATCTCCTCAGCATAGAAACATGAAAAACCGGATGCACTGCCTCCAGGTCGGACGGCAGATCCAACTCATAGGCAACCTTGCCTACCCTGCGGACAATCTGATACGGCCCAATGTACCTTGGGCTGAGTTTCCCTTTCTTCCCGAATCTCATCACACCCTTCATGGGTGACACCTTCAGGAAAACCCAATCATCAACCTCGAACTCGGATGCGGCGGCGATGATCTGCGTATGACCATGCGACTCGCGGTATCGATAGCGCTCTCGGATAAGCTTCACCTTATCCACTGCTGCACCAAATCTGGACCAGCTATCGCACCTCGCCCACATCGAACCAGCCTATCGGCGATCGCACTTCCTCATACAAGGCCTCATAAGGCGCCATCGAATCTGGAGTGGTAGCTATTGTACGCATGAAACTCAACTAGAGGCAAATGATCCTCCCGGCTACCCTCGAAGTCAATAACAGGGCCCGCGGATATCCTCGAAGTGCGGATAGTGCGCTCTGCCTGTCCGTCTGTCTGTGGATGGAATGCAGTACTCAGGCTCACCTGCGTCCCTAAACCCCTCTGGAAAGACCTCCAGAAGTTAGCGTGGCCGGCTCCTGCATGCGATATGATCGAAATAGGGACTCCATGCGATCGGCGATCTCTCGGATGTAAAGTCGGCATAATCCTCGGTAGAAAAAGTCGTCTGACGGGAAGAAAGTGGGCTGATTTCGTCGGCTGTCAGCGATAACCCATATAGAATCATGTCTCTCCGAGTGCGAGGTAATCTGTGATGAAGTCCATGTTGATCACCTCCCACTTCCAGTCGGGATCTCTATCGTCAGAACAAACCACGGGCCTGCGGTGCTCTACCTTCCTGCGACAACACGGGCGAGCTACGAACTGCGCAGCGTCCTCTTCAAGCCATCCCACCAATACGGATCTAAGGTCGTGGTACATCTTGGTCGACCACGGATGGATGAAATGCTTGGCGTGTGCTTCCCAAGAACCTGCTGCGAAGTCACGAAACATCCGGAACACACCTGACACGCCCTCAAACCTTAGCACCCGTCGGTGCTACCTCAAAGGACCGCGCCTCACGAAGAGGCGTATCGCGATAACGTGTCAAAGCTGGATCCTCGGCTGTTGCCTCTTCACCTCTCGACGATGGAAGACTCGGCAACCTCGCGAACTCGAACCCCGCTGCTATCGGAATCAATCAAGCGGACACCAAGGCTCGCTGGCGATGCAAATCACAAACCATGTCCCTCCTCTCTGTTGTACATCCGATAGGCTCCCCGTGACCTACGACTAGGCATACGCCTGCAACGTTGGCCTTGGGTGGTACAGGATATCAACATCGTAATCCTTAAGCAACTCTAACCACCGTCTGCGCCGTAAGTTCGGCTCCTACGGTTGAAGATATCTGGAGGCTCTTGTGGTGCGTATAAATATCCACGTGAACCCAGTACAAATAGTGCCTCAGGATCTTGGCGTGAATCACGCGGATGCGACTCCAAATCGTGGGTGGGGTAGTTCCTCGTGTTTCTTGGTGTCGGGATGCATACGCTATAACCTTGCCATCTGCATCAACACACATCCCAACCCGATGCGGCGCGTATGATACACAACATAACCGTCTGGACCTACGGAAGAGTAAGAACGGGGAGTCGTCGATCATCTTTCGAATGGAAACAACGCTCACAAGCATCGATCGGCGAAACTTGGGCGCCTTACGAGTCGGCCTAGTCAATGGTGCGAAGATAGAAGCAAACTTCTACAAACCGCCGATAATAACTGCAAGGCCCGAGCTGCGAACCTCTGCCGGAGTAGTAGGTCTAGGCAACTCGGACCGCCTCGATCTTGGCGTATCTACACGAATACCATCGGCCGACAATATGCGAGAAAAGCCACGAAGTTAACCAAAACTCACATTTGGAAAACTTGGCGTCAAGCACTAGTCGGAGAAGCATCGGACAATCCTCAAATGCTCGCATGCTCCCGCTCTGGCGAGAATAAACCAAGATATCATCAATGAACACTATCACAAGCGTGTCCAAAAATGGTTTGAACACTCGGTTCATCAAATCCATGAATACTGCGGAGCATTGGTCAACCAAAGACATGACCACGAACTCATAATGCGTCAGGGTCGGAATGCGATCTAGGGACATCCACTCTCGACTCGAACGATGATAGCCCGATCGCGGATCAATCTTGGAGAAACATCTCGCGCCACTGGCTGGTCGAACAAATCATCAATCACAGGAAGGGGTATACATTCTTAATGGTCACCTTGTTCATTGCGTAGTCAACACACGTGCGCGGCGTCGCCCTTCTTCTTCACGAACAATCTGGCGCCCCGGGAGAAACACTAGTGCGATAAAACCCTTCTCCAAAGAAATCTCTCGGTGGTCCTTCACTCTCGACTTGGCGGTGCCGTTACGTATGGCGGAATGGAAATAGGCGAGTGTGCGCAATATGTCTATACAAAACTCAATCTCCTCTCGGGAGGATACGGAGTCGTCTGAAACACGTGCGGGAACTCTCGACTACGAGGCGGTGAAAATCGGCGCTGCGGCCTCGGTATCAAACACGAGCGAGATGGTAGATATACCGCCTGCGCACATCTTCAGCCTTGAGGTAGGAAATAAACCTACCGCCGGCGTCTGGTGCTCCTCGCTCAACAATGGCTCCTCGGAAGCTGGAACCGTACTACTCTCTCTGCGGTCTACATTGGCGTAGCAGAAGCTAGCCAATCCGTCCCGTGATCACGTCGAAGTCAATCATCTCCAACTCTATCAAGTCGGCTAGGGTCGGCGATCGTAAATGGTCACAGACAAGCTCTATATACGCCGAGCTATCACCGAATCACCCTGGCGTAGCTACCTCGAAAAGGTCTATGGACTCGGGCTCTATCCCTATCCTACTAGCAACAAGGGAGATATAGGGCGAGTAGAACCGGATCTATCAAAGCATACACATCAAACCCGAGCGATAAGGTACGTGGCGACATCGGTGAGGCCTCACGATCTGCCCGGTGGACAAGGCATAAATGCGATTCGAGGACCGCTAGGCTGGGACGAGCCACGACCTGCGCCGCGACCTGGCTGACCCACGGTACCACGCCTCGGGGCGAGTAAGCGTAGGAGATGATGAAGCGGCAAGAACACGAAGGTGAGCCCTACCACCGTAGCGCCCCGGTCGGACAGTCCCGCAGTGACCTGCCGCTGGCGTAACAAGCTCCAAAGTAGTACCACACTTACCGTAATGGGATCTACGCATCGGCCACTGGGGTGGTCCGTCGGCGATACCTCTGCTACTCGGGCGTCCCGAAGCCACAGGGCCTCAGTGCGCCCTCGAATACTCTGGTGTCTGAGGGCGGTGCAGAGTGCTCTGGCTGGGCGTGGTGCAAATCTAGATCGCTGAGGCCGCCCACGATAGCCACGAAGACCCTCCGTCTGGCCTTCTGCTGTCTGTCGGCTCGTCGACCTCTGCGCTCGCTCGCATCTAGGGCATGAGCTGCGTGCGGGTAATGTCCATACGGTGAAGAAACACCCGCATGACTCGGCCATGTAATCATCTAGCCGGTGGCGTAGCGGTGCACCCTATCCTCCATATCTGCTACCAATTTGGGACATATCGAGCCAATGAATCAAACTCGACATTGTACTCACGGCGGTCGTCCTCTGCGCCTCGGCGGTAAAAATCTATCGACCGCGCCCTCGCCATCCGGGAGGCAAAAGTGAGTGAGAAAGCCTCGAGAACTCATCCCAGTAGGCGGGGCGCGTGCTCTCCGGGATAACTCCCACGAATCAAACCAATCATTGCGGTATCACGCGACCTATGCGACCGAAGGTCACGGACTCTGTCTGCGAGGCCTTGATCACCGCGTGATCCTCTGTGGCGGCGGATGAACTCCTGCGGATCATCCTCGGCCTCGACCAGTAAAACTCTGGCGGGCTACAACTCAAGAAATCTCGTAGCCTCAAACTATACGCCTCGGGTGCACCAGGTGCGACTAGAGCTGAGCCGAGGCTGAATCGCGCGTCGGCCTATCCTCGTATCGGCCTGACTCTAGCCAATATCTGGGCCGTCTCCGTACCTAACTCCTCGCCCGGGTTGTGGGGCGGGAGGTGTGGGTCTTGTGGTCTCTGCGGGGCGGCGTCATAGAACTCGCCGTCGAGGTATAGGCGGGCACGAGCCCTCGTAACTCGGTGTCGTGGCGACTCCTCGGCCGCCTTGCCTTACGGGCGGGTTGCCTTACGTGAGGCATAAGCTATTCTGAAAGGAATACGTTAGAGGTCCACTTTAACACGACTCTAAAGCACGATCTCGAGTGAGAAGAATGGAAACCAAATCCTAAATATCCTATAGCCTCACGATTATTGGTGTGGTGCACAACACACCGATAATCAAGACTCTACTAGATACGATGCGTAGACACTTTCAGAGATTAAGCGCTCGATACCACTTTTGTCACGACCCATTCCGGGGCGTGGTGGTGCCTTAGGGGCACCCAAGTAGTCATACATCGAGTAATCGGCGGAATATAAAACAAGACATGAACGATTTATAAAATAAGACACGATTTATGTGAGCAAGCGTCGCCTTCGGCATATATAGATAAACATGGTTTAGCGATTACATCGATCTTGTACAACATGACTACAGACCTCTAGGAAATATACAACTATGGCGGGACGGGGCCGCCATACACTGACATACAAAACTATCTACAACAGGGAGATCATACCCAAAGTAGAGCCTCGGAAGAGATGGAGCTCAGGCACCAACGTAGAGATCCTAAGGATGTGGATCTAGCACTGCTTGCCCTTACTGCGGCATGAGCGGCCCCGAAGGAGGTCGATTACAACGGTACTAAGTATGTGAAAGCGTAAAGTACTTAAATGAAATCACAACACTTTAAAAACCAATTTTACAAATATGCACGAAACAACAAATGTAGCGCATAGTGTCATATCATAAACAAGAGCATGATAGGTAAGCGTAATAGGTCTTTTCTAGGTGCGAATGATCGAAAGCAGGGCCACTCGCCCATATCATCATTCGCAAGCCTAATCCTGAACTCGAGTCGCGTAGGCCACTCGCATAGGCCGCGTGAGGTATAACCCGCGTCGAGGTAGCTACTCCTCGGCGGCGTCTGGACTCGTTGTCGCATGGCACATAGACCGCATGAGGCATAACCCGCATACTAACACGGAACTCGTAGCTCGCATAGGCCCCCTGGACCCGCGTAGGTATTCTCGAATCATGGTCCTGCATCGCTTTGAGTCTACCTCGCGTCGGAGGCGACTTAACCCGGTATCATCTCGAGGTGAGTGATATAGTACTAACACAGCGACTTATAGTTCAACAACATAAACATAAGTAAGACTGACCTCTTTACACAAATGTTACAAGATACTAACACATAGCATCACAATATATCTACTCACCAAAACCATCTCATTATACTTTTCAGAAATCAATACAAGTCTTTTATAAAACACATAAGTAAACTGTTCCTTTTTATAAAACTTAAGCTGTTATACTTAACTTCCCATAAAGCTAGTATAACCCTTAAGCTTCTTGTTTTAAAAACAATTCTTCTTCTTTCAAAGCGTATTTATAATTCTTTTGAAAGACTTTTTAAGATCTTTATTATTAGGGCTTAAGTCGCAAGACATTCCGTAAGTATTGTCGAGGCTTAAGTCGAAAGACATTGCGTAGTTATTATTCGATTAACACGTATGCGTCTGGTACTATATATATATTTAAAATATCATGCTTTAGGAAGAATCACATACCTTCTCGGCGAAATCCACCTGCCAAGTCGAATATGTCGCGCGCAGAGAATCAGCCTATAATAGTCACAGACATCTATCAAAGTCTAGACTACTCTGTAGGTCATTCTAAACAGAGGGTTCACAATTCTAAGGAAAGTCGGGCAGCACTTCCCTACCCGGTGAGCTATATAAGTCTACTGTGAAAACAGTCCTATGTAAGTATAGTTCAATTATTCTTCTTTTAAACCCTTCTACTGTGATAACAGTTCAATTCTATTCTGTAGTAATCTTCTATGTATTTATACTTATTCTTATACTTCTACAGTATGCATTCTCTAATACAAAAGAGGGTTAGGATTATTTACCTCGGTAAGCCCAATAATATCCTAGATAAAAGTCGCGCCTGAGCAAGGTTTAGCTCTAAGTTATGCGCTCAGGTAGCTCGAAAACCTTAGAAGTTCTTCTGACAACTACTAAGGACTAAGGGATTTGGGCTAGGGTATTTTTGGCATTATAACAATACTAGAGGCAACTTTTCTACGAGGAGGGTAGATTTCGGCTAGGCTGGGGAGGGTTGCCTCGGCCAAGCTCACTCAAAGGGGTGTGTTGGAATGAAAAAGGCTACAAGGAGAGGGAAGGATTTTCAAGACTTGGAATGGAATTTGTGGATGAAGAACTCTTCATCTTAAGGGGTATTTATAGGTCGAAAGTGGCCAACCAAGGGCAAGATGATGCCAAGTGCAAGGCAAGTGTAGGGTGAAGATTTAGGCAAGTGTCCATACACAAAATATCCTACCAACTCCTTGACTTGTGCAAATGCACAAAAAGCGTGCCACACTTTGTCCAATTCGTCGATGGGCGATTTCAAATCCATCAATTGGAGGGTGACAAGTGTCGCCCTCGTTGGTCCAAAATGTTTCGTCTCTCGGAAAAATCCGCAAAAATTAGAAATGGCATAGCGGAATTTACCCTACGAAGGCGTGAAGCGTTTCGTCGGAAAACGATTCTTTTAGCGAGTTGTGCACAATTTTCGAACTTGGCCTAACTTTAAGGCTAAACTTTCATACGTACGCCCTCACGTACATACTCCGGAAATACGGGGTATAACAGTATGCTTCCATTGTTATTATCACATGGACATGTCTACACCGATGAGGATTAGGCGTGCGGCACGCAATGGATTAAACTACCGGTATATTATTGTTGTCACATGGGCATGTCTACACCGATGAGGGATTCCGGGGGCATGTGACCATTATTGTTATTCCATGGACTAGCTCTCCATGAGGTTTTTACTGATTCGGCTTTGGTATCTGGTAGTTGGCTCTCGTACTTGCCCCGGTCGTGGCTGATTCGGCTTTGGTATCTGGTAGTTAGCCTTCGTACTTGCCCCGTTCAGTTTAGTGGCGAAGTCTCGTGATCCGGCTTTGTTATTTGGTAGTTGGTCTTTGTACTTGCCCCCGTCAGCGACGTGATGCGGCTTTGGTATCTGGTAGTTGGCCTTCGTACTTGCCCCGGGTCAGCTTCGTGGTATAGTTGTATAGTATTGTTAGTACGACTTTGGTATCTGGTAGTTGGATTTCGTACTTGCCCCGGTCAGTTGATGATGCGACTTTGGTATCTGGTAGTTAGCCTTCGTACTTGCCCCGTATGGTTTTATGACACAGGTGGGGCCTGGTGTTCATGTGTACTCCTTGGTGTTGTTATATCATAGACTGCCGGCAGTGAGGAAGGAATTCCACGGGCATGATTGATGTTGTGGGCGTGAGACCCATTGTTATATTTTGAGTGATGAGTTTGAGGGCGTGAGTCCCTGACTTGACATGACTGCTTATATGTTGTGTACTGTAGTTTGGTTATCATACATATCACCTGCTTTATATAGACTATTATGATTTCATTTACAGTATTTTCAGTTTCACATACTTGGTACCTGTTGTCGACCTCGCCGGGGGCTGCGTTCATGCCGCAGGTAGAGGTACACTAGTTGTTGATCCTCGCTCATAGGATCACAGTTCAGCGTTTGGGAAGCTCCGTTTCTCCGGAGGCTTATCTTTGGTATGGTCCCCTGTCCTTTGTAGGTACTTACATTCAGGGGTATGGCGGGGCCCTGTCCCGTCGTAGTTGTGGTTACATTCTTAGAGGTCTGTAGTACTGTTGTGGGCAGGTTTTGAAAAAGGATGTAACTGTTCAGGTTTAATTATTTATATATACAGAAAGGTAACCATTTTGATTAGCCTGTTTTCTTATTATCTTGTTTCATGTTTAAGTTTTTATTTCCGCTGATTTTCTCTGATGTTGTATCACTAGGGTGCCCGGGGTAAGGCACCAGTCGCGGACCCGAGGTCGAGTCGTGACATTACTACCTCCAACTTGGTCATTACTAGCTTCAATTTCCTTTAAGGCCATCCTCGGCCTTCATGACCCGGTCCTGGTCGAACGCGTCTACTAACTCGTACAATGGTTGCCTAGACTTGGGCCTTGCATCCTCGTGACCCTACCACCTAGCGGGACCACCTCAAACTGACCCCACCTCATTCCGGGCTGCGTGTTGACCCGTAATCTGGCCTCAACCCGACCCATTTCGTACCAAACTCTTGTTCCCGGTCCGGAACAATCTCCGTATTCAAGTCATGAAAACCTAGTGGTCTTCTTAGCTTAACTACCCACTTTCATTTCACACCACTCATGGACTTATCACACAAATATACCCCACGTATACTATGTACCTCGACAAAGATCACCCGCAAAATCTTTTACTTAAGATGGCTTCGCATCTAAGGTCTCCACGGTTATCAATATTCTAAGGCTCACAATCTCTATGTACCCAAACTTCCCATTTTTACTAACCAGGCTTCTAAATCACAATTTACACAAAACTACCTGTACATAGCACTCAACATGTAATCATCTTATCATGCATACTAGTCTCTAGAGGGTTAAGGATATACCTGTAACTATTGCTTCACTTTCTCTTTGTCGCTCTAATCATAATCCTGCCCTGCTGGGCGCATAGCTACAGAAGGCGATGAACCAGCTACCGATCCCGAAGGATGAGTCTTAACATCTGCGCTACCTCTGGTCGGATAATTTCTCGCAAAATGGCCCTGCTGGCCGCATGTAAAACAAGACCTCTGAACACCATGACATTCCCCCTTATGGGGGCTACCACATTGGCCACACCGAGGTAGGGGTGGCTTCATCTGGCCAACACCCATACTCCCCCGAAAACCTGAACCCTTGGTGCCCTGACCTGCTCCTGAATACCCTGGACGTCATGAAGACTGTGGAGGACCACCCTGTAATGACGGAGGCGCATAACTAGCCTGCTGCTGAGGCGGTCTGTCTCTAAAGTTACCAAAGGACCCTGCTGTCTTGACCCTCTTATGCTGATCTCGGTCGTTTCGTCGACCTATACGTTCCTCAGTCCCCTGTGCATAAGCCTGTATGCGGGCAATATCCATTCCCGGCTGAAGAGCTACTCCCGTACAACCCTCTGCTAGATAATCATCAAGTCCCGTGACATATCGGTGCACTCTATCCTCCATGTCTGCTACTAGAGTAGGGACATACCGAGCTAATGAGTCGAACTCTATGTTGTACTCTCGAACCGTCCGCCCATTCTGTCTCAGCATCAAGAACCTATCCACCCGGGCTCTCCTCATCTGTGGAGGAAAAAAATGGTTAAGGAATGCCTCTAAGAACTCGTCCCAGCCAGCTGGAAGCGCATGCTCCCAGGGCAGTTCCATGAATCATACCGATTGGCGCAATATCACGCGACCTATGAGAACCAATACCGACTACGGCTGCGAGGCCTTGATCACCTTCATGATCCGCTGCAATCGCCGAATAAGCGCTGAGATCTTCGCCGGTTCGATCCATAGAACTCTGGTGGACTGCAACTCAAGAAGTCCCGAAGTCTCCAACTATTGGCTCTGGGGTGTACTACCGGTACCACCGGAACCTCCGACTCTCGTCTGTCCTCGTGCCTTGACACGATCCTAGCTAGTAACTGGGCCATCTCTTTGTAATCCATATCCTCGGCTCCTGGTCGTGGAACTGGAGGCTCAAATATCATGTCCTCAGTAGAAATTGCTGCCGCTGCGCTAAACTCTGTTGATTAGTCGTCAACGAGGGATGTGAACTTCTTCCTTCTATCGGCATGATTATTTGGAGTATACTTGACTTGTTTCTTGAAGTATACTTGCCTTGTTATTGAAGTATACATGACTTATTTCTTGAAGTATACTTGCCTTGTTATTAAAGTATACATGACTTGTTTCTTGAAGTATACTTGTGTTATACCCCGTAGTTCCGGAGTATGTATGTAAGGACGTACGTACAAATGTATAAACCCTAATTAGGCTAAGGATGAAGTTGAGAATTTCCAACGGAAAATATTCCGAACCTTGTGAAGGAAATTATTTTACGTTTTCAATTTTTTTTTACGATTATGGAAATTTTCCGAGAGATAAAATATTTTGGACCAATAGGAGGGCGACATGTGTCACCCCAAGAGCCATGTGGACGTTTTTTTTCAAGATTAGTGGGCAAGACAAGTGGCCAAAAGTCTTGCATGGTATTGCATGGCATATGGACGATTTTTGGGTGAGTTAGTGGGCAAGTCAAATGGTCAAAGTCTTGCATGGCATTTATGGGACAAATGGAGAAAGGAACCTACACAAACAATCTCTACCATACACATGTTTCAATCCTAACCCTTGGTTGTACTATATAAACCCCTTTAGTTGATGAAAATCTTCCACACTTAGTATATTTCAAGACTTGAAAACATTTCCCTCTCCCTCCTTCTTATCTTGCTCTCGTCAATTGCTCCCTCCCCTAGCCAAATGTTGTCTAAAAATTCTTAAACTTATAAGTGTTCTTCCTTAATGTATTAGGAAGATTATTAACCAAGAGTTAGACAAGATTTCACACCCTAGCCTAAAAAAACACCCCTTGGCCGAGAGCATGCAACAATGGAACTTTGGTGTTCTTCACTTTTTGGAGTTAATTCTTGAATAGAAGTTGGTTAGGAACTTATAAAGGTGACTTGTGGTGGTTTGGAACACAAAGATTGAGCTAAGACTTGCTTGGAACGACTTTAAGTTCTTGGATATTGTTGGGCTATTATTGAGGTAATGAACCTTAACCTCTTTGTGAAGTTGATTATTATGTATATTGGATATAATACATATATTGGAAGTATATTATGGACTATAAGAAATAAGGAAAGATTTGGATCTTGTTAAGATGTTAAAAGGAAAATTGGCATATTAGCCATTAAAATGGTAAAAATGTATCCATTACTTACTCAGAAGTTAACAACAAAGGAACTATAACTTATATAAAGATTGGAATATAAGTTGAAGGACTAATGAAGTAATTGGATAAGTAAAATTATAAAAGTTGGCCAAGGATCCCAACTTAAGGACCGTATCTACTTTGAACCGTATCTACTTTGGACCGTATCTACTTTGGACCGTATTTACTTTGAACTGTATTTACTTTGGACCGTATTTACATTGTTGTTATGAAGGAGAGATTGTTAATCGCGTTCCGTTTGGGCGTGTTATCCCCTTCTTTTATTATTGTTGTTATGAAGGAGAGATTGTTAATCGCGTTCCGTTTGGGCGTGTTATCCCCTTCTTTTATTATTGTTGTTATAAAGGAGAGATTGTTAATCGCGTTCCGTTTGGGCGTGTTATCCCCTTCTTTAAATGTCGGAATTATTGCGCCTTATTTATGGCATGTTGGTTACTATTATCGGGCCTTGATAAAGGTGGAGAATTGAGTAGAAACGGGGGAGGTGCAGCCCAATTTTTCGTAGACTAAGAGAAGTCTTACTTAGAAGAATCCCACGAAAAACTAGAAGTTGATAGGCGTGTTTTGACTATTATAGGTTAACACTCTGCGCGCGACATATCCGACTTGGCAAGTGGATTTAGCCGAGGAGGTATGTGATTCTTCCTATCCTCTTGAGCATGATATTTGTGAACTATATATAGTATGGTAGACGTACGTGTGTTAACAAAATTTGGTTTCACTTTGATGTCTTTTGACTTGAGTTTTAATTAATAAGAATCTTGAATATTTCAAAAAGAGTTATGTATCATTTTTGGAAGAAAAGTAATACTTGGTTTTTAAATAAAACTTAAGTGTTATACTAGCTTTATGAGATGTTAGGTATAACGACTTAAGAAAGTTAAAAGGGACGATTTACTTATTTGTTTATAAAAGCCTTGTAATGAATTCTGAAGGTGTGGTAAGTTGGTTTGATAAATAAACATGTTATGATGCTAAGTGTGTTAGTATCTTGTGAGGTTTGCGTAAGGAGGTTATTCTTGTTGTGCTTATGTTGTTTAACGATAAGCCGTTGTGTTAATATTATCTTGTGATGTTGTGTAAGGAGGTTATTCTTGTTGTGCTTATGTTGTTTAACGATAAGCCGTTGTGTTAGTATTATATCACTCACCCCCCCTGACTTGTTATGATGCCGGGGGTTAAGCTGCCCTCCGATGCGAGGAATACCTCATGCAGGTCCATAGGACCTATGCGGAGCTGCGGGAGTTCCAGGAATGTGGTGCGAGTAATACCTCATGCGGTCCATGTGGCCATGCGGATTGCGGGAATCCAGGATGTTGCGAGGGTTAGCTACCCTGCGATGCGAGGAATACCTCATGCGGGCCTATGTGGCCTATGCGGAACTGCGGGAGTTCCAGGATTAGACGCGCACAATGATACTGCGGGCGAGTGGCTCAGCTTCGATCATTGGGCGGTATAGAAAGACCTCGTGATACAGTTCTATAGCATTGTTGGTACGGTGGGTTCTAGTAGTCGGCTATGCCTTCGTACTTACCCCGTACGGTTTTATTATGACACAGGTGGGACCTGGTGTTCATGTGTATTTCCTTGGTGTTTTATATCATGGACTGCCGACAGTATGGAAGGAAATTCCACGGGCATGATTGATATTGTGGGCATGAGACCCATGTGTTATACCCCGTATTTCCGGAGTATGTACGTGAGGGCGTACGTACGAAAGTTTAGCCTTAAAGTTAGGCCAAGTTCGAAAATTGTACACAACTCGCTAAAAGAATCGTTTTCCGACGAAACGTTTCCACAGCTTTCGTAGGGAAAATTCCGGCTATGCCATTTCTAATTTTTGCGGATTTTTTCGAGAGACGAAACATTTTGGACCAACGGGAGGGCGACACTTGGCACCCTCCAATTGGTGGACTTGAAATCGTCCATTGGACGAATTGGACATAGTGTGGCACGTTTTTTGTGCCTTGTGCACAAGTCAAGGAGTTGGTAGGATATTTGTGTGGAGTAAATCTTCACCCTACACTTGCCTTGCACTTGTCTTAATCTTGGCCATTGGTTGACCACTTCTTGACCTATATTTAACCCCCCTTAAGATGAAGAATTCTTCATCCACAAATCTTTCCAAGTCTTGAAAATCCTCTCCTCTCCCTTGAGCCTTGTTCGTCTAAACACTCCCTCTTGTGAAGTTTGGCGAGGCCTACCCTCCTAGCCTAGCGAAATCTACCCCCTCCCTTGGTAGAAAAGTTGCCTTCTAAGTATTGTTATAATGCCCAAAATACCCTAGCCCAAATCCCTTAGTACTTAGTAGAAGTTGTGAAGAACTTCTAAGGTTTCTGGAGCTATCGGAGCGCATAACTTAGGAGCTAAGCCTTGCTCCGGATCGACTTTTATCTAGGATATTATTGGGCTTACCGAGGTAAATAATCCTAACCCTCTTTTGTATTAGAGAATGCATACTGTAGAAGTATAAGAATAAGTATTAAATACTTAGAAGAATATATATAATAGAATTGAACTGTCATCACAGTAGAAGGGTTTAAAAGAAGAATAATTGAACTGTACTCACATAGAATTTGTTTCTGATGAGACTTATATAGCTCAGGGTAGGGTTGTGCTGCCCGACTATCCGTAGAATTGTGAACCCTCTGTTTAGAATGACCTTCAGAGTAGTCTAGACTTTGATAGATGTCTGTGACTATTATAGGCTGATTCTCTGCGCGCGACATATTCAACTTGGCAGGAGGTTTTCGCCGAGAAGGTATGTGATTCTTCCTAAGCATGATATTTTAACATATATATAGTACGGTAGACGTACATGTGTTAACTGAATAATAACTACGGCAATGTCGTTTGACTTAAGCCTGAATAATAACTACGACAATGTCTTTTGACTTAAGCCTGAATAATAAGAATCCTGATGCATTTCAAAAGAACTACTGAATCATTTTTAACAGAAGATAAATATTTGGTTTTTAAAACAAAAGCTTAAGAGTTATACTAGCTTTATGGGAAGTTAGGTATAACAACTTAAGAAAGAACTGGTTACTTGTTTGTTTATAAAAGCCTTGTATTGATTTCTGTTAAGTGTAGTAAGATTTGTTTGATAAGTAGACATGTTATGATGCTACCTGTGTTAGTGTCTTGAAATGCTGTGTAAGGGGGTCATTCTTCTTTGGCTTACGTTGCTAACCTAAGTCCGTTGTCTTGTTATTGTATCACCTACCCTCATTTGTTATCTGAGGCTTGCCCATGATCGGTCTATACGGCTATGCGGTCTGTGAGACTACGCGAGCAGCGGTATGCTCCAGATTGATCATTCCGGTGTTTAGCCCGACGCGGGGATTCCTATGCGGTCCGTTGAGACTACGCGGTCTTTTGAGGCTATGCGGGCTGCGGGAGCCTAGGCGGATCTGGGGTTAGCTGCCCCGTCGCGAGAATACCTCACGCGGTGCGTGTGTGACCTATGCGAGTGCGGAAGTCGAGGACTAGGCCTGTGAGAATGATACTATGGGCGATCGGCCTTGCTTCGATCATTCGCGCCTAGAATAGACTGTTCTGCTTTTCCTATTCTGTTGTTGTTTGTGATGTGGCACTATGTGCAATTGAACCGATTGTATTTGTGAAAAGGTTTTAAATACTTTGATTTCATTTAAGTACTTTATAGTTTCACATACTTGGTACTGTTGTCTCGACCTCGCCGGAAGTGCGTTCATCCGCAGTAAAGGCAAGCAGTGCTAGATCCGCATCCTTAGGATCTTTGCGTTGGTGTCGTGA
Source organism: Przewalskia tangutica (assembly GCA_029844215.1). NCBI lineage: Eukaryota > Viridiplantae > Streptophyta > Magnoliopsida > Solanales > Solanaceae > Przewalskia > Przewalskia tangutica. The sequence continues at coordinate 62,583,415 of CM056736.1, read as the reverse complement.
GCTCCATCTTCTCGGAGGCTCTACTTGGGTATGATCTCCTGTTGTAGATAGTTTTTGATCGAGGTATGGCGGGGCCTGCTCCGCCATAGTTGTATATTTCCTTAAGTGCAGTAGTCATGTTATGCGATTTGGGATGTATCGCTAAACCATGTTTATTTATATATGCGAAAAGGCGCGTTTTCTCACATAAATCGTGTCTTATTTTATAAACTGTTTCATGTCTTGTTTTATATTCCGCTGATTACTCTGATGTATGACTACTTGGGTGCCCCGGTAAGGCACCAGTCACGGGCCCCGGAACGGGTCGTGACAGGGTCGTGACAAAAGTGGTATCAGAGCAGTTAGTCCTCGGAAAGTGTCTACAGACCGTGTCTAGTAGAGTCTTGATTATCGGTGTGTTGTGCACCACATCTATAATCAGGAGGCTATAGGATATTTAGGATTGGTTTCCATTCTTCTCACTCTGAGATCGTGCCTTAGAGGCGTGTTATAGGTTGGACCTCTAACGTATTCCTTTCGTATGCTGATTATGCCTCGCGTAAGGCAACCCGGCCCGAGAAGGGCAAGGCGGCCGAGGCGCTAGCGAGACACCCGAGTCACGAGGCTCGTGCCCGTCTATACCCGAGGCGGCGAGTTCCATGACGCCGCCGGCCCAGAGAGACCGCGATGCCGTACCTCGATCCCACACCGAGCGGGAGATAAGTGCAGAGAGATGGCCCGATTATTTGCTCGGATTGTGGCGACATGAGGACAGTGGGCCGGCGATTCGATTCAGCGGCACACGTAGTGCACGAGGCGAGCAGTTTGAGGCTACGGGATTTCCTTAGTTGTAGCCGCCTGAGTTTTACTGGTCGGCGGAGGATGATCCGCAGGAGTTCATCCGTCACCGCAGAGGATCATCACGGGTGATCAAGGCTTCAGGATCGAGTCGTGACATTCGGTTCGCATCGGTGCGTGATACCGCAGATCGATTGGTTTGATTCATGGGAGCTTTCGGGAGAGCATGCACCTCCGCAGTATGGGATGAGTTTTGAGGCTTTTCTCACACACTTCTTGCCTCCGCAGATGAGGAGGGCACGGTGATAGATTCTTGTTCTTTGAGAGATAGGGAGGGCGCGGTGAGGAGTACAATGTCGAGTTTGATTCTTTGGCTCGATATGTCCCTGCACTGGTAGCAGAGATGGAGGACCGGGTGCATCGCTATGTCACTGGACTAGATGATTACATGGCCGAGTCTTGTGCGGGTGTGTCCGCCAACAGGCATGGACATTACCCGTATGCAGCTCATGCACTAGGATGCGAGGCGTAGAGACGCGGGTAGAGCGATATCGCAGCAAGGCCAAGACGGCGGTTCTTTTGGTGGTTCTCGTGGTGGCGGCAGAAGTCCAGATTTGCACCACAGCCGGCGCAGAGCGCTCCTACATCATCTTCGGTACAACCGAGCGATGGCGAGTCGTGGCGGGACTTGATTTCGAGGTAGCGGTGCTAACCGCTCGAGTGCTCGGTGTGCCCGTTGTGGTAGATACCATTCGAGCCGTACTCGAGCTTGCTATACTTGTGCCGCCAGGTCATTTCGCGAGTTTGTCCGACCGGGCGGCGGTGGTAGGCTCGGCTATAGGAGTGCATTGCCGCTTCATCCCGAAGCGATTACTCGCCCGAGGCAGGTACTCATGGACCCGGTCGCGCAGAGGTCGTGGCGCAGTCCCAGATTCCTCGTAACCGCATTTATGCTTTGTCCACCGACAGATCGTGAGGCCTCACGATGTCGCCACAGTACCTTATCGATTCTCAGGTTTGGTGTGTATGCTTTGATAGATCCGGTTCTACTCTGTCTATATATCTCCCTTGTTGCTAGTAGGATAGGGATAGAGCCTGAGTCCATAGACCCTTTCGAGGTAGATACGCCAGTGGGTGATTCGGTGGTAGCTCAGCGGGTATATAGAGCTTGTCCAGTGACCATTCTGATCGTCGGACCACTAGCCGACTTGATAGAGTTGGAGATGATTGACTTCGACGTGATCATGGGGATGGATTGGCTAGCTTCTTGCTACGCCAATGTAGACCGCAGAGAAAGAGTAGTGCGGTTCCATTTCTGAGAGCCGGTTGTTGAGTGGGAGCACACGGTATCGCCGAGGGTAGGTTTATTTCCTACCTCAAGGCTAGGAAGATGGTTCAGAAGGGTTATATCAACCATCTCGTCGGGTGTTTGATCACGAGGCTGCGGTACCAGATTTTCATCATCCCGTGGTCGAGAGAGTTCCCAGACGTGTTTCAGCACGACCTCGGGTATCCTCCCGAGAGGAGATCGAGTTTTGTATAGATGTGCTACCAGACAATCGGCCTATTTCCATTCCGCCATACAGAATGGCACCTGCCGAGTTGAGAGAGTTGAAGGACCGGTGAGAGATTTGGAGAGAAGCGGCTTCATCAGGCCTAGTGTTTCTACCTGGGGATCGCCGGTATTGTTCGTGAATAAGAATTACGGGACTCTGCTCATGTGGGTTTATTACAGGAAGCTCAACAAGCTGACCATTAAGAACAGATACCCCTTCCTGTGATTGATGATTTGTTCGACCGATTGCGGGCGCGAGATGTTTCTCCAAGATTGATCTGCGTTCGCTATCATCAGTGCAGTCGAGAGAGGTGGATGTCCCTAGGATCGCATTCCGACGTGACGGGCATTATGAGTTCAGTCATGTCTTTTGGATTGACTAATGCTCGTGGTATTCATGGATTTGATGAACCGAGTGTTCAAACCATTTTTGGACACGTTTGTGATAGTGTTCATTGATGATATCTTGGTTTATTCGCGCGAGCGGGAAGCACGCGAGCATTTGAGGCTATCTTGTGATTCTCCGGACCAGCGATTATACGCCAAGTTTTCCAAATGTGAGTTTTGGTTAGCTGGTGGCTTTTCTTGGGCATATTGTCGGGCCGATGGCATTAGTGGATACGGCAAGATCGAAGCGATCAGACTTGCCTAGACCAGCTACTCCGGCGAGGTTCGCGATTTCGGGCCTTGCAGGATATTATCGCGTTCGTAGAAGTTTGCTTCTATCTGCACCATTGACTAGGTGACTCGGAAAGCGGCTAAGTTTCGATGGTGATGCGTGTGGCGGGGTTTCGATTCTTGAAGGAGATCGACGGCGCCCCGTTCTTACTCTTCCCGAGGTCGGATGGTTACGTGGTGTATTGTGATCGTCGGGCATCGGGTTGGGATGTGTGTTGACGCAGCAGGCGAGTTATAGCATACGCATCCCGACAGCCTTAAGATACACGAGGAACTACCCCACCCATGATTTGGAGCCGGCGTGGTGATTCGCTTTGAAGATCCGGAGGCACTATTTGTATGGGGTTCACGTGGATATTTATACGCACCACAAGAGACTCGGTATATCTTCACGGAGGAGTGAACTTACGGCGAGACGGTGGTTAGAGTTGCTTAAGGATTACGATGTTGATATCCCGTACCACCCGGGAAGGCGATGTTGTGGCAGACGCCTTAGTCGTAGGTCGATGGGAGCTTATCGGATGTGCATCCAATGGCGAGAGGACATGGTTCGTGATTTGCATCAGTTAGCGAGCCTTGGTGTCCGTTTGATTGATTCTGATAGCAGTGGGGTTAGAGTTCGTGAGGTTGCCGAGTCTTCCATCGTCGAGGAGGTGAAGAGGCAATAGTTCGAGGATCCGGTTTTGGCACGTTATCGTGATACAGCTCTTCGTGAGGGCAAGGGACCTTTTGAGGTAGCACCTGATGGGGTGCTAAGGTTTGAGGCGAGTTGTGTGTTCGGATGTTTCGTGACTTCGTGGCAGATTCTTGGGAAGCACACGGTAGCGCGTTACTCCATCCATCCGGTCGACAAGATGTACCACGACCTTAGATCGTGTATTGGTGGGATGGCTTGAAGAGGACGTTGCGAGTTCGTGAGCTCGATGCGTGTTGTCAGCAGGTGAAGGTAGAGCACCAGAGGCCTGGTGGTCTGTTGCAGGCGATAGAGATCCCGACTTGGAAGTGGGAGGTGATCAACATGGACTTCATCACAGGATTGCCTCGCACTCAGAGGAGACATGATTCTATATGGGTTATCGTCGACGGTGTGAAATCAGCCCACTTTCTTCCGTTAGGGCGACTTTCTACCGAGGATTATGCCGACTTTACATCCGAGAGATCTTCGATCGCATGGAGTCCCTATTTCGATCATATCGCATGCAGAGCCCGTTCGACTAACTTACGGAGGTCCTTCCGGAGGGGTTTAGGGGCAGCGGTGAGCACATCGCATTTCATCCACAGACAGGCGAGCGAGCGCACTATCCGACTCTTGAGGATATCTGCGAGCTGTGTTATTGACCGATGGTAGTTGGGAGGATCATTTGCCTCTAGTTGAGTTCGCGTACAATAATAGCTACCACTCCGGTATTCGATGGCGCCTTATGAGGCCTTGTATGGGAGGAAGTGCGGATCGCCTATAGGTTGGTTCGATGTGGCGAGAGTGCACTGGTAGGACCAGATTTGGTGCGGCGGTAGTGGATAAGGTAAAGCTTATCCGAGGCGCCTATCGACACTCGAGTCGGCCAGTCGTACGCAGATCATCGCCGTCGGCATCCGAGTTCGCAATTGATGATTGGGTTTTCTGAAGGTGTCACCCATGAAGGGTGTGATGAGATTCGGGAAGAAGGAAACTTCGGCGTACATTGGGCGTTTCAGTTGTCGCGAGGTAGGCAAGGTTGCCTATGAGTTGGATCTGCCGTCCGATCTGGAGGCAGTGCATCCGGTTTTTCACGTATCTATGCTGAGGAGATGTATCGGGGATCCATCTAGGGTGCACCCGATTGACGATGTCCAGGTGACCGAGGGGTTATCGTATGAGGAGATTCCCATAGCGATAATCGATCGTCAGGTTAGGCGTCTGCGGACGGGGCGTGGCTTAGTCAAAGTTCTGTGGCGGAACGAGCTCAGGGAGGAGATGACGTGGGAAGCTGAGGAGGACATGAGGCAGAAGTATCCTCACCTATTTCCCACACCTCCAGGTAATTCACTTTCCTACTTGTAAATTTTCATTATCGTTTATGCCTAAGTGTTGTTCTGTGGCCATTTGTGGCACTTGCAAACTGTTTAAGCTTTATCGATAACTGTCTTGAGAAGGAACATTCGGGACGAATGTTTCTAAGGAGGGGAGAATGTTATACCCCGTATTTCCGGAGTATGTACGTGAGGGCGTACGTACGAAAGTTTAGCCTTAAAGTTAGGCCAAGTTCGAAAATTGTACACAACTCGCTAAAAGAATCGTTTTCCGAAGCGTTTCCCACGACTTTCGTAGGGAAAATTCCGGCTATGCCATTTCTAATTTTTGCTGATTTTTTCGAGAGACGAAACATTTTGGACCAACGGGAGGGCGACACTTGGCACCCTCCAATTGGTGGACTTGAAATCGTCCATTGGACGAATTGGACATAGTGTGGCACGTTTTTTGTGCCTTGTGCACAAGTCAAGGAGTTGGTAGGATATTTGTGTGGAGTAAATCTTCACCCTACACTTGCCTTGCACTTGTCTTAATCTTGGCCATTGGTTGGCCACTTCTTGACCTATAAATACCCCCCTTAAGATGAAGAATTCTTCATCCACAAATCTTTCCAAGTCTTGAAAATCCTCTCCTCTCCCTTGAGCCTTGTTCGTCCAAACACGCCCCCCTCCCCGTGTGAAGTGTGGCGAGGCCTACCCCTAGCCTGGCCGAAATCTACCCCTCCCTTGGTAGAAAAGTTGCCTTCTAAGTATTGTTATAATGCCCAAAATACCCTAGCCCAAATCCCTTAGTACTTAGTAGAAGTTGTGAAGAACTTCTAAGGTTTCCTTGGAGCTATCGGAGCGTACAACTTAGGAGCTAAGCCTTGCTCCGGATCGACTTTTATCTAGGATATTATTGGGCTTACCGAGGTAAATAATCCTAACCCTCTTTTGTATTAGAGAATGCATACTGTAGAAGTATAAGAATAAGTATTAAATACTTAGAAGAATATTACAGAATAGAATTGAACTGTCATCACAGTAGAAGGGTTTAAAAGAAGAATAATTGTTGTACTCACATGAATTTGTTTCTGATGAGACTTATATAGCTCACGGGTAGGGTTGTGCTGCCCGACTATCCGTAGAATTGTGAACCTCTGTTTAGAATGACCTTCGAGTAGTCTAGACTTTGATAGATGTCTGTGACTATTATAGTGATTCTCTGCGCGACATATTCAACTCGGCGGGAGGTTTTCGCAGAAGGTATGTGATTCTTCCTAAGCATGATATTTTAACATATATATAGTACGGTGAGCGTACATGTGTTAATCGAATAATAACTACGGCAATGTCGTTTGACTTAAGCACGAATAATAACTACGCAATGTCTTTTGACTTAAGCTGAATAATAAGAATCGATGCATTTCAAAAGAACTATTGAATCATTTTTAACAGAAGATAAATATTTGGTTTTTAAAACAAAAGCTTAAGAGTTATACTAGCTTTATGGGAAGTTAGGTATAACAACTTAAGAAAGAACTGGTTACTTGTTTGTTTATAAAAGCCTTGTATTGATTTCTGTTAAGTGTAGTAAGATTTGTTTGATAAGTAGACATGTTATGATGCTACCTGTGTTAGTGTCTTGAAATCTTTGTGTAAAGGGTCATTCTTCATTGCTTACGTTGCTAACCGGTAAGTCCGTTGTCTTGTTATTGTATCACCTACCCTCGTTGTTATCACAGGGCTTGCCTCGATCTTGGTCTATACGGCTACGCGTCTGTGAGACTATGCGAGCAGCGGTATGCTCCGTGATTGATCATTCGGGTGTTTAGCCCGACGGGGATTCCTATGCGATCTGTTGAGATTACGCGGTCTTTTGAGGCTACGCGGGCTGCGGAGCCTAGGCGGATGTCGGGGTTGGCTGCCCCGTCGAGGAATACCTCACGCGGTGCATGTGACTATGCGGGCTGCGGAAGTCCAGACTAGGCACGCGAGAATGATACTATGGGCGATTGGCCTTGCTTCGATCATTCGCGACCTAGAATAGACCTGTTACAGTTGTCCTATTACTGTTGTTGTTTGTGATGTGGCACTATGTGCAATTGAATTGATTGTATTTGTGAAAAGGTTTTAAATACTTTGATTTCATTTAAGTACTTTATAGTTTCACATACTTGGTACTGTTATCGACCTCGCCGGAAAGTGCGTCATGCGCAGTAAAGGCAGCAGTGCTAGATCCGCATCCTTAGGATCTTTGCGTTGGTGTCGTGAGCTCCATCTTCTCGGAGGCTCTACTTTTGGGTATGATCTCCTGTTGTAGATAGTTTTTGATCGGGTATGGCGGGGCCTGTCCGCCATAGTTGTATATTTCCTTAAGTGCTGTAGTCATGTTGCATTTGGGATGTAATCGCTAAACCATGTTTATTTATATATCTCGAAAGCGACGCTTTCTCACATAAAGCGTGTCTTATTTTATAAATCGCTTTCTGTCTTGTTTTATATTCCGCTGGTTACTCTGATGTATGACTACTTGGGTGCCCCGGTAAGGCACCAGTCACGGGCCCCGGAACGGGTCGTGACACCATAGTTATATTTGAGTGATGACTTTGAGGGCGTGAGTCCCTGACTTGACATATCGCATACATGTGTATATAAATTGGTTATCATATATGCCTCCTATTTTATATAGACTATTGTGATTTTAATTACGATATTTTGATTTCACATACTTGGTACTGTTATCGACCTCCGGGGCTGCATTCATCTGCGCGGTAGAGCATCGATCGTTGATCCTCGCTCAAAGGATCACGATTGGCGTTTTGGGAAGCCGTTTCTCGGAGGCTTATCTTTTGGTATGATTCCCGAGATTGTAGGTACTTGTACATTCGTGGTATGGCGGGGCCCCGTCATAGTTGTTATAAAATTCTTAGAGTGCAGTAATCTTGTTGTAGGCGTGGTTTGTAAAGGATGTGCTATTCAAGTTTTGTTTATATACGCACGCCGAAAGCGACATCTTCTCGGTTATTTCTTACTCTTTATTGTTTCATGTCTTTGTTTTTATTTCCGATTTTCTCGATGTTGTATCACTTGGGTGCGGGGTAAGGCACGATCGCGCCCGAGGCGGTCGTGACAAAAGTGGTATCGAAGCGATTAGTCCTCGGAAAGTGTCTACAGATCGTGTCTAGTAGAGTCTTGATTATCGGTGTGTTGTGCACCACATCTATAATCAGGAGGCTGCAGGACATTTAGGATTGGTTTCCATTCTTCTCACTCTGAGATCGTGCCTTAGAGCTGTGTTATAAGTTGGACCCCTCTGACGTACTTTTTTTTTTTAAAACTAGTTATGCCTTTGCGAAAGGCAACCAGGGCCCAGAAGGGCAAGGCAGCAGAAGGAGCTGCGAGTAGAACAAAGAGGAGTACGAGGCCTGTGCCCAACCATCACCGAGGTGGTGCTTCATTTAGAGAGTTACGTGACGCCGCCATTTCGGCCAGAGTTTAACACAATGCAATTCCTACTGCGGCGGTATATGAGCCTTGATTCCTGGCCAGGAACCGAGTATGGATTACAAAGGGATGGACCTGTTACTAGCTAGGATGTTAGCAAACAGAGAGTATAGAGTGCATCGATATATCACGGGCCTAGACGATTATCTAGTAAAGGTGTGTACAAGAGTAGCTCTTCAGTCAGGCATGGACATTGCCCGTATGCGAGCTTATGCACGTGGTCGAGAACGTAGAGATCGGCAGTTAACCAAGATCGCGAAGAGGCCGTAACAGCAGGGTCCTTTGGTAACTTTCGAGGCGGACCTCCTCAGCAGCAGGCTGGTTATGCGCCTCCGCCAGTACAGAATGTTCCTCCACGGGCTTCAGGACGTTCGGAGTATGCAAGAGTTGGTCAGAGCTCCAGGGTTTTTGGTTCACAGATTTACATAGGTTCTAGCCAGCCAGATTCACTTTTCCCTCAGTGTTCACTGTTATACCCCGTATTTCCGGAGTATGTACGTAAGGGCGTACGTACGAAAGTTTGGCCTTAAAAGTTTAAGCCTTGGACGTTTTTATTTGTGCACAACTCACTAAAAGAATCGTTTTCCGACGAAACGTTTCCACAGCTTTCGTAGGGAAAATTCCGGCTATGTCATTTAGTATTTTTGCGGATTTTTCCGAGAGACGAAACATTTTGGACCAACGGGAGGGCGACACTTGGCACCCTCCAATTGGTGGACTTGAAATCGTCCATTGGACGAATTGGACATAGAGTTGCACGTTTTTTGTGACTTTGCACAAGTCATGGAGTTGGTAGGATATTTTGTGTGCAAGTTGGCTAGGTACACTTGCCCTAATCTTGGCCTTACACTTGCCTAGCACTTGGCTAAATCTTGGCCCTTGGTTGGCCATCCCTTGACCTATAAATACCCCTCTTGTGATGAAGAGTTCTTCATCCACAAAAGCTTTCCAAGTCTAAAAATCCTCTCCTCTCCCTTAAAGCCATTTCGTCCAAACACCTTCCCCCCCTTGAGTAAAGTTTGGCCGAGGGCCCCCCTCCTAGCCTAGCCGAAATCTACCCCCCCTCCCTTGGTAGAAAAGTTGCCTTCTAGTATTGTTATAATGCCCAAAATACCCTAGCCCAAATCCCTTAGTACTTAGTAGAAGTTGTGAAGAACTTCTAAGGTTTCCTTGGAGCTATCGGAGCGTACAACTTAGGAGCTAAACCTTGCTCAGGCGCGACTTTTATCTAGGATATTATTAGGCTTACCGAGGTAAATAATCCTAACCCTCTTTTGTATTAGAGAATACATACTGTAGTAGTATAAGGATAAGTATTAAATACTTAGAAGAATATTACAGAATAGAATTGGCTATTATCACGTAGAAGGGTTTAAAGAAGAATAATCAAACTGTACTTACTTAGGAATTTGTTTTCACGATGAACTTGAGTAGCTCACCGGGTAGGGAAGTGCTGCCCAATTTTCCGTAGGATAGAGAACCCTCTGCTTAGAACTGTTTTCAGAGTAGTCTGAACGTTGATAGACGTGTCTGACTATTATAGGTTGATTCTCTGCGTGCGACATATTCAACTTGGCAGGTGGTTTTCGCTGAGAAGGTATGTGATTCTTCCTAAAGTATGATATTTTAAAATATATATATAGTACGGTAGACGTACATGTGTTAACTAAATAATAACTACGGCAATGTCTTTTGACTTAAGCCTGAATAATTCTTACGGCAATGTCTCGCGACTTAAGCCTGAATAATAAGGATCTGAAAGCATTTCAAAAGAACACTGAATCATTTTAACAGAAGAGAACTAATTGGTTTTTAAAACAGAAGCTTAAGAGTTATACTAGCTTTATGGGAAGTTAGGTATAACCACTTAAGAATAATAAAAGGAACAGTTTACCTATGTGTTTATAACAGACTTATATTGATTTGTGAAAAGAATAATAAGATGGTTTGATAAGTAGACATGATATGATGCTATGTGTGTTAGTATCTTGTAACGTTTGTGTAAGAGAGTATTCTTGTTGTGCTTATGTTGTTTAACGATAAGCTGTTATGTTAGTGTAATATCACTCACCTCTTGACATGTTCAGGGGTTGCCGCCTCCACGCGGGGTAGACTCGGTGATGCAGGACCATGATTCGAGAATACCTCATGCGGGTCCAGGGGACCTATGCGGAGCTATGAGAGTTCCAGGTTAGTGTGTGGGGTTATACCTCACGCAGTCTATGTGGCCATGCGGACTACGAGTCATGGACGATGCCGAGGAGTAGCTACCCTCGATGCGGGGTTATACCCTATGCGGGCCTATGTGAGTGGCCTATGCGGACTACGGGAGTCCAGGATTAGGCTTGCATAGTGATACTACGCAATTGGCCTGCTCGATCATTCGCAGCCTAGAAAAGACACATTCTGATTTACCTATTGTTGCTCTTGTTTATGATGTGGCACTATGCGCAGTTACCTTAGTTGTTTCATACATTTATGTAAACCGATTTTAAAATGATATGTTTTCATTTAAGTACTTTCTGATTTCACATACTTAGTACTGTTATCGACCTCCTTGGGCTGCGTTCATGCCGCAGTAAGGCGGCAGTGCTAGATCCACATCCTTAGGATCTCTACGTTGGTGTCGGGAGCTCCATCTTTCCGGAGGCTCTACTTTTGGTATGATCTCCTGTTGTAGATAGTTTTGTACTGATCAGGTATGGCGGGCCCGTCCGCCATAGTTGTATATTTCTTAGAGGTCATGTAGTCATGTTACAAAGATCGGATGTAATCGCTAAACCATGTTTATATATATATGCCGAAAGACGACGCTTTCACATAAATCGTGGTCTTATTTTATAAATCGTTTCATGTCTTGTTTTATATTCCACGATTACTCGATGTATGACTACTGGGTGCCGGTAAGGCACGACCACGCCCCGAACGGGTCGTGACAAAAGTGGTATCGAGCGATTAATCTCTGAAAGTGTCTACGCACCGTATCTAGTAGTCTTGATTATCTGTGTTGTGCACCACACCAATAATCGTGAGGCTATAAGATATTTAGGATTGGTTTCCATTCTTCTCACTCGAGATCGTGCTTTAGAGTCGTGTTAAAGTGGACCCTCTAACGTATTCCTTTCTCAGAATGCTTATGCCTCCACGTAAGCGCAACCCGCCCGGGCGGCAAGGCACCGGCGAGCCGCCACGACACCGAGAGTTACGAGGGCTCGTGCCCGCCTATACCTCGACGGCGAAGTTCTATGACGCCGCCGCCCCAAAGAGAGACTACAAGCACCCACACCTCCCGCCCCACACCGGGCGGAGGAGTTAGGGTACAAGCGAGACGGCCCACTATTGGCCAGATCGTGGCCGCATACGAGGACAGCCGGATGCAGCAGCCTCCCCACTTCGGGCCGTACCGTGGTTCACCCGAGGCGCAGAGTTTGAGGCTACGAGACTTCGAGTCAGAGCCCGCGTAGTTTTACGGTCGAGGCCGAGGATGATCCGCAGGAGTTCATCCGTCACCACAGAGGATTTTGAGAGTGATCGTATGCCGAGACCGAGTCCGTGATCTTTGGTTCACATAGTCGCGCGTGATACCGCATTCGATTGGTTTGATTCGTGGAATTATCCCGGAGAGCACGCCCCTCGCCTACTGGGATGAGTTCTCGAGGCTTTCCTCACTCACTTCTTGCCTCCACAGATGGCGAGGGCGCGGCCGATAGATTTTTACCGCTGAGGCAGAGGACGCGACCGTCGTGAGTACAATGTCGAGTTTGATTCATCGCTCGATATGTCCCGGCGTTGGTAGCAGATGGAGGATAGGGTGCACCGCCACGCCACCGGACTAGATGATTATATGGCCGAGTCATGCGGGTGTTTCTTCACCGTATATGGACATTACCCGCACGCAGCTCATGCTTGGATGCGGCGAGAGCGCAGAGTCGACGAGCCGACAGACAAAGCAGGTTAAGGCCAGATCGAGGGTCTTCCGTGGCTATCGTGGGCGGCGGCCTCAGCGATCTAGATTTGCACCACGCCACTCAGAGCACTCGCACCGCCCTCAAGACACCAGAGTATTCGAGGCGCACAGGCCCTGTGGCTTCGTGACGCCCAGAGCCAGAGGCATCGCCGATCGACCACCCCTCACCGTGGCCGATGCGCAGATCCCACTGAATTGTGGTGCCGCTACGAGCTTGTTTCGATTGTGGCCAGCAGGTCACTATGCGAGGAACCGTCCACCAAGCGGCGGCTGATGGTAGGGTCACCATGTGTTCTTTCGCCGGTCTTCTTCATCCCCGACAGCCTACTCGCCCGAGGGCAAGGTACTCATGGACCAGCAGGTCGCGCAGGTCGTGCGGGTCGATTCTAGCGGTCCTCGAACCGCATTTATGCTTTGTCCACCGACAGATCGTGGCCTCACCGATGTCGCCAGTACCTTATCGCTCGGGTTTGATGTATGCTTTGATAGATCCGGTTCTACTGCCCCATATATCTCCTTGTAGCTAGTAGGATAGGGATAGAGCACGAGTCCATAGACCCTTTCGAGGTAGCTACGCCATGGGTGATTCGGTGGTAGCTCTACGGTATATAGAGCTTGTCTGTGACCATTTACGTCGTCGACCTAGCCGACTTGATAGAGATGGAGATGATTGACTTCGACGTGATCATGGGGACGGATTGGCTAGCTTCTGCTACGCCAATGTAGACCGCAGAGAGAGTAGTACGGTTCCAGCTTCGGCGAGCCGGTTGAGTGGGAGGAGCACGGTATCTCCGGGGTAGGTTTATTTCCTACCAAGGCTAGGAAGATGGTGCGCAGAAGGGTATATCTACCATCTCGTTCGGTGTTTGATATCGAGGTCGCAGCGGTGCGATTTTCACCGCCCAGAGTCGAGAGTTCCCGACGTGTTTCAGCACGACCTCCGCATCCTCCCGAGAGGAGATTGAGTTTTGTATAGACATATTGCGGACACTCGCCTATTTCCATTCCGCCATACGAATGGCACCGCCGAGCCGAGAGTCAAGGACCACCGAGAGATTTCCGGAGAAGCGGTTTTATCGCACCTAGTGTTTCTCCCGGGCGCCGGTATTGTTCGTGAAGAAGAAGGACGACGCCGCGCATGTGTGTTGACTACTGTGCACCAACAAGGTGACCATTAAGAATGTATACCCTTCCTGTGATTGATGATCTGCTCGACCGCAGGCGCGAGATGTTTCTCCAAGATTGACCGCGATCGCTATCATCGTTCGAGTCGAGAGGTGGATATCCCTAGATCGCATTCGGACCTTGACGCATTATGAGTTCGTGGTCATGTCTTTGGGTTGACCAATGCTCCGCAGATTCATGGATTTGATGAACCGAGTGTTCAAACCATTTTTGGACACGCTTGTGATAGTGTTCATTGATGATATCTTGGTTTATTCTCGCCAGAGGAGCACGCGGAGCATTTGAGGATCGTGGCCGATAGCTTCTCGACCAAGAAATTGACGTCAAGTTTTCCAAATGTGAGTTTTGGTTAACTTCGTGGCTTTTCTTGGGCATATTGTCGGGGCCGATGGTATTCGTAGATACGCCAAGATCGAGGCATCGAGTTGGCCTAGACCTACTACTCCGGCAGAGGTTCGCAGCTCGGCCTTGCAGTTATTATCGGCGTTCAGAGAGAAGTTTGCTTCTATCTCTCGCACCATTGACTAGGTCGACTCGTAAGGCGGCCAAGTTTGATGGACTGATGCTTGTGAGCGTGGTTTCGCCATCTTGAAAGAGATCGACGACCGCCTCGCTTCTACTCTTTCAGAGGTCCAGATTTATGTTGTGGTATTGCGCCGTCGGCATCGGGTTGGGATGTGTTGATGCAGCATGGCAAGGTTATAGCGCACGATCCCGACAGCTTAAGAAACACGAGAGGAACTACCCCACCCATGATTTGAGTCGCAATGTGATTCACGCCTTGAAGATCCGAGGCACTATTTGTATGGGTTCACGTGGATATTTATACTGCACCACAAGAGCCTCCAAAGATATCTTCACCAGGGAGCTGAACTTACGATGCAGACGGTGGTTAGAGTTGCTTAAGGATTACGATGTTGATATCCCGTACCACCCGGAAGGCCAATGTCAGGGCGTATGCTCTAGTCGTAGGTCGGGGAGCCTATCGGATGTGCAGCAGAGGAGGGACATGGTTCGTGATTTGCATCGCCAGCGAGCCTTGGTGTCCGCTTGATTGATTCGATAGCAGTGGGGTTCGAGTTCGCGAGGTTGCCGAGTCTTCCATCGCCGGCGAGGTAAGAGGCAACGCTCGAGATCCGCTTTGACACGTTATCGCGATACAACTCTTCGTGAGGGCGGTCCTGAGGTAGCACCACGGGTGCTAAGGTTTGAGGGCGGTTGTGTGTTCCAGATGTTTCGTGACTTCGCAGCAGGTTCTGGGGAAGCACACGCTGCGTTACTCTATCCATCCGTGGTCGACCAAGATGTACCACGACCTTAGATCCGTGTATTGGTGGGATGGCTCAAGAGGACGTTGCGAGTTCGTAGCTCGCCCCGTGTTGTCGCAGTAAGGTAGAGCACCGAGGCCCGGTGGTTTGTTACGCACGATAGAGATCCCGACCGAAGTGGGAGGTGATCAACATGGACTTCATCACAGGATTACCTCGCACTCAGAGGAGACATGATTCTATATGGGTTATCGTCGACAGGCTGACGAAATCAGCCCACTTTCTTCCCGTCAGGACGACTTTTTCTACCGAGGATTATGTCGACTTTACATCCGAGAGATCGCCGATCGCATGGAGTCCCTATTTCGATCATATCGCATGCAGGAGCCCGCCACGGCTAACTTCGGAGGTCTTTCCAGAGGGTTTAGGACGCAGTGAGCCCGAGCATCGCATTCCATCCACAGACAGACGGACAGGCCGAGCGCACTATCCAGACTCTTGAGGATATGCTGCGAGCCTGTGTTATCGACTTCAGGGGTAGCTGGGAGGATCATTTGCCTCTAGTTGAGTTTGCATACAATAATAGCTACCACTCCAGTATTCAGATGACACCTTATGAGGCCTTGTATGGGAGGAAGTGCAGATCGCCTATAGGCTGGTTCGATGGCGAGGAGTGCGATTAGTGGGACCAGATTTGGCGCAGCAGTGCCGGATAAGTGAAGCTTATCCAGAGAGGTTCGATACCACAATCGACAAAAGTCATACGCAGATCATCGTCGTCGGCATCTTGAGTTCGAGGTTCATGATTGGGTTTTCAGCGTGTCACCCATGAAGGGTGTGATGAGATTCAGGAAGAAGGGGAAACTCAGCCCAAGGTATATTGGGCCGTTTCAGATTGTCCGCAGGGTAGGCAAGGTTTCCTACGAGTTGGATCTGCCGTCCGATCTGGAGGCAGTGCATCCGGTGTTTCACGTATCTATGCTGAGGAGATGTATCGGGGATCCATCTAGGGTGCACCCGATTGACGATGTCCAGGTGACCGGCGGGTTATCGTATGGCGAGGTTCCCATAGCGATAATCGATCGCCGTTAGGCGTCGCGACCAAGGACGTGGCTTCCGTCAAAGTCTTGTGGCGGAACGAGCTCAGGGAGGAGATGACATGGGAAGCCGAGGAAGACATGAGGCAGAAGTATCCTCACCTATTCCCCACACCTCCAGGTAATTCACTTTCCTACTTGTAAATCTTCATTATCGCTTATGCCTAAGTGTGTTGCTCGGGCCGTGTGTGGCATTTGCAATCGCTTAAGTTATGAAGAATCTTATCGTTAATCGTTTGGGAAGGAACATTCGACGAATGTTTCTGGGGGAGAATGTTATACCTCGTATTTAGGAGTATGTACGTAGCGGCGCACGTATTTAAAGTTTGGCCTTAAAAGTTTAAGCCTCGACGTTTTTATTTGTGCACAACTCACTAAAAGAATCGCTTTCCGACGAAACATTTCCACGACTTTCGTAGGGAAAATTCCGCTATGTCATTTAATATTTTTTCGGATTTTTCCGAGACGAAACATTTTGGACCAACGGAGGGCGACACTTGGCACCTCCAATTGGTGGACTTGAAATCGCCAATTGACGAATTGGACATAGAGTTGCACGCTTTTTGTGCCTTTGCACAAGTCAAGGAGTTGGTAGGATATTTTGTGTGCAAGTTGGCAGGTACACTTGCCCTAATCTCGCCTTACACTTGCCTAGCACTTGGCTAAATCTCGCCCTCGTGGCCATCCTTGACCTATAAATACCCTCTTGTGATGAAGAGTTCTTCATCCACAAAAGCTTTCCAAGTCTAAAAATCCTCTCCTCTCCCTTAAAGCCATTTCGCCCAAACACCTCCCCTCGAGTAAAGTTTGGCCGAGGCCCCCTAGCCTAGCCTAAATCTACCCCTCTCTTGGTAGAAAAGTTGCCTTCTAGTCTTGTTATAATGCCCAAAATACCCTAGCCCAACTCCCTTAGTACTTAGTACAAGTTGTTAAGAAATTCTAAGGTTTCTCGAGCTATCTGAGCGCATAACTTAGAGCTAAACCTTGCTCAGCGCCGACTTTTATCTAGGATATTATTGGGCTTACCGAGGTAAATAATCCTAACCTCTTTTGTATTAGAGAATACATACCGTAGTAGTATAAGGATAAGTATTAAATACTTGTAAGAATATTACGTAGAATTGAACTGTTATCACAGAGAAGGGTTTAAAAGAAGAAAATCAAATCAGATTTACTTAGGACTGTTTTCACATGAGACTTGAGTAGCTCACCGGTAGGGAAGTGCTGCCCAATTTTCCGTAGGATAGAGAACCCTCTCGCTTAGAATCAAGTTGAGTAGTCTGAACGTTGATAGACGTGTCTGACTATTATAGGTTGATTCTCTGCGTGCGACATATTCAACTTGGCAGGTGGTTTTCGCTGAGAAGGTATGTGATTCTTCCTAAAGAATGATATTTTAAAATATATATATAGTATGGTAGACATACATGTGTTAACTAAGTAATAACTACGGCAATGTCTTTTGACTTAAGCCTGAATAATTCTTACGGCAATGTCTCGCGACTTAAGCCTGAATAATAAGGATCTGAAAGCATTTCAAAAGAACACTGAATCATTTTAACAGAAGAGAACTAATTGGTTTTTAAAACAGAAGCTTAAGAGTTATACTAGCTTTATGGGAAGTTAGGTATAACCACTTAAGAATAATAAAAGGAACGTTTACCTATGTGTTTATAATGGACTTATATTGATTTGTGAAAAGAATAATAAGATGGTTTGATAAGTAGACATGATATGATGCTATGTGTGTTAGTATCTTGTAACGCTTGTGTAAGAGGGTATTCTTGTTGCTTATGTTGTTTAACGATAAGTCGTTATGTTAGTGTAATATCACTCACCTCTTGACATGTTCTGGGGTTGCCGCCTCCACGCGGGGTAGACTCAAAGTGATGCGGGACCA
This sequence comes from Przewalskia tangutica, assembly GCA_029844215.1. Taxonomy (NCBI): domain Eukaryota; kingdom Viridiplantae; phylum Streptophyta; class Magnoliopsida; order Solanales; family Solanaceae; genus Przewalskia; species Przewalskia tangutica. The sequence goes on along the minus strand of CM056736.1, from coordinate 62,565,492 downwards.
TGATTCGAGAATACCTCATGCGGGTCCAGGGACCTATGCGGAGCTACGGAGTTCCAGGTTAGTGTGCGGGTTATACCTCACGCGGTCTATGTGGCCATGCGGACTACGAGTCCAGACGACGCCGAGGAGCTACCCTCGACGCGGGTTATATACCCTATGCGGGCCTATGCGAGTGGCCTATGCGGACTACGGAGTACAGGATTAGGCTTGCATGGTGATACTACGCAATCGGCCCCGCTCGATCATTCGCAGCCTAGAAAAGACTCTGATGCTTACCTATTGTTGCTCTTGTTTATGATGTGGCACTATGCGCATACCTCGTTGTTTCATACATTTATGTATACTGATTTGAAAATTAGATTTTTTCAATTAAGTACTTTACGCTTTCACATACTTAGTACTGTCAGATCGACTCCTCTGGGCTGCTCATGCCGCAGGTGGGCAAAGGTGTGCTAGATCCACATCCTTAGGATCTCTACGTTGGTGTCTGAGCTCCATCTTTTCCGAGGCTCTACTTTGGGTATGATCTCCATTGTAGATAGTTTTGTATGCCAGGTATGGCGGGGCCCTGTCCCGCCATAGTTGTATATTTCTTTAGAGGTCTGTAGTCATGTTGTACAGTATCGGATGTAACTGCTAAACCATGTTTATATATACATGCCGAAGGGCGACGTTTTCTCACATAAACTGTGTCTTATTTTATAAACTGTTTCATGTCTTGTTTTATATTCCGCTGATTACTCTGATGTATGACTACTTGGGTGCCCTGCAAGGCACCACCACGCCCCGAATGGGTCGTGACATTCACTATGGTAGGCGTCATTCCGAAATGTCGCTTTTTCACCAACGCTTGTTTTACCTGGTGGCAGGCCATGTGAGGAGAGAGAATGTCCTAGCAGAGGGATACAGTGGGATGACTCACCTACCGTGTCGGCTGCGATTCAGTGGTTCGAGAGAAAGGGTGTTAGCTGGAGAGGCCACCCCACCTCGGTGTGGACGTTGTGGTAGTTGTCTTCATGGAGAGTGTCGGACTTATTCGTCAGCTTGTGATTCTTGCGGCCAACAGGGACATTTTGCGTGAAATTTTCCGACTGAGGCGGGATGTTACGACTCACCTTTCGGATCAACGATCGTTCATCGCTTCTTATATGCACTGGCAGGGTGACTATGATTAGAGTGAAACAAAGAGTTCTGGTGTATATCCTTAACCCTCTAGAGATTTGTATGCGTGATATGATGATTTTATGTTAAAGTGTTATGTTTGGATAAGCACTGTAAAATTGTGATTTAGAGAACATGGTTAGTTGAGAAGGTAAGTTTAGGTGGAAATTGTGAGCCTTAGAATATTATAATGCTTGAGACCTTAGATGTGAGGCCGCTGAGTAAAAGATTTTGCGCTTAGTCTTTGTCGAAGTACTTGGTATGCGTGAAATGTATTGTGGGATAATTCCATAGGTCGAGCAAGATAAAAGTGGTAATTTTCATGACGAGAATAAGTAAGATTGTCCCAGACGGGAACAAGAATTTAGAGCGATAATGGGTCGCCGAGGCAAGATCGCGGGTCAACCCGCAAATTTCTGGACGAGGTAGGGTCATTGAGGTAGTCCCGCTAGGTGATAGGATCACGAGGGTGTTAGGCCCGTGTTTAGGTAACCATCAGACGAGTTCGTGGATGCATTCGACCAATAGTCGCCAACGAGGTCAACCCATCTTGTCTTTCATCAGATCATTACTCTACGGAGGGTTATGCGAGATGTTATATATCGTGAAGGTTGTAAGGCTGCACGGGTTCCTACTTTTATTTTATGACAGCGGTGAGCCGATTTACGACTATTTTCTTTTTCTCGAGGTTTTACCAAAGTGGTTAGGAACTCAGGTGAGTCTCAGTATTGCATTCACCCTCGGGCCGACGGACAAACATCACGTTTTATCCAGACAGTTGATGATAGGTTACGGGCCGGTGTTTTGACCTCAACAGAGCGGTGAGGATTATTTGCATCATGTTGAGTGAGTATTATAATAGCTACCATTTCAGTGTTCGGATGACGCCTTATGAAGCCTTGTATGGGCGGAAGTATAGTCACGGCCGATTGGTTCGATGTTGGCAAGCGTTCGAGAATGGTCCATACTTGATTCGCAGAATGTGGATAAGTCTAAACTTATCCGTAAGAGGTTATTAGCACTCGAGTCAACGTAAGTCTTGCGGATAATCGCGCCAACACTTGGAGTTCAGCCGACGGTGGTCTTCATGCGTACCACCTGGCGGTGTGACGAGATTTGGAAAGCAGGGGAAACTTAGCCCAAGGTACTTTGGGCCTTTTCAGATCATTTGTAGAATAGGCCAGGTTGCCTATAAGTTAGCACTGCCGTCCGACTTAGGAGGCAATACGCCCGCCTTCTTCATGCTATGATTCAGAAGAGTATCGGAGATCCATCCAGAGTGTTCCCAGTTAATGACAACCAAGTTGAAGATAGTAACCCCGAGTTTTTAAAAAAAAACTGAAGCAATGACAGAAATGTGATACGTATAGTAGAAAGAGTTCGAGTATACGAGGAGGGTACGACGAGTAAGAAAAGAGGCGAAGATGTGTGAAGAAGATGGAAGTGTCCGTTTTATAAAGTAAAGATGTGAAGAAAGTATCCTTTGGACCATGGGTGGAGCTAATAGTATTGTTATACGCTTTACAGATGATTCTTCGTTGGCTCGGATGTGAGTTTTTGCGCGTACGTTGTATTATGGCCATGAGTGACATAATTGGTTTCGTAAGTATAGTAGGGAAGACTACCGGCACAGGTATGTTTAGAGACTTAGAAGGAACATTCGGGACGAATGTTTCTAAGGGGGGAAGAATGTTATACCCCGTAGTTCTGGAGTATGTATGTAAGGACGTACATACGAATGTATAAACCCTAATTAGGCTAAGGATGAAGTTGAGAATTTCCAACGGAAAATATTCCGAACCTTGTGAAGGAAATTATTTTACGTTTTCAATTTTTTTTTTTTTTACGATTATGGAATTTTTCCGAGAGATAAAATATTTTGGACCAATAGGAGGGCGACATGTGTCACCCCAAGAGCCATGTGGACGTTTTTTTTCAAGATTAGTGGGCAAGACAAGTGGCCAAAAGTCTTGCATGGTATTGCATGGCATATGGACGGTTTTTGGGTGAGTTAGTGGGCAAGTCAAATGGTCAAAGTCTTGCATGTTATTTGTGGGACAAATGGAGAAAGGAACCTACACAAACAATCTCTACCATACACATGTTTCAATCCTAACCCTTGGTTGTACTATATAAACCCCTTTAGTTGATGAAAATCTTCCACACTTAGTATATTTCAAGACTTGAAAACATTTCCCTCTCCCTCCTTCTTATCTTGCTCTCGTCAATTGCTCCCTCCCCTAGCCAAATGTTGTCCAAAAATTCTTAAACTTATAAGTGTTCTTCCTTAATGTATTAGGAAGATTATTAACCAAGAGTTAGACAAGATTTCACACCCCTAGCCTCAAAAAACACCCCTTGACCGAGAGCATGCAACAATGGAACTTTGGTGTTCTTCACTTTTTGGAGTTAATTCTTGAATAGAAGTTGGTTAGGAACTTCTAAAGGTGACTTGTGGTGGTTTGGAACACAAAGATTTGGAGCTAAGACTTGCTTGGAACGACTTTAAGTTCTTGGATATTGTTGGGCTATTATTGAGGTAATGAACCTTAACCTCTTTGTGAAGTTGATTATTATGTATATTGGATATTATACATATATTGGAAGTATATTATGGACTATAAGAAATAAGGAAAGATTTGGATCTTGTTAAGATGTTAAAAGGAAAATTGGCATATTAGCCATTAAAATGGTAAAAATGTATCCATTAATTACTAAGAAGTTAACAACAAAGGAACTATAACTGTCACGACCCGATCCCGGGCACGTGACTGGTGCCTTCCCCGGGCACCCAAGTAGACATACATCAGAGTAATCAGCGGAATAAAAACAAGACATGAAACAATTATGAAATGTAACACAGTTTATCTGAGAAAAAGTTGCCTTTCGGCATATATATATGTACCAAGTCTGGAAGTTACATCCCAACTTTACAACAGGACTACAGACCTCTAGAAATGTAAACAACTATGGCGGGACAGGGCCCCGCCATACCCTGAATGTACAAAATATCTACAACACCAGGGAGAGTCGTACCAAAAGTCGAGCATCCGGAGAAATGGAGCTCCTGACACCAGAGTAAGGATCCTAAGAATGAGGATCTACCACCTGCTTCCCTTTACCTGCGGCATGAACGCAGCCCCCCGAAAGAGGTCAGTACAACAGGTACCAAGTATGTGAAACTGTAAAGTACTTTAAATGAAATCATATCATTTTAAAACCAATTTTACAAATATGTACGAAACAACCAATGTAACCGCACATAGTGCCACAACATAACCAAAAGCAAAATAGATATAACATAACTGGTCTTCTCTAGGCCGCTAATGATCGAAGCAAGGCCAATCGCCCATAGTATCATTATGCGAGCCTAATCCTGGAACTCCCGCAGTCCGCATAGGTCACACACAGACCCGCATAAGGTATTCCTCGCATCGGGGGTAGCTAGCCCGCGGTATCCTCCTGGACTCCCGCAGTCCGCATAGTCACATTGACCGCATAGTCACACAAACCGCATGAGGCATTCCTCGTATCGGGATAATACACCCGGAATGATCAATCCTGGAACTCCCGCAACTCCGCATAGTCACACAGACCGCATAGGCCGTATAGACCCGCATCAAGGGTGGCAAGTCCTCGGTATAACAAGTCAGTGGGGTATGTGATATAATAACAGTACAACGGGCTTAACGTTTAACAACGCAAGCACAACAAGAATAACCCCCTTACACAACATCACAAGACACTAACACGCGTAGCATCATAACATGTTTACTAATCAAACATTCTTACTACACTTTTCAGAAATCAATACAAGACTTTCATAAACAAATAAGTAAACCGTTCCTTTTATCTTTCTTAAGTCGTTATACCTAACTTCCCATAAAGTTAGTATAACTCTTTAAGCTTTTAAAACCAAGTATTACTCTTCTTTCAAAAATGATTCACAACTCTTTTGAAATACTTCAAGATTCTTATTATTTAATACTCAAGTCAAAAGACATCAGAGTAAAACCAAGTTCAGTTAACACACGTACGTCTACCGTACTATTTATATATTTTTAAAAATATCATGCTCAAGAGGATAGGAAGAATCACATACCTCCTCGGCGAAATCCACCTGCCAAGTCGAATATGTCGCGCGCAGAGTATCAACCTATAATAGTCAAATACATCTATCAACGTCTAGACTACTCTGTAGAATATTCTAAGCAGAAGGTTCTTAATGCTACGGAAAATTGGGCAGCACTTCCCTACCCACAAACTACTCAAGTTCATCAGAAATACAGTCCTATGTAAGTACAGTTCAATTCTCTTCTTTTATACCCTCCTTCTATAAATCTTATACTTATTTCTATACAACTATAGTATGTAATTTCCAATTACAATAGAAGGACAAGATATTTACCTCGACAAGTCCAAAATTATCCAAGATAAATGTCGATCCTGAGCAAGGTTTAGCTCCTATTCTGCACGCTCCGATAGCTCCAAGAAACCCTTAGAAGTTCCCAAACAACTTCTACTTAATACTTCAACCAACTATGAAGATTTTCCTTAGGGTTTCGTTTTGTGACTAATGGATATAAAGTAGTATTTCCGGGCTTTAGTATAAAGGTAACTTTGGAATACTACAAGGTATTTGGCTAAGGTATTTGGGAATAGTAACAATACTAGGAGAATATTTCTGTACCAATAGGGGGGCTTTTGGACGAAACAACTAGGAAAGGGAAGGTTTGACGGCTTCCAAAAGGGGGGGGGGGAGCTTGGACGAAAACTCTACTACAAAGGGGGAAGGATTTGAGACTTGGAAGTTGTGTTTGTGGATGAAGAAGTCTTGCACAAGAGGGGGGTATTTATAGAACCACCAAGGGCCAAGATTAAAACAAATGGAGGGTGTAGATTTGGATCCATGTGAAGAATGAAGTCTTCCAACCAAGTGTCCACCACAATGTTGGGACATATGTCCACCACAACATTGGGACATATGTCCCCCACAACAATGAGCCATGTGGCCTCCCACTTGCTCAAGAAAACCGTCCAAAATACCTACCCCCACTAACCCCAAAATTATCTTGCAAGACTTGACCATTTGACTTGTCCACTAGGCCACCATTTCGTCCAACCCATGCCAACTAAGGGTGACACATGTCGCCCTCCTATTGGTCCAAATATTTCGTCGCTCGGAAAAAATCCGTAATCGGTTAAAATATTAAAATCGTAGAATTTCCTTCACAAGGTTCAGAATCTTTTCCGTTGAAAGTTCACAAGTTCATTCTTAACCTAATTAGGGCTTGAATAATCATACGTACGTCCTCGCATACATACTCTGGAAGTACGGGGTATAACATTCTCCCCTCCTTAGAAACATTCGTCCCGAATGTTCCTTCTCAAGACAGATAACGATAAAGTTCCTCATAACGTAAACAGTTTGCAAATGCCACACATGGCCACAATACAACACTTAAGCATATATGTCAATGAAAATTTACAAGTAGGAAAGTGAGTTACCTGGAGGTGTGGGGAATAAGTGAGGATACCTCTGCCTCATGTCCTCCTCTGCTTCCCACGTCATCTCCTCCATGTTCTCGTTCCGCCATAAGACCTTGACGGAAGCCACATCCTTCGTCCGAAGCCGCCTAACCTGACGATCGAGTATCGCTATGGGACTCTCCTCATACGATAACCCTCACACCGACATCGTCAATCGGTGTACCTAGATGGATCCTCGATACATCTCCTCAAGATAGAAACATGAAAAACCGGATGACCGCTTCTCAGATCGGACGGCAGATCCAACTCATAGGCAACCTTGCCTACCCTGCGGACAATCTGATAAGGCCCAATGTACCTTGGGCTGAGCTTTCCTTTCTTCCCAAACCTCATCACACCCTTCATGGGTGACACCTTCAGGAAAACCCAATCATCAACCTCAAACTCCAAATGCCGACGACGATGATCTGCATACGATTTCTGTCGACTCTGAGCTGTCAATAACCGCGTCTGGATAAGCTTCACCTTATCCATCGCCACTGCGTATCAAGTCCGCCCAACCAATGAACTCGCCCACGCCAAACCAGCCTTATCGGCGACCGCACTTCCTCCAATAAAAGGCCTCAACAGGCGCCATCTGAAGAAGGGAGTGGTAGCTCTTATTATACGCAAACTCTACTAGAGGCAAATGATCCTCCCACTACCTCAAGTCAATAACACAAAGCTCAAGCATATCCTCAAGAGTGCGATAAGGCGCTCGCTGTCCGTCTGTCATGAGGATGGAATGCATGTGCTCACATGCGTCCCTAAACCCTTCGGAAAGACCTCCGTAAGTTAGCCGAACTGGCCTTCATTCGATATGATAGAAATAGGGACCCATGCGCCTCACGATCTCTGATGTAAAGTCCGCATAATCCTACTAAAAAGTCGTCCTGACTGGAAGAAAGTGGTCTGATTTCGTTAGCCTGTCGACGATAACCCAGATAGAATCATTCTTCATCTGAGTGCGAGGTAATCCTGTGATAAAGTCCATGTTGATCACCTCCCACTTCCAGGTCGGGATCTCTATCGTCTGCAATAATTCACCAGGCCTCTGATGCTCTACCTTCACCTGCTGACAACACGCACCGAGCCACAAACTCTACAACGCCCTCTTCAAGCCATCCCACCAATACACGACCGAGGTCGTGGTACATCTTGGTCGACTCGATGGATAGAGTAACGCGGCGCCGTGTGCTTCCCTAGAACTCCGCCAAGTCCCGCAATATCCGGAACACACAACTCGCCCTCAAACCTTAGCACCCCACCGGTGCTACCTCAAAAGGACCCTTCCTCACGTAAGAGTCAGATCATGATACCGCCAAAACCGGATCCTCAAATCGTTGCTCTTCACCTCCTCGACGATGGAAGACTCGACAACCTCTCGAACTCGAATCCCACCGCTATCGTAACCAATCAATCGGACTCAAGGCTCGCTAATCGATGTAACTCGCGACCATGCCCTCCTCTCGCCGCACATCCGATAGACTCCCATCGACCTACGACTAAGGGAATCGCCACAACATTGGCCTTCCCGGGTGGTACAGATATCGACATCATAATCCTTGAGTAACTCTAACCACCGCCTCGCCGTTAGTTCACTCCTCTGGTGAAGATATACCTGGAGGCTCTTGTGGTCGTGTAAATATCCACGTAATCCCATACAAATAGTGCCTCGGATCTTGGCGTGAATCACCGCGCTAACTCCAAATCATGGGTGGGGTAGTTCCTCTCATGCTTCTTAAGTTGTCGGATGCGTATGCTATAACCTTGCCTCGCTGCATCAACACACATCCAAGCCCGATGCTCGACGATCACAATACACCACATAGCCGCTTCTAGACTCCGAAGAGTAAGAACCGGGAGGTCGCCAATATCTCCTTCAAGAATCGAACCCCGCCACAAGCATCACCATCAAACTTAGCTCCTTCCGAGTCACTTTAGTCAAAGGTGCCAAATAGAAGCAAACTTCTCCACGAACCTCCGATAGTAACTCGCAAGGCCCGTAAAGTCTGCGCACCTGCCGGAGTAAGAGGTCTAGGCCAACTCGATCGCTTCGATCTTGCCGTATCCACCCGAATACCATCACCCTACAATATGCCCAAGAAATGCCACCGGCTAACCAAAACTCACATTTGGAAAACTTGGCGTATAATCGTTGGTCTCGAGAACTCTCAAGATGGGCCTCAAATGCTCCGCATGCCTCGCCCGAGTGAATAAACCAAGATGTCATCAATGAATACTATCACAAACGTATCCAAAAATGGCTTGAACACTCGGTTCATCAAATCCATGAATACCGCCGGGGCATTGGTCAAACCGAAAGACATAACCCTAAACTCATAGTGCCCGTACCGGGTCCGGAATGCAGTCCTAGGGACATCCGCCTCTCTAACTCGCACCTGATGATAGCCCGATTGCAGATCAATCTTGGAGAAACATCTCGCACTCGCAATCGGTCGAACAAATCATCAATCCCGGGAAGGGGTATTCGTTTAATAGTCACCTTGTTCACCGCTCGTAATCAACACACATGCGCAACGTCCCGTCCTTCTTCTTCACGAACAATACCGGCGCTCCCCAGAGACACACTAGGCCTGATGAAGCCCTTCTCCCAGCAAATCTCTCAGCTGTCCTTCAACTCTCTCAACTCCGGCATGTGCCATTCTGTATGGCGGAATGGAAATAAAGCCGAGTGTCCGCAAAGACATCGATACAAAACTCTATCTCCCTCTCAGGAGGGATACCCGGGAGGTCATCTGGAAACACATCTGGGAACTCCCTGACTACTAGAACTGACAGAAACTCTGGTACCGCAGCCTCAGTATCAAACACCCGAATGAGATGGTATGTCACGACCCGAACCCGGGCCCGTGACTGGTGCCTTACCCGGGCACCCCAGTAGTCATACATCAGAGTAATCAGCGGAACATAAAAACAATACATGAAACAAATGTGAAAAGAGACATATTTTACCTGAGAGAAAATCGCTTTCGCATATATATATAATTACAAAGTTGAACAGCTTTAACCTTTCTCGCAAACCCCGCCACAACAGCATTACATGCACCTATAAGAATGTAACGACAACTATGGCGGACAGGCCCCGCCATACCCCGAATGTACAAGAACCTCTGCACTGTGGTAACATACCAAAAGATAAGCCTCCGGAGAAAGGGAGCTTCCCCATCCGCTGCGTTGTGATCCTAGACGCGGGATCGACGATCGATGTACTTCTACCGCAGATGAACGCAGCCCCGGGCGAGGTCAAGATAACAGGTACCAAGTATGTGAAACTGAAAAATACTGTAAGTGAAATCATAACAGTCTATATAAAACAGGAGACATATATGATGACCAAACTACAGTTCACAATATAAAAGCAGTCATGTCAAGACAGGGACTCACGCCCTCAAGTCATCACTCAAATATAACCCGCACAACGGCCGCATGCCCCGGCATCTTACCTCGGTAAAAGCATGGCCATGGAACCATCCTAATGGAAGCATACCCGTGGGCCACCCATCGTGTCAGTATGTCCAAAGGAAATAACAAGATAACAATCAGAATGGAAGCATACTCGAGGGCCACCCATCGTGTCGATGTCCAAGCCAATAACAAGATAACACTTAATGGAAGCATACCCGGCCACCCATCGTGGTCGGTATGTCCAAAAGAAATAACAAGATAACAATCGAATGGAAGCATACTCGTGGCCACCCATCGTGTCAGTATGTCCAAGCCAATAACAAGATAACACTCCTAATGAAAGCATACCCGTGGGCCACCCATCGTGTCAGTATGTCCAAAAGGATCGATTAGTGGAAGCATACCCGTGGGCCACCCATCGTGTCAGTATGCCCATCAATCACTCAGATAGCCGGCCCTCCAACGAGAGACGCGATAGCACATAAATACAATACTTGCACAACAAAGGCTATCACCACAAGCATAGGCAAGTTTAATCATACTCACAGACATTTATTTTATTACAACGAATCCGGTTTTTAACCCCAAGGTACTACATACATTTATCCTTTCACAAAGACCTCTTTTTACGTAAAAGCAACTCGATACTATTATTCGTAGTACCAAATACGTTCATGTTTTAGGATTAAGTACTTTACACTATTTTAAACCAAGTGGCTTGCACTTTTTAGAACAACGTCCAGTAACAACATTCTTTTCCAAAAGTTCAAGTTTGCCTAATTTCAGATACTCGAGTCTTTTAGTTTCGAAAGATTTCATAGTTTATAGTCTTAATCAAATAACGTACTCTCTTTTAAATAAGCCTTATGTGTGAGTAGGTTATTCTTTGTTTATAACAATCTTATAAAAGCAGCCATGATCTAGGAAATGTAATATCATTTTGTCTCATCTTAGCTTCTATGCAGATGGAGGTTTCTACTGGTTTTAATAATACTTCATTATTCAGTACCTTTCCTTTTATTAGCGCTGCAGTGGTTTGTTCGATACTTATTCTGATTTCCGAAATCAGTAAAAAATTATTCCTTTTAAAAAAACAAGTACTCATTACTCACGAATGAGGTATCACACTTTTTAACAAACTTCATGTTAATTCAATTAAGTCAAGTCTCATATCTTATAAGATCAAGTCTCTTAACTTCTAAAATCAATAACCATTCTTTTTACCTTACTTACGTCGTTATACCTAACTTCCCATAAAGCCAGTATAACTTTTAAAACCAAGCATTACTCTTCTTTCAACAAGGTTTCTTATCTCTTTGGAAATACTTCAAGATCCTTTATTATTCAGGCTTAAGTCGAAAGATATTGCCGTAATTATTATTCAGGCTTAAGTCAAAAGAAATTGCCGTAATTATTATTCCGTTAACACACGTACGTCTACCGTACTATATATATATTTTAAAATATCATGCTCAAAAGTATAGGAAGAATCACATACCTCGCGACGATTATCGACTATTAGCAAAACGCTCCACGGCTATAACCCGGCTAGCCTTGTCCACCTTCCAAGTAGTACATGCTACTCGCAGAACATTCAACCAATAAAGGTTATAAGTATACTGTAAATACAGTCCTATGTAAGTACAGTTTAAACTTCTACTTTAATATTCTTCTGATGTGATTTCAGTTCAAGTCTTTTCTGTAATATCCTTCTATTACAGTTCAATTCTCTTCTATGAATCTTATATTCATTTCTATACAACTACAGTATGTAATTTCCGATTACAATAGGAGGATATGATTATTTACCTCGGTAAGCCCAAAATTATCCAAGTATAAATGTCGATCCTGAGCAACGTTTAGCTCATACTCTGGGCGCTCCAACCCGCTCCAAACAACCCTTTAGAAGTTCTACGCAACTTCTTCTTAATTCTTCAACCAACTGTGAAGATTTTCCTTAGGGTTTCGTTTTGTGACTGAAGGGAAGTATAGTAGTATTTCTGGGCTTTTCGTATAGATGTAACCTTGGAATACTACAAGGTATTTGGGCCAAGGTATTTTGGAATAGTAACAATAATACTTGGAGAAGTATTTTCTACCAAAAAGGGGGGTATTTTCGAGAACAACTTTAGGCAAGGGGGGGTTCGTCCGAGGCCTTCTCAAGGGGGAGGGTGATTTGGACGAGAGCTTTGAGAGGGAGGGAGAGGGATTTTTGCCTTGGATTTTCACAAGTGTGGATGAAGAAATGTCTTGCATTAGAGGGGTATTTATAGGCCAATCAATGGCCAAGATTAAGCCAAGTGGTAGGCAAGTGTAGGGTGAAGATTTGGACATGTGTGTGTGGGTCCAACCTTATCAATCTACCACACAAATATCCTATCTAATCCTTGACAAAAAGAAAGGCCAAAAAAAACGCCTAAGGTTTCGTCCAAGTGACCTCCCACTTGAGGGTGACAAGTGTCGCCCTCTCGTTGGTCCAAAATATTCCATCTCTCGGAAAAATCCGCAAAAATTATAAATGACATAGCCGTATTTTTCCCTTCGCAAGTCTTGGAAGACGTTTCGTCGGAAAACGATTCTTTTCGTGTGTTGTGCCCAAAATTTTCGGTCCTAGCCTAACTTTAAGGCTCAAACTTTTCTACGTACGTCCTTACGTACATACTCTGGAAATACGGGGTATAACATTCTCCCCTCCTTAGAAACATTCGTCCCGAATGTTCCTTCTCAAGACGGATAACGATGAAGTTCCTCTAACAAGTTGCCAACGCCACACCTGGCCACAAAATAACACACGTTCTCTTCCTTCCTTACTCGTCGTACCCTTCTCGAACACTTGAAATCTCCTAGTATACGTACCATACTTCAGTCATTGCTTCAGTTTCCAAAACTTTGGAGTCACCACCTCCAAACTTGGTCATCTTACTAGCCTCAATCTCCCTTAAGGCCATTTCCGGCCTTCACGATCCGATTCTGGTCGAACATATCCACGAACTCATACGATGGTTACCTAAACTTGGGCCTAGCACCCTCGTAACCCTACCACCCGGAGGGACCACCCAGGACTGACCCCACCATAATACAGGCCGCGGGTTGGCCCTCGATCTACCCTCAACCCGACCCGTTTATTGCCCAACTCTTGTTTTCCCGATTCGGAACAATCTTACCTATTCAAGTCCAGAAAGCTACCACTTTCATCTTACACCACCCACGGAATTATCTCACAATACATCTATACGCAAACAAAGTATATTGACAAAGACTAACCGTAAAATCTTTTATTTAAGCCGACCTTACATCTAAGGTCTCAACGTGTAATACTCTAAGGTTCATACCTTCCCTGCCCCCATACTTATTCTTTCAACTAACCATGTCTCTTAACCACAATATACACAATGCTATCTGTACATAGTACACAACATATAATCATCGTATCACGCATGCAAACTCTAGAGGGTTAAGGATATACCTGTATCTACCGCTTTACTCTAATCACGCTGCCTGGCAGGCGCATACCAGTAGGTGATGAACCACCATAGATCCGTAGTCTCTGCCGCCTCACTGCTACCTCCGGCCGGACAGTTTCGCAAATGGCCACTGGCCGCATGTAAAACAAACTCCCGAACTAGCACGACGCCCCACTATGGAGTCTACCACAACGCCACAACGAGGTAGGGTGGCTTCACCGCTAACACCGCTTCTCCCGAAAATCAACCTCGAGCCCCGACCGCCCTCGAATACTCGATGCTCAAGATTGTGGAGGACCACTCAGATCGGGCGAGGCGCATAACTAGTCTGGCCACGAGGCGGTCCGCTCGAAAGTCGCCAAAAGACCCCGCTGCTCGCCTCTTCGCCGATCTCTGGCCATTCCGTCGACCTCTCCGCTCATCACACCCAAGTGCATAAGCCTGCATGCGGGCAATGTCCATGCCCGATTGAAGAGCTACACCCGAACAAGCCTCTGCTAAGTAGTCATCTAACCCGATAACGTAGCGGTGTACTCTGTCCTCCATATCGCCATTACAACGGGACATACCGAGCCAAAGAGTCGAACTCACATTGTACTCCCGAATCAGACGCCTGCTCGCCTCAACGTCAAAAATCTGTCGGCCCGAGCCCTTCTCATCTGTGGAGGCAAGAAATGTGCAAGAAATGCCCCTGAGAACTCGTCCCATACGGCTGGAAGCACATGCTCTCCCCGGGACAGCTCCCACGAATCAAACTACCGATCGCGTATCACACACCGATGCGAACCTAGACCACCGACTCGGTCTCCGATGCCTTGATCACTCACGATCCGTCAGAATCGCTTGATGAACTCTCGCGGATCATCCTCGTGCCTCGACCAGTAGAACTCAAGTGCTACAACTCGAAAGTCCCGTAGCCTCAAACTATCCGATCTCGTGAACTACGGTGCTATCGAATCGAATCGCCGTGATCCAAATTTATCCTCATATCTGCCACGACTCGCCAAGAATCGGGCCATCTTTGTACTTATCTCATCCGCTCCAGCCGTGGACCGAGGCTCAGTATCGTGGTCTCAGCAGCCATCGCCGCGCCTAAACTCGCTGGGCCGGGCGGCGTCGCAAAACTCGCCATCTAAGCACTCGCTCGATCTTGGCTCGCGCTCGCATTCTCTCTCAGATCCCACTAGCCTCCTCGGCCGCTTTGCCCTTCTCGGGCTGTGGTTTTGCGCGGAGGCATAATCGTAAAAACGAGATACGTCGAGGGTCCAACTTACAACACACTTCTAAGGCACGATCTCGTAATGAGAAGAATGGAACCTAATCCTAAATGTCTCGCACTCCTCGATTATAGATGTGGTGCACAACACACCGATAATCAAGACTCTACTAGACTCGGTCTGTAGACACTTTCCGAGGATTAACTGCTCTGATACCACTTTTGTCACGACCGAACCGGCCCGTGGATCGTGCCTTACCCGCACCCCAAAGAGTCATACATCAGAGTAATCAGCGGAACATAAAAACAATACATGAAACAAATGTGAAAAGAGACATATTTTACCTGAGAGAAAATCGCCTTTCGGCATATATATATAATTACAAAGTTGAATAGTTTAACCCTTTCTACAAATCCTGCCCACAACAGTACTACAAACCTCTAAGAATGTAACGACAACTATGGCGGGACAGGGCCCCGCCATACCCCTGAATGTACAAGAACCTCTGCACTGTGGTAACATACCAAAAGATAAGCCTCCGGAGAAACGGAGCTTCCCAATACGCTGATTTATGATCCTAGAAGCGGGGATCGACGACCGATGTACCTCTACCTGCGGCATGAACGCAACCCCCCGAAGGAGGTCAGTACAACAGGTACCAAGTATGTGAAACTGAAAAATATTGTAAGTGAAATCATAACAGTCTATATAAAACAGGAGACATATATGATGACCAAACTACAGTTCACAATATAAAAGCAGTCATGTCAAGACAGGGACTCACGCCCTCAAGTCATCACTCAAATATAACCCGCACAACGACCGCATGCCCCGACATCTTACCTCGGTAAAAGCATGGCCATGGAACCATCCTAATGGAAGCATACCCGTGGGCCACCCATCGTGTCAGTATGTCCAAAGGAAATAACAAGATAACAATCAGAATGGAAGCATACTCGTGGGCCACCCATCGTGTCGTGATGTCCAAGCCAATAACAAGATAACACTCCTAATGGAAGCATATCCGTGGCCACCCATCGTGTCGGATGTCCAAAAGAAATAACAAGATAACAATCGAATGGAAGCATACTCGGCCACCCATCGTGTCGCAGATGTCCAAGCCAATAACAAGATAACACTCCTAATGGAAGCATACTCGGCCACCCATCGTGTCCGTGATGTCCAAAAGGATCGATTAGTGGAAGCATACCCGGGCCACCCATCGTGTCAAGATGTCCATCAATCACTCGATAGCGCCTCCAACGAGACGCGATAGCACATAAATACAATACTTGCACAACAAAGGCTATCACCACAAGCATAGGCAAGTTTAATCATACTCACAGACATTTATTTTATTACAACGAATCCGGTTTTTAACCCCAAGGTACTACATACATTTATCCTTTCACAAAGACCTCTTTTTACGTAAAAACAACTCGATACTATTATTCGTAGTACCAAATACGTTCATGTTTTAGGATTAAGTACTTTACACTATTTTAAACCAAGTGGCTTGCACTTTTTAGAACAACGTCCAGTAACAACATTCTTTTCCAAAAGTTCAAGTTTGCCTAATTTCAGATACTCGAGTCTTTTAGTTTCGAAAGATTTCATAGTTTATAGTCTTAATCAAATAACGTACACTCTTTTCAATAAGCCTTATGTGTGAGTAGGTTATTCTTTGTTTATAACAATCTTATAAAAGCAGCCATGATCTAGGAAATGTAATATCATTTTGTCTCATCTTAGCTTCTATGCAGATGGAGGTTTCTACTGGTTTTAATAATACTTCATTATTCAAGACTTTCCTTTTATTAGCGCTGCAGTTGGTTTGTTCGATACTTATTCGATTTCAAATCAAGAAACATTATTCCCTTTAAAAAAACAAGTACTCATTACTCACGAATGAGGTATCACACTTTTTAACAAACTTCATGTTAATTCAATTAAGTCAAGTCTCTTATCTTATAAGATCAAGTCTCTTAACTTCTAAAATCAATAACCATTCTTTTTATCTTACTTACGTCGTTATACCTAACTTCCCATAAAGCCAGTATAACTTTTAAAACCAAGCATTACTCTTCTTTCAACAAGGTTTCTTATCTCTTTGGAAATACTTCAAGATCCTTTATTATTCAGGCTTAAGTCGAAAGATATTGCCGTAATTATTATTCAGGCTTAAGTCAAAAGACATTGCCGTAATTATTATTCCGTTAACACACGTACGTCTACCGTACTATATATATATTTTAAAATATCATGCTCAAGAGTATAGGAAGAATCACATACCTCGCGACGATTATCGACTATTAGCAAAACGCTCCACTCGCTTATAACCCGGCTAGCCTTGTCCACCTTCCAAGTAGTACATGCTACTCGCAGAACATTCAACCAATAAAGGTTATAAGTCTACTGTAAATACAGTCCTATGTAAGTACAGTTTAAACTTCTACTTTAATATTCTTCTGATGTGATTTCAGTTCAAGTCTTTTCTGTAATATCCTTCTATTACAGTTCAATTCTCTTCTATGAATCTTATATTCATTTCTATACAACTACAATATGTAATTTCCAATTACAATAGGTGGATAGGATTATTTACCTCGGTAAGCCCAAAATTATCCAAGTATAAATGTCGATCCTGAGCAACGTTTAGCTCCTACTCTGGGCGCTCCAACCCGCTCCAAACAACCCTTTAGAAGTTCTACGCAACTTCTTCTTAATCCTTCAACCAATTGTGAAGATTTTCCTTAGGGTTTCGTTTTGTGACTGAAGGGAATTATAGTAGTATTTCTGGGCTTTTCGTATAGGTGTAACCTTGGAATACTACAAGGTATTTGGGCCAAGGTATTTTGGAATAGTAACAATAATACTTGGAGAAGTATTTTCTACCAAAAAGGGGGGTATTTTCGAGAACAACTTTAGGCAAGGGGGGGTTCGTCCGAGGCCTTCTCGTGGGGAGGTGATTTGGCCGAGAGCTTTGAGAGGGAGGGAGAGGGATTTTTGCCTTGGATTTTCACAAGTGTGGATGAAGAAATGTCTTGCATTAGAGGGGTATTTATAGGCCAATCAATGGCCAAGATTAAGCCAAGTGGTAGGCAAGTGTAGGGTGAGGTTTTGGACATATGTGTGTGGGTCCCACCTTATCAATCTACCACACAAATATCCTACCTAATCCTTGACAAAAAGAAAGGCCAAAAAAACGCCTAAGGTTTCGTCCAAGTGACCTCCCACTTGAGGGTGACAAGTGTCGCCCTCTCGTTGGTCCAAAATATTCCATCTCTCGGAAAAATCCGCAAAAATTATAAATGACATAGCCGTATTTTTCCCTTCGCAAGTCTTGGAAGACGTTTCGTCGGAAAACGATTCTTTTCGTGTGTTGTGCCCAAAATTTTCGGTCCTAGCCTAACTTTAAGGCTCAAACTTTTCTACGTACGTCCTTACGTACATACTCTGGAAATACGGGGTATAACATGGTAGATATACCCCTTCTGCACCATCTTCCTGGCCTTGAGGTAGGAAATAAACCTACCCCTCGGCGACACAGTGTTCCCCTCCCACTCAATAACCGGCTCCTCAGGAAACTGGAACCGTACCACTCTCTCCTCGCACCCACATTGGCGTAAAGAAGCTAGCCAATCCATACCCATAATCACATCGAAATCGGTCATATCCAACTCTATCAAGTCACCAGTGGTCCGACGATCGCATAAAGTCATCGGGCAAGCCCTATATACCCGCCGAGCTACCATCGAATCACCATCGCGTAGCTACCTCGAAGTGGTCTATGGACTCGTGCTCTATCCCTATCCTACTAGCAATAAGTGGGAGATATATAGGACAGAGTAGAACCGGATCTATCAAGGCATACACGCCACAACATGAAATCGATAAAGTACCTGCGATTTACATCGTGTGACGCCTCGTCCCGCGCCGGACAAGGCATAAATGCGATTCGAGGACCGCTAGAACTAGACCCCACGACCGCCGCGACCTGCCGTCCTCGAGCACCTCGCCCGGGCGAGTAATCAGAAGAAGACCCGGCGAAAGACCGCAGCCGACCCTACCATCTCGCGCCTGCCTGACCGACTCGTGATAGTGACCTCGCTGACGCAAGTGTAGCAAACTCCCGAGGTAGTATCACAACTCCTGAATGGAATCTACCACATCGGACACACCGATAGGACCTCGACCGTTAGCACCTCGCTACCCGGAAGTCCAAGTCCCGGGCCCCGACCGCAACCGAATACCCCGGCCGCTCAAGACGGTAGGAGTGCTCGAGCCGGCCGTGCAAATCTAGATCGCTGAGGCCGTCCACCCCGAGAGCTACCAAAAGATCCTGCCGTCCTGGCCTTCTTCTGCTGCTGATATCTGTCGACCCGTCGGCCTCTACGCTCCTCGCATCCAAGTGCATGAGCCTGCATGCGGGCAATGTCCATGCCCGGCTGAAGAGCCACACCCGAGCAAGACTCTGCCAAATAGTCATCTAGTCCCGTAACGTAGCGGTGCACTCGGTCCTCCATATCTGCTACTAAGGCAGGGACATATCGAGCCAACGAATCAAACTCAACGTTATACTCCCGAACTGTGTGCCCTCTCTGTCTCAGCATCAAAAATCTGTTGGCCCGTGCCCTCCTCATCTGCGGAGGCAAGAAATGAGTGAGAAATGCCTCCGAGAACTCGTCCCATACTGCTGGAGGCGCATGCTCTCCCCGGGATAGCTCCCCCGAATCAAACCAGTCGACTGCGGTATCACGCAGCCGATGCGAACCGAAGATCACGAACTCGGTCTCCGAAGCCTTGATCACTCTACGATCCGTCAGAATCGCTCGGATGAACTCCTCGCGATCATCCTCGTGCCTCGACCCGTAGAACTCGCGGCTACAACTCGTAAAATCCCGTAGCCTCAAACTATCCGACCTGGTGAACCACTGCATCGCTGAGCTGGAATCGCCAGATCCAAATTTATCTCACGTTCGCCACAACTCGCTAGAATCGGGCCATCTCTATGTAACCCATCTCTCTCTACTCCAGCCGTGGACCGGAGGCGCAGTCTTGTGGTCTCATCAGCCACCGCCGCGCTAAACCTCGCTGGGCCGGGCGGCGTCGTGGAACTCGCCGCCCGAGGTATCGCCGTATAGATCGGACACCGCCTCGTGGCCCTCTGTGTCCTACTAGAAGCTCCCTCGGCTTCCTTGCCCTTCTGGGCCCGGGTTGCCTTGCGTGGAGGCATAACTGATAAAGAAAGGAAATGCGTTAGAGGGGTCCAACTTATAACACGCCTTCAAGGCACGATCTCAGAGCGAGAAGAATGGAAACCAATACTAAATATCCTATAGCCTCCTGATTATTGGTGTGGTGCACAACACACCGATAATCAAGACTCTACTAGATACGGTCTGTAGACACTTTCCGAGGACTAATCGCTTCGATATTACTTTTGTCACGACTCCGATCCGGCACGTGATCGTGCCTTCCCCGCACCCAAGTAGACATACATCGAGTAATCAATGAATAAAAACAAGATATGAAACAATTATGAAATGTAATACGGTTTATTCGAGAAAAGTTGCCTTTCGCATATATATATATACCAAGTCCGCGATTACATCCCAACTTTACAATAGGACTACTGCACTTCTAGGAATGTAAACAACTATGGCAGACAGTGGCCCCGCCATACCCCGAATGTACAAAATATCTACAACACCGTGGAGAGTCGTATCAAAAGTCGAGCCTCCCGAGAAACTGAGCTCCGACACTGCAGTAAGGATCCTAAGAAAGAGGATCTACCACTGCCCTTTACTGCGGCATGAACGCACTCAAGGAGGTCAGTACAACAGGTACCAAGTATGTGAAACTGTAAAGTACTTTAAATGAAATCATATCATTTTAAAACCAATTTTATAAATATGTACGAAACAACCAATGTAACCGCACATAGTGCCACAGCATAACCAAAAGCAAAATAGATATAACATAACTGGTCTTCTCTAGGCCGCTAATTATCGAAGCAAGGCCAATCGCCCATAGTATGCGAGCCTAATCCTGGAACTCCCGCAGTCCGCATAGGTCACACAGACCCGCATGAGGTATTTCTCGCATCGGGGGTAGCTAGCCCGCGGTATCCTCCTGGACTCCCGCAGTCCGCATAGTCACATAGACCGCATAGTCACACAGACCGCATGAGGCATTCCTCGCATCGGGATAATACACCCGGAATGATCAATCCCGAAACTCCCGCAACTCCGTATAATCACACAGACCGCATAGGCCGTATAGACCCGCATCAAGGGTGGCAAGTCCTCGGTATAACAAGTCAGGGGGGTATGTGATATAATAACAGTACAACGGGCTTAACATTTAACAACGCAAGCACAACAAGAATAACCCCCTTACACAACATCACAAGACACTAACACGCGTAGCATCATAACATGTTTACTTATCAAACCATCTTACTACACTTTTCAGAAATCAATACAAGACTTTCATAAACAAATAAGTAAACCGTTCCTTTTATCTTTCTTAAGTCGTTATACCTAACTTCCCATAAAGTTAGTATAACTCTTTAAGCTTTTAAAACCAAGTATTACTCTTCTTTCAAAAATGATTCACAACTCTTTTGAAATACTTCAAGATTCTTATTATTTAATACTCAAGTCAAAAGACATCAGAGTAAAACCAAGTTCAGTTAACACACGTACGTCTACCGTACTATTTATATATTTTTAAAAATATCATGCTCAAGAGGATAGGAAGAATCACATACCTCCTCGGCGAAATCCACCTGCCAAGTCGAATATGTCGCGCGCAGAGTATCAACCTATAATAGTCAAATACATCTATCAACGTCTAGACTACTCTGTAGAATATTCTAAGCAGAAGGTTCTTAATGCTATGGAAAATTGGGCAGCACTTCCCTACCCGTCAAACTACTCAAGTTCCATCAGAATACAAATTCTATGTAAGTACAGTTCAATTCTCTTCTTTTATACCCTCCTTCTATAAATATTATACTTATTTCTATACAACTATAGTATGTAATTTCCAATTACAATAGAAGGACAAGATATTTACCTCGACAAGCCCAAAATTATCCAAGATAAATGTCGATCCTGAGCAAGGTTTAGCTCCTATTCTGCACGCTCCGATAGCTCCAAGAAACCCTTAGAAGTTCCCAAACAACTTCTACTTAATACTTCAACCAACTATGAAGATTTTCCTTAGGGTTTCGTTTTGTGACTAATGGATATAAAGTAGTATTTCCGGGATTTAGTATAGAGGTAACTTTGGAATACTACAAGGTATTTGGCTAAGGTATTTGGCTAAGTTATTTGGGAATAGTAACAATACTAGGAGAATATTTCTCTACCAAAAGGGGGGCTTTGACTAAACAACTAGGAAGGGGGGGAAAGTGCTTGGATGAAGGCTTCCAAAGGGGGAGCTAGGACGAAAACTCTACTACAAAGGGGGAAGGATTTGAGACTTGGAAGTTGTGTTTGTGGATGAAGAAGTCTTGCACAAGAGGGGGGTATTTATAGAACCACCTAGGGCCAAGATTAAAACAAATGGAGGGTGTAGATTTGGATCCATGTGAAGCATGAAGTCTTCCAACCAAGTGTCCACCACAATGTTGGGACATATGTACACCACAACATTGGGACATATGTCCCCCACAACAATGAGCCATGTGGCCTCCCACTTGCTCAAGAAAACCGTCCAAAATACCTACCCCCACTAACCCCAAAAATATCTTGCAAGACTTGACCATTTGACTTGTCCACTAGGCCACCATTTCGTCCAACCCATGCCAACTAAGGGTGACACATGTCGCCCTCCTATTGGTCCAAATATTTCGTCGCTCGGAAAAAATCCGTAATCGGTTAAAATATTAAAAACGTAGAATTTCCTTCACAAGGTTCAGAATCTTTTCCGTTGAAAGTTCACAAGTTCATTCTTAACCTAATTAGGTCTTGAATAATCGTACGTACATCCTCGCATACATACTCTGCAAGTACGGGGTATAACAATAACTTATATAAAGATTGGAATATAAGTTGAAGGACTAATGAAGTAATTGGATAAGTAAAATTATAAAAGTTGGCCAAGGACCCCAACTTAAGGACCGTATCTACTTTGGACCGTATCTACTTTGGACCGTATTTACTTTGGACTGTATTTACTTTGGACCGTATTTACATTGTTGTTATGAAGGAGAGATTGTTAATCACGTTCCGTTTGGGCGTGTTATCCCCTTCTTTTATTATTGTTGTTATGAAGGAGAGATTGTTAACCGCGTTCCGTTTGGGCGTGTTATCCCCTTCTTTTATTATTGTTGTTATGAAGGAGAGATTGTTAATCACGTTCCGTTTGGGCGTGTTATCCCCTTCTTTAAATGTCGGAATTATTGCGCCTTATTTATGGCATGTTGGTTACTATTATCGGGCCTTGATAAAGGTGGAGAATTGAGTAGAAACGGGGGAAGTGCTGCCCAATTTTTCGTAGACTAAGAGAAGTCTTACTTAGAAGAATCCCACGAAAAACTAGAAGTTGATAGGCGTGTTTTGACTATTATAGGTTAACACTCTGCGCGCGACATATCCGACTTGGCAAGTGGATTTAGCCGAGGAGGTATGTGATTCTTCCTATCCTCTTGAGCATGATATTTGTGAACTATATATAGTACGGTAGACGTACGTGTGTTAACAAAATTTGGTTTCACTTTGATGTCTTTTGACTTGAGTTTTAATTAATAAGAATCTTGGATATTTCAAAAAGAGTTATGCATCATTTTTGGAAGAAAAGTAATACTTGGTTTTTAAATAAAACTTAAGTGTTATACTAGCTTTATGAGAAGTTAGGTATAACGACTTAAGAAAGTTAAAATGGACGATTTACTTATTTGTTTATAAAAGCCTTGTAATGAATTCTGAAGGTGTGGTAAGTTGGTTTGATAAATAAACATGTTATGATGCTAAGTGTGTTAGTATCTTGTGAGGTTTGCGTAAGGAGGTTATTCTTGTTGTGCTTATGTTGTTTAACGATAAGCCGTTGTGTTAATATTATCTTGTGATGTTGTGTAAGAAGGTTATTCTTGTTGTGCTTATGTTGTTTAACGATAAGTCGTTGTGTTAGTATTATATCACTCACCCCCCCTGACTTGTTATGATGTCGGGGGTTAAAATGCCCCCTGATGCGAGGAATACCTCATGCAGGTCCATAGGACCTATGCGGAGCTGCGGGAGTTCCAGGAATGTGGTGCGGGAAATAGCTCATGCGGTCCATGTGGCCATGCGGATTGCGGGAATCCAGGATGTTGCCGAGGGTTAGCTGCCCTGCGATGCGAGGAATACCTCATGCGCCTATGCCTATGCGCGAATCGCGGGAGTTCCAGGATTAGACGCGCACAATGATACTGCGGGCGAGTGGCTCAGCTTCGATCATTGGGCGGTATAGAAAGACCTCGTGATATAGTTCTATAGCATTGTTGGTACGGTGGGTTCTAGTAGTCGGCTATGCCTTCGTACTTACCCCGTGCGGTTTTATTATGACACAGGTGGGACCTGGTGTTCATGTGTATTTCCTTGGTATTTTATATCATGGATCGCCAGATGAGGAAGGAAATTCCACGCATGATTGATATTGTGGGCATGAGACCCATGGTTATATTTGAGTGATGACTTTGAGGCGTGAGTCCCGACTTGATACGCATCGCATATCATTGTATATCGTAAATTGGTTATCATATATGCCTCCTATTTTATATAGACTATTGTGATTTTAATTACGATTTTCGCCACATACTGGTACCACAGATCCGACCTCCTTCGGCCGCGTTCATGCCGCAGTAGGTACATCGCCGTTGATCCTCGCCAAAGGATCACAAGCCAGTTGGGAAGCCGTTTCTCCGAGGCTTATATTTTGTATGATTCTCGAGATTGTAGGTACTTGTACATTCGTGGTGGCGGCCGTCCCCGCCACAGCTTGTTATAAAATTCTAGAGGTCTGTAGTAATGCACAAGTGTGGTTTGTAAAGGATGTAACTGCTCAAGTTTTTGTTTATATATGCACGAAAGGCGACATCTTCTCGGTTAGGATCGTTTTACTCTTTATTGTTTCATATCTTTGATTTTATTTCCGCCGATTTTCTCTGATGTTGTATCACTTGGGTGCCCGGGGTAAGGCACCAGTCGCGGGCCCGGGAACGGGTCGTGACAACTTGCCTTGTTATTGAAGTATACATGACTTGTTTCTTGAAGTATACTTGCCTTGTTATTGAAGTATACATGACTTGTTTCTTGAAGTATACTTGATTTTATTTTTTTATAAAGAGAAGTGATTCTACTCCTAGAAGTTAGGGGTATTCGTGTTGTTGATTTTATACTAAATGCATGTCTAAATTCTTCCTAAAGTCCTTACCAAGTCTTATGGGAGATGTTGGTAAGAGTTTTAGGAAGCATTGGAGTCGAGTTAATTGATTTAAAAAGAAGAAGTTACTTGATCTTGAAAGAAGAAGTACTTTGATACTACAAGTGTTAGTATCTTGGGGTTTATTACATGAAATGATTCTTTTATAAAGAATAGATGTGCGTAGTACTTTTGGGGTTCAAGTCCTTAGTATTTCATGAAATGAAAATGCCTTGAGTTTATAAAATGGAGATTGTTATAGATATTCCCTTGATAGTACTTTGGGTTTTCTAAAATGGAAGTTGTTCTATATATTTCCTCAATTGTACTTTGGGTTTCTACATGGTTTAAATCCTATTGATATGTGTTAGGAGAAGTACCTTTGGGTTTCAAAAAGGAAGGCTCATTTTAATGATTTTGAAAGAAGAAGTGACTTGATTTAAAGGTATAAGTTACTTGATTTAAAAGTGAAAGTGTCTTGATGCTACACGTGCTAGTGTATTGGGGTTTATAAATGAAAAAGGTGTGCGGCGGACGTACATAGTTCTATTTGGTTATTTTAAAATGGAAGGCATGGTAATTGTCTTGGTTATTTTAAAAGGAAGGCATGGTATTGTCTTGAAAGGAAGGCATGGTATTGTCTTGGTTGTCTAAAATGACGGTTGTTCATTTTTATTGTAATGAGAGTCAAAGATTATTTAACTTGCAGATGTATGTGATTATATATGTATGTGGGTTAGATTCCCATGACATTATATCATTCTCCCGGCGACATTATATATGTATGTGGGTTAGAGTCCCATGACATTATATCATTCTCCCGGCGACATTATATATGTATGTGGGTTAGAGACCCATGACATTATATCATTCTCCCGACGACATTATATTTGTATGTGGGTTAGAGTCCCATGACACTATACTATTGCATGGACTAGCTCTCCATGATTTGGGTTCAAATCCCATGTCACCATAAATACATATGTGGGTTTGAGTCCCATGATGCTATATACATACATATGCGGGTTCGAGTCCTGTGATAGTATATTCTGAGGGTAGGAGTCCCTGATTTTGACATGACTTGCATATCTTGAAAAGGCGATTGACTCGGTGTTATAGTAGTACAAAGTGGTACAAATGATACAAAGATGCTGATACATTAGCATGGGTAGTGGGTATAGTGATACAAGGTACAGTTGACTTTTATTTTATATGACACGGTTGGATCTGGTATTTAATTATTTTACTTGTCCATGTCATTTCTTGGCCATCTATGATTGTAATACTGTACTTTATTTCCGTTCCATACTTAGTACCTGTTGTACTGACCCCCTTCGGGGGGCAGCGTTCATGCCCGCAGGTTTAGGTTCGCAGTGGGGTGATCCGCGTGTGTGGGATCTTGTTCAGCTGTTGAGGTAGCTTCCTTGTTCCGGAGCTTACCATTGGTACGGTTGGTTTAGACTATTCTGTATTTCAGGGTACGGCGGTGTCACAACCCGAACCCCGGGCCCGTGACTGGTGCCCTACCTGGGCACCCTTCTACCTAAATGACACAAGTAAACTGCGGAACTAAATAACACCTCGTTTTTTCTTTCTCTTTTTAAAACCAACGAACGTGCAAAGGCAAAGCCGGCGAGGCTGCCATATAATATACATAATCAAAAAGCATTGCACTGTACACGAGTCCAATCCCACATATGAATACAGACCTCTAAGAATTTTTTACTGAATTATGACGGGACAAGGCCCCAGTACCCATAATCGCAAAAGCACATCAAGGATTTATACCAAAATGATAAGCTCCTGAACAAATGGAGCTATCCAAAACTCTGAGCAAGGGTCCTACACTTGCAGATCACCGAACTGTGTACCTAAACCTGCAGCATGAACGCAGCCCCCCGGAGAAAGGGGGTCAGTACGAAGAATGTACCAAGTATATGAAACAATAAGTACTGTAAAGGAGATCACACAGTCCACATATAACAGGAAGCAAGTATGATAACTCAAAACAACAGCACGCTGAACCTTGCAAACATGAGAGTAATGCAATCCTTTTTACCATTTTAAGTTACGCCTTTAATAATGAGATTGACTGTTCCACTTTAAGTCATAACCACAATGCACCATTTCATTAATGAAATCACTACCGTTTCAAAACATGAAGGCCGTGTCAGTGACAGGGTCAACCACCATCTGTATTATAATGCAACCTATCATGAGACTATTTCACCCGCAACGGACTATTTCACCCGCATAGGTCACGTGGACCCGCAATGAGTCATCGGTACACGATACTCGCATCACGGATAGCTAATCCATGGCTTATATATATCCCGGGAATTTAACCCGCCCGAGTATATCCGACCCGCCATGAGTGTGTACCACTCACACCATGGGGAGATACTCCATGATATCTCTTTAACCAAGTTGCTGACCCTTTATGGAGGGACGCGGAGATGTGAAAATATGACACTTGCACGAATGTCTATATGAGCAACCCATATGCAAGCAAACCATTCTTGACCTTTATTTATAAAATAAATAAACCATCATTTTATCAAACCAAGACAATACCATGCCTTTCCTTTTTACACAAACCAAGACAATACCATGCCTTTTCTTTTTACACAAACCAAGACAATTACCATGCCTTTCCTTTTTACACAAGCCAAGACAATTACCATGCCTTTCCTTTTTACACAAGCCAATACAATTACCATGCCTTTCCTTTTTTACACAAGCCAAGATGATTACCATTTAAGCAAGCCAAAGTACTATCAAGGCACAAATAGAAAAATTCTCATTTAAGCAAGTCAAAGTACTATCAAGGCACACATAGAATAATTCTCATTTAAACAAGCCAAAGTACTATCAAGGCACAAATAGAATAATTCTCATTTAAAACAAGCCAAAGTACTACGTACTTCCATTCTCTTCAAAAGACTCCTTTTTATATAAATGTGAACCACCTCCTCTTCTTCTAGCATGATTCCTTATGGTAAAGTAAGTAAATCCTACTCCTTAAATGATCTACTCCTTGATTGTATTTGGATTGCCTAATATAGAAGTTGTTCTATATACTTCCTTGATTGTACTTTGGATGTTTAAAGTGGAAGTTGCTATAATCCATTCCCTCGATATAATTTGGATTTTCAAAAGTGAAAGTGTTTTACTTGAAGTACTTAGAGTCTTAAAAAGGAAGTGATTCCTAATCTCTTAGATAATATCTTAGTTCCAAAAGCCTAAAGGTTGTATAACGGCTTTAGAGGAGTCAAATGAGTGATTTACTTAATTGATTTAAAAGAGGAGAAATGACATGATTTAAAGAGAAGTAACTTGTTTTAAAGGTGTGAGTTACTTGGAATTTAAAAGTATAAGCTACTTGATTTCTAAAGTTAAGAGACTTGATTTCTAAAGTTAAGAAACTTGATTTGAAAGTATATGATACTTGGTTTTAAAAGTATAAGTCTCTTGGTTATAAAAAGAATGAATTTGTCTAATACATAAAGAATTATAACGGCTTTATGGGAAGTTAGTTATAACGGCTTTATGAAAGGTTAAGAGAGTGGTCTATTTGATTGATAGGCATGAGTTTCCTAGGTTGTGAAATTAGAAGTTACTTGGTTTCAAAGCCTTGAAATGAATTTCTAAAGGTGTAGTAACTTAATTTGAAAAATAGACATGCCTTGATACTACGGGTGTTAGTATCTTGGGGTTCGGCTTAATCCACAAGCTAAGTCGAATACGCCGCACGTAGAATTGTCAACCTATAATGGCCACAACACGACTATCAACTTCTAGTTTCTAACATAGAATGATACTAAGTATAAAGTCTCTTATTCTACGGAAAATTGGGCAGCACTTCCTTTGTTTCTACGTACTTTTCCACCTTTTTCAAGGCCCAAAATCAATAACCAATATGCCACATTTAAGGCTCAACACATCAACTAATCAAAGGGGATTACACGCCTTATAATACGTGTAAAATTCTGCCCCGCAATTAATACCAAGTAGTTCCATAGCCAATGCCATTCTCCGCTAACAATGTACAATAATACAAAGTCTTTTCCAATTCTTTTCAATCCAAGTTGTTAAGTCTAACATGTTATATAGTCGTAAACAACTTTAACAACTACAATTCCTTCTTTATATAACATGCGACGACTAAACTAATAACCAAATTGAATTTCAATCTCAAAGGTTAAACATGCTAGTTTCGGATTAGTGGTTCCAATATCCATAACACTTATCAATATTCATTATATATAACTCATGCTTGCTAATATCCATAACTACAACAATAAGTAACCTTCAATAATTAAAACGACAAGATTGTTACCTTGATAAGCCCTTATGTAAATCCAAGATTTAAAGTCGCTCCTTAGCAATCTTAGCTCCTTTCCTTCACGCTCCAATCCGCTATTTGAATCCCTTAGAAGTTCACAAACAACTTCTCTTCCATTTCCAACTTCAAAGTTGAAGAACACCTTAGGTTTTCGCCTTGCGATTAACGTGAAAACGTCGTTTTTCCGGGATCTTTCTATTGAGATATCCTTACAATACCCCTAGGAACCTTGGGTTAAAGTATTGTGAATTATGATCCACAAACGATTTTTTTTTGTGTGGGATAAGTCTAAACCCGAGAGCCCCTCTATCTTGCTCAAAGTTTTCTCAATTGTTTCTAAGTGTGAAGACTTGTCTTGCTACTAGTGTAGTAACACTTGTGGGGTTTGGATGAAGAGGATTAAATATCTAATCAAGTGGGCAAGTTGACTTAGTCAATTATCTCAAGCTTGTCTTCAAGACTTGATCATCTTTCTCTTGGTCATTTAACCATTATACCCTTGTCCATTTCTTCCAAGACTATGCAAGGGGGTGACACGTGTCGCCCTCCCATTCATTCATAAAATATCGAAACCTTCGTGGGCCCCACAAAACGTAAAATTTCCTCGAGTGGGCCCTACATGTCCAAATCCGAAAATAAATTTCCACAATGTTAATAAATTTCATACTCCTCAAATAATGCATTTTGAGAATCTAATTCTCATCAACGAACATTTTTCCTTTCCGAAGTTCGGAAGATTTTCCTTCGGAAAAACAATTCTTTCTTTCGTACCAATTTTCAAGTCTTGTGTTCTCACGTCTATTCTCGTATACATGTCCTGTAATTCCGGGGTGTAACATTCTTCCCCCTTAGAAACATTCGTCCCCGAATGTTCTTAGTCGGTTGTCAAGCTATACAAACTCCGCCATAGTGTCCTTACTATGCCTATCACTCAACACTCCACAAGACCACGATGCCACACACGGCCACCATATAACATATGTATACATATCAATGGACCTTCCATCCACGGTCACTTCTCACAAAACTCGAAGGTTACAGTCTTCTCAAAACGGGATCCTTAGAGGTTCCTTTCTTTTTCCCGTACAAGGGATGGCCCTGTCGTATTCTAAGTCATGGGACTAACACTATCAGAACCCTTCAGTCGAACTCTCACTCAACTAACTGATGTTTCCCCCCGTGTTACTTCCCTTCTCTGGCTCACTTAGTCAAATTACTATCTGGGGCATGATCCTATAATCTGCCTAGCTTAGTTTACCAACCGGTGTAAACTCTAATACTAGTAGCATCTCAATAACGAGCACCTATGGACACTGTTACTGAACCTAAGGCGTGTGTATCATCACAATTAACTCCCATTCATGGCCTAAAAAGGATTCTCTCTACGCACCTTCGTTACTCATAACTATAACCACTATAGTTCTTTTAACCCTTGTTCCTTCATTTTCTTACTTGTCATACTTTCTCGTACTTCCAAACTTATTTTAGCACACATACAAAATTTCAAATATTGTTTCTGTTCTCCAATCCTTGGAGTTACTATCCAAACTTGGCCATTATGCTACTTGAATTTCCGTTAAGGCTCTTCTCGGCCCTCACGACCTGGTTCCGGTGGAACGCGTCCACGAACTCATACAATGATTAACTAGACTTGGGCCTTGCATCCTCGTGACTCTATCACATAGCGGGACCATATCCAACTGGCACCACCTCATTCCATGCTACCGGTTGACCCGAAATGAGTCCACAACCCGACCCATCGTCATACTTAACTCTTATTCTTAGTCTGAAAGGAATCTCTCTCCTATCTCAAGGTACTTCTTACCCTATCCCCCTATTCACTAGAGGTTCGCCACCTAGGCCGAAGTATTTATACTGTACATCCTCCACTATCGGTCTTACATTGTTATGGGGTAATTACAACTTGTGAACCCTACACAACTATAGTCTCAGTTCACTTTATCATTCTTGTCAACATTCTTCACTATTCACCTTACTAATCAAAGTATCTCTACCTCTGGTGGTGCTATCAATTTACAACTACTAGCAACAAAGGAAAGTATATACGCTAGGGCGGAATCTGAATCTATCAATACACGTATGATTCAAAAGAATCGAAATATACCTGTAACCTCATGCGATGTTGCCTCTTGATCCTGCCCAGTAGCCACGTCATCTATGCGGTTCGAAGGACCGCCAGAACTATAAACTCCACCCTGACCTCTACCACGACTGGCTGACATCTGAATACTCCGCCCTGGGGGGCACACAGTTGTAGAGGAAAATGAACCAATCACCGACCTCATAGGCTGAGCCACCTCACCAGTGCTCTTTCTAATAGGACATTCCCTCTGCATATGGCCCGGACGGCCACAATAAAAACAAACACCTGTGCCATAATGGCATTTCCACATATGACGCTTACTACATCGAAAACACTGAGGAATAAGTGGCCTCGACTGAGAAAATCCTCTGCTCCTCTGAAAACCTCGAACCCTGGAGCTCGGACTGGCCCCTAAATACCTTGTGGGGTCCAATCTCCCACCTGTGAGCTGCGGGGGTATGTCCTGGGTAGGCTGGGATGAATATCTCACTCGCTGCTGAGGCTGCTCGTCCAAAAACTCACCGGGATAACCAACCGGTCTAGCCCTCTTACGTTGATTTCCGCGTTGGCTCTCTACCCTCTGTACACCTGTCTGTACTGGCCGAATAACCTCCTGCTGATGAAGCTGTATCACCGCTATCTTGGTCAATAACCTAACTGCGTCCCTTATGACCCTATAGTCTTCCCCTAACTGAGAAACTGGTGGCTCTGGTGCTGGGGCCTCAAAACCTGGCGCAGAAGAACTCACCGACTGCGGCACAATATCCGGTATATCCTGGGCATGAGCCCTATCAACTCTCTGAGTCCGACCGTAGCTCTCGCATCGCTTTTGCCCTTCGGATCGTTGCCTCCTCGAGGCATACCAGAACACAATAATACGTCAGAGATGAATTATCTTAATAACACAGCTCTATGGCACGATCTCAGAGTGAGAAGAATAGAAACCAACTCCTAAATGTCCTGTAGCCTCCTGTTTATGGGTGTGGCGCGCAACACACCGATAATCAAGACTCTACTAGACACGGTCTGTAGACATTCCGAGGACTGACTGCTCTGATACCACTCTATCACGATCCGAACCCCGGGCCCGTGACTGGTGCCCTACCTGGGCACCCTTCTACCTAAATGACACAAGTAAACTGCATAACTAAATAACACCTCATTTTTTCTTTCTCTTTTTAAAACCAACGAACGAGCAAAGGCAAAGCCGACGAGGCTACCATATAATATACATATTCAAAAAGCACTGCACTGTACACGAGTCCAATCCCACATATGAATACATACCTCTAAGAGTTTTACTGAACTATGACGGGACAAGACCCCGCCGTACCCATAACTGTACAAAAGCCTGTACTGAAGGATTTATACCAAAATGATAAGCTCCTGAACAAATGGAGCTATCCAAAACTCTGAGCAAGGTTCCTACACTTGCAGATCACCGAACTGTGAACCTAAACCTGCGGCATGAACGCAGCCCCCCGAAGAAAGGGGGTCAGTACGAAGAATGTACCAAGTATATGAAACAATAAGTACTGTAAAGGAGATCACACAGTCCACATATAACAGGAAGCAAGTATGATAACTCAAAACAACAACACACTGAACCTTGCAAACATGAGAGTAATGCAATCTTTTTTACCTTTTTAAGTTATGCCTTTAACAATGAGATTAATTGTTACACTTTAAGTCATAGCTACACTGCACCCTTTCATTAATGAAATCACTACCGTTTCAAAACATGAAGACCGTGCTAGTGCCAGGGTCAACCACCCTCTGTATTATAATGCAACCTATCATGGGACTATTTCACCCTCAAGGGACTATTTCACCCGCATAGGTCGCGTGGACCCGCAATGAGTCATCGGTACACGATACTCGCATCAGGGATAGCTAATCCATGGCTTATATATATCCCGGGAATTTAACTCGCCCGAGTCTATCCGACCCGTCGTGAGTGTGTACCACTCACACCATGGGAAGCTACTCCATGATATCTATTTAACCAAGTTGCCGACCCTTTATGGAGGGACGCGAAGATGTGGAAATATGACACTTGCACGAATGTCTATATGAGCAACTCATCTGCAAGCAAACTATTCTTGACCTTTATTTATAAAATGAATAAACCATCATTTTAGCAAACCAAGACAATACCATGCCTTTCCTTTTTACACAAACCAAGACAATACCATGCCTTTTCTTTTTACACAAACCAAGACAATTACCATGCCTTTCCTTTTTACACAAGCCAATACAATTACCATGCCTTTCCTTTTTACACAAGCCAAGACAATTACCATGCCTTTCCTTTTTACACAAGCCAAGATGATTACCATTTAAGCAAGCCAAAGTACTATCAAGGCACAAATAGAAAAATTCTCATTTAAGCAAGCCAAAGTACTATCAAGGCACACATAGAATAGTTCTCATTTAAACAAGCCAAAGTACTATCAAGGCACAAATAGAATAATTCTCATTTAAAACAAGCCAAAGTACTACGTACTTCCATTCTCTTCAAAAGACTCTTTTTTATATAAAACCCCAAGATACTAACACCCGTAGTATCAAGGCATGTATATTTTTCAAATTAAGTTACTACACCTTTAGAAATTCATTTCAAGGCTTTGAAACCAAGTAACTTCTAATTTCACAACCTAGGCAACTCATGCCTATCAATCAAATAGACCACTCTCTTAACCTTTCATAAAGCCGTTATAACTAACTTCTCATAAAGCCGTTATAATTCTTTATGTATTAGACAAATTCATTCTTTTTATAACCAAGAGACTTATACTTTTAAAACCAAGTATCATATACTTTCAAATCAAGTTTCTTAACTTTAGAAATCAAGTAGCTTATACTTTTAAATCTCAAGTAACTCACACCTTTAAAACAAGTTACTTCTCTTTAAATCATGTCATTTCTCCTCTTTTAAATTAATTAAGTAAATCACTCATTTGACTCCCCTAAAGCCGTTATAACAACCTTTAGGTTTTTGGAACTAAGATACTATCTAAGAGATTAGGAATCACTTCCTTTTTAAGACACTAAGTACTTCAAGTAAAACACTTTCACTTTTGAAAATCCAAATTATATCCAGGGAATGGATTATAGCAACTTCCACTTTAAACATCCAAAGTACAATCAAGGAAGTATATAGAATAACTTCTATATTAGGCAATCCAAGTACAATCAAGGAGTAGATCATTTAAGGAGTAGGATTTACTTACTTTACTATAAGGAATCATGCTAGAAGAAGAGGAGATGGTTCACATACCTTTTCGGCTTAATCCACAAGCTAAGTCGAATACGCCGCACGTAGAATTGTCAACCTATAATGGCCACAACACGACTATCAACTTCTAGTTTCTAACGTAGAATGATACTAAGTATAAGGTCTCTTATTCTTCAGAAAATTGGGCAGCACTTCCTTTGTTTCTACGTACTTTTCCACCTTTCTCAAGGCCCGAAATCAATAACCAATATTCCACATTTAAGGCTCAACACATCAACCAATCAAAGGGGATTACACGCCTTACAATACGTGTAAAATTCTGCCCCACAATTAATACCAAGTAGTTCCATAGCCAATGCCATTCTCCGCTAACAATGTACAACAACACAAAGTCTTTTCCAATTCTTTTCAATCCAAGTTGTTAAGTCTAACATGTTATATAGTCGTAAACAACTTTAACAACTAAAATTCCTTCTTTATATAACATGCGACGACTAAACTAATAACCAAATTGAATTTCAATCTCAAAGGCTAAACATGCTAGTTTCGGATTAGTGGTTTCAATATCCATAACACTTATCAATCTTCATTATATATAACTCATGCTTGCTAATATCCATAACTACAACAATAAGTAACCTTCAATCATTAAAACGACAAGATTGTTACCTTGATAAGCCCTTATGTAAATCCAAGATTTAAAGTCGCTCCTTAGCAATATTAGCTCCTTTCATTCACGCTCCAATCCGCTATTTGAAGCCCTTAGAAGTTCACAAACAACTTCCCTTCCATTTCCAACTTCAAAGTTGAAGAACACCTTAGGTTTCGCCTTGCGACTAACGTGAAAACGTCGTTTTTCTGGGATCTTTCTATTGAGATATCCTTACAATACCACTAGGAACCTTGGGTTAAAGTATTGTGAATTATGATCCACAAACGATTTTTTTTTTGTGTGGGATAAGGCTAAACCCGAGATCCCCTCTATCTTGCTCAAAGTTTTCTCAATTTTTTCTAAGTGTGAAGACTTGTCTTGCTACTAGTGTAGTATATATAAAACAATGGAGGGTCAAGATTATAACACTTGTGGGGTTTGGATGAAGAGGATTAAATATCTAATCAAGTGGACAAGTTGCCTTAGTCAATTATCTCAAGCTTGTCTTCAAGATTTGATCATCCTTCTCTTGGTCATTTGACCATTATACCCTTTTCTATTTCATCCAAGACTATACAAGGGGGGTGACATGTGTCGCCCTGCCATTTGTCCATAAAATATCGAAACCTTCGTGGGCCCCACAAAACGTAAAATTTACTCGAGTGGGCCCTACGCGTCCAAATCCGAAAATAAATTTCCACAATGTTAATAAATTCCATACTCAAATAATGCATTTTGAGAATATAATTCTCATCAACGAACATTTTTCGTTTCCGAAGTTCGGAAGATTTTCTTTCGGAAAAATAATTCTTTCTTTCGTACCAATTTTCAAGTCTTGTGTTCTCACGTCTATTCTCGTATACATGTCCTGTAATTTCGGGGTGTAACAAGCGGGGCCTTGTCCCGTCATAGTTGTTGTCAAACTCTTACAGGTCTGTATTCATATGTGGGTTGGACTTGCGTGAGTTGTATTTATATTGTTGTACAGTCATAGTCCTATTCGGGTATTATATATTATGGCAGTCTTGTTGGCTTTTCCTTTGTTTGTTAAAAGAAAAAAAATGAGTGTTATTTAGCTTCCGCGGGTTACTTGTGTTGTATGGGTAGAAGGGTGCCCAGGTAGGGCACCAGTAGTGGACCCGGGGATCGGGTTGTGACAACAATGCCCATAAACTAGCCAAGTGAGGGTGATCGATGCCCTTTTAGTACCCAAGACTTACACTAAGTTGGTACACACAAGTTCCAACCTTCATTTATCACCAAGGGGGT
This sequence comes from Przewalskia tangutica, assembly GCA_029844215.1. Classification (NCBI taxonomy): domain Eukaryota; kingdom Viridiplantae; phylum Streptophyta; class Magnoliopsida; order Solanales; family Solanaceae; genus Przewalskia; species Przewalskia tangutica. Next base: position 62,528,671 of record CM056736.1, on the reverse strand, counting down.
TCCTCAAGCTTGGGTATAGACTAGGTCACACAAGTCCTAATCGATACTTACAGCAAAATGAGGGTGATCCACACAAGGATCAGATAAGTTCCACCACACAAGTTGAAGACTTGGAATATATATTAAACTTAACTCAGTCATCCTTTTACATTCATCCTAAGGTTCCTATTTATAGTGCTTTTAGTACTATTCTATAAAGGAAAACTAAGAGACACAATTACAATGCCATGAAAGGTGCTTTCTTAAATGGTCATCTTGATAAGGACGTCTATGTTGAACAACCTAAAGGATTTGAAGATTCTTACCATCCACAGTATGTATACAATCTCAAAAAGGCTTTGTATGGATTGAAACAAGATCCTCGTGTATGGTATGGTCTTCTAACTAACTTCCTTCTTGAATTTGATTTTAAATGTGGTGAAGCTGATTGTATTTTATTCATCAAATATCACGGTATAGATATTATTATTGCTCAAATCTAGGTAGATAACATAGTTTTTGGTTCGACCTCACAGTCATACCTTAAGACATTTGTTGAAGCAATGTCATCAACATTTGAGATGAGCATGATTGTGGAACTAACTTTTTTCTTAGGCTTGCAGATAAAGAAAAGTGAAGATGAAATCTTCATCTCCCAAAGTAAGTATGCCAAGAATCTTGTTAAGAGGTTTGGATTGGAAAATGCTAAACAAATGAGAACCCCAATGGGATCATCGCAGAATATATGCAAAGATAATGTTGGCGAACATGTCGACCCAATATTGTATCGATCTATGATAGATAGTCTTCTATATCTCACAGCTAGTTGTCCTAATATAATGTTTAGTGTTTGTATATGTGCTCGATTCCAAGCATGTCCCAAAATTCTCCCACATAAATGTCGTAAAACGTGTCATTAGATATGTTGTCGACACATGTGAGTTGCGAATTTGGTATTCCAAAGACACTAATCCTCATTTAATAGAATATAGTGACCCGGATTAGGATGGTGATGTGGATGACAGAAAGAGTACGAGTGGAGGATATTTTTATCTTGGTAATAATCTTGTTTCTTGGTATAGTCGTAAACAAAATTGTGTCTCACTTTCAACTGCTGAATCTGAATATGTAGCAGCTGGAAATTGTTGCTCTCAATTAATATGGCTAAGACACATGTTAGACGACTATGGTTTTTCAAATAATATCTTAGTTTTATATTGTGATAATTTGAGTGCTATAAATATTTCCAAAAATTTAATTCAGCACTCACGTCCAAAACATATTGATATTAGACATCATTTTAAGATGGTTGAAAAATAGCTAGTTTAAATTGAACATGTTGACACTCTTCATCATCTAGTTGATATTTTTACAAAAGCTTTGGACCGTGAGAGATTTTCTAGTTTGAAGAAATCTCTTGGTCTTTGTAATCTCTAAAAAGACATTTTTGGTGAATGTCAGCTAAAATGTCTCTAACATTCCGGGTGACATTTACCTATGTAATATCATAATCTAATTAGTGTAATTGTATAGTGCATTACTTTTGTTCACACAAGTTTGATCCTTTAATAAGAACATGATTCCAATGTGATACCGTTCTCTGCGATGATATTAGATATAATTAAAAGGAGTATCCAAATAAGGCGAAGCCTTTACAAATTTTTGGCAACTTTGCAAAATGGGAAAAGCCCTTGAAATGATACCATTCCTATTCTATAGGAGTATCAAGTGCTTAAACAGAAAGTATGAGGATACTAAATAAGTATTCGTATTTTTTACACAAAAAATAATTTTGTATGTGTTTTATGATTAGATCAAGGACACAATGAGAAATGTTACATTGGTCCAGTGGTTAAACTCATAAAAATACATAAAAATGTGTCTTGATTTGTTGTCAAAACGAAAAGTTCTTGCGGGATCATAATACTTGTGTTGTCCAAATGTTGTCAACATTGCTGTTGACATTCTCAGATAATGATATTTATTAGGATGTTGTTCGTAACTGACTTTCAAAAAATCAGTTTTTATCTTCCCTATTTTATGTCATGTTTTTAATTGGAATTCAAACTTTAAAATGATAAAATTAAAATTCCAAATGTGATGTCTATCTTTTTATCCCAAGATTTTAGGTGCAAATATTTGAATACAATTCAAACACCTAAAACCAGGGAATTTTTTTTCAAATTGCCAATAGTATAAAACCTTATTCATTTGTTCTTCTTTTTAACTTTTTGTTTTTTCCGTAAAAAAGAGAGGAAAAGATCACATCATTATCGGTAAAATCAACCAAAACCGATGGATTTCTCACTTCATTCTTCATCCAAAACCCCCCAAAACCCTAAACTCTCAATATCCTCTCCTCCAAACTCACTCATGGAAACATCTCCAATGTCAACCCCTATGTCCACCAACACCACTAACAACACACCTATGAGCACTAGTCCTCCACTTTGTTCAGCCATTATTCTCAGCACAGCTCAAGAACCTCTAAAAATTAGTTACCCCGGGGATGATAATAACCCCATTGATGTGGATGCAACTCCTGATGTCTCCGTCCTAGGAAAGAGGATCAGTTTCTCACTTCCTTCTAAAAGATCAAGTCGAGTATTCAAAAGAACATTCCAACAAGAACCTATTGCAAGGAGGTCTAGGTTTGAGTCCAAAGTTCCTGCTTGTTCAAGCAGTGATACGGATGATATGGATTTTGACTATCTTCATAGGACATAGAAGAAGAAACCCCAGTTGCTGATCTTCAAAGTGAACCACCAGTCTTTGATCCTCAACCTCAGTCTTCAGTCTCTATTCCACAATCTGAGTCTAAGAATGAAGAGATTCTCGACGAAAGGTTCTGCCCCAAAGGAATATCTCATCATGTCAAACCAGATGTTACCTAAAATATTGCCAATGATGCTACAACATCTCAAGCATCATTTCAGCAGACACCTGAAGAGACGTCCTCACCGTCCTCCTTTGAAAACACTGAATCAGAGCCTGAAGTTGAGGTAAATGCATTTTCTGACAAGTTCTATTCACAAACAAAGTTTGATAGATGGAATTGGTATATGAATAGAATTATTAGGGCAGAAAAGGTAGTAGATTTATCCTCTTGTTCTAATTATAAGTTAATTGTGTTTCTTGAAGATTGCAAGCTTCTGAAATCTGTAACTGATAACGAACCTTACATTGATGAAGTAATTAGGCTATTTTACTCAACCTTAAATTCTGGGATTGACAATACCTCCTCAAATTTGTTTGGCAAGGTATACCGCTATAACAAAATTTATAAGTTTACTCCCCTAATTATCAATCAATGTTTGGAGACTAAGTTTGAAGCTGGAAGCAATACTACTGAGAGAATGACAGAAAACAGGGACGAGATAATAGAATATCTCACTGGAGGTATAGTAAAGAAATGGACTTCTCGTTGCCCTGCCTCAAAAGTCAAAACTCACTGCCTTATTTTCCATCCTACATAAGATTTCAATTCACAATTGGCTCCCATCACTAAATGAGTCGATAATAACTCTTGATCAAGACTCACTGCTGTACAAGATTGGAAAAAGATTAAGAGTTGACTTAGCGAAAATGATATTTATAAAGTATCCAATCTGGCTGAAAAAGAGTCAACCTTGATCCTACTCTATTCCTCACTGATCTATAAAATTCTAGTTACTCAAGGCTTTGAGCCGCAAGGTGATGCTATTTTAGGAAAAGAACCAGAGGTGTATGCAGTGAATGAAACAATCTTAAAAAGCAAAGAGAGAGTTATCGATCATCCTAGAAAAAAAGAAGCTAACTTTGAGAATGTTTCTAACATTCAGGGCAACACTGGTTCAAGACAGTCTGTATTTTCTACCAACTGGCGTGTGGAGAAAATTACAAAAATCAACTCACAAATTACTGAGATTGATACTGCTAGGGATGCCCTAGTAAAGGGCAGAGACCAGATCTTATTGTTGATTTCTTCCCAAAAGGGGGGAGATAATTCTACTGTGCAGGGTTGAAAGTTTTGATGTCAATGCTACTATTACTGCAAATGTTGTTGATGTAGCAGTGGATTCTGATGTATAAATAGAAGAGGTTGTTGGTCGAAAAGTCTTGCTGACAAGACTGAGGCGTAGAGAAGAAGCTAAAGCTGCAAGGCAAAGGGTTGAAGCTGAAGCCGAAGCTGCCTTACAGAGGAAGGAACAAGCTGAAGTCATGCAAAAGTAGAAAGCGGCTGGAAGCTACTACTGATGCATGACATGCAAGAGATATTTGCCGGTAGTGTATGGTTGGTGTTGTTGTTGAATGTGGATTACTGCTTTGTTTGAAAAAAAGGGAGAATGTTAATGTTGAGTTTGGTGTTATGACATTTTGTCCAACATATCATTTTTAGTACTAAGTTAAAATCCATAAATGTTGGAACAAATGTCATGACATTCGGACCAACATTCAGTAAAACAGTTTTGTCTTACTTCACGGAACTGAAGCAAATCTCGTGGGACTTTCACCACGATGATAAAGTGACTTGGCAAGGTGATTAGGAGCTGATGAAAAACGTGGGAAGAACAAGTCAAAGTCGTTGCTAAGCTTGGAGAACAAGTCCAAGAATTTAGAGATCTTGCTCAATAATCTTCTCCAACAAACCTTATCGGCTGCCCATCTTTTCCTCAAACTCTACCACGATTCAATGGGCTTTTCAAGGAAGACCCTCTACTATAAATAGAGATGCTTCTTCAGTGAATCGATATCTAGAAAAAGTTAGAAAAAAATATCAAGAGAGCTCTCTGATATATTCGTCAGAAAACTGGATCACAAGTGTTGTCTGAGCGTGTCGACAACATTCTGTCCAACATTAGAATTGCTACCCAGATTCTAGATTTATTCTTTATTGAAGCAATTATAATGAGATGTTGTCTATGTATGTTGAGGTAGATTTTCCAGGTTGAAGTCATCTGCGACTTCAACTTTTAATTACTTTTGTATTATTTTGTAATATTGTAAAAGAAGAAATTTATTCAATTGTATATAAATATATACAATACTTTCGGTCACTGACCGTCATAGATTATATAATCAATATACACTATGTAAATATTAAACCTTTGTGTTCTTTATTTTTCCGCTGCATTTACTCTTAAAGGTTTTATCCGTTTTATCGAAGTGTTGCCACTTGTGACAAATAACATTATCGCTGACATTTGAAAATTGTATTAGCATTCAATTTATTTTACTTTCAGTTTATTTTTTACTATTCCATTGTATACCCCTAGGACGTAACACAATATAACAAAAACAATATTATGACGAGAGAAATTTAACTTTTTGAGAAAGTCAGAAAGAGAGAAAAATGCGTGAGTAAATCTTTTTATAATAAAATGAAAAAGGTGATAATAATAATAATAACAATTATGGATAAATTAATTAGAAACTTGACTACACATTGTGATAAAATAGGTAAAAATATTGTGGTTTATGTATTAATAAAGTAGAAGTTCCAAGAGGTAGATTTGAAGAAAGGAGAGATAAAATTGGGTGTCAACAAGTGGATCGGGTAATAATGATATTAGGATGGACCCGAAATGGAGGCACAAGTAGGGGTGTGTTGGTTCTCAGTTTGGTGGGGTAGCGAAGTATTCGAGGGTTATTTCGGGTAAATGTAGATGGAGGATGCTTAAGGCGGTTTGAGGGGTTGTTGTGGGTGGGTTGAGGGTCAATACTATGCTCCGGACTTGGTGGTTTGGTGGTGGCAAGGTTAGCGGAATAAAACTGAAGCAGTGAGGTTCCCGGGAGGTTGTATTATACAGACTACTTGGTGGTGTTTGGGTTGGACGGGTACTTGTAGGCTATTTCGGGAGAAGACCTTTAGTGGGGGTGTTAAGAGATATTGAGGGAGGTAAGGGTGATCGGGATATAGTGTTTTAAGTGAGGGATGAACCCGTGTTGTAGGATGCAACGCGAGTTAAGGAATGATGGATTTTTGGCTAAATGTTGTTTTGTTGTTTCGGCTTGGAAGTTTAGTAGTTGTGGTTTTTGGTGAGGTATGAAATATATTCCCCAGGATAGAGAAATAGGGAGTTAGTTTCTCAAACCGAAACCAAGGATTGAGTGATCAATAACACAAGGTCAAGACCGGGGTTTGCTAGACGCAATGTCCGTGAACTAGCCAAGTGAAGGTGATTGATGCCCTTTAGTACCCAAGGCTTAGACTAATATGGTCCACAAAAGTTCCAACCTTCGTTTACAACCAAGGGGGTTCCTCAATATTTGGTATAGACTAGGTCACACAAGTTCTAATCGATACTTACCCCGTAGGGAGGGTGATCCACATAAGGATCGGATAAGTTCCAACACACAAGTTGAAGACTTAGAATATATATTAAACTTAACTCAAGCATCCTTTTACATTCATCCTAAGGTTCCTATTTATAGCGATTTTAGTACTATTCTAGAAAGGAAAACTAAGAGACACAATTACAAGGCCATTTCGGCCGAAATGGGAACAAGGTAAGGGGTGTAGTTGTCTTGGAGACCAAGTTGACCCTCATATATGGTGAGTTTCGTGTGAAAGAGATTTGGTCTTGCTTTGAGACTTGAGTAAACCAAAACTTCTTTACATCTTCCTTGTAGAGGCCGAGATGTATTTGAATTTCTAAGACTTTATCATCTTGGAAGTATTTTTGAGACTTCCATTTTTTGTACCAATGTCTTGATCCTCAGCCAACCTTCAACCTTTCTATCCGAAATTGACTTTCCCTCTGGAGTTTCTCGTTCATGCCATCCATGTCATCCTGTCATTGCCATGTTGTTTACTCTGTCTAGACTCTTCTTGTCCGTGCCACCTTGGCCTTGTCCCTCTCTCGGTTTCAATATTTCTACTACAAGCAATGATTGTGTCCTAAGGAAACCTAAGAGCTATAAACTTAATATGTCTTAATAAGACTACCATCTAGACTAGAAATTAAAGAAACAAAATGTAATGCAAGGTCTCGGCCAAGACCAACACATTAGGCCGAATAAATATGTCATTAAGAGGCCATTAAGTTATGGCTCCTAATCTGCCCCACAATCCATGACATTCTCTGCTTTCTTCCACGGGTTGATGGCCATTGTTCGAACCCCTTAGTCGCTCGGTCTATTCACCAAATGTAGAAACAAAGTCTAGGTCCTTTCTTTCATCAATGGAGCAAGTAAGTGAAGAACTAAAAAGGGACTTGATAGAAATGATTGCGGAACAAGTGACAAATGAGTTTGATAATCATGCAAACATTGAAGATGTTGAATCCGGGGAAGAGGTTGATCAACACAACCCTGTACCCATTGAAGATGATGTCCAAGAGGTCCCAAGAGTAGAAATAAGAGGTGACAAAATCTTACGGTTCGACCTTCCATTATTTGAATGGAATTTGGACCCCGAAGAGTTCTTAGAATGGGTTGAGGGCCATCGAAAGGCTCTTTGAGCTCAAAGGTTACGATGATCACCAACGTTACAAGATTGCCATATTGAAGCTTAAGTCTTTTGCTTTGGTATGGTATGAGAATTTGATAACAAGTCGGAAAAGAAATAACAAGTCCAAGATTGATTCTTGGGAAATGTTGAAGAAACATTTAAAAAGATTTATTTGCCATGAGATTATAAACAAGAATTATACCTTAAACTCACCAAGCTTCGGCAAGATGTCACTAAGGTTTAAGAGTACATAATGGAATTTGAGAAGGTCACTATGCTATGTGAATTAGAGGAGACAGAACTGTAGCGTATCGCACGGTTCATTGGTGGATTGAATACGACAATTAAAGAGAAATTGGAAGTGTCCACTTACTTTACATTTGAAGATGTGTGTCATTTGGCAAAAGGTTCGAAAGAAAACAAAAGAAGATCATCCCAAAGCCTTACACAAAACCCGCTCTTGCTAAAGAAAAAGGGTGTTACTTCCTATATCAATCCTTTGTACAAACGGGAAGATGCAAACAAGGACAAAGAAAAGGTAGGAGTTGTCAAGGATAGTGAGAAGGGCGGCAAGAGATGCTTCAAGTGCCAAGGTGTTACACCCCGTAATTCCAAGAGGATGAGATGAGAACGTACGAAAGGAAATAAGATTCGAAGTTGGAAAAAGAAAAAAAAAGTTGGCAGAATATTTTTGGACAGTTTTTTAGTCAACTTGGGAGCAGTATATCTCCTAGTATAATTGAAATTTTTAGGTGTTGCAAAATCCTAATATGACTTTCATTGAGTATAGTTTCCAACGCAACAAACTGCTCGTCGATAGGACATCGGAGTAGAAAGTTATGGACGTTACAAGATCGGCTGACAGAACAAATAGGGTCAGGCGCCGCGGCGCCGAAAAGCCTGAAATTGTCTGAAATTGCAGCGCCGCGGCGGGATTTTTTGCGGAAATAAGGTAAAAATATAAGATATTTGTTGTAGAGGACCCCTGAGTGAGTGACAAGTGTCCCCCCAACTTGTGGAACAAGATAAAGGCTATATTTGACCAAGTCTTGCTAGATTAAAATCATTTTGCAAGACTTCACCCAAATCTTCTCTTCTATTCTCTCTCAAATGGTTGAAACCCTAAGCCTAAAAGAGATTTTTTTTAGAAAGGCTGCAAGAAGGAAATACGTTGGCAAGCTTGTAGGGGGTTCGTAGAGATGATATTTGCGGGAAGAAGAATTTCGGAAAGAGGGCTAAAGTGAGCAAGATTGTTGGACTATTTTGGGCTTATCAAGGTAACCACTTTGTCCTCTTAAGTGATTGAAGATTTCTTATTGTTGTAGTTATACATTTTAACTAGCATGTAGTATATGTATTGAAGATTGATAAGTGATATGTATTGAAGTAGCCTAAATCCGAAAATGACATGTTGAGTAGTTTGAAATTGAATTACAATTTGGTCGTTAACTAGTATCGTCGCATGTTATCTACTTGAAGATTTTAGTTGCTATAATCGATTGCGGCTTTATAACATGTTGTACTAAACAATTTGGATTGAAAAGGAATTGGAAAAGACTTTGTGGTGATGTACCTCAAATTTGCCGAATGTGACATAGTATGTTGGACTAGTTTGATATCAATTGTGGGGCGGAATTTTACACGTCTTGTAGGCGTGTAATCCCCTATTGTTAACTACATTGTTGAGCCTTAAATGTGGTGTGTTTAGTTATTGAAATTCGGCCTTAAAAAAGGTGGCAAAGTATGTAGAAACAAAGGAAGTGCTGTCCGATTTTCCGTAGAATTTAGTGACTTTGCACTTAGAATATTCTACGTTTGAGGTAAGAAGTTAATAGACGTATTATGGTCATTATAGGTTGACATACTACGTACGGCATATTGGACTTGGCAAGTGGATTGAACCGAAGAGGTATGTGGAACTTTCTTATCTCTTGAGCATGATTAAGTTGTAAATGTATAGTACGGTAGGCGTCTGAGATTTTGACAATCTAGTCCATTTGATATCCTTGGCTTATTTTAAGAATGTCCAAGTTGGTTGAGTTAGGGAATTAACTCACTTGTTTAAAAATATTAAGGATATCTTGGTTTCTAAAACTTAAGAGACTTTGAGTATTTTGAAAGTATTTTCGATACTTGTTTTGTTGGAAAATTTAAGTCTCTTAGTTATAAAGAAGAATGTAAGTATCTAAGGCATAAAGCTAGTATAACGGCTTTATGGAAAGTTGGTTATAATAGCTTTATGGAAAGTTAAAAAGAGTGGTTTACTCTAAGTAATGTAAGTATGATAAATGACTTGAAATAATGAAAGACAAATTGATTTGAAGGCATCAATTGCTTAAGTTTTTTTTAAAGAAATAAGTCACTTGATTTAGAAGCCTAAATGTATTTCTAAAAGGTATTGTGACTTGTCTTGAAAAGTAGTTATGACTTGATACTACGGTTATTAGTATCTTGGAAGTTTTATATGAAAAAGAGTCATTTTAAAAGAATAGAAGTACGTAGTACTTTGGGTTAAATTCCCGGATTTTATAATGACATGGTAGTGCCTTAAGTAAACTAAAATGAGAGTGTATATGAATAAGACTAATAAGAAGTTAGGGGGATTTCTTAACTTGCTTATGTTATGTATGATAAGCCGGTAGTACTTATGTTATGTATGATAGACGGTTGTGCTACTGATTTATTGTGCATTACGGGGTCATTTCCCGGGTTTGTGGCATTTGCATATTCCGTGGATTTGCTACCCATGATGCGAGGAATACCTCATGCGGGTCCGAAAGGGCTTATGCGGGTGAAATAGTCCCATGCGGGGCGGACCAGTCCTATGCGAGGAATACCTCATGCGGGTCTACACGACCTATGCGGGCGGATACAGTCTATGCGAGGAATACCTCATGCGGGTCCATACGACCCTTGCGGGTGAAATAGTCCCAGGAGTAGGATTGCTTAATGATACTGCGGGCGGGTGGCCCTGCTTTGATCATGAGCCTCCTATTTTTATGCAGTAAAGTATACTCTTGTTTACTCTCATTGTTAGTAAGGCACATTGTACTGTTATATGAGTTATCATACATGTCTCCAGTTTTATTTAGACTTATGATTTCACTACTGATGCTGATTTCACATATTTGGTACATGTTGTCTTGACCTCCTTGAAGTGCGTTCACGCTGCAGTGAAGTCAGATTCTTGATCCTCACTCTTAGGATCCTTTGTTCAGTGTTGAGAAGCTCCTTTATTTGGAGGCTTATCACGGTATTGTCGGTTGTTGTACATTCAGGGTATGGCGGGGCCCCGTCCAAAGTTGTTATTCTTAAGTGCTGTAGTCACATTTGTGGATTGGGTTTGTAAGAACAGAGATGTACTATTTTAATTTTGTATTATGTATATGTTACGAAAGGCGGCCTTATCGGCTAGCCGGTTGATGTCTACTGTCTAAGTATGATTTTTATTTTAGGAGTTGTGTATGTTCCGCTGCTATTCTCTAATGTATACCTGAAAGGGGTGCCCAGGTAGGGCACCAGTCGCGGGCCCGGGGTCGGGTCGTGACAAAAGGACTCAGATATTTCGTTAATGAATGTCCCAATCCAAGGACCATGACACTCGAAGAGTATCAAGAAAGCGGAGATGCTTTTGTTATGGAAGAATCCGAGAAAGAAGAAGGTCAGGGGGAAGATGAGACTCTTGCGGAAGAAGGGGTGAGTCTAGTCCTTCAACATGTTCTAACTACACAAGTGGAGGAGCTTGACGAAAACCAACGGGAACAAATTTTCTACACTAGATGCAAGGTGAAAGATAAGGTGTGTAGTATGATCATTGACGGAGGAAGTTGTGCTAATATGGTGTCTCTCAGAATGGTAGGCGAATTGCAACTACCAGCCCGCGAACATGCTAAACCATACAACCTTCGATGGGTGAACAAAGGAAGTGGGCTCAAGGTTGCCACCCAATCCCTTGTCAATTTTCGGATTAGATGATATGGAGATGAAATTTAGTGTGATGTCCTTCCAATGGAAGCTTGCCATATCTTTCTAGGAAGACCATGTAAATATGATTGAAAGACCATACACGACGGTGAGAACAACACTTACTCTTTTAACAAAGATGGTAAGGACTTCTGACTTATTCCTTTGTCAACAAGAAAGGTAATTGACATGAAAATCCAACTAGTCCAAAAGCATCAAGCTAGATCCGAGACGCAAAAGGAGAAATATGGATCTAAGAAGGGGAGTGTCACGAATGTGTTGACCTATAAGGAAGAAACTGGTCCGGAGGAGAACTTGGAGGATTCGGGAATGGTCAAATCACATGAGCCAACACCCAAGGCAAATGTTCAAAGAGACCTTGTTCCATACCATGATCATGAAGAAACAAATCAAGATTGGACTTTCTCTTCCAATCCATTGTACCAAGCCGAAAGAATGAATAATCTCTTCGTCAATCCAATAAATGAGCAACCAAGGTTGGAAGAGGAGATCAACATGGAATTTTCAAGCAATATTGCTTCCAGAATCTTGGAAAAGAAAGGTAATGGACTCACTCTTGATTTATTTTCAAGAGGGGCATTATCTATTCCCAAACCTATGAACTCGGAGAGCAAGAAGTATTGAACGAGAAAAATGGCCAAGACTCCGACATGGCATTTGTTTTTTTGGTACCGGAGCAAAGAGAGGCATGAATTATACATTCCTACAACCAAGTAATCCACATCTTCACCAAGAACTCCAAATCTCCATGGAAAATGTTACACAACTTGCGGGAAATGCCATCAAATCTCGGAAACCATCCACATTGAAGATCCGATAAGAAGTTAAGTTACCTAGTGGATTCAGATGTTTTGTGATTAACGACACCCAAGAAAATGAATCTTCTGCTACTCCCACCTCAGTCATGACACTAGAAGAACATGAAGAAGTGGATGACAACTTAGACCAAGAGGATCAAGCCGCGGTTAACAATAAGTGAAGGTTATCGGGTATGTATTCTAACACTTGGGAGTATGATGCATTGATAAAATGGGAAGCATATTGTTACACCCCGTAATACCAGAGCTACTAATTGAGAACGGGATTAAGGATTTAAGATTTGAATTTTGGAAGGAAAGAATTATTACATTTTCTTAAGGAAAATTTCGGGAAAAAATGTGACGACGGGATTAAGTTGTGCTAGTGTTATGTTATTCTTGCGGGGTAAACCCTGGGTTACTACTTATTCCATGGATTTGCTACCCATGATGCGAGTGCGGCACTTGTACTCATTGCGGGTCCACCGGGCCTATGCGGGTGAAATAGTCCTATGCCGGTGAAATAGTCCCATGCGAGGCGGATGACCTCATTACGGGTCCACAAGACCTATGCGGGTGATATAGTCCTAGGAGTAGGATTGCTTAATGATACTACGGGCGGGTGACCCTAATTTGATCATGAGCCTCCTATTTTTATGCAGTAAAGTATACTCTTGTTTACTCTCATTGTTAGTAAGGCACAGTGTACTGTTATTTGAGTTATCATACATGTCTCCAGCTTTATTTTAGACTATATGATTTCATTTCAGTACTTTCAGTTTTACATACTTGGTACATCTGTTGTACTGACCCCCTTTCCTCGGGGGCTGCGTTCATGCCGCAGGTAGGGGTAAGCAGGTGGTGGATCCTCACTCTTAGGATCACTGATTAGTTGACAGAAGCTCCATTTCTCCGGAAGCTTGTCTTTTGGTACGGTTCCCTGATGTTGTAGATTTATGTACATTCAGGGGTATGGCGAGCCTGTCGTCACGATTGTTATTCTTAAGTGCAGTAGTCATATCTTGTGGATTGGGTTGTAAGAACAAAGATGTAACTGTTTTATTTTGGGTTATATATATTTTACGAAAAGTGGCCTTATAGGCTAGCCTATTGATATTTACTTTCTAAGTATTTTATGAGTTTATGTATGTTCCGCTGCTATTCTCTGATGTATACCTGTAAGGGGTGCCCAAGTAGCGCACCAGTCGCGGGCCCGGGGTCGGGTCGTGACAAAAGTGGTATCAAAGCAGTTAGTCATCGGAAAGTGTCTACAGACCGTGTCTAGTAGAGTCTTGATTATCGGTGTGTTGTGCACCACATCTATAATCAGGAGGCTGCAGGACATTTAGGATTGGTTTCCATTCTTCTCTCTCTAAGATCATGCAGTAGAGCTGTCTTATTAGGTTGAATCCTCTCTGACCTATTCTTATATATCAGTTATGCCTCCACGGAAGGCGACCAGGGCCCAGAAGGGCAAGGCAGCAGCAGGATCTGCTAGTTGTACGCAGAGGGTTACTAGGACTCAGGCCCAGACTATGCCTGAGGTTGTGGGCGGGTCGGCGAGTTCAGCCACGCCGGCAGTATTAGAGGAGCCGAGAGCGGCCGTGTTACACCCCGTAGTTCCAGGGTATGTATGTGAGGACGTACGTACGAGAATACGACAATAATTTTGGAAAGGAAGAAAGATGTGATTTTTTTTCGACGGAAAAGTTTCCGGTTTTTGTGAAGTAAAAAGGTTCGTTAATGGGAATTGGATTCCCAGATTTGGTATTCGGACTTTTTGGAATATTTTAGAAGTATTGGAATTTTAATTTCCGGAATTGGTCACGTGGGGCCCACGAGAGAATTTACGGTTTTGTGAGGCCCACTTTATTTTCGGATTTTTGGCATTACGGATATTTTCGGAAAATGAAATATTTTGGACCAACGAGAGGGCGACATGTGTCACCCTCAAATGGACGAATTGGTGGACCATGAGTTGCACGTTTTTTTCATGATAAAGGCTTAAAATGTTTGGTCAAAGTCTTGAAGATATTTGTGTAGTAGATAGATAAGGTAGCACTTGTCCTAATCTACACCATCCATTTGGTTGAATCTTGACCCTTGAGTTTTCTATAAATACCCCCCTTGATAGCAAGACTTCTTCATCCACACTTAGAGATTTCAAGACTTGAAATACTCCCTCCCCTCTTCTTGTTGTTCTCGTCCAACACCCTTCTCCATTAACCAAACTTTGTCCAAAAATTCTTAAACTTCTAAGTGTTCTTCCTTAGTGTATTAGGAAGATTAGTAACCAAGAGTTAGAAAAGATTTCACACCTCTAGCCCCTAAACTACCCCTTGGCCGAAACATTGCCAAAATATAGCCTTGTATTCTTCACTTTTTGGAGTTAAAGTGTTAAGAGAAGTTGTTTAGAAACTTCTAAGGGTTGCTTGGAACGAGTTGGAACGTAAGGAATAGGAGCTAAACATTGTTCAGGATCGACATTTTAACTTGGATAATTTTGGGCTTATCGAGGTAAATAATCTTGTCCTTCTATTGTAATTGGAAATTACATATAGTAATTTAGAATTGAGTATAAGATATAGAAGGATGGTATAAAAGAAGAGAATTGAACTGTACTTACATAGAATTTGTATTCTGATGAGACTTGTGTAGCTTGCGGGTAGGGAAGTCTGCCCAATTTCCGTAGAAATAAGAACCTTCCTTAGAATATTCTACGAGTAGTCTAGGCGTTGATAGGCGTGTTGACTATTATAGGTTGATACTCTGCGCGCGACATATTCGACTTGGCAGGTGGATTTCGCCGAGGAGGTATGTGATTCTTCCTATCCTCTTGATCATGATATTTTAAAAGAATATATATAGTACGGTAGACGTACGTGTGTTAACTGAATGTGGTTTTACTTCGATGTCTTTTGACTTGACTTTTAAATAATAAGAATCTTGAAGTATTTCAAAAGAATTAAGAATCGTTTGTGAAAGAAGAGTAATACTTGGTTTTAAAAGCTTAAGAGTTATACTAGCTTTATGAAAAGTTAGGTATAACGACTTAAGAGAAATAAAAGGAACGGTTTACTTAATTGTTTATGAAAGTCTTATATTGATTTCGGAAATGAGAATAAGTATCGAACAAACCACTGCAGCGCTAATAAAGGAAAATGTATTGACTAATTAAGTATTATTAAAACCAGTAGAAACCTCCATCAGCATAGAAGCTAAGATAAGACAAAATGGTATTACATTTCCTAGATCATGGCTGCTTTAATAAGATCATTAATAACAAGTTTTGATTTTCTTAAAATTTCAAAGTAAGGACTTGATTTATAAAAAGACAAAGACTTGAAAATTTGAAGTGTTTTCGTTTAAAAAGGAAGGCATGCTTTTGTCTTAAGTTGGTTCAAAAGAAGGTAGGAAATTGTTTTGGTTTACTTAAAAAGATAGTCACTCTATTTTTGATACTACAGTATCGTGTGACTCTTGTGAAAGAAGCGGATCTTTTAAAGAGTTAATGTATGAAGTACTTTGGGGATAAAAACCGAACTTGTTGACATAAAATAGAAAGTACCTTGTGTGAATAACTTGACTATGTTGGTTTGTGATAGCCTTATGTACGTTCTTGTTAGTTTGATAAGTAAACATGTTAGGATCTACGTGTGTTAGTGTCTTGTGATGTTTGTGTAAAGGGTTTCCCTTGATTGTGCTTATGTTGTTTAACGATAAGTCGTTATGTTAGTATTGTACCACTCACCTCTTGACATGATATCACGGGGTTAAGTTGTCCCCGTCGAGAGATGCCTAAATGCGGGTCGGGGACCTATGCGTAGCTACGGGAGTTCGGGTTAGTGTGCGGGAATACCTCATGCGGTGCATGTGGCCATGCGGACTACGAGTCGGGGCGATGCCGGAGTAGCTACACTCGATCACGGGAATACCTCATGCGGGCCTAGGTGGCTATGCGAGTGCGGTGAGTTCGAGTTTGACGCGCATTGGTGCGAGGCGAGTGGCGGCCGATCATGTAGCGCGGTGCAGAAAGACCTCGTGATCTGATTTTATAGCATTGTTGGTGCTGTGGGTTTTAGTAGTTGGCTATGCCTTCGTACTTACCCGTCGGTTGTATTATGACACGGTGGGACCTGGTGTTCATGTGTATTCCTTGGTGCTTTTATATCATGGACTGCCGGCAGTGTGGAAGGAATTGGTCGGGCTTGTTTGTTTTTGTGTGCATGAGACGCTTATTTATATTTGAGTGATGACCTTTAGGGCGTGAGTCCCTGACTTGACATATCGCTTACATGTGTGTATCGTAAATTGGTTATCATATATGTCTTACATTTTATATAGACTATTATGATTTCATTCTGATATTTTGATTTCACATACTTGATACTGTTATCGACCTCGCCGAGGCTGCGTTCATCCGCGGTAGAAGTACACGATTGTTGATCCTCGCTCGTAGGGTCACGATTCAGCGTTTTAGGAAGCTCAGTGTCTCGGAGGCTTATCTTTGGTATAGTCCATGCGTTGTAGGTACTTACATTCGGGGTATGGCGGGGCCATCGCCATTGTTGTTATAACATTCTTAGAAGTGCATGTAATCTTGTTGTGGCGGGGTTTGTAAAAGGATATGCTTGTTCAAGTTTTTATATATATATCGAAAGACAACTTTTCTCGAGATAAAGCGTTTCTCACTTCATATTGTTTCATGTCTTGTTTTATATTCCATTGGTTACTCGATGTATGTCTACTTGGGTGCCGGGTCCACGATCGCGGGCAGGTTGGTCGTGACAAAAGTGGTATCGAGCGATTAATCCTCGGAAAGTGTCTGACCGTATCTAGTAGAGTCTTGATTATCGGCGTGTTGAGCACCACACCATAATCAGGAGGCTATAGGATATTTAGGATTGGTTTCCATTCTTCTCACTCTGAGATCGTGCCTTAGAACTGTGTTATAAGTTGGACCCTCTAACGTAATTCTTTCCCTTACGATTATGCCTCGCGCGAGCAACCGGGCGAGAAGGGCAAAGCGTAGGGAGGCTGCGAGTAAACCGAGAGAGATTCACGAGGCGCAGACCAATCATCACTGAGTGGTGCTTCATTCGGGAGTTACGCAGCGTCGCCCGGCCCAGTCTAACCGCAGGCGGCGATTCCCTCTGCGGCCATGATATTTGAACCTTGGTTCCACGACCCGATGGCGAAAGTATGGATTGCAAAGAGACGACCTGTTACTAGCTGAGGATTTAGCAACGAGTATATTATGTACCGATTTATCACGGGTCTTGATGATTATCTAAGAGAGGTTTTGCAAGAGTAGCTCTTGATCGAGCATGAGCATGGCTGCGTCACGGGCTTATCTTGCGTGAAAGCGTAGGATCGGCAGGTTAACGAATCAGCGAAGAAGGCGAGCAGCGAGGTCCTTTGGTAACTTCGAGGCGGACATTCTCGGCGAGATGGTTATGCGCCTCCGCCCGATCTGAGTGGTCATCGCGGACTTGGGACGATCGGGGTATGCGGGAGTTGGTGAGCTCGGGCTTAGTTCCGCGAATACGTAGGTTCCGGCCGGCCGGATTGATTTTCCTCGGTGTTCACAGTGTAGCGGCGTCGTCGGGAATGTCGTCTTTTTGTTGGTGCTTGTTTTACTGCGGCGTCGGAACCGTATGGCGAAAGAATGTTCAAGTAGGAGGATGCAAGTAGGAGGACTCATCTACCCAGTTAGTTGCGATTCGGTGGTTGGAGAGGAAGGGGTGTTAGCGGAGGAGGCCACCGCTCGGTGTGGCGTTGTGGTAGGTGTCATTGTGAAGTGTCGTACTTCTTGGCGACTTGTTATGCTTGCGGCCAGCGGGCCATTTGCGAGAAATTGTCAGGCAGGTGGCGCGGATGTAGAGACTTCGGCCCGAGGATCGGTGGCTAGTTCATCACCTTCCCTAGCTATCATGACGAGGCGGGATTGATTAAAACGACAAAGGGGAGTGAAGCAGTAGATACAGATATATCCTTAACCCTCTAGAGATTAGTATGTGTGATGAGATGAGTATGTATTAAGTGTTATGTTCAGATAGCATTGTGTTAATTGTGATTAGGAATCATGGTTAGTTAAAAGGGTAAGATTGGGGATAGGGAAATTGTGAGCCTTAGAGTTTTTATACGTGGAGACCTTAGAGGCGAGGCCATCTTGAGTAAAAGATTTATTTTTATGTTTGACCCTTATCAGAGTGCATAGTATACGTGAGATATGTTTGTGTGATAAGTCCCTGAGTAGTGTGAAATGAAAGAGGGTAGTTGAGATAAGAAGACCACTAGGTTTTCGTGACTCGATGGTGAGATTGTTCCGGATCGGGAAACAAGAGCTTGGCGCAATAAATGGGTCGGGTTGAGGCGGTTGAGTCAACCCGCGGCCGGTTTGAAGTAAGGAAAATTTGTGGTGGTCCCGCTATGTGATAGGGTCCGCGAGGTGTTAGGCCCAGTTTAGTTAACCATCGTGCGAGTTCGTGGATCGTCGACCGATGGTCGGGTGATGAGGTCGCCATCTTGTCTTCGATTAGGGTATTTGCTCGTGAGAGGTTATGCGAGATGTTATATATCGGGAAGGTTGTAAGGCACCTGAGTTCCTATTTTCACTTTATAATGACGGTGGAGCCAGTTCTGGCTATTTCTTTTGTTTGGAGGTTTTACGAGCGAGGTTAGGAACTGGTGAGTCTCGATGTGCATTCACCTCGGGGTGTTTTGATTTGAGGGTAGCGGCGAGGATTATGTGCCTCTTATTGGTGAGTATCATTATAGCTACCATTTGATTCGGATGTCGCCTTATGAAGCCTGGTATGGGCGGTAGTGTAAGTTGCCGGTCGATTGGTTCGATGTTGGCAAGATTAAGATAGTTGGTTCATACTTGATTCAGCAGGATGTGGATAGGGTGAAGCCTATCCAGGAGAGGTTATTGGCAGCTCAGAGTCAACATGAGTCGGGCGGATAATCTGCGTCGATACTTGGAGTTCGGGATTGATCGGTCTTCTTGAAAGTACCACCGGAAGGCGTAACGAGATTTGGAAGCGGAAACTTCGGCCGAGAATGCTGGCGTTTTGAGATCATTTGAAGAATAGGCGGGTTGCTATAAGTTAGCCTTCGTCGACATAGGAAGCGTCGTCCGGTGTTTCATGTTGCTATGTTCGGAAGAGTATCGGAGAATCCGTCAGTGTTCCGATTATTAGTGGCCGGGTAGCGGGGTTATCGTATGAGGATAGCCACATGGCGATGACGGAAATATGATACATTTCTTATAGGGAGTTTGGAGTGCGAGAAAGTGCGACGAGTCAGTGAAGAAGCGAGCATGTGTTAAGAGAATAGAGGTGATCATTTCCTTTGTGAAGTAAAGGTGTGAAGGGAATATCTTTTAGACCTTGGGTGGGAGCTTTTGTGATGCTAGAGGTGATTCCTTGTGGACTTGGATTTAAGTATTTCTGGCGTGTGTTATTATCGCGGTGTGGCATAATTGGTTTCGTAAGTATAGTAGTGAAGACTATACGGTAGCATGTATGTTTTGAGACTTAGAAGGAACATTCGGGGCGAATGTTTCTAAGGAAGAATGTTACACCGTAATTCCGGGGTATGTATGTGAGGGCGTGCGTGCGAGAATCACGATAATTTTGGAAAGGAAGAAAGATGTGATTTTTTTGACGGAAAAGTTTAGGTTTTGTGAAGTAAAAGGTTCGTTAATGGAATTGGATTCCCAGTTTGGTATTCGGACTTTTGGAATATTTTAGAAGTATTGGAATTTTAATTTCGGAATTGGTCACGTGGGGCCACGAGAGAATTACGGTTTTGTGAGGCCAGCTTTATTTTGGATTTTTGGCATTACGGATATTTTGGAAAATGAAATATTTTGGACCAACGAGAGGCGACATGTGTCACCTCAGTGGGCGAATTAGTGGACCGTGAGTTGCACGTTTTTTTCATGATAAAGGCTTAAAATGTTTGGTCAAAGTCTTGAAGATATTTGTGTAGTAGATAGATAAGGTAGCACTTGTCCTAATCTACACCATCCGTTTGGTTGAATCTTGACCCTTGAGTGTTCTATAAATACCCATTGATAGCAAGACTTAACCGTCCACACTTAGAGATTTCAAGACTTGAAATACTCCACTCCTCTTGTTGTTCTCGTCAACACCCTCTCCTTAACCAAACTTTGTCCAAAAATTCTTAAAATTCTAAGTGTTCTTCCTTAGTGTATTAGGAAGATTAGTAACCAAGAGTTAGAAAAGATTTCACACCTCTAGCCCCTAAACTACCCTTGTAGAAACATTGCCAAAATATAGCCTTGTATTCTTCACTTTTTGGAGTTAAAGTGTTAAGAGAAGTTGTTTAGAAACTTCTAAGGGTTGCTTGGAACGAGTTGGAACGTAAGGAATAGGAGCTAAACATTGTTCAGGATCGACATTTTAACTTGGATAATTTTGGGCTTATCGAGGTAAATAATCTTGTCCTTCTATTGTAATTGGAAATTACATATAGTAATTTAAATTGAGTATAAGATATAGAAGGATGGTATAAAAGAAGAGAATTGAGCGTACTTACATGGAATTTGTATTCTGATGAACTTGTGTAGCTTGACGGGTAGGGAAGTCTGCCCAATTTCCGTAGAAATAAGAACATACGCTTAGAATATTCTCTGAGTAGTCTAGGCGTTGATAGACGTATTTGACTATTATAGGTTGATACTCTGCGCGCGACATATTCGACTTGGCAGGTGGATTTCGCCGAGGAGGAATGTGATTCTTCCTATCCTCTTGAGCATGATATTTTAAAAGAATATATATAGTACGGTAGACGTACGTGTGTTAACTGAACGTGGTTTTACTTCGATGTCTTTTGACTTGAGTTTTAAATAATAAGAATCTTGAAGTATTTCAAAAGAATTAAGAATCGTTTGTGAAAGAAGAGTAATACTTGGTTTTAAAAGCTTAAGAGTTATACTAGCTTTATGAGAAGTTAGGTATAACGACTTAAGAGAAATAAAAGGAACGGTTTACTTAATTGTTTATGAAAGCCTTGTATTGATTTCGGAAATGAGAATAAGTATCGAACAAACCACTGCAGCGCTAATAAAGGAAAATGTATTGACTAATTAAGTATTATTAAAACCAGTAGAAACCTCCATCTGCATAGAAGCTAAGATAAGACAAAATGGTATTACATTTCCTAGATCATGGCTGCTTTAATAAGATCATTAATAACAAGTTTTGATTTTCTTAAAATTTCAAAGTAAGGACTTGATTTATAAAAAGACAAAGACTTGAAAATTTGAAGTGTTTTCGTTTAAAAAGGAAGGCATGCTTTTGTCTTAAGTTGGTTCAAAAAGAAGGTAGGGAAATTGTTTTGGTTTACTTAAAAAGATAGTCACTCTATTTTTGATACTACGGGTATCGTGTGACTCTTGTGAAAGAAACGGATCTTTTTAAAGAGTTAATGTATGAAGTACTTTTGGGATAAAAAAACCCGAACTTGTTGACATAAAATAGAAAGTACCTTGTGTGAATAACTTGACTATGTTGGTTTGTGATAGCCTTGTAATACGTTCTTGTTGGTTTGATAAGTAAACATGTTAGGATGCTACGTGTGTTAGTGTCTTGTGATGTTTGTGTAAAGGGGTTTCCCTTGATTGTGCTTATGTTGTTTAACGATAAGTCGTTATGTTAGTATTGTACCACTCGCTCTTGACATGATATACAGGGGTTAATTGTCCCCGTCACGAGGATGCCTCATGCGGGTCGAGGACCTATGCGTAGCTACGGGAGTTCGAGTTAATGTGCGGGGAATACCTCATGCGATGCATGTGGCGTGCGGACTACGAGTCGGGGCGATGCAGGAGTAGCTACCCTCGATGCGGGAATACCTCATGCGGGCTGGGTGGCTATCTTGCGGTGCGGTGAGTTCGAGTTGACTTCGCACATTAGTGCGAGGCGAGTGGCGGCCGATCATGTGGCGCGGTCTAGAAAGACCTCGTGATCTGATTTTATAGCATTGTTGAATGCGTGGGTTTTAGTAGTCGGCTATGCCTTCGTACTTACCGTCTGATTGTATTATGACACAGTGGGACACGGTGTTCATGTATTCCTTGGTGCTTTTATATCATGGGTGCGGTGAGGAAGGAATTCCACCGCATGATTGATATTGTGGGCATGAGACCCATAGTTATATTTGAGTGATGACCTTAAGGCGTGAGTCACGACTTGACATATTGCTTACATATTGTGTATCGTAAATTGGTTATCATATAT
Source organism: Przewalskia tangutica (assembly GCA_029844215.1). Taxonomy (NCBI): domain Eukaryota; kingdom Viridiplantae; phylum Streptophyta; class Magnoliopsida; order Solanales; family Solanaceae; genus Przewalskia; species Przewalskia tangutica. Next base: position 62,506,208 of record CM056736.1, on the reverse strand, counting down.
ATGTACATTTTATATAGACTATTATGATTTCATTTCTGATATTTTGATTTCACATACTTGGTACTGTTATCGACCTCGCCCGAGGCTGCGTTCATCCGCGGTAGAGTACACGATTGTTGATCCTCGCTCATGGAGTCACGATTCAGCGTTTTGGGAAGCTCAGTGTCTCAGGAGGCTTATCTTTGGTATAGTCCACTGTCGTTGTAGGTACTTACATTCGGGGTATGGCGAGCCACTGTCCGCCATTGTTATTATAACATTCTTAAGTGCATGAATCTTTGTTGTGGGCGGGGTTTGTAAAAGGGATATGCTTGTTCAAGTTTTTATATATATATGCCGAAAGCAACTTTTCTCGAATAAACTGTTTCTCACTTCATATTGTTTCATGTCTTGTTTTATATTCATTGGTTACTCGATGTATGTCTACTTGGGTGCGGGTAAGGCACGATCACGGGCAGGTTCGGGTCGTGTGACCGTAGCTCGAGAGGTTCCGATACACGAGCCTTGATTCGCGGCGAGGCGAGTATAGAGATTATGGAGAGCGGTCAGGTTATTGACTAGCATAGTGGTAGGCGGCCGGGAGGCGAGTAGCTAACCCTGGCCGACAATTTGAGGATTCGGGATTTTACGGTTGTAATCCACGAGTTCTATGGTTCGAGATCGAGGAGGATCCTCGGGAGTTCATTCGGCAGTCTGATGGACTATGCAGGTGCTTAGGGCCTCGAGACCGAGTCGATTGTGTTAGCTTCTTACAGTTCTGCGATATTGCGTTGAACTGGTTTGAGTCATGGGAGCTGTCTAGAGGTGTGGGTGTTCTTCCAGCTATTTGGGATGAGTTCACAGAGGCCTTCCTTGATCACTTTTTGCCTCCTGAGATGAGGAGAGCCCGCGTGGATAGATTCTTGCTATTGAGACAGAATGGGAGGACTATCAGAGAGTGCAACCTGGAGTTTGACTCATTGGCCAGGTATGCGCTCACCATTGTGGCTGACATGGCGGACAGAGTTCATCGCTATGTGATGGGGCTAGACCATTATATGATTACTGCATGCACAGGGTAGCCCTTGGCCCGGTATTGATATTGCGGAGATGCGAGCTTATGCACGAGGATAGAGGGCGAGAGAGATCGGCGGACCAGAGCGGCCCGAAGGCCAGGACAATAGGGTTTCAGGGTAACTTTCGAGGCGGAAAGCCTCAGCAGCAGGCTAGGTCCACATTTCAGATGGCACAGAGTGTTCCTTCTCGGTTTTCTGGCAGGAGGTTTGATCAGTTGGGTTATTCGAGGAAGTCGGGCTCAGGGCTTGAGTTCCCGAGGCGGGGTTCCAGTCAGATGAGGCCACCTTTACCTCGGTGTGTTCGATGTGGTAGGTCCCATCGTGGGGGGTGTCATATTTCTCCAGGAGCTTGTTACTCTTGCGGCCAGCAGGGCCATTTGAAGAGAGATTGTCCGACCAGAGGCAACGTGGGTGGTATGGTTCAGCCTACAGGGTCAGTTGTTGGGTCTTCATCTTCTGTGGTTATGCGCCCCGGAGGGCAGGGTGTTCACGGACCGACAGGCCGCGACAGAGGTCGTGGTGGAGGTCCTAGTTTTAGCGGTCCACAGAACCACATATATTCCTTAGCCAGTCGGCAAGATCAGGAGGCTTCCTTGGATGTCGTCACAGGTACATTATTGATTTCATGATGTGACGTTTATGCTTTGATAGATCCAGGTTCTACCTTGTCCTATGTGTCCCCTCCTATTGCTGGTAGAATAGGAATAGAGCCGGTGTCGATAGAGCCTTTTGAGGTAGCTACGTCAGTGGGTGATTCGGTGTTAGCTGAGCGGGTGTACAAAGATTGCTCGGTGTTTATATACAGTCGTCAGACCCTAGCAGACTTAATAGAGTTGGAGATGACAGATTTTGACATCATTATGGGTATGGACTGGTTGGCTTCTTGTTATGGCAACGTTGACTGTAGAGACAGGTTGGTCCGATTCCAGTTTCCTGGTGAACTAGTTATCGAGTGGAAGGGAAATACAACGTCGTCGAGGGATAGGTTTATTTCTTACCTCAAGGCTAGGAAGATGGTGCAGAAAGGGTACATCTATCATCTGGTTCGGGTATTACGTCTGGTGAGTGCAGTTCTTGATCGATTCGGTGGTTAGAGAGTTTCCGGATGTATTCCCAGATGATCTCCCAGGTATTCCTCCCGAGAGGGATATAGAGTTCTGTATTGATACGTTGCCAGACACTCGGCCTATATCTATTCTGCCGTACAAAATGACACCTGCTGAGTTGAGGGAGTTGAAGGACCAGCAGAAAGATTTGTTGGAAAAAGGCTTTATTAGGCCTAGTATTTCTCCCTGGGGAGCGCCGGTTTTGTTTGTAAAGAAGAAGGATGGGAAACTGCGTATGTGTGTTGACTACAGGCAGTTGAATAAGGTAACCATCAAGAATAGATACCCCCTCCCCAGGATTGATGATTTGTTTGACCAGTTGCAGGGTGCGAGGTGTTTCTCCAAGATAGACCTGCGGTCTAGTTATCATCAGGTGCGAGTTAGAGAGGCAGATATTCCGAAGACTGCATTCAGGACCCGGTATGGGCACTATGAGTTCACGGTGATGTCTTTCGGTTTGACTAACGCTCCAGCGGTATTTATGGATTTGATGAACCGGGTGTTCAAGCCATTTTTGGATACGTTTGTTATAGTATTCATTGATGACATCCTGGTTTATTCGCGCACAGAGCAAGAGCATGCAGATCACTTGAGGACAATACTTGGGGTCCTCCGGCCGGCGATTATGCGCCAAGTTCTCAGTGTGAGTTTTGGTTGGCCTCGATGGCATTCTTGGGCACATTATCGGGTGGCGGTGTTGAGTTGTCGACAAAGGTGAGGCGATCAATACTTGGCGAGACCTACTACTCAGCGGAGTGCGCGATTTCTTAGAGTGGCGAGTTATTATCGTAGGTTTGTGGAAGCGATTTGCCGATATCGGCACCATTGACTAGGTGACTCGAAGCGATTAAGTTCCGGTGGGCGAAGCTTGTGAGAAGGGCTTCCAGTTACTGAAGGAAAAGTTGACGACGGCTCTAGTTCTTACTCTTCCCGAGGGGTTAGAGGGCTACGTGATTTATTGTGATGCCTCAGGTATCGGGCTAGGGTGTGTATTGATGCAGCACGACAAGGTTATAGCCTATGCTTCCCGGCAACTACGGAAGTATGAGAATAATTACCCTACTCACGACTTAGAGTTGGCCGCAGTTATTCATGCATTGAAAATTTGGAGACATTATTTATACGGGGTTCATGTGGATATTTATACAGACCACAAGAGCCTCCAGTACATCTTCAGGCGGAGGCTGAACTTGCGGCGAGGCGGTGGTTAGAGTTCTTTGAAGGATTATGATGTTGATATCTTATACCATCGGAAAAAGCCAGCGTGGTTGCGAGATGCTTTGAGTCGTAGATCGATGAAGTGCGCCGGAGTGCGGCGGATAGGCGGGACATGGTCCGTCAGATCCATCAGCTAGCGAGCCTTGGGGTTCGGTTGGTCAATACCGATGATAGTGGGGTACGAGTTCGTGAGGTTGCCGAGTCTTCCATCGTTGAGGAAGTGAAGAGGCGACAGTATGAGGATCCAGTTATGATACGGTATCGAGATACGGCTCTTCGAGAGGAGGAGAGTTTATTTGAGGTAGCGCCTGATGGGGTGCTAAGATTCGAGGCGGTGTGTGTTCCGATGTTGCGAGGACCGTCGGCCAGATTCTGGGGGAGGCACACAGTGCTCGTTACTCTATTCATCCGGGGTCGACTAAGATGTACCATGACCTCAGATGTATGTATTGGTGGGATGACCTGAAGAGGGACGTGACAGGGTTTGTGGCTCAGTGTCCGAATTGTCAGCAGGTCAAGGTTGAGCACCAGAAGCCCGGTGGGATATTGCAGGCGATTGATATTCTGACATAGAAGTGAGAGGTGATCAACATGGATTTTGTTACAGGGTTACCTCGTACTCATAGGAAGTGTGATTCCATCTGGGTTATTGTAGACAGGCTGACAAAATTAGTCCACTTTCTTCAAGTCAGGACTACGTATTCAGCTGAGGATTATGCTAGATTGTATATCAGGGAGATTGTGAGACTGCACGGAGTCCCTATATCTATTATATCAGACAGAGGAGACCAGTTTACGACTAACCAGGGGTATTTTGAAGGGTTAGGGACAGTGAGTCTCGATCTGCGTTTCATCCTCATACCGACGGGCAGGCAGAGCGTACTATCCATACACTTGAGGATATGTTGCGGGCCTGTGTTATTGATTTCAGGGGTAGCTGGGAGGATCATTTGACTCTTGTGGAGTTTGCTTATAACAACAGCTACAATTCTAGCATTCAGATGGCGCCATATGAGGCTTTGTATGGGCAGAAATGTAGGTCGTCGATCGGTTGGTTCGACATGGGCGAGGTTCAGTTGGTTGGCTCAGAATTGATTTAGCAGGCTGTGGATAAGGTGAAGCTTATCCAGGAGAGACTGTTAGTAGCTCAGAGTCGGCAGAAATCTTATGCAGACAATCGGCGTCGACACTTGGAGTTTCAGGTTGACGATTGGGTCTTCTTGAAGGTATCACCCATGAAGGGTATGATGAGGTTCGGAAGGAAGGGGAAACTTATCCCAAGGTACATTGGGCCTTACCAGATCATCCGTATAGTAGGAAAGGTTGCCTATGAGTTGGATTTGCCATCGGATTTAGAGGTGGTACACCCGGTCTTCCATATTTCTATGTTGTGGAAGTGTATCGGAAATCCATCGAGAGTTTTCCCAGCTAGCGAGGTCCAGGTGACAGAGGGATTATCGTATGAGGAGAGTCCCATAGCGATACTCGATCGCCAGGTCAGGCGACTGCGGACCAAGGATGTGGCTTCCGTCAAAGTCTTGTGGCGGAATGATAATAGGGAGAGATGACTTGGAAAGCAGAGGAGGACATTTTGAGGAAGTATCCTCACTTATTCTCTACACCTTCAGGTAATTCATTTCCCTTACTTGCTAAGTTTTAATTGAAGTATTTTGTTTAAGTGCTATTATGTGGCCACGTGTGGCATTATTGGTAAGTAGGGGTTGTAAAAGGAGACTATGTCGCTATCTATAAGATTGACTCCGAAAGAACATTCGGGGACGAATGTTTCTAAGGGGGGAAGAATGTTACACCCCGTAATTCCAGGACATGTTTATAAGAACATACGTAAGAACTCAAAAACGTTAAGACTTGAGACTAGTAAAAATTTATCGGAATTATGAAAATGTCGGGAAACGAAATATTACGATGAATGGGAGGGTGACACGTGTCACCCCCCCTTGGATGGTCTTGGACGATTTAGACCAAGGTCAAGATGGTCATTTGACCAAAGCTAGGATGAACAAGTCTTGCAAGCTCAAGCTTGAGATTATTGCCCAAGTCAAAGAACCCACTTGGCTTGATATTTAAATCTCTTTCATCTAAACCACACAAGTGTATTGATCTAGACCGTCCATTTAATTATATAAGCATACTAGTACCAAGACAAGTCTTCCACACTTAGAAATATTACAAGAAAAATATTGTGCTTGTTCTTGAGCTCTCGGGTTTGCTCTCAATACAACAAGAAAATATTTCGTTTGCGGTTCAATAATCCCAACACTTTAAACCAAGGTTCCTAAGGGTATTGTAAGGATATCTCAATAAAAAGATCCCAGAAAAGTGTCGTTTTTGCATTAGTCGCAAGGTGAAAACCTAAGTCGCTTTCATAGGTTTTGATTGAAAATTGAAGGGAAATTGTTTGTGAACTTCTAAGGGCTTCAAGTGGCGGATTGGAGTGTCAAGGAAAGGAGCTAAGTTGCTAAGGAGAGACTTCGGATCTTGAAGTTGGATTAAGGCTTGTCAAGGTAACAATCTTATTCTCTTAAGTGTTATAAGATTTTATATTGTTGTAGTTATGATTATAAACAAGCATGAGAGATATATTGAAGATTGATAAGTGTTATGGATATTGGAAGCCTAAATCCTAAATGACCTTGTTAGCCATTTAAATTGAAATACAATTTGGTCGATAGTTATAATCGTCGCATGTTATCTAATTGAAGACTGTAGTTGTTATAATCAATTGCGGCTATATAACATGTTAGACTAAACAACTTGGATTGAAAAAGGAATTGGATAAGACTTTAAATTGTTGTATATTATGGCCGAAAATGGCATTGGTTATTGAATTACTTGGTATTAATTGTGGGACATAATTTTACACGTTCTGTAAGACGTGTAATCCCCTTTGATTGGTTGATGTGTTGAGCCTTAAATGTGGCATGTTTGGTTATTGAATTCGGGCCTTGAAAAAGGTGGAAAAGTACGTAGAAACAAAGGAAGTGCTGTCCGATTTTCCGTAGAATTTGGTGACTTTTTACTTAGAATATTCTACGTTTGAAGCTAGAGGTTAATAGACGTATTATGGTCATTATAGGTTGACATACTACGTACGGCATATTGGACTTAGCAAGTGGATTGAACCGAAGAGGTATGTGGAACTTTCTTATCTCTTGAGCATGAGTAGTTATAAATGTATAGTACGGTAGACGTACAAGCTTTAAATGAATTTAGTTTCATTTGATATCCTTGACTTGTTTTAAGAATGTCCAAGTTGGTTGAGTTAGAGAATTAACTCACTTGTTTTAAAGATTAAAGATATCTTAGTTTCTAAAGTTAAGAAACTTGATTTCTAAAGTTAAGAGACTTGAAGTATTTTGAAAGTATATGATACTTGGTTTTTGAAAGTATAAGTCTCCTGGTTATAAAAAGAATGTAATTGTCTAAAACATAAAGAGTTATAACGGCTTTATGGGAAGTTAGTTATAACGGCTTTATGGAAAGTTAAGAGAATGTCTACTTGATTTATAGGCACGAGTTGCCTAGGTTGTGAAAGTAGAAGTTACTTGGTTTTAAATCCTTGAAATGAATTTCTAAAAATGTAGTAACTTGATTTGAAAAATAGACATGCCTTGATATTACTGGTGATAGTATCTTGGGGTTTTTATATAAAAAAGGTTCTTTTTAAAGGAACGGAAGTACGTAGTACTTTGGGTTAAATTCCCGGATTTTTAATGACATGTTAGTGTCTTACGTTAAATAAAACGAGAGTGCATGATAATTAAGGCTAATAAAAAGTTAGGGGGTTTCTTAACTTGCTTATGATAATTATGATAAGCCGGTGGTGCTTATGTTATGTATGATAGCCGGTTGTGCTAGTGTTATGTTATTCTTGCGGGGTAAACCCCGGGTTACTACTAATTCCATGGATTTGCTACCCATGATACGAGTGCGACGTTTGTACTCATTGCGGGTCTGCCGGGCCTATGCGAGTGAAATAGTCCTATGCGGGTGAAATAGTCCCATGCGAGGCGGATGACCTCTTTGCGGGTCCACAGGACCTATGCGGGTGAAATAGTTGATCGGTGTATTTTATATACACTTTTCGAGTCAGTTTTAGTAAGTGTTTTGTCCCTTTTTGTACAAATAAATGTCGTATTAGGATAGTTTTTCTTTCTTTTGAGTCAAAGTGGTTAAAATGGCCAAATGGCGGAAAATGAGCTAAAAGAGGGCAAAAGAGGAGGTTCCAGAGCTAAAAACAGAGAAAGTGGCGAACGAGGCAAAAGCTTGGACGGTAGCGCGGCCTCCTGCGATCGAAGCGAGCGCGGCGCCCAATATCGAAGATGCTGCGAAGATCCAGCGCGCGCGGCTCATGTCGGCGAGTGCGGCGCGCGCCTAAATATCAGAAGCTACAGAAGTTGCGCGTATGGCTGCGAGCAGCGAGAGATCGGCGCGGCGCCAAATCACGAAGGATTACAAATTTCCGCGCGCTTGGCTGCAGCAGCCGCGAAGCGGAAAAATAAGGTTTTGAGCGGATTTTGGGCCAACTGCGAGGAAAAGTTGAGGCGGTTTGGAGCTATAAAAGGAGAACCCTAGGCGGTTTTAAGGGTTCCCACTTGCACAACACAAGCTTTCTTGCTTGGAGATTGGAGACCATAGTTTAGTAAATTTCCTTTCCTGTTCTTGTTTTTATTTCAGTTTTATGAAGAACATGGAATTAGTTCTTGTCATGTCAATGGCTAGGAACTAATTCCTCTATAGGGCTTTCCATGTTGAATCTCTAGAAACTTATGTTATGATTTAATGCATGCTTATGGTTATTCTTCTTCTTGTTGAGATCTATCCAATAATTAAATTGAATGTTTGGTAGTTAATTGACAACTAATTATCACTATATGATTTCTAATCAGACTCCGAAAGGAGGGGATTGTGAATATGCTGTAAGTTGGGTAGACATTCTTGGATTGGGGATGAAAATACCTCAATTTATTTATATAGCGTTAACGAGGCTTAACAACCTAATTTTACGCATTGGGCGTGACGGTTAACTAGGTTCTTAGTCTTAATCCTCATATAGAGTTATCCTTATCAGAAGGTAGGTAAGGTACAATCTGAGGTTGAGTGTTTATATAACCCTAACGGGAGTATAAAACGATTTAGTGAACCTGCTTTCTCCAAAAGAAGAAGACCATAAGTTATTGCATTAATAAGTAACATAAGCGGATAGTGAGGAGACGTGGGAGCCCTATTCTCATCACAACTGAAGTAAACTCATTAGTTAAATTAGCCTTTATAATTCTTAGTTATAAACAACAAATCCAAATATCAATTGCCAAATAGATACCAAAAGATAGATAGTTGGTACTTGAACCCTAATCCTTGTGGACGACATTCGGTCTTACCAGGACTATATTACTTGTCACGATAACGTGCACTTGCGTTTAAGTGTGTGCATCTTTTCGCGCATCAAGTTTTTGGCGCCGTTGCCGGGGATTAAGCATAGTTCAATATCAAATTTATCTATTTTTAATTTCTAATTTGGTTTTTAATTTTTATTTTTACGACTTTATTTTTTTCTTTACATTGTTTATTTTATTTTCTTTTCTTTTGTACAAACAAGTGTGCCGTGATTCGTTGTTAGTTTTGATTCATCTCAGGAACCCTTTTAGATATGGATTTTTACTGTCAATATGATAGAGAGCCAACCATAGAGGAAGAGAGGGAGGAATTACGAGAAGCGATACTCAGTTTCACGAGGTACCAAAATCAGTTCATGGACGAAACGAGAATGGCCATGAAGAAGTTGGAAACGCAAATAGCAGAGCTCGCGATCATATTCAACAGCGAAACACAAGAAGAGCAATCTGCACCTGGGGTAGGCAATGAGGAAACACAATGTCAGGCAATTGACCTGAAGGATGCCGAATCAGGGGAGATAGAGAGTTCGCGAAGAAGCGCCCGGCCGATGAAACAGCGCGGCGTCGAAGACTACGAGGCAGTCTGCGGGAGAGTGGCGCCACGGCGCTGAATCGGGCGCGGCGCCAGAACCTGTGAATCGAGAATTTGCGTGAAGAGTAAGCTGCGCGGTGATAATACCATATCCCCAGAAGTTAAAAACATGTACTCTTGACAAGCAATTCTCTAGATTCGTGGAGGTCCTCAAACAATTGCAACTCAATATCCCATTTGCTGAAGCATTAGAGCAAATGCCGAGCTACGTCAAGTTCATGAAGGATGTGCTTAGCAAAAAGAGGAGGATAGAGGACTACGAAATAGTGGTGTTGACTGAGGAATGTAGTGCCATCTTACAGAGATAACTACCTCAGAAGTTGCAAGATCCAGGGAGCTTCACCATCCCATGCACCATTGGAAAGTTTGAATGTCAGAAAGCATTGTGCGACTTGGGAGCAGGCATAAATCTGATGCCTTATCTAGTTTTCTGCAAACTAGGAATGAGAGAAGTCAAACCTACAAACATCACTTTGCAGTTAGCTGACCGCTCAATAGTTCATCCTAGAGGAGTCATTGAAGATGTATTAGTGAAGGTGGACAAGTTCATCTTTCCGCGACCGTTATCTTAGACATACAAGATAACGATGGAATCCCCATCATACTTGGCGGACCGCTTCTTAGACACGGGGCGGAGCTCTTATGGCGTTCACAAAGGAGAGTTGAATCTTCGAGTAGATGAAGAAGAGGTGATTTTCAATGTTTTTCAAGCAGCAACTTTTCCAGATGCCAAGGATAACTGCTCAGCCATTGATCTTATCGAAGAAGCAGTGTCAGCCAAGGAGTTCGGACAGGATGATATGCTTGAAGAAGTGCTAACCAAATGGGATGATGATAGTAATGCGATCGGATCGATGGAGTATGCAAATTGGATGAATGTTTATGGAAAATGGGATACGAGGAAGTATGAAGAGCTTGGGCGGATGCCAAAAGATCTACCATCCACGAGAAGGCTCGAGTTAGAGTTAAAAACCTACCCAATCATCTACAATACCAATACTTAGGTGAAGAAAACCTTACGATAATCATTTCATGCCACCTATCCACCGAAGATTGATAAAGCGCTAAAATCTTGAAGAATCACAAGCGGGCCATTGGATGGACATTAGCGGACATAAGAGGATAAGTCGTCAGCGGTAATGCATAAGATCCGTCTAGATGAGAAGCGGACCATCCATCGAAGCCCAAAGCGACTAAACCCAAACATGAAGGAGGTAGTCGAAGGAAATCCTAAAATGGCTCGATGCAGGAGTAATCTACCCCATATCGGCGACACATGGGTAAGTCGATAAGTGGTCGAAAAATGGTGGAATAACGGTGGTGACCAACGAAAGAAGCGAACTCATTCCTCGAAACGATCGCGGATGGAGAATCTGCATTGACTATCGCAAATTGAATAAGGCAACGAGAAAAGACCACTTCCGTTGCCATTCCTAGATCAAATGTTGGACGGACTTGCGAGGGCATAACTACTCTCGCTTTTGGATGGATACTCAGGGTATCACCAGATTGCAATAGCACCAGAAGATCAGGAAAAGACAACATTTACTTGTCCTTTTGGTACATTTGCATTCAGAAGGATGCCATTCGGACTTTGCAATGCACCTGCAACTTTTCAGAGGTGTATGATGGCAATTTTCTCAGATATGGTGGAGAGGACTATAGAGATCTTTATGGATGACTTTTCGGTCTTTGGAGCATCATTCGATGAGTGTTTAAGGCATCTAGAAGCAGTGTTAAGTCGGTGCGAAGAATCTAACCTTGTGCTAAACTGGGAGAAGTGTCACTTCATGGTAACAGAGGGAATTGTCTTGGGACACAAAATATCAAGCCAAGGTATTGAGGTGGACAAAGCAAAGATTTCAGTGATCGAAAATCTACCACCTCCAGTATCAACAAAAGGAGTCAGAAGTTTCCTTGGACATGCAGGTTTCTATAGAAGATTCATCAAGGATTTTTCAAAGGTCTCAAAGCCTCTTTCCACATTGCTAATGACGGGGGTTGCCTTCGACTTCAATAAAGAATGCTTATCCGCATTTGGGCCTTTCGAGAGAAGCTTATTTCAGCACCCATAGTCATTGCACCAAACTGGGAGCTCTCATTTGAACTAATGTGCGATGCAAGTGATTATGCAGTGGGAGCAGTGCTTGGACAGAGACTCGACAAGGTATTTAGATCCATTTACTATGCTAGTAAAACTCTAAATGACGCACAGTTAAATTATGCAACTACCGAAAAGGAACTACTAGCTATAGTATATGCATTTGAGAAATTCAGGCCATACTTGATTGGGAATAAGGTGATAGTATACACTGACCACTCTGCTATAAAGTACTTGATGACAAAGAAGGATGCAAAGCCTCGCCTCATTCGATGGGTCCTGCTTCTACAAAAATTCGACGTGGAGATTCGTGATAAGAAAGGAACAGAGAATTCGATTCTGAACCACTTGTCAAGACGGAGAACACAGAGCGAGAACACGAGGATGTACAAATAAATGATCACTTTCTAGACGAACAACTATTTCAAGTAAGTGTGAATTCTAATTTACCTTGGTACGCTGATTTTGTTAACTTTCTTGCAGCTAAGGTACTACCCCCAGACTTGTCAAGACAGCAAGTGAAGAGGTTTTATTCAGAAGTAAAGCATTACTATTGGGAGGAACCTATGTTATACAAACACTGTGCCGATCAAGTCATCAGGCGATGTATACCAGAGGAAGAGATGCACGAGTTCTCACCCGTTGCACACCCTATCATGTGGTGGACACTTTGGGGCATCAAGAACAGCGGCAAAGGTACTGCAATGCGGATTCTATTAGCCAACACTTTTCAAGGATGCCCATAACTTTGTGAAGAAATGTGATAGTTGCCAGAGAACAGGGAACATCTCAAGACGAAACGAGATGCCTTCGCAAGGGATATTGGAAGTGGAACTCTTTGACGTGTGGGGAATCGATTTCATGGGACCATTCTCGCCATCCTTTGAAAATCAATATATCCTTCTGGCGGTAGAATATGTGTCCAAATGGGTAGAAGCAGTGGCCACAAAAGAGAACGACAGTAAGACTGTTCAAAAATTCCTTCAAAAGAATATTTTCACAAGGTTCGGCACTCCAAGAGCCATCATCAGTGACGAAGGAAGTCACTTTTGCAACAAGCAGTTGAATTCATTGCTTTCCCGATATGGAGTCTACCACCGCACTACAACTGCCTACCACCCTCAAGCTAATGGGCAAGCAGAAGTGTCAAATAGAGAAGTGAACAACATATTGGAAAAGACGGTGAATGGCTCAAGGAAGGACTGGTCTATGAAACTGGATGACGGATTATGGGCATACCGGACAACATTCAAAACACCAATTGGTATGTCACCTTATAAATTAGTTTTTGGTAAAGCATGTCATTTGCCAGTAGAATTGGAACACAGAGCGTATTGGGCAATGAAGAAGTTAAACATGGACGCCACGGCAGCAGGACAGAGGAGACTACTACAACTAAACGAGTTAGAGGAATTCAGGCACAATGCATATGAGAATGCAAAGATCTACAACGAACGAACGAAAGCATGGCACGACAAGAAATTGATACCGAAAGACTTTCAAGAAGGACAACAAGTGCTTTTATTCAACTCAAGATTGAGATTATTTCCAGGCAAGTTAAAATCACGTTGGACAGGACCATACACGGTGGTAAGAGTATTCCCATATGGTGCGATTGAAATAAAAGGGAGAGAGGGAGCTTCCTTCAAGGTAAACGGACAGAGGTTAAAACCCTATCTGATCAATGAAATGGAATACATGAACTTAGTAACCTCTCATACCTTAGAATAATAAGGAACTTGCGTCCGGCTAAAAGACGTTAAAGACAGCGCTACTTGGGAGGCAACCCAACGTTTTCAATTATGTTATTTCAATTCCTGTCTTTAGTTTATTTTATTTTTGAACAGTCTCACGGTCTTGGGTTCTTGTGTCTGTGTTGTGTTGATATGTGAAAGCCAAGGACTTAGAAGGCGAAAACTGAAGAGAAGCCAAGGATCCCCAGAAAATCGCCAGAGCGCCGCGGCCTCGCAAGCAGCGCGGGCAGAAGTTCGTAACCAGCACAGAGTTTGGCCGCGCGCGTATGCGTGGCCGCGGCGCCACAACGGAAAATATGAATTCTGAAAGACGCCCTGATCCGAAGGCCCCGTCGCCAAATCAAACACCAAGAGCTCTCCTCCCCTCACGGAATACAAAGTACTATCCACCGCCACCACCACCATTTTAGCCAAAGTTTGTAAGTGTCTTATTTCTTTTACTGTCTTTGAGTCTACACACATTGGGGACAATGTGTGATTTAAGTTTGGGGGTGTTATACTTGTGTCTTGTTTTATTTGTGTCTTGTTTTATTTGTGTCTTGTTATGTTTTATTTAAGTCTTTTTATTGTTTTTATGTATTTTTGGAGTCACCAATTTTTTTTTCTTTTTGAGTCATAATTGCCTGTCAAAGATCATGTATGTTGTAGTTACTAGAAACACCTAGTGAAGTAAGGTGGAATAATGTAACGGAATTGAAGCAACTCTCTAAACAATTAGGTTAGATATGCCAAAAACTCACAAAATCTGTCTATTTGGAGTTTCTTGATTGAATTATGCATGCTAAATGATAAATACTTATGTGTTATGATTGCTTGCTATTTGAGGCGAAATAGTTAGGATGCGCATGTTAGGGAGATGACTCAGACATTTCTTTGATAGCCAATTCTTATCATTCTTTTTCTATCCCGGACTTTAAAAATATCCCTAGTCAGCCCCATTGAGCCTAAACGTTGAAACTTTTTCTTTGACACCCTATATTCCCACAAATTGTGCCATAAGTAAAAATATGAAATAGTGGAATAAATTGTGTTAAAAAAGAGACAAAAAGAGTGAATGAGCTTGTTGCACCCCAATTAAAAGTAATAAGAAATAGGCAAAAGCCTAAGTTTGGGGGTGCTTGTCATTATTATATACTTCACTCTCCCAAAACAAAAGAGGGAAAAGATAGAATCAAAGTGAAGGAAAGAACAAAAAGAAAAGGGAAATACTGAAAAGCTAAAGAGCTTATGGTACACAGAATGAGCCTAAATGCCTATTTTTACCTACCTATACCTAAGCCTACATTACAACCCTTAAAGTCCTGAAGATCTCTTTTATGCATATCCAGAATTAGTGGAGAATAGCAAGTAAGCATGCCATAGGATTTTTTTGAATTTTCATACATAATTTAGTATACTGACTTCCATTAAAGCATGATAAAAATGAGTTTGCGAAATATCTAGCTTAATGTGTTTAGTGTGCTGAAATTTCATGCTATATGTTCCTGCATATTATTCTGCTAACCTTCATGTTTTTCTAGATAACACTAATGCAACAAAAGTGATCAATGTCAGTGAGTCCTTTATTTTCGTTCTTGAGTCCTTTATTTCTTTCCTTCTATCTTTGCTCGAGGGCGAGCAAAGGTTAAGTTTGGGGGTATTTGATCGGTGTATTTTATATACACTTTTCGAGTCAGTTTTAGTAAGTCTTTTGTCCTTTTTTGTACAAATAAATGTCGTATTAGGATAGTTTTTCTTTCTTTTGAGTCAAAGTGGTTAAAATGGCCAAATGGCGGAAAAAGAGCTAAAAGAGGGCAAAAGAGGAGGTTCCAGAGCTAAAAACAGAGAAAGTGGCGAACGAGGCAAAAACCCGGACGGCGCGCGGCCTCCTGCGATCGAAGCGGTCGCGGCGCCAATATCGAAGATCTGCGAAGATCCAGTAGCGCGCTACTCATGTCGGCAGTGCGGGGCCGCAACGCCTAAACATCAGAAGCTACGAAGTTGTAGCCGCGGCCTACGAGCAGATCGGGGCGCGACGCCAAATCACCGAAGGATTACAATTTCCGCGGCCATGGCCCTGTGGCAGCGGCGCGGCGGAAAAATAAGGTTTTCAGACAGATTTTGGGCCAGGCCTGCAGGGAAAAATTGAGGTGATTTGGAGCCTATAAAAGGAGAACCCTAGGCAGTTTTTAAGGGTTCCCCTTCTTGCACAACACAAGGCTTTCTTGCTTGGAGATTGGAGACCATAGTTTAGTAAATTTCATTTCCTTTTCTTGTTTTTATTTTAGTTTTATGAAGAACATGGAATTAGTTCTTGTCATGTCAATGGCTAGGAACTAATTCCTCTATAGGGCTTTCCATGTTGAATCTCTAGAAACTTATGTTATGATTTAATGCATGCTTATGGTTATTCTTCTTGTTGAGATCTATCCAATAATTAAATTGAATGCTTGGTAGTTAATTGACAACTAATTATCACTATATGATTTCTAATCAGACTCCGAAAGGAGGGGATTGTGAATATGCTGTAAGTTGGGTAGACATTCTTGGATTGGGGATGAAAATACCTCAATTATTTATGTAGCGTTAACGAGAGGCTTAACAACCTTAATTTTACGCATTGGGCGTGACGGTTAACTAGGTTCTTAGTCTTAATCCTCCTATAGAGTTATCCTTATCACCGAAAGGTAGGTAAGGTGCAATACTGGGGTTGAGTGTTTATATAACCCTAACGGGAGTATAAAACGATTTAGTGAACCTGCTTTCTCAAAAAGAAGAAGACCATAAGTTATTGCATTAATAAGTAACATAAGCGGATAGTGAGGAGACGTGGAAGCCCTATTCTCATCACAACTGAAGTAAACTCATTAGTTAAATTAGCTTTTATAATTCTTAGTTATAAACAACAAATCCAAATATCAATTGCCAAATAGATACCAAAAGATAGATAGTTGGTACTTGAACCCTAATCATTGTGGACGACATTCGGTCTTACCAGGACTATATTACTTGTCACGATAACGTGCACTTGCGTTTAAGTGTGTGCATCTTTTCGCGCATCAAGTTTTTGGCGCCGTTGCCGGGGATTAAGCATAGTTCAATATCAAATTTATCTATTTTTAATTTCTAATTTGGTTTTTAATTTTTATTTTTACGACTTTATTTTTTTCTTTACATTGTTTATTTTATTTTCTTTTCTTTTGTACAAACAAGTGTGCCGTGATTCGTTGTTAGTTTTGATTCATCTCAGGAACCCTTTTAGATATGGATTTTTACTGTCAATATGATAGAGAGCCAACCATAGAGGAAGAGAGGGAGGAATTACGAGAAGCGATACTCAGTTTCACGAGGTACCAAAATCAGTTCATGGACGAAACGAGAATGGCCATGAAGAAGTTGGAAACGCAAATAGCAGAGCTCGCGATCATATTCAACAGCGAAACACAAGAAGAGCAATCTGCACCTGGGGTAGGCAATGAGGAAACACAATGTCAGGCAATTGACCTGAAGGATGCCGAATCAGGGGAGATAGAGAGTTCGCAGCAGCAGAAGCGCCGCGGCGCCGATGAACAGGGCCGCGGCGTCGAAGACTACGAGGCAGTCTGCGGAGAGTGGCGCCACGGCGCGAGATCGAGAACGCGGCGCCGAGAACCAATCGAGAATTTTGCGAAGGCAGTAAGCTGCACCCCAGGTGATAATACCATATCCCCAGAAGTTAAAAACATGTACTCTTGACAAGCAATTCTCTAGATTCGTGGAGGTCCTCAAACAATTGCAACTCAATATCCCATTTGCTGAAGCATTAGAGCAAATGCCGAGCTACGTCAAGTTCATGAAGGATGTGCTTAGCAAAAAGAGGAGGATAGAGGACTACGAAACAGTGGTGTTGACTGAGGAATGTAGTGCCATCTTACAGAGACAACTACCTCAGAAGTTGCAAGATCCAGGGAGCTTCACCATCCCATGCACCATTGGAAAGTTTGAATGTCAGAAAGCATTGTGCGACTTGGGAGCAGGCATAAATCTGATGCCTTATCTAGTTTTCTGCAAACTAGGAATGGGAGAAGTCAAACCTACAAACATCACTTTGCAGTTAGCTGACCGCTCAATAGTTCATCCTAGAGGAGTCATCGAAGATGTATTAGTGAAGGTGGACAAGTTCATCTTTCCCGCCGACTTCGTTATCTTAGACATACAAGATAACGATGGAATCCCCATCATACTTGGCAGACCCTTCTTAGACACAGGACAGGCTCTTATTGACGTTCACAAAGGAGAGTTGAATCTTCGAGTAGATGAAGAAGAGGTGATTTTCAATGTTTTTCAAGCAGCAACTTTTCCAGATGCCAAGGATAACTGCTCAGCCATTGATCTTATCGAAGAAGCAGTGTCAGCCAAGGAGTTCGGACAGGATGATATGCTTGAAGAAGTGCTAACCAAATGGGATGATGATAGTAGTAACGATCCAGATCTGATGGAGTATGCAAATTGGATGAATGTTTATGGAAAATGGGATACGAGGAAGTATGAAGAGCTTGGACAGATGCCAGAAAGATCTACCATCCACAGAGAAGGCTCCAGAGTTAGAGTTAAAAACCCTACCCAATCATCTACAATACCAATACTTAGGTGAAGAGAAAACCTTACCAGTAATCATTTCATGCCACCTATCCACCGAAGAGATTGATAAAGCGCTAAAATCGAAGAATCACAAGCGGGCCATTGGATGGACATTAGCAGACATAAGAGGGATAAGTCCGTCAACGGTAATGCATAAGATCCGTCTAGATGAGGAAAGCAGACCATCCATCGAAGCCCAAAGGCGACTAAACCCAAACATGAAGGAGGTAGTCAGAAAGGAAATCCTAGGGGGCTGCATTCATGCCGCAGGTAGGGGTAAGCAGGTGGTGGATCCTCACTCTTATGATCACTGATCAGTTGACAAAAGCTCCATTTCTCCGGAAGCTTGTCTTTTGGTACGGTTTCCCTGATGTTGTAGATTTATGTACATTCAGGGGTATGGCGGGGCCCTGTCCCATCACAGTTGTTATTCTTAGATGTATGTAGTCATATCTTGTGGATTGGGTTGTAAGAACAAAGATGTAACTATTTTATTTTGGGTTATGTATATTTCACGGAAGGTGGCCTTATCGGCTAGCCTGTTGATATTTACTGTCTAAGTATTTTATGAGTTTATGTATGTTCCGCTGATATTCTCTGATGTATACCTGTAAGGGGTACCCAGGTAGGGCACCAGTCGCGGGCCCGGGGTCGGGTCGTGACAATCACCATGCAAATGTTTCCATAATGTTAGCCAGATGAGCGAGACGAATTAGATTATCGAGTTGGTACAAATGACGAGTGGATCTTATACTTGACTTGATCTTTATAAACTGAGCGGATCCTAATCCTTAGTGATATTTTCCCTTGATAGTACTTTGGGTTTTATAAAAGGAAAGTTGTTTACCTATTCGTTTGATAATGCCTTGAGTTTTTCTAAAAAGATAGTTAATTCTAATTGTGCTAATGAGAGTTAAAGATGATTTAAATTGTACATAGTTGCTTGTGATAGCTATAGGTGTACAGTCCTTTATATTAACACTGAGTCCCAGAATGGGCCGGAACATGTCGTACCTTATTTGACTTATAGCACATTACACCGAGTCCCAGAATGGGCCGGAACATGTCATACCTTATTTGACTTATAGCGCATTACATCGAGATCCAGAATGGGCCGGAACATGTCGTACCTTATTTGACGTATAGCACATTACACCGAGTCCCAGAATGGGCCGGGACATATCGTACCTTGTATGACTTATAGAGCGTTACACCGAGTCCCAAAATGAGTCGGAACATGTCGTACCTCGCATGACAATATTTTTTTATTTGGACAGACGTTCTTAATTTTGACATGACTCTCATTTTTAAAAGGAAGTAACGTGGGTACGGTTGAATCTTATTTTTAAAAGGATACAGTTGAATCATTTTTATAAAGTATAGTGATACAATAAATGCGATGGTACAACGTCTGATGTCTGATAAAGAGTGCGATGGTACATCGATCTGATGTCTGATGGTATAGTGATACAACAATACGGTGAGTACGATGGTGCAGAATGCGATGATACAAGTCTGATTGACTCTTATTTTTGACACGTTAGGATCTAGTATTTGATTTTCATACTTGTCTCTGTCATTCTTTTGTACAGTTATGATCTTGTTTGTTGTACTTCATGTTTACATACTTGGTACCTTGTTATGCGACCCGCCAGAGCTGCGTTCAATGCCGCAGTATTAGGTACTCGGTTGGGTGATCATGAGCTTAGGATCCTTGTTCAGCGTTGTGGGATAGCTCCAATGTTCCGGAGCTTGTCATTTTGGCACATGTCTTCCATTACGGCTAGGTATATTCAGGGGTACGGCGGGGCCTTGTCCAGTCATAGTTTACTGTCCAAACTCTTAGAGGTCTGTATTCATATGTGGGTTGGACTTGCGTGAGTTGTATTTATATTTTTGTACAGTTGTAGTCCCATTTGGGTGTTATATATTATGGCAGCCTTGCTGGCTTTGCCTTTGCAAAAAATGAAAAAAAAATGATGAGTGTTATTTAGCTTCCGCGGGTTACTTGTGTTGTATGGGTAGAAGGATGCCTAGGTAGGGCACCAGTCGCGGGCCCATGGTTCGGGTCGTGACAGAGTGGTATCAGAGTAGTTAGTCCTCAGAATGTCTACAGACCACGTGCAGTAGAGTCTTGGTTATCGGTGTGTTGTGCACCACACCCATAAACAGGATGTTATAGTACATTTAGAATTGGTTTCTATTCTTCTTACTCCAAGATCGTGCGATAGAGATGTGTGGTTAGGGTATTCCCTCCTTAACATATTGTTGTGATTGCAGCTATAAGAAAGCGACATCGACCCAGAAAGGAAATATTTGGACTTAGTATCCAGGTTGGTAAAATTATTGTAGAGTTGGTATAATGATGATGTATATCTATGCGGACATATTTATTTGGGGCCATGTGTGTGTTGTCTGAAGCAATTGTGGGTTATCATGTGATGGTTAAGCTTTATAAATTGCTTGGAAGGTGTGAAACAGTTTAATGAATCCACATCAAGGTTATTAATGTGCTAATTTGGAATAATTAGGAGGTGATGAGCTGTCGGGAAGGGTGATGAACCCTTAGGAGATCATGTTTAATTGACTTAAGGACATACCATGTTGTTAGATTAAGCTTTGTTGTATGCTTAAGTGATGTGTACAAATAATATTTATATGGAGTCAATAGGGTTGTTGTGATTAGGACAACATGATTTTGAGATATTGAGAAGTCGTCTTGCCCATATACGGGGAGAAATAATGTAAGCTTGGGACATGAAATAATTGAGGATCTTAGAGTATTGGATAATCGTTGAGACCTTAGATAGACAAGGCCTTCAAGAGTAAAGTATTTTATGTGTGATCGTGGTTAAAGTACATGGTATATGTGAAGTATATTAGAGGTGATGATTCCTTGGTTTGAGTATAAACCACTTGTGATTGATGTTGATGATTGTTGAGCCGATTAGAAATGGTATTATCGATTTTAAGGAACTGTAATAGGACCTTAGAAATGTGACTTTGATTACAAATGAAGTACAATATGCTAAGGACTTCCGAAGTAGAATGAGACTATGTGTTATATGGTGGCCATGTGAGGCATCTTTGGGTTTGCGGGGTATTGTTGAAACTTGTAGAAAAAGAAGAGATTAAGTGGAAAAATGCGTGTTGTGAGATTCAGGCCACAAATGATCTTTGGCTGTCAGAGAGTTGCGGGAATTAGGAGCTGCGGTCTTGGGCATGCAGGACCGCGGTGCTGACACTAACGAGTATAGGTGTGTAGGTATAGTTAAAGGAGACTATGCCGAAAGTTGTATAGCTTGAGACCTTAGATGAACATTCGAGGACGAATTTTTCTAAGAGGGGAAGGATGTTACACCCCGTAATATCAGGGCTACTAATTGAGAACGTGATTAAGGATTTAAGATTTGAATTTTGGAAGGAAAGAATTATTACATTTTCTTAAGAAATATTTCAGGAAAAAATGTGACGACGGAAAAATTATTAACTTGGAGTTTAATACTTCTAATTTGATTTATGTGATTAGTATTGGATTGCGAAGTATCAGAATTAATAATATGGGGTCCGCCGAAAATTTCACAATTTTGCGGGGCCCTTCGATTTTAAGATATTTTGGATAAATATCTAGATATTTATTAAAAAGGAAAGTTTGACCAATGGGAGGGTGACATGTGTCCCTCATCCACTTGTCCACTTGTCTTGAAAGGGAAAAATATCTATATAGAGAAAGAGATGAAAGACTTAGACATTTTTCACATTTTTATCTTCCAAACGTTTCTCTTCTCTCTCCCTTAGCTCTAAATTTCTAAAATTCCAAGAACAAGAAGTGATTATTATCCAATATTAAGAACCTTAATCAAGTCTTAAACCAAGTTAACTCTCCAAGAACCAAAAACCTTGAGTTGGCTGAAAATGGTGATGGAAACCCGCTTGTTCATCGACTTTTTGGAGGTAAAACGTGAAGGAAAGTTGGTTATAAGGTTGTAGTGGATGCATGGAAGTGATTGGAACTTGAATAATATGAGCTAAGACTAACCTAAGGACCGACTTTTGCGCAGACTGTTTTGGACGACTTTGAGGTAATATTTCATCCCCCTCTTGATGTAATTAGATATTACATGTTGTAGTAATGTATATATGAGCTTGTGCTAAAAAGAATGAAGATTAAAAAGTGTTTGAACCATTTTTGGGTGTTGGGCCGAGAATGGACAGTTTTGGTCCCTTTGGATTTCGTTGGTTATTGTTGTTGTTATCTTCACCTATTACATGTTAAAATGGAGTAATATGGTTGTTGATAAGTTGATATGTCATATATAGAGGTGTTGGAACTTGAATTGGAATAAAATGGATTAACGAAAGAGTTATCGGATGGTAGTTGTTGGCCGTGGAATCTATAAAACTGTTGGATATTGTCGTGCAGTTTTTATGGACTGTTTTGTGGCGTTATTAACCTGGAATTTCAGTGGACATTATGTATGTTTAATGTGGTAAATTGCTAATGAAAGTCCTAAGAGATTAAGGGTATAAAAGGTGTTAAAAGGCTTCACATTTTACCCTTGTTGTTGTCGGATTTTGGAGTGATTTTGTGGACTGTTTTACATGGATTAAGGGGATGCATTTTACACGTAAAGTAGGCGTGTAATCCCCTTTGATTAACTATTGGTTGTGCCCTTAATTGTGGCTTGTTTGTTGTTGAATTTAGGTCTTAGAAAAGGTGGAAAAGTACGTATAAACGGGGGAAGTGCTGCCCAAATTTTCGTAGAATAAGAGGACTTTTACTTAGTATTAACCTACTCTAGTAACCTTGAAGTTGATAGAAGTGTTATTGTATTTATAGGTTGAAGTACCTAATCGGGACGTATTCTACTTGTCGTGTTGGTTAGTCATCAATGAGGTATGTGAACCTCTTCCCTCTCTCTTTTGGCATGTTCTTCGTGTGAACCATAACTGTGGTATTGTTTCAAAAGTTATTCTACTCTTAGAAGTTAAGGAGTATTCTTGTTATTGATTCTATGCTAAAGGCATGTCTAAATTATTCCTAAGTCCTTACCAAGTCTTATGGGAGATGTTGGTAAGAGCTTTTAGTAAACATTGGAGTCAAGTTGATCTTGCTAGTTACAACACTAATGAGAAAATATATCGAACAAGCCATTGCAGCGTTAATGAAAAAGGAATCGACAATCTATTATATTGAAATGAGTAAAAAAATTCATCTGCATATAAGCTAAGATATAACCAGTTCGTTTTACACTTTCTAGGTTCACAACTGATTAGATAAGATCATTATTAATATATAACTTACTAATGGCCCATAAAATTGATTAATTTTCCAATTCGGATCAGTTATCACCATGCAACTGTTTCCATAATGTTAGCCAGATGAGCGAGACGAATTAGATTATCGAGTTGGTACAAACGACGAGTGGATCCTATACTTGACTTGATCTTTATAAACTGAGCGGATCCTAATCCTTAGTGATATTTTCCCTTGATAGTACTTTGGGTTGTATAAAAGGAAAGTTGTTTACCTATTCGTTTGATAATGCCTTGAGTTTTTCTAAAAAGATTGTTCATTCTAATTTTTCTAATGAGAGTCAAAGATAATTTAAATTGTACATAGTTGCTTGTGATAGCTATAGGTGTACAATCCTTTATATTCTCACCGAGTCCCAGAATGGGCCGGAACATGTCGTACCTTATTTGACTTATAGCACATTACACCGAGTCCCAGAATGGGCCGGAATATGTCGTACCTTATTTGACTTATAGCACATTACACCGAGTCCCGGAATGGGCCGGAACATGTCGTACCTTATTTGACTTATAGCACATTACACCGAGTCCCAGAATGGGCCGGAACATGTCGTACCTTATTTGACTTATAGGACATTACACCGAGTCCCAGAATGGGCCGGAACATGTCGTACCTTATTTGACTTATAGAACATTACACCGAGTCCCAGAATGGGCCGGGACATATCGTACCTTGTATGACTTATAGAGTGTTACACCGAGTCCCAGAATGGGTCGAGATATGTCGTACCTCGAATGACAATATTTGTTTATTTGGACAGACATTCTTAATTTTGACATGACTCTCATTTTTAAAAGGAAGTACCGTGGGCACGGTTGAATCGTATTTTTAAAAGGATACAGTTGAATCATTTTTATAAAAATGCTGTGATCTGAGTCTGATGGTACATCGATCTGATGATCTGATGATCAGTAGTATAGTGAAACAACAATACGGTGGTACAGGGGTACAGTGATACAAGGTACAGTTGACTCTTATTTTTGGCACGTTAGGATCTAGTATTTGATTTTCATACTTGTCTCTGTCATTCTTTTGTACAGTTATGATCTTGTTTATTGTACTTCATGTTTACATACTTGGTACCTTGTTGTACTGACCCCCTTCGGGGGGCTGCGTTCATGCCCGCAGGTATTAGGTACTCAGTTGGGTGATCCGAGAGCTTAGGATCCTTGTTCAGCATTGTGGGATAGCTCCAATGTTCCGGAGCTTGTCATTTTGGCACATGTCTTCCATTACGGCTAGGTATATTCAGGGGTACGGCGGGGCCTTGTCCCGTCATAGTTTTCTGTCCAAACTCTTAGAGGTCTATATTCATATGTGGGCTGGACTTGCGTGAGTTGTATTTATATTTTTGTACAGTTGTAGTCCCATTCGGGTGTTATATATTATGGCAGCCTTGCCGGCTTTGCCTTTGCAAAAAATGAAAAAAATGATGAGTGTTATTTAGCTTCCGCGGGTTACTTGTGTTGTATGGGTAGAAGGGTGCCCAGGTAGGGCACCAGTCGCGGGCCCGGGGTTCGGGTCATGACACATACTTAAGTAATTGTCCTTTCAAATTGCTAGCCAAGTTTGAAAGGGGATCATACAAAGAGCAACATGTGAAATCACTATGCCATGCTCAATGAAGCTTTCTCATCTAAACTATCTGAATTTGAGGGAAAATTCTCTCCAAGAAGGGGAGATTGATGAAAGAAAGGACCTAGACGTTGTTTCTACATTTGGTGAATTGACCAAGGGACCAAGGGGTTCTAACAATGGCCATCAACCCATAGAAGAAAGCAAAGAATGACATAGATTGTGGGGCGGATTAGGAGCCATAACTTAATGGCCTCCTAATGACATATTCGGCTTTATGTATTGGTCTTGGCTGAGACCTTGCATTACATTTTGTTTCTTTAATTTCTAGTCTAGATAGTAGTCTTATTAAGACATATTAAGTTTATAGCTCTTAGGTTTCCTTAGGACACAATCATTGCTTGTAGTAGAAATATTGATACCGAGAGAGGGACAAGGCCAAGGTGGCACAGACAAGAAGAGTGACCGAGTAAACAACATGTCAATGACAAGATGACATGGATGGCAAGTTGGCATGAATGAGAAACTCCAGAGGGAAAGTCAATCTCGGATAGGAAGGTTGAAGGTTGGATGAGGATCAAGACATTAGTACAAAGAATGGAGGTCTCAAAAATACTTCCAAGATGATAAAGTCTTAGAAATTCAAATACATCTCGGCCTCTACAAGGAAGATGTGAAGAGGTTTTGGTTACTCAAGTCTCAAAGAAATACCAAATCACTTTCATACGAAACTCACCATATCCGAGGGCCAACTTGGTCTCCAAGACAACTAAACCCCTTCCCGTGTTCCCATTTCGGCCGAAATGGCCTTGTAATTGTGTCCCTTAGTTTTCCTTTCTAGAATAGTACTAAAATCACTACAAATAGGAACCTTAGGATGAATGTAAAAGGATGTTTGAGTTAAGTTTAATATATATTCTAAGTCTTCAACTTGTGTGTTGGAACTTATCCGATCCTTGTGTGGATCACCCTTCCTTCGGGGTAAGTATCGATTAGGACTTGTGTGACCTAGTCTATACCAAAGATTGAGGAACCCCCTTGGTGGTAAACAAAGGTTGGAACTTTTGTGGACCATATTAGTCTAAGCCTTGGGTACTAAAGGGCATCAATCACCCTCACTTGGCTAGTTCACGGGCATTGCGTCTAGCAAACTCTGGTCTTGACCTTGTGATATTGATCACTCAATATTTGGTGTTGGTTTGGTAAATTAACTCCCAATTTCTCTATCCTGGGGCATATCTTTCATACCTCACCAAAAACCACAACTACTAAACTTCCAAGCCGAAACAACAAAACAACACTTAGCCAAAAATCCCTCATTCCTTAACTCGCATTGCATCCTACAACACGGGTTCATCCCTCACTTAAAACACTATATATTGATCACCCTTACCTCCCCCAATATCTCATCATCACCCCCACTAAAGATCTTCTCCTGAAATAGCCTGCAAGTACCCGTCTAATCCAAACACCACCAAGTAGTCTGTATAATACAACCTCCCGGGAACTTCCACTGATTCAGTTTTATTCTACTAACCTTGTGTAACGACCCGTTCCGGGGCCCGTTACTGGTGCCTTATCCCGGGCACCCTAGTGACACAACATCAGAGAAAACCAGCGGAAAATAAAACTTTAAACAAGAAACAAGATATATGATCATAAAACAGGCCAACCCAACGGTTACCTTCCAATAACATATATAAATACAACTCTTTCAAAACGAGCTTAATCCTTTTTACAAACCCCGCCCACAACAAGATGCTACACCTCTAAGATTTACACAACTATGACGGGACAGGGCCGCCATACCACAATGTACAAGAACCTACAACTCGAGAACACATACCAAAAGATAAGCCTCGAGAAAGCGGAGCTTCCCAAAACGCTGAATCGAGATCCTAAGGCGAGGATCCACGGCCGATGTACCTCTACTGCGGCATGACGCAGCCGAAGGAGGTCAAGTAACAGTACCAAGTATGTGAATCGTAAAAATCAGTAAATGAAATCATACTAGTCTATATAAAGCGGGAGACATGTATGATAACCAAACTACGATTCACAACATAAAAGCGATCATGTCGATCGGGGACTCACGCCTCAAGTCATCACTCAAATATAACTATGGGTCTCACGCCACAACATCAATCATGTTCGCATCATGGCGCATGCCGGATTGCATCGGTGTAGACATGTCCATGATGCAACAATAACACCAATGCCCCATGGCCACGTGCCGGAATTCTACCTCGGTGTGAACCGTCCATGTGACATCAACAATAATATCTTTGGTGATCAACCACGCGCGTAGCCACATGCCCCCGGAATTCTACCTCGGTGTAGACATGTCCATGTAACCACAATAACAATATATCGGGTAATCAACCCTGCCGCATGGCCACATGCCCCCGGAATTCTACCTCGCCCATGTAACCACAATAACAAGACAAAGAATCAAAAATGGAAACATACGGTGGAATTCGTTCTTCCAAACGCCCGTAAGTTCTCAACAAGTCAACCGGCCCTCTATCGAGAGACGCGGTAACACAGAAATACAACATTATTTTCCAAACGTTCAAGTTTGCCTAATTTCAAATGCTCAAGTCACTTATTTTAGAAAGGTTTCATAACTCATAGTCTTAATCTCTTTTAAAACAATTGAGTAACATATGTCATATATGTGAGTAGTTTATTCTTGTTTATAACGATCTTATTACGTGACCATGATCTAGAAAATGTAATATCATTTTGTCTCATCTTAGCTTCTATGCAGATGGAGGTTTCTACTGGTTTTAATACAACACATCATTATTCAAAACATTTTCCTTTATTAACGCTGCAGTGGTCTGTCGATACACATTCTGATTTCCGAAATCAGTAAAACATTATCCCTTTAAAAACCAAGTACTCATTACTCACGAATGAGGTTTCACACAACATCCACATTAAAACAAATAAGTTAAGTCTCTTATCTTATAAGATCAAGTCTCTTAACTTCTAACATCAGTAAACCATTTTCTTACCTACATAAAGTTATAACCAACTTCCCATAAAGCCGTTATAACACTGCGTTTAAACCAAACAAATACACTTAGCACCTGTACGTCCACCGTACTACATAGTTACACACATATCATGCTAGAATAGATAGGAAGAGGTTCACATACCTCGCGGCGAGTATCGACAATAAGCAAAATGCTCCAAGTACTACAACGCGCTAGCCCTTTCCACTCTCAAGTAGAATACGCTACTCTTAGTACTTTCACCTAAAAAGGTCACAAACGTCTATTAACTTTTAAGCGTGCGGTTCCATTTCTCTCTGAAAATTCGGCAAGACCTCCCGCATAACAGCGTAAATCTTCTCCTCTATCGAGGCCGGCTACCAAGCCAACCGGGGGTTTACGTCTAACCGGGCGTGTACAATTCTACTCAAATACTACAAATCTCTACGCTGATCCATGTAAATCTGATTCGATTATTTTCTTTAAATTCAGGCTTAAGTCAAAAGACATTGCCGCACAATAATGTTCAGTACTATATATAGTATACTTCAACTATATACTCCTACAACATGTAATCTCCAATTACAACTAGAGGGACAAGATAATTACCTCGATAAGCCCATAATTATCCAAGTTAAATGTCGATCCTGAGCAAGGTTTAGCTCCTACTCCGTGCGCTCCAATCCGCTCCAAACAACCCTTAGAAGTTCTAACCAACTTCTACTCAAATACTTCAACCAACTATGAAGATTTCCTTAGGGTTTCGGTTTGAGACTAAAAGGACAAAAGGTAGTATTTCCGGGCTCTACGTATAGAGGTAACTTTTGGAATACTACAAGGTAAAGGCTAAGGTATATTGGGCATTATAACAATACTTGGAGAGTATTTCTACCAAGAGGGGGGGGGTACCACTCGGCCACACCACTAGGAGGGGGAGGGGAACCCTTCTCGGCCAAAGGCCACAAGGAGGAGGGGAGAGGCTTGGGGCGAGCCACTAGAGGGAGGGGAGGATTTCAAGACTTAGACAAAGTGAGGTGAATGAATAAGTCTTCACAAGGGAGGGGTATTTATAGGGAAATCAATGGCCTTGATCAAGCCAAGTGCAAGGCAAGTGTAAGGCCTTGATCAAGCCAAGTGCACCCTAACCCCTACTCCACAAAACAAGGCACAAAACATGGCACCAAACAAGCCACAAAACAAGGCCAAAACAAGGAGCCATAGGGCAAAACGCGTGAGCCAAAAGATCAAGCCAAAACGTGAACCACTTCGTGCACTTGGACGCCCACTTGCTTCCAATGTGAGGGTGACACATGTCACCCTCCCGTTGGTCCAAAATGTTTCGTCTCTCGGAAAAATCCGCAAAAATTAAAAAGGACATAGCCGGAATTTTTCCTACGAAAGCTGTGGAAACGTTTCGTCGAAAAACGACTCTAACCGGGTGTTGTGCACAAAGGTAAATTCGGCCAAGCCACCTAGGGGGGGGGGTGACACGTGTCGCCTCCCATCGTCCAAAATAATTCATCTTCCGAAAATATCCAAAATGGCCAAAATCTCAAAATCAAAGCGGGCCCCACAAAACCGTAAATTTCTCCCGTGGGCCCACGTGACCATTTCCGAAAATAAAATCTCAAAAATTCTAATATAATTTAAGAAGCCCAAATTCCAAATCTGGGAACCCAATTCCCATCAACGAACATTTTTCTTTACAAAAACCGGAAACTTTTTTCCGTGGAAAAATCACCTCTTTCTTCCTTTCCAATCTTTCTGTCGTGCTCTCGTACGTACGTCCTCGCATACATACCCTGAGAATACGGGGTATAACACCTTGCCACCACCAAACCACCAAGTCCCGAGCATAGTATTGACCCTCAACCCACCCACAACAACCCCTCAAACCGCCTTAAGTAAATGCATGTGGTAAGTAAAACAATTATCATGGAAGTATGAGATGAAGGGTCATACACATAAGAGATGAATAATCAAGTGCCTTAATACCATCAGTTTCACAATGATTCCAAAGATTAATGCTTTCATATATAGAAGACAAAAAGTGATGAGATAAATCAATCATATATCAAGTAGGAGTTCAATCATGGGTATCATAGCCCACATAATAGCTGTCAATACCAACCTAAGTGCAATTATCCCCAACACAATACACGAGTACCCATCCAAGTGCTCATCACAGTCACTAAGGTGGGACCTACATGACGTCTAATACCCTTCAATGATTATAAGTTATACATGCTTCGATCGGAGTCTAAAAAGTAAATTGTAGCCTACCTCACTACTGAGCAGGTGCCACGTACTCTCACGCCAAGGCCATGCCTTTTCAGAGCGCTTCTAAATATCATAGTCTAAATATTATAGATTCTACGTTAACACACAATCTAAAGAAAGATATGCTTATAAACCAAAACGTAACTCAAAAAGTGACCCTGTGCCTACGAGGGAAAAATAAAAAATTTAGTTTAGAAACATGTTACCATAGTCTAAATAGTCAAAGTTTTATAGAAAACTAATCACAATTAGGCCTTCAATTACACTATTTATAAAAAATCCTAATTTGGGAGAACCTAATCCTCATCTAGAAATCTTGGATTTAAATTAGATATTCAAGCCTAGTAATAATTTTCCATGAATTATATAATCTAAATCTAAAGAGTCAATATAAAAAGACTGAATCTTGACACAAATTTCACGCACTAACCATTTTAGCAACTTGGGTTAAAACTCTAAACATTTCTACCCAATATATGATTCTATTCAACAATAATGGAAGGAAACATGGTAAAATAATTAATTAAAGGTTGAAAGCTTACCCCCAAAGAGAAATGCTCGAAAACTCTTTGATGCTCCCCCAAACCGAGCTCAGAAATGAAATGGATGAGGAATGGAGTCTAAAAATCGAACTTGGGGTTTTAAGATTCATATAACAGTGAGTTTCGCTTCTGCGGACCATTCTTCACATAAATGGCCTCGCATTTGCGGAGAAATAGTTGCAAGAGCGGAATCCACTTATCAGAAAAATGGACGTATGAGCAGGTCAAGGTCCGCAAATGCGGCCTCGCACATGCGCCAAGGATTCCGCAGAAGTGGCCCTTCCCAATCCCACAATCTCTCGCATCTATGGACCAGCTTCTGCAGAAAAGCATGGACGATTACACCAGAAGCAATAGTTGCATAATATAAGGAATTTCCATCCAAGACCCTAAACTCACCCGAGATATCCTAGATACAAATCAAATATGCTACCTTAGTGTAAACGATGATATGAACTTGCTCATTCACTAAAAATACCAACCCGACAGTGCTACAACTCATTTTTCCACAAATTACCCTTAATATATTTTACAAAATTCATAATTATCAAATAAAGAATCAAACCACACATGAATTCCTCAGAAAGCTATCCAAAGGCTCTACTAAGTCATAAATGATGTTTTGGACCTACCGGAAATGACAAAACTAAAAAATAAATTATTCTACCCAAAAGTCAACCTATAATCAACACTTTCCATTTCAAAACTTCTAACTTAGATTTTCCATTCGAAACCTATTCAATTCACCTCGGGAAATATGCCACATAAACTCGTAAGTCACAAACATCAAAAAGAGTCTATGGAGGGTAATTTTGTCAAGACATGGTGAAAAGCGTTAAACAACTGAATGAGTTGTTACATTAGATACCAATTAAAGAAAGGTTCGTCCTTAAATGGAAAAGAGACAAAGGAGAAAACGTACTAGAATTGGTAAAAAATTGGAGATATTTACTACGTATATCCGTCTCAGTCTCCCATGTAGACTCCTCAACCGGATGGTGCTTCCATTGCACTTTCACCGAAGCAATATCCTTGAACCTCAACTTCCTAACCTGTCTATCCAAAATGGCCACATGTTCTTCCTCAAATGCCAGATTTTGATCAAATAACAAATGGGTCCCATTAAATGATGTAGGACTCATCACAATGGTATTTATTCAACATGGAGACATGAAACACGTCCTAAATCGAGGGTCTATGAGAAACAACATTTTTTACTTTCAAGGTAGAGGTAAGGTCTGCGTATAGTCTACCCTCGCCAGATCCGACTTGTGGATTATACTAGGTATGTTGTTGTTATTGTATGGAGACATGAGACATAAGAAGAACACATAATAGACCTGGTGGTAGAGCCAATTCATAAACCACCTCACCAATTCGCCAAAGATTCTCTCATGGCCCAATATACCTCGAACTCAACTTCCCTTTCTTTCCAAATCTCATCACACCCTTCATAGGAGAGACTTTCAACAAAACTTGGTCACCTACCATGAACTCCATATCACGAACTTCCCAGTCTGCATACTCCTTCTGTCTACTCTGAGCAGCAAGAGCTTTTCCTGAATCAACTTCACTTAATCCAATGAGTCTCTCAATATATCTGTAACCCATGGACATATCTCAAATGCATCAAATTGTCTAATCGGAGATTGAAACCTCCTACCATACAACGCCTCAGATGATGCCATCTCAATACTGGAGTAGTAACTGTTTGTTATAGGCAAACTCCACCAAAGGCAAAAACTGGTCCCAATGACCACCCAAATTAATCATGCATGCCCCCAATATATCCTCTAAAACCTGAATAGTCCGCTCGGACTGACCATCTATATGCGGGTGAAATATCGTACAGAGATCCAACCAAGTCCCTAACTCCTTTTGCAAAGTCCTCCATAAATGAGAAGTGATCTAAGTGCCTCAGTCTAAAATGATAGAAATAGGGACTCCATACAACCGAACAATCTCCCTAATGTAGATATTTGCCAACTTCTCTGAATTGTAGGTCGTCTGAACTAGAATGAAGTGGGAAGACTTGGTCAACCTACCACAATGACCAAAATAACATCAAACTTGCTCAAATTCTTCGGTAGCCCAACTACGAAGTTTATAGGTATCCTCTCCCATTTCCACTTGGGTATGGGTATCCTCTGAGTCAGACCACCCGGTTAGTGGTGCTCCTACTTAATTGCTGGCATTTCAAACACTGAGATACAAACTCCACATTATTCCACTTCATCCTGCCCACTAATATTGTTATTTCAAATCACGATACATCTTTGTTGCACCCCGATGGATGCAATATCTAGAAATGTGAGCCTTCTCCATAATGAATATAGTTAACCCTCCAACACAAGGAACACAAACATGTCCTTTAATACTCAAGACTCTATCTATCAAGAATCGCCTCCTTCACTTTCCCTCGCAACACCTTATGTATAATCTTGCACAACTTCTCATCATCAAATTATTGAGCCTTGATTTGATCCAAAAGAGATGACCTCACCTCAACACAAGCCAAAATCCTACTGGATTCTGAAATATCAAGTCTCATAATGCTATTGGCCAAGGATTGAACATCTAAAACCAAATGATACTCATTCATAATCAACCGCGCCAAATACTCACTGCATTTTGACTTAATATATCTGCTACTACATTAGCCTTTCTCGGATGATAAAGAGTGGTAATATCATAATTCTTGAGCAACTCCATCCATCTACGCTGCCTCAAATTAAGATACCTATGACTGAACACATACTGAAGATTGTGATGATATGTGAATACCTCATAATGGACCTCATACAAGTAATGCCTCAAAAATTTTAAGTCGGGTGTTCTTCTCATGCACCTTCAATTGCCTCGATACATATTCTATAACCTAAACCAATATGTGAAGCATCATAATACATGATAAAATCCTTCTTCTCCACTGGTAAAGACAAAATCGGGGTTGAGGGTAATAAATACTTGATCTTTTGAAAGCTCTCCTCACATTCATCCAACCACTAAAATGTTATGAGTTAACTTGGTTAAATGGGAAGCAATAGATGAGAAATCCCTCATGTATCGCCGATAATAACTCACAAGACCCACAAAATTTCAAATCTCGGTTATTGTAGTAGGCCTAGCCCAATCTTTGACTATCAATCTTTTTGGCATCCACAATAATACCCTCCTTAGACATTTTATGCCACAAAAATGCCATAGAACTGAGCCAGAACTCACATTTCAAAACTTGGAATAAGGATTCTTCTCCTTTAACAACCTAAGAACAATCCTCAAATTCTTCTCATGATCCTCCTCACTTCCGAGAATACACTAATATGTCATCGATGAAGACCATAATAAAAAAATCCAAATAGGACTTGAAAATTCCATTCATCAAATCCATAAAGGTTGTAGGGGAATTGGTAAGCCCAAAAGACATAACCAAAAACTCATAGCGGCTATAACGAGTCTTGAAGGTTGTCTTCACAATATCATCCACTCTAATCTTCAAATGATGATACCCTCACCTCATATTAATCTTGGAGAACACTGATGCACCCTGAAGCTAATCATATAATCATCAATGTGGGGTATCAAATACCTATTCTTGATTTTAACCTTGTTCATTTGTCGATAATCAATACACATCCGCATGGTATCATTTTTTTTCTTCACAAACTGAATAGGAGCACCCCACGAAGACACACTGGGTCGAATGAATCCTTCTTTCAACAAGTCTTGTAACTATTCTTTCAACTCCCTTAACTCCGTCAGAGCCATTTGATATTGAGGAATAGAAATAGGACGAGTTCCCTGCTCCAAATTCATACATAAATTAATGTCTCGATTCGGTGTCATACCAGGAAAATCCATCGAAAAGGCCTCTAAAAACTCACTCACCACTGGTACAGACTTAACTAGATGAGTATCCACACTAGTATCCTGAATATGAGCCAAATATGCCAAACAGCCCCAATCTACTAACTTTCTTTCTTGATGAAATGATATGATCTTCTTTGGTGCAAGGCTAGGAGTACCCTTCCACTCTAACCTCAGAATACCCAGCACAGATAATTTGATTGTCTTGGCATGATAGTCTAAGATCGCATGATAAGGTGAAAACTAATCTACACAGAAGATAATATCGAAGTCTACCATATCCAGAATGACTAGATCTACCCAAATGGCGTACCCTATAAATGTAACCATAAAATATTGATAGACTCGATACACTACCACAGAATCACCAATAGGTGTAAAACACAAATAGGTATGTCAAGCATATCACATAACATATCTAGACACGTAGAAAAATAAGTGGACACACAGGAGAAAGAAGAACTCGAATCACATAATACAGAGGTAGACCAATGACAGCATGGGATGATATCTATGATAACTACATCAAAAGCCTCGACCTCTAGTATACCTGAAAAGGCATAGTAATGGGCACATCCCCCTCAGACTATATACCCCCGTGTCCATTATAAGCTATCTAAGCTTCACTTCTTGCTGATTAAGTACCACCTCTTCTGACTGCGAGCCTCTCTTACTAGACGATGCTAGAGTCCTAGGTGTCTGAGCTTGAGAACCCTATTGGGCCCCACCTTGTCTGAGTATGGGACAGTCTCTCCAAAAGTGCCTAACGCCACCACACTCATAGCAAGTCTTGATAGATATGGGCTACGGACCTGTCATGGATAAACAATAATTCCCTCAATGATCTAAATTTTGGAATGAGAACCTCGAGATATCTGCCATACATTGTAACCACTGTGCCTTGAAGGGCCACTTGTTGAAGTCTAGAGCGATGACTAAATAGGGTGACTAGACTGATAATGGTGGATCCTACCATACTATCACTATCCTCTGGAAGAATAACCATTGAAACTACCAAACCTGCGAGCCCTCTTAGCGGAACTATTTTTCTAAGACCCATTCTTCACTAACTCAACCATCTTGGTGTGATCCGCCACCATCTAGAATGATGCTCCAGAAGATACTAACTGCAATATTGATAATTAATGTAGAAAGATCGATGCCCTCACAAAACATCTGACTCACTTTGCCTTTATATGGAGAAATGGTACTGCATAACGAGATAAGGCATGAAATCGTGACTCATAATCTGTGACTGGATTACCTCCCTAATCTAATCTCTAGAACTCATCCCTCTTTCTCTCCCTCAGACTATGGGGAACAGACTTCTCCAAAAAAACTGATAAAATTGAGTCTATGTCAACAGAGGCGACCCAATTGGCCGACACTCAATGTAGGACCTCAGCCACTATTTGGCATCCCCGATTATCTTAAAAGCAACATAATAAACCTCATGTGACTCCATAATATCTAGCATGTGAAACCTCTCATGATAACTCACAATAAACTCATGCGCATCCTCCTTAGGTGTACCATGGAAACAGGGAGGTTTCATGTTACAAAACTGCTCAAATATCTTCCACTCCTTTCGGGTCATAACTGGCTCATGAACTGGTCGAGAACCAAGATCCAGTGCTAGAATCTCATCAATGAGGGGTGCCATAGTGGTCTCGGGTTGTGCCTCTGAAGTATGATATTGATACAGAGTCTGACCTCCGACTCTAGTATGAGACCCATCTGGAGTTGGTGAAAGAATGCCTGCCTGGGTCAAACCCTCAAGAAGACTCAAGATATGTACCATGTCATCCTAAATCATTGTTTTGCAAATCATCTCTGGTGGAGCCTAGGCTGGTCTCAGCTCCTACTCCTCAAAAGGCTCATCGTGATGCTCAATTTCTAACTCAGGGGACAAGGATCTAGCATGGGCTTGACCAGTTGCTGGTGCTCCAACCCTAGCCGATGCCGCTCTATAGGGTCTAACCCTAGTCGGTGCCGCTCCATAGGGTCTAACCCTACCATAGTAATACGCGTAAGTGCCTTATTTCTAAATGCATTTGCACGTGTCCTCACTATCTGTGTGAGAATAGAAAATACAATGTGAGATACCAATTTGAACAAACTAGCACGAAATGAATGAAAGAAGGTAAGTTTCCTAAATGTCATATATCCTCTCGAAGATAAGCATGAACGTCTTCACACTGAACTATAAGACTCTACTAGACATTGCTCTTGTACTCGTGAGACCGGTGAAACTAAAGCTCTGATACCAACTTGTTATGACCACTTTCATAGATCATGATGACACCTACACTATCCATCGGTAGGCAAACCATCCCTAAATG
Source organism: Przewalskia tangutica (assembly GCA_029844215.1). Taxonomy (NCBI): domain Eukaryota; kingdom Viridiplantae; phylum Streptophyta; class Magnoliopsida; order Solanales; family Solanaceae; genus Przewalskia; species Przewalskia tangutica. Next base: position 62,469,444 of record CM056736.1, on the reverse strand, counting down.
AGTTAATCAATTCAAAGACTTTAAAATGGAATAATGAGAAGTAATACTTAAAACTTGTCTTGCCATAGATAAATAGTTGTAAAAGTGCGGAAATCATCTAATTATTATATCCCCAAAACCTGATCTAAACCAGTACAAAAGCGTCTATATAATATGTCACGACCCAACCTCGGGCCCGCGACTGGTGCCTTACCCCGGGCACCCTAGTGATACAACATCAGAGAAAATCAGCGGAAATAAAAACTCATAAAAGATAAACAGTGAAATAAGAAAACTGGATAACCAAAACGGTTACCTTTCTGTATATATAAATAAAAACTTGAACAGTTACATCCTTTACAAACCCTGCCCACAACAGTACTACAGACCTCTAAGAATTTTTATAACAACTATGACGGGACAGGGCCCCGCCATACCCCTGAATGTACAAATACCTACAATCTCGGGGAATCATACCAAAAGATAAGCCTCCGGAGAAACGGAGCTTCCCAAAACGAATCGTGATCCTATGAGCGAGGATCAACAAGCGTGTACCTCTACTGCGGCATGACGCGGCCCCGAAGGAGTCGGTCTGCAGTACAGTATGTGGCGAAAATCGATAAATGAAATCATAATAGTCTATATAAAGCAGAGACATATATGATAACCAAAACTACGATACCTGATATGTAGCGATCATGTCAAGTCAGGGACTCACGCCCTCAAAGTCATCACTTAAATATAACCGTGGGTCTCACGCCCACCATATCAATCATGCTCGTGGAATTCCTTCCTCACTGCCGGCAGTCTATGATATAACAACACCAAGGAGTACATGAACACGTGTCCCACCTGTGTCATAAAACCGTACGGGGTAAGTACGAAGGCATAGCCAACTACTAGGACCTACCGTACCAATAATGCTATAAAACTGTATCGCGAGGTCTTTCTAGACCGCCACATGATCGAAGCAGGGCCACTCGCCCTCAGTATCATTGTGCGCGTCTAACCCTGGAACTCACCGCAGCTCCGCATAGGCCACATAGGCCCGCATGAGGTACTCCTCGCATCGGGGGTAGCTAACCCGCGGTATCTTCCTGGACTCCCGCAGTCCGCATGGCCTCACATGGACCGCATGAGGCATTCCTCGCATCGGCGTAACACACCCGGCGGTTCCTGGAACTCCCGTAGCTCCGCATAGGTCCCATGGACCCGCATGAGGTATTCCTCGCATCGGGGGTAGCTAACCCGCGGCTCATAACAAGTCAGGGGGGTAAGTGATATAATACCAGCACAACAGGCTTATCGTTAAACAACATAAGCACAACAAGAAAAACCCCCTGTACACAAACGTCACAAGACGCTAACACACGTAGCATCATAACATGTTTACTTATCAAACCAACAAGAAAGTATTACAAGGCTATCACAAGCAAAACATAGGCAAGTTACTCACACAAGGTACTTTTATTTGATGTCAACAAATCCGGGTTTTAACCCCAAAGTACTACATACTTTAACTCTTTAAAAAAGATCTATTTCTTTCACAAGAGTCACACGATACCCGTAGTATCAAAATAGAGTAACTATCTTTTTAAACCAATCTTAAGACAAAAGCATGCCTTCCTTTTTAAACCATTTTAAGACGAAACCATGCCTTCCTTTAAACAAAGACACGTTTCCTTTTTTGAAAGAATTAAAGTATGTAGTACTTTGGGGGTTAAAAACCCGGACTTTGACATAAAATGAAAGTACCTTGAGTTGTGTGTAACTTGCCTATGCTTGTTGAGATAACCCTTGATGTGCAAGTGTTTGATTTCGTGCTACCGAGTCTCTCGATGGAGGGCCGGCTATCTGTTTGATTGATGGACATACTGACACGTTGGGTGGCCCACGGGTATGCTTCCATTAGGAGTATTATCTTGTTATTTTTTGGACATACCGACACGTTGGGTGGCCCACGGGTATGCGTCCACAGTGAGTATTATCTTGTTATTGGTTTGGACATACTGACACGTTGGGTGGCCCACGGGTATGCTTCCACTATGGGTGTCATCTTGTTATCTCCTTTGGGCATACCGACACGTTGGATGGTCCACGGGTATGGGCCCACTAGGACGGTTCTAGGGCCATGCTTATACCGAGGTGAGATGCCGGGGCATGCGGCCATTGTGCGGGTTAAATTCCCGGGTTGTATTTGAGTGATGATTTTACGGGCATGAGTCCCTGACTTGACATGACTGCTTATATGTTGTGTACTGTATTTTGGTTATCATACATGTCTCCTGCTTTTATTGACTATTATGATTTCATTTACAGTATTTTCAGTTTCACATACTTGGTACCTGTTGTACTGACCTCCTTCGGGGGGCTGCGTTCATGCCGCAGGTTGAGGTACATAGCTTGCTGATCCGCACTCTTAGGATCGCTGTTCAGTTCTCGGAAAGCTCCATATCTCCGGAAGCTTGTCCTGTGGTACGGTTCCCTGAAGTTGTAGACTTTTGTACATTCAGGGGCATGGCGGGGCCCTGTCCCGTCATTATTGTTATAAAATTCTTAGAGGTCTGTAGCACTGTTGTGGGCAGGGTTGTAAAGGATGTAACTGTTCAAGTTTTCATTTATGTACAAAGAGGTAACCGTTTGGGTTAGCCTGTTTTCTTATTTCACTGTTTTTCTTTCATGAGTTTTTATTTCCGCTGATTTTCTCTGATGTTGTATCACTAGGGTGCCCGGGGTAAGGCACCAGTCGCGGGCCCGAGGTCGGGTCGTGACAAAAGTGGTATCAGAGCAGTTAGTCCTCGGAAAGTGTCTACAGACCGTATCTAGTAGAGTCTTGATTATCGGTGTGTTGTGCACCACATCTATAATCGGAGGCTATAGGATATTTAGGATTGGTTTCCATTCTTCTCACTCGAGATCGTGCCTTAGAGCCGTGTTATAAGTTGGACTCCTCCGACGTATTCTTTGTATACGGTGATGCCTCCACGCAGGCAACCAGGGCCCGAAGGGCAAAGCAGAGGAGGCGCGAGTAGAGCAACGGCGGTCTCACGAGACCACGACACACGAGCCTCGATCCCCACAGTGCAGAGGAGATGGGTTACGCGAGATGGCCCGATTATTAGCGAGGATCGTGGCGAGACACGAGATAGGCCGGATCGCAGCGATTCAGTTCGGTAGCACCGTAGTTCACCCAAGGTCGAGATAGTTTGAGACTACGGGATTTTACGAGTTGCAGCTCACCTTGAGTTCTACGGGTCGAGGCACGAGGATGATCCGAGGAGTTCATCCGAAGCGATTCTGTGGATCATGAGAGTGATCAAGGCTTCGGAGACCGAGTCAGTGGTTTTGGGTTCACATCGGCTGCGTGATACTGCAGTCTACTGGTTTGATTCATGGGAGCTATCCCGGGGGGAGCATGTGCCTCCAGCTGTATGGGACGAGTTCTCAGAGGCTTTCCTTGGCCATTTCTTGCCGCCACAGATGAGGAAACGCGACGGCTTTTGATCTTTGAGACGAGAGAGGCGCCGCAGTTCGGGAGTACAATGTAGAGTTTGACTCGTTGGCCCGGTATATCCCCGCTTTGGTGGCAGACATGGAGGATAGAGTGCACCGTTATGTCACAAGACTCGATGACTACTTATCAGAGAGTTGCACGGGAGTAGCTCTTCAGCCGGGCATGGATATTGCCCGCATGCAGGCTTATGCACTTGGGTGTGAGGAGCGTAAAGGTCGACGGATTAACCAAGATCAGCAGAAGAGGGCCAGGACAACAGGGTCCTCTGGTGACCTTCGAGGCGGCCTCGGCAGAGACTAGTTATGCGCCTCCGCCGTGCAGTGCTCCACCACGATCTTGGGGCGTTCGGGAGATTCAGAGCAGTCGTGGCTCGAGTTTGTGTTTTTAGGAAACAGGGTGTTAGCCAGATGGGACCATCCCTACCTCGTTGTGGCCGTTGTGGTAGGCTCCATGATGGAGAGTGTCGTGCTAGTATGGGAGTTTGTTTTACGTGCGGCCAGCAGGGCCATTTTGCGAGAAATTGTCCAACCAGAGGTAGCGCGGATGTAGAGACTCAGCCTTCGGGATCAGAGACTGGTTCATCTCCTCCTTTTGTGCGCCGTGTAGGGAAGGAACATGATTAGAACGACAAAGGGAAAGTGAAGCAATAGTTACAGGTATATTCTTAACCCTCTAGAGACTAGTATGCATTGATGTTATGGTGATGTACTAAGTGTTATGTTCGGATAGCTTGGTGTTAAAATGTGATTTAGAAGCCAGATTAGTGAAAAGGGTAAGTCTGGGGATGAGAAATTTTGAACCTTAGAATTTATAACAATTGAAACCAAGATGTAAGGCCGTCTTGGGTAAAAGATTTATGGTTTGTCTTTGTTGAAGTGCTTGGTATGCGTGAAATACATTGTGGGATAATTCCATAGGTAGTTTGAGATGGAAGTGGTAGCCTTCATGACGTGGAGTAGTAAGATGACCAAGTTTGAAGGTTGTGACTCCAAGGTTGGGGAAAACTGAAGCGGCGACTGAATTGTGGTATGTATAATAGAAAGAGTTCAGGTGTACGAGGAGGATACGACGAGTAAGGAGAGAAGCGAACGGGTGTTAAGAGAATGGAAGCGATCTTTTGGTGAAGTAAGGATATGGCGAGAGTATCCTTTAGACCGGGGGTGGAGAAAATAGTGATGTTATGCACGTTAGAGGTGATATCCTCGTTGGCTGGGATTTAAAGTTTTGCGTGATTGGTATATTATGGCCATGGGAGGCATAATTGATTTTTGTGGGTGTAGTAGTGAAGACTACACTAGAGCCTGCGTTTTGAAGACTTAGAAGGAACATTCGGGACGAATGTTTCTAAGGGGGGGAGAATGTTACACCCCGTAAATTCAAGAAGATAAGGTAAGAACATACCAAGGAATATAAGATTTGAAAGTTGAAAGATAAGTTGACAAACATGTGTTGGACGGATTTAGAGTCTACCTTGGAGTGTTGCACCCCAGTTGTTAAGAATTGATAGGTGTTTAAAAAGCCTAGTGTGTAGTCCGTTAAATCTAGTTTCCAACGCAACAAACCGCTCGTCAATAGGACATCGGGGTCGAAAGTTATGGAAGTTACAAGTTCGGTCGTGATCGAGCAAAGCGATGGTTTCGGTTCGGTCACAGTATGGCCGGAGTGCGAGCAGCGCCGGTTATCTTGGGGTTCGCTGAGGTTGCAGCACCGCGGCGCCGGAATCGAGGCGGCGCCGAATGCAGTAATTATTCTCACGAAGTGGCGCCGCTAAGGCGGGATTTTTCTCGGTAAAGGCGAAAAAGCAGGATATTTTGTTAAAAGCCTATGGGAGGGTGACAAGTGTCCCTCCCATCCTTTTGACCAGAAAAGGGTCCTATTTTAGGGCCAAGTCTTGGAAGACTTGGCCATTTCATCTTGGAAACCCTCCTAAGAACTCCTCTCCCTTTCTCTCTAGTTTGTGAAGAAAACCTAGCCTAAAGGGAAAATTGTTGGAGCGGCGGCAAGAAGGCAAAGTGTTGGTAAACTTGTGGGAAGCGTGGGTGGACGAGTTTGACGGGAAAGAAGTTGAAGAAAGAGGGCTTTTGTGGGCTATTCCAAAAGGTAAAAGTTTCCCCCTTCTCTTGGATATGAGTTACAATACTAGTTATAGTAGTTTAGAAATGAGCCTAAGGCTGTTATATTTAAGTTTGAATAAATTTGGATCTTGTTGTCTTGTTGAAAACCGAAAATGGGTATGGTAGCCTTAAGATTGTAACTTCAATTTGGTTACTAATTTGGTCGTCACATGTTGTAAAGGGGGAAATTGTAGTTGTTGAAGATGTCTAGGGCTAGATATCATGTTAGACCTAAGAACTTGGATTGGAAAAGAATTGGAAAGGATTTAGGATTGGTTATATTGTTGGCCAAGAATGGCATGGAAATTATTGGTTTATTTTGTATTATTGTGGGGCGGAATTTTACACGTATTGTTAGGCGTGTAATCCCCTTGTATTTGCTGAATTAATTGAGCCTTAAATGTGGCGTTGGTTATTGAATTCAGCCTTGAAAAAGGTGGCAAAGTATGTTAAAACAAAGGAAGTGCTGTCCGATTTTCCGTAGAATTTAGGGACTTTGCACTTAGTTTATTCTACGTTCGAAGCTAGAGATTGATAGACGTTTTATGACCATATTAGGATTGAAGTACTACGGGTAGCGGATCCTACTTGAAAGGTATAGTACTGTGGAGCATTTTGCTAAATTGTCGACAATCGTCGCGAGGTATGTGATTCTTCCTATCCTCTTGAGCATGATTATTTGTGAAATATATAGTGCGGTAGACGCACGTGTGTTAAAGGAATTTGATTTCCCTTTTGTGCCTTGACTTGATATGAAGTGTAAAGGGCTTGATTGTGTGGAAAAGTAGTAAAATCTTAATCGTTAGTAATGGGTACTCGGTTGTTAAAGAATAAGTCCTCTTGGTCTCATAAATGCTTATAGTTGTAATTGGTTGGTTTAAAACATAAAGTGTTATAACGGCTTTATGGGAAGTTTGTTATAACAACTTTATGTAGGTTAAAGAATGGTTTGTTGATTTCAAAAGATAAGAGACTTGACTTATAATTGACCTAAGTGGTGTTGAAAAGTGTGAAACCTCATTCGTGAGTAATGAGTACGTGGTCTTTAAAAGAATAAAGTTTTATTTGATTTCTTGACATTCTAAAGTAAGGAGACTTAAAGGTTTTTTTTTGAAGGTCATGTAACTTGTTTTCAAATATTGAACTCTTCTTGATGGAAAAATATAAGTGGCTTGGTTTTAAAAGGTAGGAGTACCTTGATCTAAAAGGGGTTAGTTACTTGGGTTTTAATGGTATATTTGACGTTGTGTTAAAGGGTTTAAAGTACTTGTTTTAAACATGAACGTGTTTGGTACTACGGATATTATTATCGAGTTGTTTTGACGAAAGAAAAGAAGGAGATCTTCTTTTTGAAAGAATTAAAGTATGTAGTACTTTGGGGGTTAAAAACCCGGACTTTGACATAAAATGAAAGTACCTTGAGTTGTGTGTAACTTGCCTATGCTTGTTGAGATAACCCTTGATGTGCAAGTGTTTGATTTCGTGCTACCGAGTCTCTCGATGTAGGGCCGGCTATCTGTTTGATTGATGGACATACTGACACGTTGGGTGGCCCACGGGTATGCTTCCATTAGGAGTATTATCTTGTTATTTTTTGGACATACCGACACGTTGGGTGGCCGGGTATCGTGCTGATGAGTATTATCTTGTTATTGGTTTGGACATACTGACACGTTGGGTGGCCCACGGGTATGCTTCCACTATGGGTGTCATCTTGTTATCTCCTTTGGGCATACCGACACGTTGGATGGTCTACGGGTATGGGCCCACTAGGACAGTTCTAGGGCCATGCTTATACCGAGGTGAGATGCCGGGGCATGCGGTCATTGTGCGGGTTAAATTCCCGGGTTGTATTTGTGTGATGATTTTACGGGCATGAGTCCCTGACTTGACATGACTGCTTATATGTTGTGTAATGTATTTTGGTTATCATACATGTCTCCTGCTTTTATTGACTATTATGATTTCATTTACAGTATTTTGATTTCATACTTGGTACTGTTGTAATCGACCTCCTTCGTGCGCTCATGCGCGAGTTGAGGTACATAGCTTGCTGATCCGCACTCTTAGGATCGTTGTTCAGTTCTCGGAAAGCTCCATATCTCCGGAAGCTTGTCCTGTGGTACGGTTCCCTGAAGTTGTAGACTTTTGTACATTCAGGGGCATGGCGGGGCCCTGTCTCGTCATTATTGTTATAAAATTCTTAGAGGTCTGTAGCACTGTTGTGGGCAGGGTTGTAAAGGATGTAATTGTTCAAGTTTTCATTTATGTACAAAGAGGTAACCGTTTGGGTTAGCCTGTTTTCTTATTTCACTGTTTTTCTTTCATGAGTTTTTATTTCCGCTGATTTTCTCTGATGTTGTATCACTAGGGTGCCCGGGGTAAGGCACCAGTCGCGGACCCGAGGTCGGGTCGTGACAAACTCAGAGGGGATTACACGTCTAACCGGACGTGTACAATTTTTCCCCACAATAATACTACAAGTCTACTGTAAATACAGTCCAATGTAAATACAGTTCAATTCTTATCAATATTCATTCTATATATAGTATACTCAACTATACATTACTACAACCTGTAATTTCCAATTACAATAGGGGGATAAAGATCATTACCTCGATAAGCCCAAAATTATCCAAGTTTTATAAGTCGATCTTGAGCAACGTTTAGCTCCTAATCCTTACGCTCCAACCCGCTCCAAGCAACCCTTAGAAGTTTCTAAACAACTTCTCTTAACACTTCATCCAACTATGAAGATTTTCCTAGGGTTTCATTTTTGCGACTATTGGAATAAAGTAGTATTTTCGGGCTCTTAGTATAAAGATAACTTTGGATTACTACAAGGGATTTTACGCTAAGGTATATGGGATTATAACAATACTTGAAAAAATTCTTTCACAAGAGGGGGGGGGGGGGGGTGTTGGACGAGAACCACAAAGGGAGGGAGGGAGAATTTTTCCTTGGAAAATTATTTCAAGTGTGGGATGAATAAAGTCTTGCACTTAGGGGGGGTATCTATAGAGAAATCAAAGGCCAAGATCAAGGCAAGTGTATTGTGAAGATTGGGTCCATGTGTGAGTGGAGTCTTCCAACCAAGTGTCCACCACAACAATGAGACATGTGGCTAGCCACATGTCTCAAAAAAACGTCCAAAGCCACCCTTAATTTCGGCCAATAGGGCCACATGGGGGTGACACGTGTCGCCCCCCTACTCGTCCAAAATATTTCATCTCCCGAAAAATATCCGTAATGCCAAAAATCCAAAAATAAAGTGGTCCCCACAAAACCGTAAATTTTCCCCGTGGGCCCCACGTGACCAATTCCGAAAATAAAATTCCATAATTCTCAAATATTCTAAAAAGTCCGAATACCAAATCTGGGAATCCAATTCCCATTAACGAACCTTTTTCCTTCACAAAATCCGAAAACTTTTCCGTCGAAAAAATCACATCTTTCTTCCTTTCCAATTTTAATGTCGTATTCTCGTATGTACGTCCTCATATACATACCCTGGAACTACGGGGTGTAACATAATAAATACAAGTCTGAAATAGAAATGTCTTGGAAAGATAACAAGAATAGGAAAATAAAAAAGAGGGAGATCCAGGGTTGTTGATGAAATGATGTGGCTCACCCTGAAGTCTCCAAGATGTAGCCACGGATGTCAACCACTAGGCCCAGAACTAGTAGAAGGAGCTAGATCTGCATCCAAATAAAGATGCAGCAAGTGTAGTATGAGTACACAACATACCTCTGTAGGTATCATAGACCGACAACGATGAAAGATATTGTAATATATATAAATGTAAGCACATATCATGTAATGTATATAAATGGATAATTAGATAAGCACATATCATGTAATGTATATAAATGATGATGTATGTAATGCATGAATGCAGATCACTATTCATCAACCTACTATACACATGATACTGAACGTTTCCATATAGCCATGACCTATGTGGGACTCCGTGAGGTCTATATATCGCTTACGACCATCAGGTATGATCACTCAAAATGGTATAGCCTCATATCATATCAAATCATCTCATTGTCAACTCATTTACATCGATTCGTCTACCTTAATTTCTGGTCTTATCGGACCAACAACGTATAACATCAAGATCTATTTCAGTAACAGTATTAGTATGAATAAGTAAATGCATGCGCGTAAGTAAAATAATTATCATGGAAGTATAAGATGAAGGGTCATGTACATAAGAGATGAATAATCAAGTGACTTAATACCATCAATTTCACAATGATTCCAAAGATTAATCCTTTCATGTATAGAATACAAAGTGTGATGAGATAAATCAATCAAATACCAAGTAGGAGTTCAATGAAGCTATCATAGCCCACATAACAACTGTCAATACCAATCTAACTGGAATTATATCCAACACAATACACTGGTACCCACCCAAGTGCTCATCACACTCACTAAGGTGGGACCCCCATCACAACCAATACCCTCAATAATTGTTTAGCCATACATGCTTTTATCGGAGTCTAAAAAGTAAGTCGTATCCTACCTCATTACCGAGTAGGTGCAACAAACTATCACGCCAAGGCCTTGCCTTTAAAAAGCGCTTTCAAACGATTGTAGTCTATTATAGATTATACGTTAACACACAGTCTAAAGAAAGATATCCAGTAATCGAATCACTGTTCGCGACCCAGGATTCTATTTTATCATCAATCCACTTCTAAACTAAAATGCAACTCAAAAAGTGACCCCGAGCCCACGAGGGAAAAATCAAAAATTTAGTTTATAAACATGTTGTCCATAGTCTAAATAGTCATATCTTTAAGTTTGATTGAAAACTAATCACAATTAGTTCTTCAATTGCACTATTTATAAAAATCTCCAATTTGGGATAACCTAATTCTCATATAGAAATCGTGGATTTAAATTAAAAATTCAAGTCTAATAATAGTTTCCCATGGATTACATAATCTAAATCTAAAGATCAACATAAAAAACTAAATCTTGGCACAAGTTTCATGAACAAACCATTTTAGCAACTTGGGTTAAAACCCTAGACTTTCCTACCCAAAACATGATTCTATTCAACAATAATGAAAGGAAACATGGTAAAACAATTAATTCAAGGTTGAAATCTTAACCCCAAAGAGAAATGGTCGAAACCTCTTTCATTCTCCCCCAAACTGAGCTTAGAAATGAAATGGATCAGGAATAAAGTCTAAAATTGAACTTGGGTATTTAAGATTCCGATGACAGCGATTTCATCTTATGCAGATCATTCCACGCAGAAGCGGCCTCGTATTTGTGGAAAAATGGCTGCAAGAGCGGTCTTCACTTATCAGACAAAAAGGCGCAGGAGCGGGTCAAGGTCCGTAGATGCGGCCTCGCACTAGCGCCAAGGGTTCCTCAGAAGTGGCGCTTCCTAATCCCACAATCTCTCGCATATGTGGACCAGCTTCCGAAAAATAGGCTTCTCAGGTGCGGCCAAATCTCACGAGGGTGATTACACCATAAACAACAATTAAACAAAAATAAGAAATTTGCATCCAACACCCGAAACTCGTCTGAGACCTTCCGAATCCAAACCAAATATGCTACCTGAGTGTAAACGATGCTATGGACTTGCTCGCTCACACAAAATATCATTCCAACAATGCTATGACTCATTTTCCACAAATGACCCTCAGTTTTTTTAAAATTTATAATTAGACAATAAGGACTCAAAACACACTCGAACACCTCGGGAGACGAACCAAAGACTCGACCAACTCATCAATAATATTCCGGACCTACCGGAAGTGACAAAACTCAAAAATGAACTTGTTTACTCAAAAATCAACTTTTAATCAAAACTTTCCATTTCAAAACTTCCAAGTTAGATCTTCCTCCCAAATCTTATTCATTTCACCCTGAAAAACGTGCCATTTATCCCTGCAAGTTACAAACACTGAAAAAGTCTACGGAAAGGGTAATTTGGTCAAGATAGGGTGATATGCCTAAAACGACTGAACTAGTAGTTACAATTATGAAATATTATCCCATTTAATTAAATAAATTCAGATTTTGATGGAATAAAATATTGATCATTTTAAAATTGAGAGTTTAAGAAATTACTTGTAAAATTATCTTTGCTTTAATTTTAAAAATTATAATTATTGATCAGAATAATTTTGTAAAATTATTTTTGTCTCGTAAAAAGTATAGTTTACTCCATTAATGACACGGGAATCCTGGATGATTAAATAAAATTATTGAATGATAAAAATTAGGTGTCAAAAATTTTTCTGTTTGCTGTGACATATCAACTAGCAATGGTCTTCCTACTCCTATCGTCATTGAAAATACAGCCTCTCTAGCGAAAAAAGCTTGGAGGGAGATCTGGAAAACCTATCGAAGCCAAAGCTACAGAAGGTTCCTCTGATGGTTTGAACCAATTATGTCAAATTAACGGTCCATTTGACAATATCTAGCATGTATTGTCACGACCCGTTCCGGGGCCCGTGACTGGTGCCTTACCCGGGCACCCAAGTAGTCATACATCAGAGTAATCAGCGGAATATAAAAACAAGACAGGAATCAATATGAAAAGAAAACAGTTTATCTGAGAAAACGTCGCCTTTCGGCATATATATATATATCAAAGTTTGCGCTACATCCCAATCGCATAATAGGACTACTGCACTTCTGGAAGTAGACAACTATGGCGGGACAGGCCCGCCATACCCCGAATGTACATATATCTACAACACGTGGAGAACCATACCAAAAGTCGAGCCTCGGAGAAGATGGAGCTCACGACACCAAAGTAGAGATCCTAAGGATGTGGATCTAGCACTGCTTTCCCTTACTGCGGCATGAACGGCCCAAGGAGGTCGAGACAACAGTACTAAGTATGTGAAATCGTAAAATCGAAATGAAATCAAGTGTCTAAAACCATTTGTAAATACAATCAGTTAAACTGCACATAGTGTCACAACATAAACAAGAGCAAAATAGATATACTGTAACTGGTCTTTTCTAGGCCGCTAATGATCGAGGCAAGGCCAATCGCCCATAGTATCATTATGCGTGCCTAATCTCGACTTCCGCGGCAAGCATAGGTCACATAGACCGCATAGGCCGTATAGACCGCGACGGGGTAGCTAGCCCGTACCCTCACGGACTTCGCGATCCGCATAGTCACATAGACCGCATAGTCACGCATCGCATAAGGCACTCTCGTGACGGGATAATACACCGGAATGATCAATCCGAACTCCGCGACTCGCATAGTCACACAGACCGCATAGGCCGTATAGACCCGCATCAAGGGTGGCAAGCCCTCGATATAACAAGTCAAGGGGGTATGTGATATAATAACAGTACAATGGTCTTAACGTTTAACAACGTAAGCACAACAAGAATAATCCCCTTACACAACAACACAAGACACTAACACACGTAGCATCATAACATGGTTACTTATCAAAGCATCTTACTATACTTTTCAGAAATCAATACAAGACTTTCATAAACAAATAAGTAAACCGTTCCTTTTATCATTCTTAAGTCGTTATACCTAACTCCCCATAAAGCTGGTATAACTCTTAAGCTTTTAAAACCAAGTATTACTCTTCTGTTAAAAATGATTCAATATTCTTTTGAAATACTTCAAGATTCTTATTATTAGACTCAAGTAAAACCATGTTCAGTTAACACACGTACGTCTACCGTACTATATATATACTTTAAAATATCATGCTCAAGGGTATAGGAAGAATCGCATACCTTCTCTGAAATCCACCGCCAAGTCGAATATGTCGGCGCAGAATCAACCTATAATAGTCGACACGCCTATCAATGTCTAGACTACTCGTAGACTATTTTAAGCAGAGGGTTCTTTATTCTACGGAAAATTGGGCAAGACTTCCTACCCGTCAAGCTACACAAGTCTCATGTAGATACAGTCCCATGTAAGTCTGATTCAATTCTTCTTCTGTTATACCCTTCTACTGTGATTACAGTTCAATTCTATTCTTTAATATCCTTCTATATCTTATACTCAAGTCTTAACTATTCTTATATGTAATATCCAATTACGATAGAAGGACAAGAGTATTTACCTCGATAAGCCCAAAATTATCCAAGTTAAATGTCGATCCTGAGCAAGGTTTAGCTCCTAATCTGAACGCTCCAATCCGCTCCAAGAAACCCTTAGAAGTTTCTACACAACTTCTACTTACAACTTCAACAATGAAGTTTCTCCTAGGGTTTCGTTTAGTGACTAATGGAAGTATAGTAGTATTTCTGGGCTTTTAGTATAGGGGTGACTTTGGAACTACTACAAGGGATTGGCTAAGGTATTTAGGGGATAGTAATAATACTTGAGAGTATTTTCTACCAAGGGGAGGCCTTAGCCGAGACTACTAGGAAGGGGAGAGAGGTGTTTCGCTAAGCTCACTCAAGAGGGGGAGAAGATGGCTTGACGAAACTACAACTAGAAGGGGGAGGATTTTAAGACTTGGAAAGTTGATTTGTGGATGAAGAATTCATCAACTCGCGGGTATTTATAGGGCTTTCAAGGGCCAAGATGAAGCCAAGTGGTAGGCAAGTGTATGGTGGAGATTTGCACAAGTGCACCCTATCCTACTCCACAAATCCTCACAAACATTGACCCAAGTTTTAGGCCACAAACAAGCCACAAAACCATGCCAATCGCCCAAGGTTCCGCCTCTTTGCGTCACTGAGGTGACAAGTGTCACCCTCTCGTTGGTCCAAAATGTTTCATCTCTCGGAAAAATCCGCAAAAATTAAAAATGACATAGCCGTAATTTACCCTACGCAAGTTTTGGAAAACGCTTCGCCTGAAAAACCATCCGCTTCGTGGTCAGTGCACAAATTTCGGCCCATAGTGCCTAACTTAAGGCTAACTTAGACGTATGCCCCACGCATATACTCTAGAAATATGGGGTATAACATTCTCCCCTCCTTAGAAACATTCGTCCCGAATGTTCCTTCCCAAGACAGATAACGATAAGGTTTCTCATAACCTAAACAGTTTGCAAATGCCTCACATGGCCATAATACAACACTTAAGCAAATATGTCAATGAAAATTTACAAGTAGGAAAGTGAGTTACCTGGAGGTGTGGGGAATAGGTGAGGATACTTCTGCCTCATGTCCTCCTCAGCTTCCCACGCCATCTCCTCCTCGAGCTCGTTCCGCCACAAGACTTTGACGGCCACGCCCCGTCCGCAGACGCCTAACCCGACGATCGATTATCGCTATGGGAATCTCCTCATACGATAACCCTCGGTCACCGACATCGCTCATCGGATGCACTCTAGATGGATCCCCGATACATCTCTCAAAGATAGAAACATGAAAACCGATGCACCGCCTCCGTGCCTGACGGCAGATCCAACTCATAGGCAACCTTGCCTACCTCGCGACAACTGACACGCCCAATGTACTGGGCCGAGTTTCCTTTCTTCCGAATCTCATCACACCCTTCATGGGTGACACCTTCAGAAAACCCAATCATCAACCTCGAACTCTGATGCCGACGACGATGATCTGCATATGACTTCGCCGACTCGAGCCGCCAAGAATCGCCTCCCGATAAGCTTCACCTTATCCATCGCTCGCCGCACCAACCGTCCTACTAATCGTACTTCGCCACATCAAACCAGCCTTATCGATCCGCACTTCTCCCATACAAGGCCTCATAAGGCGCCATCCGAATACCGGAGTGGTAGCTATTATTATACGCAAACTCAACTAGAGGCAAATGATCCTCCCACTACTTCGAAATCAATAACACAGCTCGCAAAGATATCCTCAAGAGTTCGGATATTGCCCGCCCGTCCGTCTGTCATTCGAGGATGGAATGCGACTGTGCTCACTCGCATCCCTAGACCTTTCGAAAGACCTCCGGAAGTTAGCCGTAAACCGGCTCCTCCATCAAATGATAGAAATAGGACTCCATGCACCGACGATCTCTGATGTAAAGTCCGCATAATCCTCACCAAAAGTCGCCCCGACGGAAGAAAGTGGGCTGATTTCACACCATCGACGATAACCCAAATAGAATCATGCTTCCTGAGTGCGAGGTAATCCTATGATAAAGTCCATGTTGATCACCTCCCACTTCCGTGCGGGATCTCTATCGTCGCAACAAACCACCGTGCCTCGTGCTCTACCTTCACCTGCTGACAACACGGGCACTGAGCCACAAACTCTGCAACGTCCCTCTTCAAGCCATCCCACCAATACACAGATCTGAGGTCGTGGTACATTTTGGTCGACCGGATGGATAGTAACGCTGCGCCGTGTGCTTCTAGAACTCCGCCAAGTCCTGCAATATCTGGAACACACAACCTGCCCTCAAACCTTAGCACCCCATCAGGTGCTACCTCAAAAGGACCCTTCCCATCATGAAGAATCGTATCACGATACCGCGTCAAAACTGGATCCTCAAAATGTTGCCTCTTCACCTCCTCGACGATGGAAGACTCGGCAACCTCTCGAATTCGAACCCCACTGCTATCAGAATCAATCAATTGGACTCCAAGGCTCGCTAGCTGATGTAAATCGCGAACCATGCCCCTCCTCTGCCGCACATCCGATAGGCTACCCATCGACCTACGACTAAGCGGCATCCGCCACAACATCGCCTTCCCGGTGGTACAGGATATCGACATCGTAATCTCGAGCGTTCTAACCACCGCCTCTCGCCGTAAGTTCAGCTCCTCCGCCGAAGATATACCGAGGCTCTTGTGGTGCGTATAAATATCCACATGAACCCCATACAAATAGTGCTCCGCATCTTCAAGGCGTGAATCACCGCTAACTCCAAATCATGGGGGTAGTTCCTCATGCTTCTTAAGCCGCCGGATGCGTATGCTATAACCTTACCTAGCCGCATCAACACACATCCGAGCCCGACGCCGACGATCACAATACACTACATAACCGTCTCGACCTCCGAAGAGTAAGAACGAGGCGGTCGCCGCCTCCTTCAAGAATCGAAACCCCGCCACAAGCATCACCATCAAACTTAGCCGCTTTCCGAGTCAGCCTAGTCAATGGTGCAGATAGAAGCAAACTTCCACGAACCGCCGATAGTAACTCGCAAGGCCTAAAATCGCGCACATCCGCCGGAGTAGTAGGTCTAGGCCAACTCCTAATCGCCTCGATCTTGGCAGATCCACCCGAATGCCATCACCCATAATATGCCCAAGAAAAGCCACCGGTTAACCAAAACTCACATTTGGAAAACTTGGCGCATAAATCGCTGGTCTCGAGAACTCTCAAGACAGCCCTCAAATGCTCCGCATGCTCGCTCGAGCGAATAAACCAAGATGTCATCAATGAATACTATCACAAACGTATCCAAAAATGGCTTGAACACTCGGTTCATCGATCCATAAATACCACGAGCATCGTCAACCCGAAAGACATAACCTCGAACTCATAATGCCCGCATCGGTCCGAATGCGATCCTAGGGATGTCCGACTCTCGACTCGCACTGATGATAGCCCGATCGCAGATCAATCTTGAAAACATCTCGCACTCGCAATCGATCGAACAAATCATCAATCTCGGGAAGGGGTATTCGTTTTAATGGTCACCTTGTTCACCGTAATCAACACACATGCGCAGCTGGCCCCGCCCTTCTTCTTCACGAACAATACCGGCGCCTCGTGGAGAAACACTAGGCCTGATGAAGCCCTTCTCCAGCAAATCTCTCAGCTGGTCCTTCAACTCTCTCAACTCGGCAGGTGCCATTCTGTATGGCGGAATGGAAATAGGCCGAGTGTCTGGCAACACATCTATACAAAACTCAATCTCCCTCTCAGGAGGGATACCTGGGAGGTCGTCTGGAAACACATCTGGGAACTCTCTGACTACTGGAACTGACTGAAAATCTGGTACCGCAGCCTCAGTATCAAACACCCGAATGAGATGGTAGATATACCCCTTCTGCACCATCTTCCTAGCCTTGAGGTAGGAAATAAACCTACCCCTCGGCGATACAGTGTTCCCCTCCCACTCAACAACCGGCTCCTCAGGAATCGAACTGCATTCACTCTCTCCCTGCAGTCTACATTGGCGTAGCAAGACGCTAGCCAATCCATACCCATGATCACATCGAAATCAGTCATATCCAACTCTATCAAGTCGGCTAGGGTCTGACGACTGCATATGGTCACTGGACAAGCCCTATATACCCGCCGAGCTACCACCGAATCACCCATCGCGTAGCTACTCGAAAGCGGTCCATGGACTCGTGCTCATCCCTATCCTACTAGCAATAAGGGAGATATATGATGAGTAGAACCCGGATCTATCAAGGCATACACGTCACAACATGAAACCGATAAAGTACCTGTGACGACATCAGGTGAGGCCTCCTGGTCCTGCCGGCTGGACAAGGCATAAATGCGGTTCTGAGGACCGCTAGAATTGGGACCCGCGCCATGACCTCGCCGCACTGCCGCCCATGAGTACCTCGCCTCCGGGAGAGTAATCAGAGGGATGAAGAAGACCGGCGAAAGACCAGTAGGTCGACCCTACCACTGGGCCGCGCTTGGCCTGACAGTTCTCGATAATGACCTGCCGCCACAAGTGTAGCAAACTCCCAAGTAGTACTACAACTCCTCGAATGGAATCTACCCCATCGGACACACCGAGCGGACTCGATCGGTTAGCACCCTTGCCACCGAAGTCAAGTCCCGGGCCCCGACCGCCTCAATACTCGGGCCGCACCAAATGATGTAGGAGTGCTCGAGCCGGCCGTGGTGCAAATCTAGACGTCACGAGGCCGCCCACCCCGAGAGCTACCAAAAGATCCGCCGTCTCGCCTTCTTCTCGCCGCTGATATCTGCCGACCCGTCTCTACGCCTCGCATCCAAGTGCATGAGCTCGCATACGTAATGTCCATGCTCGGCAAGAGCCACACCCGCACAAGACTCGCCATATAATCATCTAGCCCTGACGTAGCGGTGTACTGTTGTCACGACACCGACTCGGTCATGATCGGTGCCCTACCTGGGCACCCTGTTCAGGTATACATCAGAGAATAGCAGCGTAACATACACAACATAAACACATGTGTAACTATAAAACATCCCGGGCTAGCCGATAAGTGCCGCTTTCCAATATATATAACAAAATCAAAAGTACAACATCGCTTCTACATTTCAACCACATATGTGAATACGCACTCTAGAATAACAATGGCGTGATGTGGTTCGCCATACCCCGAATGTACATAAATCTACAACACCAGGGGAAAGGACTGTACCAAAAGAGACAAGCCTCCGGATAAATGGAGCTTCTGACGCCTGATAAGTGATCCTAAGAATGAGGATCCACCACCGCTACCCTTTCTCGCAAGATGAACGCAACCCGAGGACGGGGTCGATCAATATGTACCTAGTATGTAAAACTAGAAAAATACTGTAATTACATCACAAGTCTAAATCAAATCCGGAGACATGTATGATAATCAAATTACAGTACCCTGTGCATTACTAACAATGAGATTAAAAATAGGTATATACTTACAACGAAAAATAGGATTGGAATCCTACTCCTGGACTATTTCACCCGCATAGGTCCAGTGGACCCGCGTGAGGTATTCCTCGCATGGGACTATTTCACCCGCATAAGCCCCACGACTCGCACGAGGTATTCCTCGATAGGCTGGACCCGCCCGCATGGGACTATTTCACCCGCATAAGCCCTTACAGACTCGCATGAGGTATTCCTCGCATCGTGGGTAGCAAATCCACGGAAATATGCAATGCCACAATCCCGGGGAATGACCCCGCAACGAATAATATATCACTAGCCCAAATCCGGCTATCACACATAACATAAGCACTACCGACTTATCATACAATATGTAAGCAAGTTAAGAAATCCCCTAACTTCTTACTATTCTTGTTTAGAAACACTCTCATTTTAGTTTACCTAAGGCACTAACATGTCTTTTATAAAAATCCTGAATTTAACCCAAGTACTACGACTTCTACTCTTTAAAACAATGACTCTTTTAGTAGAAAACTTCCAAGATACTATTAATCCTAGTATCAAGTCCAAATTACATTTCAAGGTAAGTCACAACACCCTTAGAAATAAAGTTAGGTTTCTAAATCAAGTTGACTCATTTTCTTATAAAACCTTAGGCAATTGATACCTTAAATTGAATTGCCTTCCATTAAATCAAGCCATTTACCTTTCCATAAAGCCAATATAACCAACTCCCATAAAGTCGTTATATTCACTTTATACCTTAGTCAAGTACCATTTCCTATCCAAGGGCTTATACGTTTAAAACGAAACAAGTATCACATACTTTAAAACTCTTCAAGTCCCTTAACCTTAATAAAACTTTAAGACATCCTTAGTATTTTCAAAGAAGTGAGTTAATCTCCTAACTCACCCGTCTTGGCATTTCATAAAGCTAGTAAAGAATGTCAAAGTTCAGATGTCTACCGTACTATGTACGTGAAACTAGTCATGCTCAAAGATAGGAAAAGTTCTACATACCTCGCCGGGTCAAACCACTTGCCAAGTACAAAGTCCCGCCCGTAGTATTTCAACCTATAATATTCACAATACGTCTATTAAGGCCTTACTTCAAACGTAGAATATTATAAGTGTCAAGTCGCTAAATCCTACGGAAAATCTGACAAAGACCTCCTTTGTTTTTACTAACTTTGCCACCTTTTTCAAGGCCGAATACAATAACCAAACACGCCACATTTAAGGCACAATCAAAGCAATTAATCAATAGGGGATTACACGCCTACTAGACGTGTAAAATTCCGCCCCACAAACGATAACAAACTAATACAAACTATAAGTCCAAATTCGGCCACCTTGAGTTCAACAATACCAATTCTTAACCAATTTCCATTTCAATCCAAATTGGTAGCATAACATGATATCAAGTCGCATTTGATTATAATAACCATAATCTTCAAGTAAGTAACATGAGACGATTTCTAATAAACGACCAATTAGTAATCCAATTTTCAAGTGGCTTGTATAACATTTCGGAATTAGCTACAAGCAATGCATAATATTTATAGCTTCAACCTATCAACTTCATGCTAGCAACAAGTAAAGCTAACAACAACAATATAAATATGTAATCTTGTAACACCTTTAAAAGACAAGATTATACCTTAACGATTCTTAATCCAACTCCAATCCGAAGTCGCTCCTTAGTAGTTTAGAGCCTCTCCAAGACACTTCAATCCGCTTTTTGAGACCCTTAGAACAACACCAACAATTATCCTTCAAATCTCCAAACAAAACCTAGAAAGACAACTAGGTTTTCGTTTTGCGACTAACCCGTAAACTCTCTTTTTCCAAGACTTTTCTATTGAGATGTGTTTACAATACACCTAAGAACCTTGGTTTAAAGTATGGAGCTAAATGGATCACAAACAAAGATTTTTTTTTTATATGGAACCCGAGAGCTCAAGCTCTATGTTCATCCAATTTTTCAAGAAATTTTCTAAGTGTTGGCACTAGTAGTGCTACTAGTAGTAATATAAAGGGTCATGGAGGGACAAGATGCAACCATTTGGGTGGCTAGGATGAAGTCTTTCAAAATATCAAGACTAGTTGACCCTTTGACTTAGTCAAAATTCTCAAGCTACACTTGCAAGACTTTAGTCATCCAAGACTTATGGTAAATGACCATATTGGCCATGCCTAAATCGACCAAGGCATCAATAAGGGGGGGTAACACGTGTCGCCCTTCCATTCGTCACAATAATACGTTTTCCGACAATTCCATAATTTCCGATAAATTTTTACAAGTCTCAAATCTTAACACTTGTGAGTTCTTACTTACGTTCTTAAAACATGTCCCAGAAATACGGTGTAACATTCTTCCCCCCTTAGAAACATTCGTCCCCGAATGTTCTTTCGGAGTCAAACTTATAATTAGCGACATAGTTTCCTTTCACAACCCCGACATACCAAAAATGCCACACATGGCCACATAAAAGCATTTAAGCAAAAGAGATACATCAATTAAAACTTGACAAGTAAGGGAAAATGAATTACCTGAAGGTATAGGAAATAAGTGAGGATACTTCCTCAACATGTCCTCCTCCGCTTCCCAAGTCATCTCCTCCTGCTATCATTTCTCCACAGACTTTGACGGAAGCTACATCATCGTCCGATAGCTCGACCGCGATCGAGTATCGCTATGGGACTCTCCTCAAACGATAACCCTTCTGTCACCTGGACCTCACTAGTAGGAAAAACTCTCGCTGGATCTCCGATACACTTCCGCAACATAAAAACATGGAAGACCGGATGTACCGCCTCTAACTCTGATGGCAGATCCAACTCGTAGGCAACCTTGCCCACTCTACGAACGACCGTAGGCCCAATGTACCTGGGCCGAAGTTTCCCCTTCTTACCGAATCTTATCACACCCTTCATGGGTGACACCTTCAAGAAGACCCAATCGTCTACCTGAAACTCCAAATGTCGACGCCGATTATCCGCATAAGACTTATGCCGACTCGAAGCCGCTATCGCTTCTCTCGATAAGCTTCACCTTATCCACACCGTATCAAGTCCGCCAACTAATCAGACTCGCCACGCCGAACCAACCAATCGACGATCTACATTTCCGCCATATAAAGCCTCGTATGGGCGCCATCTCAGATATCGGAATGGTAGCTGTTGTTGTAAGCAAACTCCACAAGAGGCAAATGATCCTCCTAGCTACCACTGAAATCAATCACGCAGGCTCGCAGTATATCCTCAAGTTGTCGATAGTGCGCCCGCCCGCCACCCGAGGATGAAATGTTGGCCGAGACTCACCTGTCCCTAAACCCTTCCGAAAGACCTCCAGTTAGCCAGAACCGGGCTCTCTATCGATATAATCGACACCGAACACCGCAGCCTCACTATCTCTGATGTACACCGCATAGTCTCACCAAAACGCCGCCCCGATCGAAGGAAATGGGCTGATTTCGCCACCACAACAATAACCCAAATGGAGTCGCATTTCCTCCGAGTACGAGGTAACCTCAGAACAAAGTCCATGTTGATCACCTCCCACTTCCAAGTCGGAATCTCAATAGATCGCAATAATCCACCGGGCCTCCGTGCTCGACCTTAACTCGCCGGGCAATTAGGACATCAGGCAACAAAACTCGCCACGCCCCTTCGTGCCATCCCACCAATACAAACATTCGAGGTCATGGTACATCTTGGTCGACCGGATGAATAGAATATCGAGCGCCGTGTGCCTCTCCTGCGGCCGACGGTTCTCGATACATCGGAACACACAACCGCCTCAAATCTCAAAGACTTATCAGCGCTACTCGAATAGACTCTTCCTCCCAAGAGTCGCATCTCGATACCGTATCAACACTGGGTCCTCAAATCGCCGCTTCTTCACCTCATCAACGATGGAAGACTCGGCAACCTCACGAACCCGCACTTACTATCGCTCGGTATCGATCAATCGAACCCCAAGGCTCGCTAATCGGTGGATCTGACGACCATGTCCTCGCCTCCGGCCGCACTTCGATGTGCTCCCATCGATCTACGACTAAGGCATCAAGAACTACGCTGGCCTTCCCGATGGTATAGAATATCAACATCATAATATTTCAAAGAACTCTAACCACCGCCTCTCGCCTCGTGTTCACTCTCGCTCAAGATATACTCGAGGCTATGGTCTGTATAAATATCCATGAACCCCATACAAATAATGTCTCCAAATCTTCAAGGCATGAATAATCGCGCCAACTCTAAGTCATGGGTAGGATAATTCTCTCATGCTTCAGAATCGCCGGAAGCATAGGCTATAACCATGTCGTGGCCGCATCAAACACACCCTAGCCCGATACCCGAGGCATCACAATAGATCACGCACTGCCTAACCCTCGGGAAGAGTAAGAACTGGGTCAGAGTCAACCTTTCCTTCAAAGAATCGGAAACCTTCTCGCAAGCCTCTCGCCCATCGGAACTTGGCCGCTTTCCGAGTCACCTAGTCAATCTGCTGAAATCAAGCAACCGCTCCACAAACCTACGATAATAACCCGCCACCCTAAGAAATCGCGCACTCCTCGGAGTAGTAGGTCTCGCCAAGACTTGATCGCCTCAATCTTTGCCAGATCCACCCGAACACCATCGCCCCAATAATATGCCCCAGAATGCCATCGAGGCCAACCAAAACTCACACTGGAGAACTTGGCGACAATCGCGGCCCGAGAACCCCAAGTATAGTCTCAAGTGATCTGCATGCCTCGCTCGTCCGCGAATAAACCAGATGTCATCAATAAACACTATCACAAATGTGTCCAAAATGTCTTGAACACCCGCTCATCAAATCCATAAACACCGCTGAGCGCTTGGTCAAACCGAAGACATAACCCTAAACTCATAGTGCCCATATCGGGTCCCGAATGCGCTTTGGGATGTTCGCCTCTCGAACTCGAACTCGATGATAACTGCATCGCAGTCTATCTTTGAGAAACACCTCGCACTCGCAATCGGTCAAACAAATCATCAATCCCGGGAGGGGGTACTATTCTTGATGGTTACCTTATTCACCGTCAGAATCAACACACATACGCAGCGCCCCATCTTTCTTCTTCACGAACAAAACCGCGCTCCCTGTGGAGATACACTAGGCCCGATAAAGCCTTTCTCCAAAGAAATCTTTCACTAGTCCTTTAGCTCCCAACTCAAGAAAGCATCCTGTATGGCGGAATGGAAATAGGTCGAGTGTCCGCAACGTGTCAATACAAAACTCGATCTCCTCTCGTGAGGATACCCAAGATCATCCGGGAACACATCCGAAACTCCTAACCATCGGCATCGATCAAGAACTGCACCTCACCGTGACGAATACCCAACGGATGATAGATGTACTTCTTCGCATCATCTTCCTAGCCTTGAGGTAAGAAATAAACCTACCTCTGGGCGATGTGTTTCCTCCACTCGATAATCGCTCGCCAGAAATCGGAACCGAACCAACTGTCCCTACGCTAACATTGGCATAACAAGAAGCCAACCACCCATACCCATAATGACATCAAAATCGTCATCTCCACTCTATCAAGTTCGCGCGGTCCGACGATCAGAATAAATACCGACAACCTCTATACACCCGCTCAGCTAACACCGAATCACCCACTAGCGTAGCTACCTCAAACGGCTCTATCGACACCGGCTCTATCTCGATTCTACCCGCAATAAGAGGGGACATATAGGACAAGGTAGAACCTGGATCTATCAAAGCATAAACATCACGCGAAATCAATAATGTACCGCGACGACGCCGTGGAAGCCTCCCGATCTGGCGGCCGGGCTAGAGAATATATGCGGTTCTGGACCGCTAGAATCGAACCACCACCACGACCTTCTACCGCGCCCGCCGCCCGTGAGTACTCGCCTCCGGGCGCATAACCACGTAAGGAGAGAAGACCCAAAGAATCGATCCCGCTTACCGGCTGTATCACCCATGCCGCCTCTGACGGACAATCTCTCTTCAAATGGCCCACCGCCACAAGAGTAACAACCTCGCAGAACACGACACTCGCTGGGTGCGATCTATCAGACGAGCACACCGAGGCGTGGGTGGTCTCGACGGCGAGGATCTCGCCTCCCGAAATCCCAAGCTCGAGCCCGACCGCTTCCCGAATGACCTTGCCGATCAGACCTCCCGCCAGAAACCATGACGGAGCACTCTGGCTGGCCGAAAGTGGACCTGCTCACCTGAGGTTGTCCGCCTCAAATCGCCTCGAGACCACGATGTCCAGCCTCTGGCCGGGCTGCGCTAATCTGGTCCTCCTCTCTATTCTCTATCCTCGCAGCATAGGCTCAGATCTCTAGCAATGTCCATACTGGCCAAGAGCCACCCCCAAGCATGTTGTAATCACATGACGGTCTAGCCCCATCACATATCGATGAACTCTATCCGCCATGTCAGCTACAATAATGTGAGCATGCCTGGCCAATGAGTCAAACTCCAAGCTATACTCCCTGACAGTCCTCCCGTTCTGCCTCAAGGTCAAGAATCGTCTACCCGGCTCTCCTCATCTCAGAGGCAAAAGTGATCCATGAAGGCCTCAGAACTCCTCCCAAACACCGGAAGAAGAGCATCATCACCTCGAAAGCAACCATGACTCAAACCGCTCAACGCAATATCGCCCAACCCAGAAGAGGCTAGCGTAATGCACTGCGTCTCAAGCCCTAAGAACTCGCATGGTCCGTGTAGCCGCCGAATGAACTCCTCGCGATCCTCATCGACCTCGAACCATAACACTCCGGTGGATGACATCCCAGAAAATCCCTAATCCGCAAACCGCCGGCTCTGGGTGGCCGCTCGCTTCGCCGCCGCTACTATATCGGTCAATAACCGACCGCTCGTAGTCTCTATACTCGCACTGGCCGGGAACTGGAGGGTCTGCACGAACCTCGAGCTTCGCCGCTCGACTTTCTAACACCGCCGGCGGCTGAACTCGCCGACCCGCCTACTACCTCGTGCATAACTGCGCTCGATCCGTGTAACCCTCTGAGTACCGCTAGCAGCTCCTGCTGCTGCCTTGCCCTTCTGGGCTCTGGTCGCCTTCCGTGGAGGCATAACTGTTACATAAGATTAGGTCAGAGAGGATTCAACCTAATAAGACAGCTCTACTGCACGATCCTAGAGAAAGAAGAATGGAAACCAATCCTAAATGTCCTGCAGCCTCCTGATTATAGATGTGGTGCACAACACACCGATAATCAAGACTCTACTAGACACGGTCTGTAGACACTTTCCGAGGACTAACTGCTCTGATACAACTTTTGTCAGGACCGACCCCGGTCACGATCGTGCCCTACCCGCACCCTGCTCGTGTATACATCGAGAGAATAGCAAAGGGAACATACACAACATAAACACATGTAACTATAAACATCCTGTGCTAGCCGATAAGGCCGCTTTCCAATATATATAACAAAATCAAAAGTACAACATCGCTTCTACAAATTTCAACCACATATGTGAATACGCACTTAGAATAACAATCGTGGCAGACAGGTTCGCCATACCCCTGAATGTACATAAATCTACAACACCAGGGGAAAGGACTGTACCAAAAGAGACAAGCCTCCGGATAAATGGAGCTTCTGACACCTGATAAGTGATCCTAAGAATGAGGATCCACCACCGCTACCCTTTCTGCGGCATTTAACGCAGCCCCGAGGACGGGGTACACAATATGTACCAAGTATGTAAATCGAAAATATCGTAATTACATCACAAGTCTAAATCAAAGTCTGAGACACGTATGATAATCAAATTACGCACTGCGGCCTTACTAACAATGAGAGTAAAAATAGGTATATACTTACAACGAAAAATAGGATTGAAATCCTACTCCTGGGACTATTTCACCCGCATAGGTCCAGTGGACCCGCGTGATGTATTCCTCGCATGGGACTATTTCACCCTCATAAGCCCTTTCGAACTCGCATGAGGTATTCCTCGCATAGGCTGGACCCGCCCGCATGGGACTATTTCACCCGCATAAGCCCTTACGGACTCGCATGAGGTATTCCTCGCATTGTGGGTAGCAAATCCACGGAAATATGCAATGCCACAATCCCGGGGAATGACCCCGCAACGAATAATATATCACTAGCCCAAATCCGGCTATCACACATAACATAAGCACTACCGGCTTATCATACAATATGTAAGCAAGTTAAGAAATCCCCTAACTTCTTACTATTCTTGTTTATAAACACTCTCATTTTAGTTTACCTAAGGCACTAACATGTCTTTTATAAATATCCGGGAATTTAACCCAAGTACTACGTACTTCTACTCTTTAAAACAATGACTCTTTTTAGTAGAAAACTTCCAAGATACTATTAATCCTAGTATCAAGTCCAAATTACATTTCAAGGTAAGTCACAACACCCTTAGAAATAAAGTTAGGTTTCTAAATCAAGTGACTCATTTTCTTATAAAACCTTAGGCAATTGATACCTTAAAATCGAATTGCCTTCCATTAAATCAAGCCATTTACCTTTCCATAAAGCCAATATAACCAACTCCCCATAAAGTCGTTATATTCACTTTATACCTTAGTCAAGTACCATTTCCTATCCAAGGGACTTATACGTTTAAAACGAAACAAGTATCACATACTTTAAAACTCTTCAAGTCCCTTAACCTTAATAAAACTTTAAGACATCCTTAGTATTTTCAAAGAAGTGAGTTAATCTCCTAACTCACCCGTCTTGGCATTTCATAAAGCTAGTAAAGAATGTCAAAGTCTTGTATGTCTACCGTACTATGTACGTGAAACTAGTCATGCTCAAAGATAGGAAAAGTTCTACATACCTCGCCGGGTCAAACCACTTGCCAAGTACAAAGTCCCGCCCGTAGTATGTCAACCTATAATATTCACAATACGTCTATTAAGGCCTTACTTCAAACGTAGAATATTATAAGTGTCAAGTCGCTAAATCCTACGGAAAATCGGACAGCACCTCCTTTGTTTTTACTAACTTTTCCACCTTTTTCAAGGCCGAATACAATAACCAAACACGCCACATTTAAGGCACAATCAAAGCAATTAATCAATAGGGGATTACACGCCTACTAGACGTGTAAAATTCCGCCCCACAAACGATAACAAACTAATACAAACTATAAGTCCAAATTCGGCCACCTTGAGTTCAACAATACCAATTCTTAACCAATTTCCATTTCAATCCAAATTGGTAGCATAACATGATATCAAGTCGCATTTGATTATAATAACCATAATCTTCAAGTAAGTAACATGCGACGATTTCTAATAAACGACCAGGAATAAGAATTTAGTGCGATAATGGGTCGGGTTGAGGCCAGATCGCGGGTCAACCCGCAGCCCGGAATAAGGTGGGGTCAGTTTGAGGTGGTCCCGCTGGGTGATAGGGTCACGAGGATGCAAGGCACAAATCTGATTTATCGTTGTACTGGGTCGTGGATGCGTTCGACCAGAATCGGATCGGGAAGGCCGGGAATGGCCTTAAAGGAAATTGAAGCTAGTAATGACCCAGTAGGTGGTAGTAAATTCAAGGTTTTGGAAGCTGAAGCGATGACTGAAATGTGGTACGTGTACTAGAAAGAATTCGGGTGTACGAGAAGGGTACGACGAGTAAGAAAAGTGTCACGACCCGAACCCGGGCCCGTGACTGGTGCCTTACCCCGGGCACCCTAGTGATACAACATCAGAGTAATCAGCGGAGTATAAAACAATAATCTGAGAAAGTTGCCTTGCGGCATATATAAATATCAACTAGAATAGCATATCCCTTTGTTACGCTTCGCCACAACAAGATTACATACCTCTAAGAGTGACATGACAACAATGGCGGATAGGCCCCGCCATACCTCGAATGTAAGCACCTACTACGACAGGGACTATACTCGATAAACCTCCGAGAAACGGAGCTTCCCAAACGCCGAATTGTGACTCGAGAGCTAGGATCAACGATCGGTGTACCTCAACTCGCGGCATGAAACGCACTTCGGGCGAGGTCAAGCAACAGTACCAAGTATGTGAAATCAAAATATCAGAAATGAAATCATAGTAGTCTATATAAAGCGGAGACATGTATGATAACCAAACTACGTTCACAATAAATAAGGCCATGTCAAGTCGTGACTCACGCCTCAAAGTCATCACTCAAATATAACTATGGGTCTCATGCCCACAACATCAATCATGCCCGTGGAATACCTTCCTCACCGCAGCCTATGATATAAAAGCACCAAGGAATACACATGAACACCGTGTCCCACTGTGTCATCATAAAACCGCACGGGTAAGTACGAAGGCATAGCCGACTACTAAAACCCACAGTACAAACAAGGTCATAAATCAGATCATGAGATCTGTCTGCATCGCACATGATCAAAGCCGCCACTCGCCGCAGATCTAATGCGCGCGTCAGCCACGAACTTCCCGCGACTCGCATAGGCCACTCCAATGGCCCGCATGAGGTATTCCCGCATCGAGGGTAGCTACTCCCGATCCGCCGACTCGCGATCCGCGTGGCCACATGACCGCATGACCATATAGGCCGCACACTAACTCGAACTCGTAGCTCCGCATAGGTCCCCGGACCCACACGAGGTATCCTCGAATCATAGTCACACTGCATCGCTCGAGTATTACCCGCGACGGAGGCGCAACCTCCGGATCATGTCAAGGTGAGTGGTACAATACCAACATAATGGCTGATAGTTAAACAACATAAGCGCGATCGAGGAAAACCCTTTACACAAACATCACAAGATACTAACACACGAGATCCTAACATGTTTACTTATCAAACCAACAAGAAAGTATTACAAGGCTATCACAAACCAACACAATCAAGTTATTCACACAAGATACTTTCTACTTTATGTTAAACAAGTTCGGTTTTTATCCCCAAAGTACTTCATACATTAACTCTTTAAAAGATACGTTACTTTCACAAAAGTCACACAATACCCGTAGTATAAAAATAGAGTGACTATCTTTTAAGTAAACCAAAACACTTCCCTTTGTAAAATCAAGTAACAACATTATTTTCCAAACGTTCAAGTTTGCCTAATTTCAAATGTTCAAGTTTCTCATTTTTCAAAGGTTTCAGAGTTCATAGTTTTAATCCTTTAAAACAATTTGAGAAACATATACCTTATGTGTGAGTAGGTTATTCTTGTTCATAACAATCTTATTACAAAGACCATGATCTAGGAAATGTAATATCATTTTGTCTCATCTTAGCTTCTATGCAGATGGAAGTTTCTACTGGTTTTAATAATACTTTATTAGTCAAAACATTTCCCTTTATTAGCGCTGCTGTGGTTTGTTCGATACTCATTTTGATTTCCGAAATCAGTAAAACATTATTGCTTTTAAAAACCAAGTACTCACACGAATGAGGTTTCACACAAAATTCATATTAATTTAATTAAGTCAAGTCTCTTATCTTTTAAGATCAAGTCTCTTAACTTCTAAAATTAATAAACCATTCTTTTTATCACTCTTAAGTCGTTATACCTAACTCCCCATAAAGCTAGTATAACTCTTAAGCTTTTAAAAGCCAAGCATTACTCTTCTTTCAAAAAGGTTTCTTTAATTCTCTTGAAATACTTCAAGATTCTTATTATTCAGGCTTAAGTCAAAAGACATTGCCGTACAACTACGTTCAATTAACACACGTACGTCTACCGTACTATATATATATTCTTTTAAAATATCATGCTCAAGAGGATAGCATGAATCACATACCTCGCGACGATTATCGACTATTAGCAAAACGCTCCACGGCTGTAACCCAGCTAGCCTTGTCCACCTTTCAAGTAGTACATGCTACTCGCAGAACATTCAACCTATAAAGGTTATACAGTCTATCAATGTCTAGACTACTCGGTAGAATAAATCTAGATACAAGTTTCTAAGGAAAATTGGGCAGCCCTTCCCTACCCGTCAAACTTCACAAGTCTACTGTAATACCGTCCTATGTAAGTACAGTTCAATTCCCTTCTTATATACCTTCCTTGTATATAACTTATACTTAATTCTTATACTTCAATAGTATGCAAACTCAATTACAATAGGGAGACAAGATAATTACCTCGATAAGCCCATAATTATCCAAGTTAAATGTCGATCCTGAGCGACGTTTAGCTCCTACTGGCGCCCAACCCGCTCCAAACAACCCTTTAGAAGTTCTATGCAACTTCTTCTTAATCCTTCAACCGCTATGAAGATTTTCCTAAGGTTTCGTTTTGAGACAAAAGGACATAAGGTAGTATTTCCTGCTCTACGATAGAGGTATCTTTGGAATACTACAAGGTATACTGGCTAAGGTATTTTGGTATAGTAACAATACTTTGGAGAGTATTTTCTACCAAGAGGGGGTGTATTTTATGAGAACAACTAGGCAAGTGGGGTACCTACGCTTAGCACCACTAGGAAGGGTGTGTCTCGCCACACCATAAGGAGTGGTGACAACTCTCGCCAGGGGCCTCACGAAATGGGGGAGGGGTTTTCAAGACTTAAGGAACTGAGGAGTGGATGAAGAAAGCTTCACAAAGGGGGGGGGGGGGGTATTTATAGGGAGTTCAATGGCCAAGATATAGCCAAGTGGGGGGCAAGTGGAGGGCCAAGATTTTCCCAAGTTCCCCCTAGTCCCTACTCCACAAATCCCTCACAAATATCCTACCAACTATGACCCCTAAATCGTGCAAGTTGCCGTCCCACACTCCACCAACTTGAGGGTGACAAGTGTCGCCCTCTCGTTGGTCCAAAATATTTCATCTCTCAGAAAAATCCGCAAAAAATTAAAAATGACATAGCCGGAATTTTCCCTTCGCAAGTTTTGTAAAACGTTTCGTCGAAAAACGATTCTAATCGGGTGTTGTGCACAAAATATTTTCGTCCATGCCTACTTAAAGTTCAAACTTTTCACGCACGCCCCCACGCATATACTGGAAATACGGGGTATAACATTATCCCCTCCTTAGAAACATTCGTCCCGAATGTTCCTTCTAAGTCTCAAAACAAACATGCGCCAGTATAGTCTTCACTGCTATATTTACGAAAACAATCACGCCACGCCTGGCCATCAAATAACACATGCACAAATACTTAATCCAAGTCCACGAGGAATCATCTCTAGTATAACAAAAGCTCCCACCCCAAAGTCTAAAATATACTCCCTTCGCCACTTTCTCTTTACAAACGAAATGATCACATCTGTGTTCTCAACACATGCTCGCCTCTCCCCTTACTCGTACATTCGGACTCTTTCTCATGACTTACCACATTTTCTCTACTGCTTCAGTTTCCAAAATCTCGGGTTTACTATCTCCAACTTGGTCATCATTAACTGGGAACACTCTGGATGGATCTCCGATACTTTCCCGAACATAACAACACGAAAAGATCGACGACGCTCCTAAGTCGGACGACAATGCTAACTATAGGCAACCCGCCTATTCTTCACATGATCCAAAAGGCCCAAAGTAACTCGCTAAGTTTCCTCTGCTTTTCCAAAACTCACACCCTAACCACATTCTGCTGAAACAGGTATGAACCAACAATCTGAACCTTGCCAACATCGAACCAATCGACCGGCAACTTACACTTCCGCCCCTACAAGGCGTCACAAAGCGACATCCGAATACTGAAATGATAGCTATTAAAACACTCCCTCAACAGGAGGCAACCATCCTCACAGCTACCCCTGAAATCCAAACACTGGCCCGAGGGCGAATGTGATATTGAGACTCACCTGAGTTCCTAACCCTGCCTGGTAAAACTTCCAGAAAAAAGGAACAGCCGTAACCTGGGCTCCACTGTCTGCCATAAGGTGAAAGTAGGTACCTCGTGCAACCTTACAACCTTCCTGATATAACATCTCGCATAACCCTCTGCCGAGTAAACGATTTTTGACTGAAAGACAAGAGGGACTGACCTCATCGGCCCGACTACTGGTCGAATGCATCCACGGACTCGTACGATGGTTAACTAAACTTGGGCCTAACACCCACGTGACCCTACTACCTGGAGGGACCACCACAAACTGACCCCACCATAAAACAGGTTGCGGGTTGACCCGCGGCATAGCCTCAACCCGACCCACTCTCGCGTAAAACACTTGCTCCCCGATCCGGAACAATCTCACTATCAAGTTACGAAAACCTAGCGGTCTTCTTAGCTCAACTACCCTCTTTCATTTCACACGACTCAGGGACTTATATACAAATATATCTCACGTGCACTATGCACTCCGATAAGGGTCAAACACAAATGTAATCTTTTACTCAAGATTGCCTTGCCTTCAAGGTCTCCACGTATAAAGCTCTAAGGCTCACACTTTTCCTATCCCCCAATCTTTCCTAGCACTAACCATGATTTCTAATCACAATTTACTCAATGCTATCGAATATAAAACTTAAGGTATACTCATCTTACATACTAATCTCTAGAGGGTTAAGGATATACCAGATTCATCGCTTCACTCCTTAGTCGTTTAATCAAACTCGCCTGTAGGCGATAGCTAGGAAGATGATTTAATCGATCACCGATCATGAAGGCTGAGTCCTCCTACTTACATCCTTCCTACTAGGACATCCTTTCGACACATGGCCCTGACGGCCGGTAAAACAAGTACCAACTAAAAGACGACATTCCCCGGGATGACGCCTGTCACATTGTGAACACTGGGGAAATCAATCCGGCCGGGCCGAACCTTCGCCGTGAATCGGAAGCTCGAGTTCGACCACCCTCGCATACCCCGAACGTCCTGAACCCTGTGGAGGACCACTCTGCACTGGTGGATGTGCATATCTAATCTACTGGTGAGGCGATTCGCCTCGAAAGTTATCAAAGGACGCTCATTGCTCGCCTTCTTCGCCCTCGTTAACCCGTCCGATCTCACGCTTTCGCGTCGCGCATAAGCCCGTACACAGGCCATGCTCAAGCCTAACTGAAGAACTACTCTTGCACAACCCTCTCTTAGATATTTATCAAGGCCCGCGATAAATCGGTACATCATATACCCTCTGGTAGCTTAAATCCCTAGCTAGTAATGTGGTCGCTTTTGCAATCTATATTCTCTGCTTCCTTGCGAATCAAGGTTCATATATCAAGGTCGCAGTAGGCACTACTGCCGCCGTGCTAAACTCTGCTGGGGCTGGTGACGTCGCAGAACTCCTCAAATGAAGCACCACCCGGTGATGATTGGGCCCGTGCCCACGTAACCTCTCATTTACTCGCAGCTCCTACGCCGCTTTGCCCTTCGGGCCCGAGTTGCCTTTACGCGAGGCATAACGGTAAGGGAAAGAAATACGTTAGAGGGTCCAACTTACAACACATCTCTAAGGCACGATCTCAGAGTGAGAAGAATGGAAACCAATCCTAAATATCCTATAGCCTCCTGATTATTGGTGTGGTGCACAACACACCGATAATCAAGACTCTACTAGATACGGTCTGTAGACACTTTCCGAGGATTAACTGCTCTGATACCATTTTTGTCACGACCCGAACCCGGGCCCGTGACTGGTGCCTTACCCCGGGCACCCTAGTGATACAACATCAGAGTAATCAGCGGAATATAAAACAATTTTTCAAGTAATCAGCGGGCACCCTAAATCGTGCAAGTTCCAAACGTTCAAGTTTGCCTAATTTCAAATGTTCAAGTTTCTCATTTTTCGAAAGGTTTCGTAGTTCATAGTTTTAATCCTTTAAAACAATTTGAGAAACATATACCTTATATGTGAGTAGGTTATTCTTGTTCATAACAATCTTATTACAGCAGCCATGATCTAGGAAATGTAATATCATTTTGTCTCATCTTAGCTTCTATGCAGATGGAAGTTTCTACTGGTTTTAATAATACTTTATTAGTCAAAACATTTCCCTTTATTAGCGCTGCTGTGGTTTGTTCGATACTTATTCTGATTTCCGAAATCAGTAAAACATTATTGCTTTTAAAAACCAAGTACTCATTTCTCACGAATGAGGTTTCACACAAAATTCATATTAATTTAATTATGTCAAGTCTCTTATCTTTTAAGATCAAGTCTCTTAACTTCTAAAATTAATAAACCATTCTTTTTATCACTCTTAAGCCGTTATACCTAACTTCCCATAAAGCTTAGTATAACTCTTAAGCTTTTAAAACCAAGCATTACTCTTCTTTCAAACAGGTTTCTAAACTCTTTTGAATTACTTCAAGATTCTTATTATTCAGGCTTAAGTCAAAAGACATTGCCGTAATTATTATTCAGGCTTAAGTCAAAAGACATTGCCGTAATTATTATTCAGGCTTAAGTCAAAAGACATTGCCGTAATTATTATTCAGGCTTAAGTCAAAAGACATTGCCGTAATTATTATTCAGTTAACACACGTACGTCTACCGTACTATATATATTTTAAAATATCATGCTCAAGAGTATAGGAAGAATCACATACCTCGCGACGATTATCGACTATAAGCAAAACGCTCCACGGCTATAACCCGGCTAGCCTTGTCCACCCTCCGAGTAGAATACGCTACTCGCAGTACTTCAACCTATAACGGTTATATAAGTCTATCAACTTCTACTGAAGCGATTTCAGTTCAAGTCTTACTGTAATATCCTTCTATTACAGTTCAACTCTCTTCTATGAATCTTATAATCATTTCTATATTTCTACAGTATGTAATTTCCAATTACAATAGGGGGACAAGATATTTACCTCGATAAGCCCATAATTATCCAAGTTTAAATGTCGATCCAGAGCAACGTTTAGCTCCTACTCCGTGCACTCCAACCCGCTCCAAACAACCCTTAGAAGTTCTACGCAACTTCTATTTAACACTTCAACCAACTATGAAGGTTTTCCTTAGGGTTTCGGTTTGAGACAAAAAAGGACATAAGGTAGTATTTCCGGGCTCTACGTATAGAGGTATCTTTGGAATACTACAAGGTATAAGGTTAAGGTATTTTGGGTATAGTAACAATACTTGGAGAGTATTTCCACCAAGAGGGGGGGTATTATACGAGACAACACCACAAGGAGGGGGGGTGTACCCCTCGGCCAACCCCACTAGGAGGGGGGGATACTCTCGGCCAAGGGGGGAGGGGGAGGCTAGGACGAGAACACTACAAGAGAGGGGGGAGGATTTTTAGACTTAGGAAAGTTTTTTTGGATGAAGAAGTCTTCAAAGGGGGAGGGGTATTTATAGGGAAATCAAGGGCCATGATCTAGCCAAGTGGGGGACAAGTGGAGGGCCAAGATGTGCCCAAGTGCCCCGTAGTCCCTACTCCTTAAAACCCTCACAAATATCCTACCAACCTTGACTCTCATTTCGTCCAAGAGCCGCCCACCACAACGCCCAATATGAGGGTGACACTTGTCACCCTCCCGTTGGTCCAAAATGTTTCGTCTCTCGGAAAAATCCGCAAAAATTAAAAATGACATAGCCGGAATTTTCCCTTCGCAAGTTTTGTAAAACGTTTCGTCGAAAAACGACTCTAACCGGGTGTTGTGCACAAAATTCGAACCTTGCCTAACTTTAAAGCCCAAACTTTTCTACGTACGTCCTCACGTACATACTCTGGAAATACGGGGTATAACATTCTCCCCTCCTTAGAAACATTCGTCCCGAATGTTCCTTCTAAGTCTCAAAAACAAACATGCGCCAGTATAGTCTTCACTACTATACTTACGAGAACGATCCTGCCATACCTGGCCATAGAAACACCTGCGCAAACACTTACATCTAAGTCTACGAGGAATCACCTCCATCACTACAAAAGCTCCCACTTGAGGTCAAAAATATACCCCCTTCGCATCTTCTCCTTACAAAAGAAATGATCACATCAATGCTCGCAAT
Source organism: Przewalskia tangutica (assembly GCA_029844215.1). Lineage (NCBI taxonomy): Eukaryota > Viridiplantae > Streptophyta > Magnoliopsida > Solanales > Solanaceae > Przewalskia > Przewalskia tangutica. Next base: position 62,432,439 of record CM056736.1, on the reverse strand, counting down.
ACATGCTCGCTTCTTCCCTTACGCGTCGTACCCTTGTCGTACACTCGAACTCTTTCTCATAACTTACCATGTTTCTGTTGAACAAGTATAAACCAACTATCTGAATCTTGCCAACATCGAACCAATCGACCGGCAGCTTACACTTTCGCCCCTACAAGGCTTCATAAGGCGACATTCGAAAACTGAAATGGTAGCTATAAAACACTTCCTCAACTGGAGACAACAATCCTCACAACTACCCCTGAAATTCAAACACTGGCCCGAGGGCGAATGCGATTCTGAGACTCACCTGAGTTTCTAACCCTGCCTGGTAAAACTTCCAGAAAACGAAATAGCCACAACATGGGATTCACTGCCTGTCATAAGGTGAAAGTAGGCACCTCGTGCAACCTTACAACCTTCCTGATATAACATCTCGCATAACCTCTCACGTAAACACCCCGATCAAGGACAAGAGGATCGCTCATCGGCCCAACTACTGGTCGAATGCATCCACGAACTCGCACAATGGTTAACTAAACTTGGGCCTAACACCCTCGTGACCCTACCACCTGGCGGGACCACCCCGAACTGACCCCATCACAAAACAGTCTGCGGGTTGACCCGCAACATGGCCTCAACCCGACCCACTTTCGCGCAAAACACTAACTCCCCGATCCGGAACAATCTCACAAATCACGTTACGAAAACCTAGCGGTCTTCTTAGCTCAACTACCCTCTTTTATTCACACTACTCAGGGACTTATCACACAAGTACATCTTACGTGCACTAGGCACTCCGATAAGGGTTAAACGTAAAAATATAAGTCTTTTACTCGAGATGGCCTTGCCTCTAAGGTCTCTACGTATAAAACTCTAAGGCTCACACTTTCCCTAATCCCCAATCTTACCTTTCTAACTAACCATGATTTCTAATCACAATTAACATAACACTTAAGGTATACTCCTCTTAGCACACATACAAATCTCTAGAGGGTTAAGGATATACCTATATCTACCGCTTCACTTCCCTCTGTCGTTCTAATCAATCCTGCCCTATTGGGCGCATGGCTAGGGAAGATGATGAACTGGTCACTGATCATGAAGGCGGAGTCCTCCTACTTACATCCCTCCTACTAGGACATCCTTTCGACACATGGCCCTGACGGCCGCAGGTAAAACAAGTACCAACTAAAAGACGACATTCCCCGGGATGACGCCTGTCACCTTGTGAACACTGGGGAAAACTGAACCCGGTGGAGGACCACTCTGCACTGGTGGATGTGCATATCATTCTGCTGCTGAGGCGGTTCGCCTCGAAAGTTACCCAAGGGCCCTGCCGATCTGGCCCTCTTCTGCTGTCCTTCGTTAACCCGTCGATCTCTACGTTTCTTGGCCTGCTGCGCATAAGCCCGTACACAGGCCATGCTCAAGCCTAACTGAAGAATTACTCTTGCACAACCCTCTCTTAGATATTCATCAAGACTTGCGGTACATCGGTATACTCTCTGGTAGCCAAATCCATAGCTAGTAACAGGGTCGCCTCTTTGCAATCTATATTCTCTGTCCCCGGTCGTGGAACTGAAGGTTCATATATCATGGTCGCAGTAGGAACTGCTGCCGCTGTACTAAACTCTGCTGGGGCTGGCGACGTAACAGAACTTCCTGAATGAAGCGCCACCTCAGGTGATGATTGGGCTCAGGCCTCGTAACCTCTCAGATTTACTCGCAGCCTCCTCACCGCTTTGCCTCCTAGGCCCGGGTTTGCCCTACGCGGAGGCATAACGGTAAGGGAAAGAAATACGTTAGAGGGGTCCAACTTATAACACAGCTCTAAGGCACGATCTCAGAGTGAGAAGAATGGAAACCAATCCTAAATATCCTATAGCCTCCTGATTATTGGTGTGGTGCACAACACACCGATAATCAAGATTCTACTGGATACGGTCTGTAGACACTTTCCGAGGATTAACTGTTCTGATACCACTTTTGTCACGACCCGTTCCGGGGCCCGTGACTGGTGCCTTACCCCGGGCACCCTAGTGATACAACATCAGAGTAATCAGCGGAATATAAAACAATACATGAAATAATGCAAAGGAAACACATGTTTATCTGAAGAAAAGTTGCCTTTCAGCATATATATATATAAAAACTTAGATCCGAACAGTTACATCACATTACAACCCTGCCCACAACAGTACTACAGACCTCTACGAATGATATGACAACAACGACGGGATAGGGCCCCGTCATACCCCTGAATGTAAGCACCTACAACAACAGGGGACTATACCAAGATAAGCCTCCGGAGAAACGGAGCTTCCCAAACGCTGAACTGTGACCCTATGAGCGAGGATCAACACTGGTGTACCTCTACCTGCGGCATGAACGTAGCCGAAGGTCAAGACAACAGTACCAAGTATGTGAAATCGAAAATATCAGAAATGAAATCATAGCAGTCTATATAAAACAGGAGACATGTATGATAACCAAACTACAGTTTACAATAAATAAGCAGTCATGTCAAGTCAGGGACTCACGCCCTCAAAGTCATCACTCAAATATAACTATGGGTCTCACGCCCACCACATCAATCATGCCCGTGGAATACATTCCTCACTGCCGGCAGTCTATGATATAAAAGTACCAAGGAATACATATGAACACCAGGTCCCACCTGTGTCATCATAAAACCGTACGGGGTAAGTACGAAGGCATAGCCGACTACTAAAACCCACAAGCACAACAAGGTCATAAATCAGTATCATGAGATCTGTCTAGACCGCCACATGATCAAAGCCGCCACTCGCGCGCAGATCTAATGCGCGTCTAGCCCTAGAACTTCTCGCAGCTCGCATAGCCAACCTCATAGCCCGCATGAGGTATTCCCGCATCGAGGGTAGCTACTCGGCATCCGCTCGACTCGCGATCCGCATGGCCACATAGACCGCATGACCATAAAGGCCGACACTAACTCGAACTCTCGCACCCGCATAGGCCGGGACCCGCATGAGGTATTCTCGAATCATAGGTCACACAGACCCGCCTGAGTCTACCCCGCATCGGAGGGCAGCTTAACCTCCGGAAATATGTCAAGGTGAGTGGTACAATATCAACATAACGGCTGATAGTTAAACAACTTAAGCGCAATCGAGGGAAAACCCCTTTACACAAACATCACAAGATACTAACACACGTAGCATCCTAGCATGTTTTCTTATCAAATCAACAAGAAAGTATTACAAGGCTATCACAAACCAACACAATCAAGTTATTCACACAAGGTACTTTCTACTATATGATTTACAAGATCGGGTTTTTATCCCCAAAGTACTTCATACATTAACTCTTTAAAAGATACGTTACTTTCACAAAAGTCACACAATACCCGTAGTATATAAAAATAGAGTGACTATCTTTTGAAGTAAATCAAAACACTTCTCTTTGTAAAATCAAGTAACAACATTCTTTTCCAAACGTTCAAGTTTGCCTAATTTCAATTACTCAAGTTTCTCATTTTCGAAAGGTTTCGTAGTTCATAGTTTTTAATCACTTAATGACGTAATTCGCCTTTAAAATAATTTGAGAAACATATACCTTATATGTGAGTAGGTTATTCTTGTTCATAACAATCTTATTACAGCAGCCATGATCTAGGAAATGTAATATCATTTTGTCTCATCTTAGCTTCTATGCAGATGGAAGTTTCTACTGGTTTTAATAATACTTTATTAGTCAAAACATTTCCCTTTATTAGCGCTGCTGTGGTTTGTTCGATACTTATTCTGATTTCCAAAATCAGTAAAACATTATTGCTTTTAAAAAACAAGTACTCATTTCTCACGAATGAGGTTTCACACAAAATTCATATTAATTTAATTAAGTCAAGTCTCTTATCTTTTAAGATCAAGTCTCTTAACTTCTAAAATTAATAAACCATTCTTTTTATCACTCTTAAGCCGTTATACCTAACTTCCCATAAAGCTTAGTATAACTCTTAAGCTTTTAAAACCAAGCATTACTCTTCTTTCAAACAGGTTTCTAAACTCTTTTGAATTACTTCAAGATTCTTATTATTCAGGCTTAAGTCAAAAGACATTGCCGTAATTATTATTCAGGCTTAAGTCAAAAGACATTGCCGTAATTATTATTCAGTTAACACACGTACGTCTATCGTACTATATATATTTTAAAATATCATGCTCAAGAGTATAGGAAGAATCACATACCGCGACGATTATCGACTATAAGCAAAACGCCCACGCTATAACCCGCTTAGCCTTGTCCACCCTCCGAGTAGAATACGCTACTCGCGATTTCAACCTATAACGGTTATATAAGTCTATCAACTTCATCTTTATTTGATTCAAGTCTTCAGTAATATCCTTCTATTACCGTTCAACTCTCTTCTATGAATCTTATAATCATTTCTATATTTCTACAGTATGTAATTTCCAATTACAATAGGGGGACAAGATATTTACCTCGATAAGCCCATAATTATCCAAGTTTAAATGTCGATCCAGAGCAACGTTTAGCTCCTACTCCGTGCACTCCAACCCGCTCCAAACAACCCTTAGAAGTTCTACGCAACTTCTATTTAACACTTCAACCAACTATGAAGGTTTTCCCTGAGTGGTTCGGGTTGAGATAAAAAGGACATAAGGTAGTATTTCCGGGCTCTACGTATAGAGGTATCTTTGGAATACTACAAGGTATAAGGTTAAGGTATTTTGGGTATAGTAACAATACTTGGAGAGTATTTCTACCAAGAGGGGGGGTATTATACGAGACAACACCACAAGGAGGGGGGGTGTACCTCTACCAACCCCACTGGAGGGGATACTCTCCAAGGGGAGGGGCTCTGCCATGGGGAGGGAGGCTAGGACGAGAACACTACAAGAGAGGGGGGAGGATTTTTAGACTTAGGAAAGTTTTTTTGGATGAAGAAGTCTTCAAAGGGGGAGGGGTATTTATAGGGAAATTAAGGGCCATGATCTAGCCAAGTGGGGGACAAGTGGAGGGCCAAGATGTGCCCAAGTTCCCCCTAGTCCCTACTCCTTAAAACCCTCACAAATATCCTACCAACCTTGACTCCCATTTCGTCCAAGAGCCGCCCACCATAACGCCCAATATGAGGGTGACACTTGTCACCCTCCCGTTGGTCCAAAATGTTTCGTCTCTCGGAAAAATCCGCAAAAATTAAAAATGACATAGCCGGAATTTTCCCTTCGCAAGTTTTGTAAAACGTTTCGTCGAAAAACGACTCTAACCGGGTGTTGTGCACAAAATTCGAACCTTGCCTAACTTTAAAGCCCAAACTTTTCTACGTATGTCCTCACGTACATACTCTGGAAATACGGGGTATAACAAAAAGAAACGAACCTGTGTTAAGAGAGTGGAAGTGATCATTTTGTGAAGTAAAGATGCGAAGAAAGAGTCCTTTAGACCATGGGTGAGAGCTTATTGTGATGTTATATACGTTAGAGGTGATTCCTCGTTAGCTTGGATGCAAGTATTACGCGTGTGTTATTATGGCCATGTGTGGCATAATTGGTTTTGTAAGAATAGTAGTGAAGACTATACCGACGCATGTGTTTTTGAGACTTAGAAGGAACATTCGGGACGAATGTTTCTAAGGGGGAAGAATGTTACACCCCGTAGTTCCAGGGTATGTATGTGAGGACGTACGTACGAGAATACGACATTAATATTGGAAAGGAAGAAAGATTTGATTCTCGGACGGGAAATTTTCCGCACTTTGCGAAGGAAAAAGGTTTATTAATGAGAATTGGATTCCCAGATTTGGTATTCGGACTTCTGGGAATATAATAGAATTATGGAATTTTATTTCCAGATTTGGTCACGTGGGGACCACGGGAGAAATTTACGGTTTTGTGGGGCCCACGTTATTTTCGAGATTTTGGCCATTATAGATATTTTCGGGAGATGAAATATTTTGGACCAATAGGAGGGAGACACGTGTCACCCCTAGGTGGGCCATGTTGGCCGAAATTCATGTGACAAGTGGCCAAGTCTTGCAAGATATTTTGTGTGGACAAGTGGCTTGTGGGACCCACACACACTTGTCCCCAATCTCAACCACACACTTGCTTTCATCCTAGCCCTTGGTTGTCCTATATATGCACCCTTAGTTGATGAAATCTTCCACACTTAAGTTATTTCAAGACTTGAAAAATCCTCCCTCTTTCTCTTGTGTGCTCTCGGCCAAGCTCTTGTTCTTGAGCAAATATTTGTCCAATAATTCTTAAACTTCTAAGTGTTCTTCCTTAAGGTGTTAGGAAGATTGTGAACCAAGAGTTAGACAAGATTTCACACCCCTAGCCTTTGAATCACCCCTTGGCCGAAAGTTGTCAAGTTGGAACCCTAAGTGTTCTTCACTTTTTGGAGTTGGATCTTGAAGAGAAGTTGGTTAGGAGCTTCTAAGGGTTGCTTGTAGCGGATTGGAACGTAAGTTTTTGGAGCTAAACTTGCTAAGGAGCGACTTTAAGTTCTTGGATATTTTTGGGATCTTTGAGGTAATGAACCTTGTCCTCTTTGTGAAGTTGGATATTATATATGTTGGAAGTATATTATGGAGTATGAGATATGTGGAATTAGGTTTGGAAAGATTTGGATCTTGTTAACTTGTTATAATGGAGAATTGGCATGTTAGCCATTAAAATGGTAAAAACGTATCTATTACCTGTCAACAGTAATAACAAAGTAATTATAACTTATATAAAGATTGGAATATAAGTTGGAAGATTAAAGAAGTAATTCCGGCATGCTAGCCGAAAATTGGATAAAGTTTGATTGTAGTAGTTGGCCAAGAACACCAACTAATGGACTGTATTTACATTGGACTGTATTTACTTTGGAATGTATTTACATTGGAGTGTCTTTACTTTGGACTATGGACTTGTTCCATTTCGGTTTTTATGTTGTTGTTGTTAAGGGGAAGATTTTTTTTTAACACGTCTGTTTAGGCGTGTGATCCCCTTCTTTAGTTGTTGAATTGTTGCGCCTTAAATGTGGCATGTTGGCTATTGATATCGGGCCTTGAAAAAGGTGGAAAAGTACGTAGTTACAGGGAAGTGCTGCCCGATTTTCCGTAGAATAAAAGGCGTTTTACTTAGAATATTCTACGAAGGGAACTAGAAGTTGATAGATGTATTGTGGTTATTATAGGTGGATATTCTACGCGCGGCATACTCGACTTGGCTAGTGGATTAAGCCGAAGAGGTATGTGATTCTTCCTATTCTCTTGAGCATGATTATTTGTGAAATATATAGTGCGGTAGACGCACGTGTGTTAAAGAAGTTTGATTTCCTTTTTGTGTCCTTGACTTGATTCTAAAGTTAAGTGACTTGATATGAAATGATAAGGACTTGAATTGTGTTAAAAGTTGTAAAACCTCATTCGTGAGTAATGGGTACTTGGTCTTTAAAAGAATAAAGTTATCTTGATTTCGGAAATGAGAATAGTTGTCCTTGGTTGGTTTAAAACATAAAGCGTTATAATAGTTTTATGGAAAGTTAGTTATAACGACTTTATGAAAACAAAAGAATGGTTTTATTATTTGATTTAAAATGGTAACTTGACTTTAAAAGGGAGAAGTGTTTTTGTTTAAAAAGAAGGCATGGTATTGTCTTGATTTGGTTTAAAAAAAAGGCATGGTATTGTCTTGATTTGGTTTAAAAAGAAGGCATGATATTGTCTTGATTTGGTTTAAAAAGAAGGCATGGTATTGTATTGGTTTATTTAAAAAGAAGGTATGGAAATTGTTTTGGTTTACTTAAAATAATAGTTACTCTATTTTGATACTACGAGTGTTAGTATCATGTGACCTTTGTGAAAGAAATTGGCCTTTTTAAAGAGTTAAAGTACGTAGTACTTTGGGGTTAAAACCCGGATTTTTGGCATAAAATGAAAGTACCTTGAGTGTGAGTAACTTGCCTATGTTTGCTTGTGATAGCCTTGTTGTGCCAGTATTGTATCCTTATGCTACCGCGTCTCTCGATGGAGGGCCGGTCATGTTATTCTTGATTATTTTGGGCATACTGACTCGATGGATGGTCCACGGGTATGCGGCCATGATGAGGGTTCGTTCCCTGTTGATAGTGTTATTCCATGGACTAGCTCTCCATGAGGTTTACTGATGCAGGGTGGATCTGGTAGCTAGCCTCCATACTTGCCCCGGTCGTTGCTGATGCAGGATGGTTCTGGTAGTTGGCTTTCGTACTTGCCCCGGTCAGTGTTAGGACGAAGTCTCGTGATGCAGGGTGGATCTGGTAGTCAGCTTACGTACTTGCCCCGGTCAGCGACGTGATGCAGGGTGGATCTTGTAGAGGCTATCGTACTTGCCCCGGTCAGCTTCGTGACGCAGTTTTTCAGTTTTAGGTCGAAGTTTCGTGATGCAGGGTGGATCTGGTAGTTAGCTTACGTACTTGCCCCGGTCAGCGACGTGATGCAGGGTGGATCTGGTAGAGGCTATCGTACTTGCCCCGATCGACCGTGTCTGATTACATAGTATTGTTGGTACGGTAGGTTCTGGTAGATAGCTTTCGTACTTGCCCCGGTCAGTTGATGATGCAGGGTGGATCTGGTAGCTATGCCTTCGTACTTGCCCCGTACGGCTCTTATGACACAGGTGGGACCTGGTGTTCATGTGTACTCTTTGGTGTTGTTATATCATAGACTGCCGGCAGTGAGGAAAGAATTCCACGGGCATGATTGATATTGTGGGCGTGAGACCCATGGTTATATTTGAGTGATGACTTTGAGGGCGTGAGTCCCTGACTTGACATGACTGCTTATACATTGTGTACTGTAGTTTGGTTATCATACATGTCTCTTGATTATATGATCGTTATGATTTCATTCTGATATTTTGATTTCACATACTTGGTACTGTTGTCTCGACCTCTCCCGGGTTGCGTTCATGCCGCAGGTGGAGGTACACCAGTTGTTGATCCTCGCTCATAGGATCACGGTTCTGCGTATTGGGAAGCTCCGTTTCTCCGGAGGCTTATCTTTTGGTATAGTCCCCTGTTATTGTAGGTACTTGTACATTCAGGGGTATGGCGGGGCCCTGTCCCGTCATAGTTGTTGTTACACTCTTAGAGGTCTGTAGTACTATTGTGGGCAGAGTTTGTAAAGGATGTAACTGTTCAGGTTTTTATATATATGCAGAAAGGTGATCGTTTTGGTTAGCCTGTTTCTTATTGTATATTGTTTTATGTCTATGAGTTTTTATTTCCGCTGATTTTCTCTGATGTATTATCACTAGGGTGCCCGGGGTAAGGCACCAGTCGCGGGCCCGAGGTCGGGTCATGACAAAAGTGGTATCAGAGCAGTTAATCCTCGGAAAGTGTCTACAGACCGTATCTAGTAGAGTCTTGATTATCGGCGTGTTGTGCACCACACCTATAATCAGGAGGCTGCCGGATATTTAGGATTGGTTTCCATTCTTCTCACTCTGAGATCGTGCCTTAGAGCGGTGTTATAAGTTGAACTCCCTCTGACGTATTCTTATGTACCAGTTATGCCTTTACGCAAGACAACCAGAGCCCAGAACGGCAAGGCAGCAGAGGGAGCTGCGTGTAGAGCACAGAGGGTTACCAGGGCACCGGCCCAGTCTTTACCTGAGGTAGTGCTTCATACGGCGAGTTCTGCGACGCCGCCAGCCCCAGCAGAGTTTAGCGCAGCGGTAGTTGTTTCTACTGAAGCCATGATATCTGAGCCTTCAATTCCACGACCAGGAGACGAGGATATGGATTACAAAGAGATGACCCTGTTACTAGCTAGGATTGTAGCAAGGCATGAGGGCGAATAGAGCGGTGAATGCCGGTGGTACACCCCAGAGCCGATAGTTTGAGGCTTCGGGACTTCTTGAGTTGCAGTCCACCAGAGTTCTATGGATCGAGAACTGAGGAAGATCCTCCGGAGTTTATTCGACAGCTACAGCAGATCATGAGAGTGATTAAGGCCTCAGAGGCCGAGTCGGTGGTACTGGGTTCTTATTGGCTGCGTGATACTGCAGTCGACTGGTTTGATTCATGGGAACTGTCCCGGGGAGAGCATACGCTTCCAGCTGGTTGGGAAGAGTTCTCAGGGGCATTTCTTACACACTTCTTGCCCTCGCAGATGAGGAGAGCTCGGGCAGATAGATTTATGATGTTGAGGCAGAAGAGGCGTATGGTTCGGGAGTACAATGTAGAGTTTGACTCGTTGGCTAGGTATGTCCCCGCTTTAGTGGCAGACATGGAGGATAGAGTGCACCGATATGTCACAGGACTTGACGATTATTTAGCAGAGGGTTGCACGGGTGTAGCTCTTCAACCGGGCATGGGCATTGCCCGTATGCAGGCTTATGCGCAGCAGACTGAGGAACGTAGAGGTCGACGAAATGACCGAGATCAACATAAGAGGGCCAAGACAGCAGGGTCCTTTGGTAACTCGGGAGACAGGCCGCCAGAAGCTAGTTGCGCCTCCGCCCGATGCAGTGGTCCTCCCGCGCTTTCGGGACGCCCAGGTATTCGGGAGCGGTGAGGCTCGAGGTTCGTGTTTTCGGGGGAGTAAGGGTGTTAGTCTGAGGAAGCCACCTCTACCTCGATGTAGTCAATGTGGTAGAACCCACTATGGGGAGTCTCGTGCAAGTTTGGGAGATTGTTATACTTGCGGCCGACAGGGCAATTTTGCGAAGGATTGCCCGACCAGAGGTAGCGCAGATGTAGAGACTCGGCCTTCGGGATTAGTGGCTGGTTCATCGCCTTCTCTAGCTATACGCCCTGCAAGGTAGGATTATGATTAGAGTGACAAAGGGAAAGTGTAGCAATAGTTACAGGTATATCTTTAACCCTCTAGAGACTAGTACGTATTGTTATGATGATTATATGTTAAATATTATGTTCGGATAACATTGTGTAAATTGTGTTTAAGACACCTGGTTAGAAGGAAAGGTAGGTTTGGGTGCATGGAGATTGTGAGCCTTAGGATATTACACGTTGAGACCTTAGATGCAAGGCCGTCTTGAGTGAAAGATTTTACGTTTGATCTTAGTCGAGATACATAGTATACGTGGGGTATATTTGTGTGATAAGTCCATGAGTGGTGTAAAATGAAAGTGGGTAGTTGAGCTAAGAAGACCCCTAGACTTTCATGACTTGATTAGTGAGATTTGTTCCGGACCAGGAATAAGAATTTAGTGCGATAATGGGTCGGGTTGAGGCCAGATCGCGGGTCAACCCGCAGCCCGGAATGAGGTGGGGTCAGTTTGAGGTAGTCCCGCTGGGTGATAGGGTCACGAGGAAGCAAGGCACAAATCTGATTTATCGTTGTACTGGGTCGTGGATGCGTTCGACCAGAATCGGATCGGGAAGGCCGGGAATGGCCTTAAAGGAAATTGAAGCTAGTAATGACCCAGTAGGTGGTAGTAACTCCAAGGTTTTAGAAGCTGAAGCGATGACTGAAATGTGGTACGTGTACTAGAAAGAATTCGGGTGTACGAGAAGGGTACGACGAGTAAGAAAAGAAACGAACATGTGTTAAGAGAGTGGAAGTGATCATTTTGTGAAGTAAAGATGCGAAGAAAGAGTCCTTAGACCATGGGTGAGAGCTTATTGTGATGTTATATACGTTAGAGGTGATTCCTCGTTAGCTTGGATGCAAGTATTACGCGTGTGTTATTATGGCCATGTGTGGCATAATTGGTTTTGTAAGTATAGTAGTGAAGACTATACCGGCGCATGTGTTTTTGAGACTTAGAAGGAACATTCAGGACGAATGTTTCTAAGGGGGAAGAATGTTACACCCCGTAGTTCCAGGGTATGTATGTGAGGACGTACGTACGAGAATACGACATTAAGATTGGAAAGGAAGAAAGATTTGATTCTCGGACGGGAAATTTTCCGGACTTTGTAAAGGAAAAAGGTTTATTAATGAGAATTGGATTCCCAGATTTGGTATTCAGACTTCTGGGAATATAATAGAATTATGGAATTTTATTTCCAGATTTGGTCACGTGGGGCCCACGGGAGAAATTTACGGTTTTGTGGGGCCCACATTATTTTCGAGATTTTGGCCATTATAGATATTTTCAGGAGATGAAATATTTTGGACCAATAGGAGGGCGACACGTGTCAACCCTAGGTGGGCCATGTTGGCCGAAATTCATGTGACAAGTGGCCAAGACAAGTGGCCAAGTCTTGCAAGATATTTTGTGTGGACAAGTGGCTTGTGGGACCCACACACACTTGTCGCCAATCTCAACCACACACTTGATTTCATCCTAGCCCTTGGTTGTCCTATATATGCACCCTTAGTTGATGAATTCTTCCACACTTAAGTTATTTCAAGACTTGAAAAATCCTCCCTCTTTCTCTTGTGTGCTCTCGGCCAAGCTCTTGTTCTTGAGCAAAAATTTGTCCAATAATTCTTAAACTTCTAAGTGTTCTTCCTTAAGGTGTTAGGAAGATTGTGAACCAAGAGTTAGACAAGATTTCACACCCCTAGCCTTTGAATCACCCCTTGGCCGAAAGTTGTCAAGTTGGAACCCTAAGTGTTCTTCACTTTTTGGAGTTGGATCTTGAAGAGAAGTTGGTTAGGAGATTCTAAGGGTTGCTTGTAGCGGATTGGAACGTAAGGATTTGGAGCTAAACTTGCTAAGGAACGACTTTAAGTTCTTGGATATTTTTGGGCTCTTTGAGGTAATGAACCTTGTCCTCTTTGTGAAGTTGGATATTATATATGTTGGAAGTATATTATGGAGTATGAGATATGTGGAATAAGGTTTGGAAAGATTTGGATCTTGTTAACTTGTTAAAATGGAGAATTGGCATGTTAGCCATTAAAATGGTAAAAACGTATCTATTACCCGTCAACAGTAATAACAAAGTAATTATAATTTATATAAAGATTGGAATATAAGTTGGAAGATTAAATAAGTAATTCTGGCATGCTAGCCGAAAATTGGATAAAGTTTGATTGTAGTAGTTGGCCAAGAACACCAACAATGGATTGTATTTACATTGGACTGTATTTACTTTGGACTGTATTTACATTGGACTGTATTTACATTGGACTGTATTTACTTTGGACTGTATTTACATTGGACTGTATTTACATTGGACTATGGACTTGTTCCATTTCGGTTTTTATGTTGTTGTTGTTAAGGGGAAGATTTTTTAACACGTCCGTTTAGGCGTGTGATCCCCTTCTTTAGTTGTTGAATTGTTGCGCCTTAAATGTGGCATGTTGGCTATTGATATCGGGCCTTGAAAAAGGTGGAAAAGTACGTAGTTACGGGGGAAGTGCTGCCCGATTTTTCGTAGAATAAAAGGCGCTTTACTTAGAATATTCTACGAAGGGAACAGAAGTTGATAGATGTATTGTAGTTATTATAGGTGGATATTCTACGCGCGGCATACTCGACTTGGCTAGTGGATTAAGTCGAAGAGGTATGTGATTCTTCCTATTCTCTTGAGCATGATTATTTGTGAAATATATAGTGCGGTAGACGCACGTGTGTTAAAGAAGTTTAATTTCCTTTTTGTGTCCTTGACATGATTCTAAAGTTAAGTGACTTGATATGAAATGATAAGGACTTGAATTGTGTTAAAAAGTTGTAAAACCTCATTCGTGAGTAATGGGTACTTGGTCTTTAAAAGAATAAAGTTATCTTGATTTCGGAAATGAGAATAGTTGTCCTTGGTTGGTTTAAAACATAAAGTGTTATAATAGCTTTATGGGAAGTTAGTTATAACGACTTTATGAAAACAAAAGAATGGTTTTATTATTGGATTTAAAATGGTAACTTGACTTTAAAAAGGAGAAGTGTTTTTTTTTAAAAAGAAGGCATGGTATTGTCTTGATTTGGTTTAAAAAAAAGAAGGCATGGTATTGTCTTGATTTGGTTTAAAAAGAAGGCATGGTATTGTCTTGATTTGGTTTAAAAAGAAGGCATGGTATTGTCTTGGTTTATTTAAAAAGAAGGTATGGAAATTGTTTTGATTTACTTAAAATAATAGTTACTCTATTTTGATACTACGAGTGTTAATATCATGTGAACTTTGTGAAAGAAATGGACCTTTTTAAAGAGTTAAAGTACGTAGTACTTTGGGGTTAAAACCCGGATTTTTGGTATAAAATGAAAGTATCTTGAGTGTGAGTAACTTGCCTATGTTTTCTTGTGATAGCCTTGTTGTGCCAGTATTGTATCCTTATGCTACCACGTCTCTCGATGGAGGGCCGGTCATGTTAATCTTGATCATTTTGGGCATACTGACTCGATGGATGGTCCACGGGTATGCGGCCATGATGAGGGTTCGTTCCCTGTTGATAGTGTTATTCCATGGACTAGCTCTCCATGAGGTTTACTGATCACGAGGTGGATCCGTAGCTAGCCTCATACTTGCCGATCGTTCTTGTCTGGTGGTTATGGTAGTTGGCTTTCGTACTTGCCCCGGTCAGTGTTAGGACGAAGTCTCGTGATGCAGGGTGGATCTGGTAGTTAGCTTACGTACTTGCCCCGGTCAGCGACGTGATGCAGGGTGGATCTGGTAGAGGCTATCGTACTTGCCCGCCGCCGTGTGTGATTTTCGATTTTAGGCGAAGTTTCGTGATGCAGGGTGGATCTGGTAGTTAGCTTACATACTTGCCCCGGTCAGCGACGTGATGCAGGGTGGATCTGGAAGAGGCTATCGCATTTTCCAGTGTCGCCGTGTCTGATTATATAGTATTGTTGTACGGTAGGTTACGTAGTAGCTTCGTACTTGCCGATCGATTGATGACGCAGGTGGATCGTAGCTATGCGCCGTCTTTGCCGTCACGACTCTTATGACACAGGTGGGACCTGGTGTTCATGTGTACTCCTTGGTGTTGTTATATCATAGACTGCCGGCAGTGAGGAAGGAATTCCACGGGCATGATTGATATTATGGGCGTGAGACCCATGGTTATATTTGAGTGATGACTTTGAGGGCGTGAGTCCCTGACTTTACATTTGCTATACATTGTATCGTAGTTTGGTTATCATACATGTCTCGCTTTATATAGTATTATGATTTCATTACGATATTTTGATTTCACATACTTGGTACTGTTATCGACCTCCTTCGGGGGGTTGCGTTCATGCCGCAGGTGGAGGTACACCAGTTGTTGATCCTCGCTCATAGGATCACGGTTCTGCGTATTGGGAAGCTCCGTTTCTCCGGAAGCTTATCTTTTGGTATAGTCCCCTGTTATTGTGGGTACTTGTACATTCAGGGGTATGGCGGGGCCCTGTCCCGTCATAGTTGTTGTTACACTCTTAGAGGTTTGTAGTACTATTGTGGGCAGGGTTTGTAAAGTATGTACCTGTTCAGGTTTTTATATATATGCATAAAGGTGACCATTTTGGTTAGTCTGTTTCTTATTGTATATTGTTTCATGTCTATGAGTTTTTTTTCCGCTGATTTACTCTGATGTATTATCACTAGGGTGCCCGGGGTAAGGCACCAGTCGCGGGCCCGAGGTCGGGTCGTGACAATTATGACCTTAAATTAATATAGATCTGTATTCTTCCATGGGGTCATAGACGTATATGTTAAAATATTGGGAGTTAATTAAACAAAACACTAGACATGTCCAAGGGTCGAGCCGGGTCAGGGCCTGGTCAGTGGCTTTTTTTCTGGTTGCCCGACCCTGGCCCTGACCCTTCGGGGACCCTACGAGCCTCGGGTCGGGGGCCCAGCAAATTTTTTTATTTGTTTTAAAAATTGGATTTCCAATACTGAAATTGACATTCTCAGAAACATTACCATGAAATTTGGACGTTGAAATCGATTGTATACCGTGAGATATCAGCTAAAGAAAAGGGAAAATTAGAAACTAATTTGGGGGAAACGTGTTATACCCCGTATTTCCAGAGTATGTACGTAAGGACGTACGTAGAAAATTTGAAACTTTTGATTTGGCTTGGCCGAATTAGACTTTGTGCACAACACCCGGTTAGAGTCGTTTTTCGGCGAAACGTTTTCACAGCTTTCGTAGGGGAATTTCCGGCTATGTCATTTTTAATTTTTGCGGATTTTTCCGAGAGATGAAACATTTTTGGCCAACGAGAGGGCGACACTTGTCACCCTCCCATTGGAGCACGTTGGGCGGTAAAAGAGGTGGACGAATTGGCCATTGTTGGTCAAGGGGTTGGTAGGATATTTTGTGGTAGATGGATAAGGTGCACTTGGCAAGATCTTGGCCCTACACTTGCCTTGCACTTGGCAAGATCTTGGCCATTGGTTGGCCTTTGCTAGGCCTATAAATACCCACCCCTTTGGAAGACTTATTCATCCTAAAATGTTCTAAGTCTTAGAAATCCTCCCTCCTCTTGTTGACTCTTGTCCAAGAGCCCCTCTCCCCTTTGAAAGGCCCTCGCCGAGAGCCCTCTCCCCTCCTTGTAGTGTGGCGTGGGGTACCCCTAGCCTAGTTGTCTCGTATAATACACCCCCTCTTGGTAGAAATACTCTAAAGTATTGTTATAATGCCCAAATTACCTTAGCCTTATGCCTTGTAGTATTCTAAGGTTATACCTTTACAAAGCCCAGTTATACTATTATACTTCCCGTCAGTCACAAAACCGAACCCTAAGTAAATCTTCACCCGTAGTTGAAGTTATAAGTAGAAGTTGGTTAGAACTTCTAAGGGTTGTTTGGAGTGGTCGGAGCGCACGAGTAGAGCTAAACCTTGCTCAGGATCGACATTTAAACTCGGATAATTACGGGCTTATCGAGGTAAATATCTTGTCCTCTATTGTAATTGGAAATTACATGATTGTGAATATATAGTTGAAGTATACTATATATAGAACTGAACGTAGTTATCGGCAATGTCTTTTGACTTAAGCCCGAAAATACTTACGCAATGTCTTGCGACTTAAGCCCGAATTTAAAGAAAATCTTGGTAATTACATAGGTGTATTACGATAGACTTGTGTAGTAGTACCGTGGAGTAGAATTGTACAGATTAGGGTTAAATGTATAACCCCTGGTTGGCTTGGTAGCCACTCGATAGAGAGGAGATTTACGTTGTCATGCGGGGAGAGTCTTTGAATTTTCTGTAGAATGTTCTACGAAGAGACCTTATGTTAATAAGCGCCTTGTGGCCTTATAGGTGGAAGTACTATGCGTGGCGCGATCTACTTGGCTTAGGGAGTAGCCGGCGGTTTGAGGTACTTGGAGCGTTTTGCTATTAGTCGATAATCGTCGCGAGGTATGTGAACCTCTTCCTATCTCTTCTAGCATGATATGTGTGAACTATGTAGTACGGTAGACGTACATGTGCTAAATGTATTTGATTGGTTTAAAACATAAAGTGTTATAACGGCTTTATGGGAAGTTGGTTATAACAGCTTTATGTTGGTAAGAAAATACTTGTGGTCTTTACAAGGTAACTGATTTGAACTATAACTGGCTTGTTATGTGTTAATAAAGAACTTGAAGTATTTCAAAAGATTTTTGAATCATTTTGAAAGAAGAAGTAATACTTGGTTTTTGAAAAACTTAAGAGTTATACTAGCTTTATGGGAAGTTAGGTATAACGGCTTAAGAATGTTTTTACTGATTTCGGAAATCAGAATGTGTATCGACAAACCACTGCAGCGTTAAAAAAAAGGAAATGTTTTGACTAATTAAGTATTATTAAAACCAGTAGAAACTTCCATCTGCATAGAAGCTAAGATGAGACAAAATGATATTTTCTAGATCATGGCTGCTGTAATAAGATTGTTATAAACAAGAATATCCTACTCACATATAAGGCTTATGTTTCTCAGATAGTTTAAAGGAGAATTATATTCTCAAATGAATAAGACTATGAACTACGAAACCTTTCTAAAATGAGAAACTTGAACATTGGAAATTAGGCAAACTTGATCATTGGAAAAGAATGTTGCTACTTGATTTTACAAAGAGAAGTAATTGATTTACTTTAAAAAGATAATCACTCTATTTTCATATACTACGGGTATTGTGTGACTTTTTGTGAAAGTAACGTATCTTTTAAAGAGTTGATGTATGAAGTACTTTGGGAATAAAAATCCGATCTTGTTAATCATGTAGTAGAAAGTACCTTGTGTATATAACTTGATTGTGTTGGTTTGTGATAGCCTTGTAATACTTTCTTGGTGATTTGTTAAGTAAACATGCTAGGATGCTACGTGTGTTAGTATCTTGTGATGGTTGTGTAAAGGGGTTTTTCCTTCGACTGCGCTTAAATTGTTTGACTATCAGCCGATATGTTGGTATTGTACCACTCACCTTGACTTGTGTTCCGGAGGTTAAGCTGCCCTCCGATGCGGGGTAGACTCAGGCGGTCTGGGACCATGATTCGAGAATACCTCATGCGGGTCCAGGGGATCCATGCGGAACTACGGAGTTCCGTGTTAGTTTGCGGCCCTTGTGGTCATGCGGTCTTTGTGGCTACGCGATCGCGAGTCGGGGCGATGCCGGGACTAGCTACCCTCGATGCGGGAATGCCTCATGCGGGCCTATGAGGTTGGCCTACGCGAGTCGCGGGAAGTTCGGGGCTAGACGCGCATTAGATCTGCGGGCAAGTGGCCGCTTTGATCATGTGATGATGCGAGATCTTATGATACGATTCATTACCTTGTTGGTGCTGTAGGTGTTAGTAGTCGGCTATGCCTTCGCATTTACCCGCACGGTGTTATTATGGCGCAGTGGGACTGGTGTTCATGTGTTCCTTGGTGCTTTTATATCATAAAGCGCCGGTGAGAATGTGTCCCACGCACGATTGATGTTGTGGGCGTGAGACCCATGTTATGTTCTTTTGTGATGACTTGAGGCGTGAGTCACGACTTGATATGATCGCTTAGTTATTGTAAAGCGTAGTTTGGTTATCATACATGTCTCCGCTTTGTATAGACTACTATGATTTCATTTACGATATTTATTTTCGATTTCACATACTGCACTGTTATCGACCTCCTTCGGCCGCTTTCATGCCGCAGTTGAGGTACACGATCGTTGATCCTAGCTCGTGGTCACAGTTTGACGTTTGGGAAGCTCCGTTTCTCGGAGGCTTATCGGTGGTATAGTCCTGTCGTAGTAAGTGTTTACATTCGGGGGTTTGGCGGGCCACGTCCGCCATTGTTGTCGTATCATTCTTAAGTGCATGTAATCGTTGTGGCGGGGTTTGTAAAAAGGATTAAACTGCTCATGTTAAAAGTTGTCATTTATATATACGCCGAAAGGCAAGTTCTTCTAATATTATTGTTTCATATTTCATAATATGTCTTGTATCGTTTATGTTCATTGATTACTCGATGTTGTGTCACTAGGGTGCCCGGTAAGGCACGATCACGCCGATTTGGTCGTGACAAAAGTGGTATCGAGCGATTAATCCTCGGAAAGTGTCTCTGAGCACCGTATCCAGTAAGTCTTGATTATCGGTGTGTTGTGCACCACACCAATAATCGTGAGGCTATAGGGTATTTAGGATTGGTTTCTATTCTTCTCACTCGAGATCGTGCCTTAGGCAGTGTTGTAAGTTGGACCCTCCGACGAAATTATTTCCTTATCGTTATGCCTCGCGTAGGCAACCCGGCCAGGAGGGCAAGCGGCCGAGGAGCCGCGAGTAGAGTTCGGAGAGGGTGGCGAGGGCACAGCCCAATCATTACCTAGGGTAGTGCTTCATTCGGGGAGTTTTGCGACGCCACTAGCCCAGTGAGTTTAGCACGGCGCGGCAGTTCCTCTGCGGCCATGATATTTGAACCTTGATTCCACGGCCAGAACAGAGAATTTAGATTGCAAAGCGACCTGTTACTAGCTATAGATTTGGCTACCGAGAGTATACCGATGCAAAAGTCTTGAGGACTATCTAAAAGAGGTTGTGCGAGTAATTCTTGATTAGGCTTGAGCATGGCACGTATGCGGGCTTATGCAAGCAAGCGTAGAGATCAACGGGTTAAGGGCGAGAAGAGAGGCGAGCAGCAGGTCCTTTGGTAACTTTCGGCGAGTCACCTCACGGCAAATTGAATATGCGCATCCACGGTGCGAGTGGTCCTCGCTGTGGTTCGGGGCGTTCGGGGTATGCAGGAGTTGGTCAGAACTCCAGAGTTTTCGGTTCACAGCTACACGTATGGTTCCGGCCGGATTGATTTTCCTCGGTGTTGCGGTGTAATGACGTCATCGGGAATGTCGTCTTTTAGTTGGGTACTTGTTGCACTGCGGCCGTCGAGGGCCATGTGTCGAAGAGTGCCTTGCAGGAGGACTTAGCCTTCAGGATCGGTGGGTAGTTCGTCATCTTCCTTAGCTATGCGCCCTACGGGGCCGGGTTGATTAGAACGACTAAGGGGAGTGAAGCAGTAGATATAGATTATCCTTAACCTCAGAGATGCGTATGTGTGATAAGGTGAGTATACCTTAAGTGCTATGTTCTGATAGCAGTATGTTAGTTGTGATTAGAAATCATGGTGGGCTAACCGAGTAAGATTTTGGGGGATAGAGAAGGTGGGAGCCTTAGAGTTTTATACGTAGAGACCTTAGAGGTAAGGCCATCTCAAGTATAGGTGTAGTGTTATGTTTGATCCTTATCGGAGTGCATAGTGCACGTGAGCTATGTTTGTGGGATAAGTCCCTGAGTAGCGTAATATGAAAGAGGGTAGTTGAGCTAAGAAGACCGCTAGGTTTTCGTAACGTGATTAGTGAGAGTTTTCCTTCGGGGAGCTAGCGTTGTGCGCGTTGCCGGGTCGGGTTGAGGCCACGTTGCGGGTCAACCCGCGGTAGGTTTGGTGGTGGGGTCAGGTTGTGGTGGTCCCGCCTTGTGGTAGGGTCACGAGGGTGTTAGGCCCAAGTTTAGTTAACCAGCGTACGAGTTCGTGGATGCGTTCGACCAGTAGTCGGGCCGATGGGGGCAGCCCATCGTGTTCTTCGTTCGGGACCGTTCTCTCGGCAGAGGGTTATGCGAGATGTTGCATCAGAAAGGTTGTAAGGCTGCACGGGGTGCCTACCTTCACCTTATGACAGACAGAGGAGCCCAGGGTACGGCTGTTTTTGTTTCTGGAAGTTTTGCCAAGCATGTGTTAAGAACTCAGGTGAGTCTCAGAATCGCATTCGCCCTCGGGCCAGTGGTTGGATTTCAGGGGTAGTTGTGGAGATTGTTGTCTCCTGTGGAGGGAGTGTTTAAGCTACCATTTCAGTGTTCGGATGTCGCCTTATAAAGCCTTGTAGGGGCGGATGTGTAAGTTGCCGGTCGAGTGGTTCGATGTTGGCAAGGTTCGCATTGGTTCAGCGTGTTCGCAGCGTGGATAGTGAAGCTTGTCTAGAAGAAGTTCGGCAGCTCGGAGAAATCGTGCGGATAATCGGCGACGACGCTTAGAGTTGAGTTGTGGTCGGTCTTCTTGAAAGTACCACCCCGGGTTAGGTGTGACGAGTTTGGAATACTGAGAGGAACTTAGCCCGAGTTACTTTGGGCCGCACGAGTTCATGTGAAGGATAGGCCAGGTTGCCTATATGATAGCTTTTGTCGTCCGACTTAGGAGGCAGTACGTCCGGTCTTTCGTATTGTTATGATCGGGAAAGTATCGGAGATCCATCCAGTGTGTTCCCAGTTAATGATGGCCACGTTAGAGATAGTAACCCCGAGTTTCGGAAACTGAAGCAGTATCAAGAGTTTGGGTGTACGACATCCTCCGGGATCGCTAGCAGCCCGGTACCATTTGTTGGGTCGTCGGAGCAAGGCTCGCGACAGAGTGACAAAGTGGTACCATTTGTTGGGTCACCTGAGAAGGTTAATGCCTCAGGCAAAGTGACAAAGTGGTATCTACGACGAGTAAAGAGAGAAGCGAGCATGTATGGCGAGCATAGATGCGATCATTTCTTTTGTAAAGAGAAGGTGCGAAGGAAGTATATTTTAGACCCCGGTGAGAAGTGTGTTGCGATGATGATTAGAGGTGTTTCCTCGTGGACTTTGATGTAAGTATTTACGCAGTTGTTTCTGTGGCCAGGTGTGGCAGGATTGATTCTCGTAAGTATAGTAGTGAAGACTATACTGGCGCACGGTTGTTTTGAGACTTAGAAGGAACATTCGGGACGAATGTTTCTAAGGAGGGGAGAATGTTATACCCCGTATTTCCAGAGTATGTACGTAAGGACGTACGTAGAAAATTTGAAACTTTTGATTTGGCTTGGCCGAATTAGACTTTGTGCACAACACCCGGTTAGAGTCGTTTTTCGGCGAAACGTTTTCACAGCTTTCGTAGGGGAATTTCCGGCTATGTCATTTTTAATTTTTGCGGATTTTTCCGAGAGACGAAACATTTTTGGCCAACGAGAGGGCGACACTTGTCACCCTCCCATTGGAGCACGTTGGGCGGTAAAAGAGGTGGACGAATTGGCCATTGTTGGTCAAGGGGTTGGTAGGATATTTTGTGGTAGATGGATAAGGTGCACTTGGCAAGATCTTGGCCCTACACTTGCCTTGCACTTGGCAAGATCTTGGCCATTGGTTGGCCTTTGCTAGGCCTATAAATACCAGCCCTTTGGAAGACTTATTCATCCTAAGATGTTCTAAGTCTTAGAAATCCTCCTCCCCTCTTGTTGACTCTCGTCCAAGAGCCCTCTCCCCTTTGAAAGGCCCCTTGGCCGAGAGCCTCTCCCCTCCTTGTAGTGTGGCGTAGGGTACCCCTAGCCTAGTTGTCTCGTATAATACACCCCCCCCCCCCCCTCTTGGTAGAAATACTCTAAAAATTATTGTTATAATGCCCAAAGTACCTTAGCCTTATGCCTTGTAGTATTCTAAGGTTATACCTTTACAAAGCCAGTTATACTATTATACTTCCGTCGTCACAAACCGACCCTAAGTAAATCTTCACCCGTAGTTGAAGTTATAAGTAGAAGTTGGTTAGAACTTCTAAGGGTTGTTTGGAGGCGGAGTCGGAGCGCTTGAGTAGGAGCTAAACCTTGCTCAGGATCGACATTTAAACTCGGATAATTATGGGCTTATCGAGGTAAATATCTTGTCCCTCTATTGTAATTGGAAATTACATGATTGCTTGAATATATAGTTGAAGTATACTATATATAGAACTGAACGTAGTTATCGGCAATGTCTTTTGACTTAAGCCTGAAAAATACTTACGGCAATGTCTTGCGACTTAAGCCTGAATTTAAAGAAGAGTACTGAACTGTAATTACATAGGGCTGTATTACAGTAGACTTGTGTAGTAGTACCGTGGAGTAGAATTGTACCCGTTAGGGTTAGATGTATAACCCCACGGTTGGCTTGGTGGCAGGCCTCGATAGAGGAGGAGATTTCTGTTTGTTGCGGGAGAGTCTTTGCCGAATTTTCTGTAGAATGTTCTACGAAGAGACCTTATGTTAATAAGCGCCTTGTGGCCTTATAGATGGAAGTACTATGCGTGGCGCGATCTACTTGGCAGGAGTAGCCGCGGTTTGAGGTACTTGGAGCGTTTTGCTATTAGTCGATAATCGTCGCGGTATGTGAACCTCTTCCTATCTCTTCTAGCATGATATGTGTGAACTATGTAGTACGGTGAGCGCATGTGCTAAATGTATTTGATTGGTTTAAAACATAAAGTGTTATAACGGCTTTATGGGAAGTTGGTTATAACAGCTTTATGTTGGTAAGAAAATACTTGTGGTCTTTACAAGGTAACTGATTTGAACTATAACTGGCTTGTTATGTGTTAATAAAGAACTTGAAGTATTTCAAAAGATTTTTGAATCATTTTGAAAGAAGAAGTAATACTTGGTTTTTGAAAAACTTAAGAGTTATACTAGCTTTATGGGAAGTTAGGTATAACGGCTTAAGAATGTTTTTACTGATTTCGGAAATCAGAATGTGTATCGACAAACCACTGCAGCGTTAATAAAAGGAAATGTTTTGACTAATTAAGTATTATTAAAACCAGTAGAAACTTCCATCTGCATAGAAGCTAAGATGAGACAAAATGATATTTTCTAGATCATGGCTGCTGTAATAAGATTGTTATAAACAAGAATATCCTACTCACATATAAGGCTTATGTTTCTCAGATAGTTTAAAGGAGAATTATATTCTCAAATGAATAAGACTATGAACTACGAAACCTTTCTAAAATGAGAAACTTGAACATTGGAAATTAGGCAAACTTGATCATTGGAAAAGAATGTTGCTACTTGATTTTACAAAGAGAAGTAATTGATTTACTTTAAAAAGATAATCACTCTATTTTCATATACTACGGGTATTGTGTGACTTTTTGTGAAAGTAACGTATCTTTTAAAGAGTTGATGTATGAAGTACTTTGGGAATAAAAACCCGATCTTGTTAATCATGTAGTAGAAAGTACCTTGTGTATATAACTTGATTGTGTTGGTTTGTGATAGCCTTGTAATACTTTCTTGGTGATTTGTTAAGTAAACATGCTAGGATGCTACGTGTGTTAGTATCTTGTGATGGTTGTGTAAAGGGGTTTTTCCTTCGACTGCGCTTAAATTGTTTGACTATCAGCCGATATGTTGGTATTGTACCACTCACCTTGACTTGTGTTCCGGAGGTTAAGCTGCCCTCCGTCTGGGGTAGACTCAGCGATGCGGGACCATGATTCGAGAATACCTCATGCGGGTCCGGGGATCCATGCGAACTACGGGAGTTCGGGTTAGTTTGCGGCCCTTGTGGTCATGCGGTCTTTGTGGCTACGCGGTGCGAGTCGGGGCGATCGCCGGGAGTAGCTACCCTCGATGCGGGGAATGCCTCATGCGGGCCTATGAGGTTGGCCTATCGCGAGTGCGGGAAGTTCGGGGCTAGACGCGCGCATTAGATCTGCGGGCAAGTGGCCGCTTTGATCATGTAATGATGCAGACAGATCTTATGATCTGATTCATGACCTTGTTGGTGCGTGGGTGTTAGTAGTCGGCTATGCCTTCGCACTTACCGTGCGGTGTTATTATGGCACGTGGGACACGGTGTTCATGTGTGTTCCTTGGTGCTTTTAGATCATAAACTGTCGGCAGTGAGGAATGTGTCCCACGGGCACGATTGATGTTGTGGGCGTGAGACCAGCTGTTATGTTCTTTGTGATGACTTGAGGCGTGAGTCACGACTTGATATATTCGCTTAGTTATTGTAAAGCGTAGTTTGGTTATCATACATGTCTCTGCTTTGTATAGACTACTATGATTTCATTTACTGATATTTATTTTCGATTTCACATACTCGGTACTGTTATCGACCTCGCCGAAGTGCGTTCATGCCGTAGTTGAGGTACACCGATCGTTGATCCTAGCTCTCGTGGTCACGATTTGAGCGTTTGGGAAGCTCCGTTTCTCGGAGGCTTATCGATGGTATAGTCCCTGTCGTAGTAAGTGTTTACATTCGGGGTTTGGCGGGCCCATGTCCGTTGTTGTCGTATCATTCTTAGTGCAGTAATCTTGTTGTGGCGGGGTTTGTAAAAAGGATTAAACTGTTCATGTTAAAAGTTGTCATTTATATATATGCCGAAAGGCAAGTTCTTCTCATATTATTGTTTCATATTTCATAATATGTCTTGTATCGTTTTATGTTCCGCTGATTACTCTGATGTTGTGTCACTAGGGTGCCCGGGGTAAGGCACCAGTCACGGGCCCAGTTTCGGGTCGTGACAAAACGTCAAATCGATTGGGAAGACAGACATTTTTCCTGAAATTGGTTGCACCATTTGCAAGGCCCCATCTCCAAAAAATAAGTGAAATAAAAAAAATATCGGGTAAAACGGACGTTCAAGCGCAGAGTTATGACCATTTAAAGTTTCACCAATTTACAATTACTTTCTCTTCTCCCTTCCCTACATTTTATGTCATTGCTTCACGTTAAAACATAAAGTCGACATCACATATATTCTTAAAACATGTAAAATGAACTCCAAGATATGATCAGAAAGTGGCGGGTCGAAGGTCTAGTCGAGGTCGGGTCGGGCCGGATCGGAGGGTCAAATATTATGACACTGGCCTGACCCTACATGTGATGGGGTCCCCGCATTTTTGGGTCAGGTGACTCTCGGGTCAGAAATAGGCTGACCCTGGCCTTAGTTTTTTCGGGTCGGGCCAGGTTGGGCGTGTCCCCGACCCGATGGATAGGTCTACAAAAGACCATATTGATTAGCCTAAATGAATGTGTGTAATATGAAATAAATTTGAGTTTAATTTCCTGTCTATCTAACTCTTCAGATTATCAAAATGTCGAGCCTATCATTGAAAATATTGATGGAAATGAACAAACTTACTGGACCCAACTATCTAGACTAGCTAAGGAATCTGAGAATTGTCCTAAGACAGGAAAAGATAGAATACATATTGGACAAAGTATTCACCACAATCCCTGTCGAGGATTCTGCAGAATATGCCACATTCGATAAGGTAGCCTACCAGAAGAACCTAAATGACTCCACTTCAGTACAATGTGTGATGTTGTCTTCCATGTTAGTGGAGCTTCGGAGATAACACGAGAACATGGGCCCTAACGAAATGCTCGAACACTTGAAGAGTCTCTATGACTCTCAGTCTCAAATATGAAATATGAGTTGTTGATAGAACTCTTCAAAGTGTAAGCTAAATGAAGGGGCCAAGTGTCTCAGTATGTGTTGAATATGATAGGGCTGATAGAAAGGTTGGCTTCGATTGGTATAAAGATGTAGAAAAACATCGCTTCTACCCTCGAACTCTCTCCCTCGTTCATTTGAGAATTTTATTGTAAACTACAATATGAACGGAATTAAGGCGAGTCTTCCGAAGTTGCACAACATGCTCACGACCTTTGAGTCTTCAACTACCAAAGGCAAAGTTGTGCTCATGGTGAGCTCTACCAGTCGGCCCAAACTGAAAGGTAAGAAATGGCAAAAGAAGAAGGGAAAAGCAGTTGTTGCGCCCTCAGCTACGAAGCCTAAGGGAGGCGTAAAGAAGAAGAAGATGAATTCGGCTAAGGACGTATGCCTCAACTGCAACAATAAGGGGCATTGGAAGAAGGACTGCACTGCACGAGGAAGAGGAAAAACACAAGGTGTTTCTACCTCTAGTGGACAAGGTTTGTACGTCATTGAAATAAATATGTCTATAAATAACTCTCATTCGTGGGTATTGGATACCGCTTGTGGCTCACACATTTGTACCAATGTGCAGGGGCTAACTAACAGCATGAAGGTTGGACCAAGAAAGGTGGACCTACGCATTGGAAATGGAGCGCGGGTGGATGTTGAGTGCGTAGGAACTTATATATTAACTTTGCCTTCTGGATATTATCTAGTGTTAAATAATTGTTACTATGTACCCTCGTTAATGAGGAATATCATTTCTATCCCTGTTTTGGACATAGAGGGTTTTTCCTCATATATTTATAATGGCAGTCAAGCACTGGATTTTGATAATGTTATATATGGAACTTCTCCTCTTGTGGATGGATTACAGACACTAAACTGTAGTCGAGAAATATTCAATGTACAAAATAAACGAGCTAAAATAAGTAATAGAAACTCTACCTACCTATGGCGTTGTAGACTTGGTCATATCAACGAAATAGGGATAGCAAGGTTAAGGAAGCTTGCCTACCTCAAACTATTTGACTTGGAGTCTTATGGTAATTGTCAATCCTGTTTGAAAGGTAAGATGACCAACAAGCCGCTTTCTAGAAGGGTGTGCGAGACAATGAGGTGCTTGAGTACCAACATACTGATGTATGTGGACCATTCTCGACTCAAGCTAAGGAAGGTTTCCCTTACTTCATTACTTTTACTGACGACTTCACAAGATATGGATATGTGTATCTTATGAAACATAAATCTGAGGCCTTTAAAAAGATTACATTATCTCGCGGTTCTTGATTACATAAATTTGGCCGAAGGGCGTACTTGAAGTAATCCTTGTCGAATGACCAAGTCAAGAATTCAGTGGGAGTATTTGGCAAAGATTACTTCAAGTATGCCCTTCGGCCAGTGGGAGGGTTACGAAGAACAATGCAGAAATGCAAGATCCTCCTACACAGCCTTTGGGAGTAGATGCAATGGTTGCACCTCCTCCCATTCAGGAAATACATGAAAATGATATTCCTGAAAGCTCTCAAGTTGGTGGATTATCCAACACACAAGAACCCTCTCACAATCAAAACATACCAAGCACTGAACTGATAAACAATCAACTATGTAGGTCCACTAGGACTCATCGTCCTCCTGAAAGACTAAATCTACTTATGGAAACATACAGTGAGATAGATATTTCCGATAACGATGAGCCTACAACCTATAGCGAAGCAATGTTGGACATTAATTCGAAGAGATGGTAAGAAGCCATGAAATCTGATATGGAATCTATGTACGTCAATCAAGTGTGGAACTTGATTGATTTGTCAGCTGGGTTAAACCCATAGGATGCAAGTGGGTCTTCAAGAAGAAAATCGATGCATTTGGTAAGGTACAGACTTATAAAGCAATGTTGGTGGCTAAAGGTTATAATCAACGGCCTGGGGTCGATTATGAAGAAACCTTTTCACATATTGCTAAGATTAAGTTCATTAGGATTTTACTTGCAATAGCTGCATATTATGACTATGACATTTGGCAGATGGACGTCAAAATCACTTTCCTCAATGGTAATCTAGTTGAGGAAGTGTTTATGAAACAACCTGAGGGTTTTCATTTGAGTCCAAACCAAATGTTGTATGCAAGCTACAAAAGTCCATTTATGGACTTAAGCAAGCTTTGAGGAGTTGGAACATTTGCTTCGACAAGGCTATCAAGTCATTTAATTTTGTCAGAAGCAAAAAGGATCCCTATGTTTATAGTAAACACAAAGATGGGAGTATTGCCTTCATTATTATATATGTAGATGACATATTGATAATGGAAGACAATAAGACTCTCTTGCACAACCCTAAGAGTGGCTTTCCAGTAACTTCATGATGAAGGATTTAGGTGAAGCCTGCTACATTCTGGTAATTAGAATCTATAGAGGTAGACCTAATAAATTGTTGAGGTTGTCACAGTGAGTCTACATAGACAAAGTGCTAGACATTTTTCTATGAAAAATTCCAAGAAATGTGGTCTACCTATGGGTAAAGACATCATGTTATCTAAGAAGGACAGTCCTTCTAACTCTATAGAACTTGAGCGCATGAAGAGGATCGCATATGCTTCAGTTATAGGATCGATCATGTATGTCATGACCTATACTAGGTCAGATGTGGCATTTGCACTTAGTATGACTTGTAAATTCCAACAGAATCCTGGGGACTGGAAAGCAGTCAGGAGTATTCTTAAGTATCTTAGACGAACAAAAGATTACTTCTTAGTCTATGGCGGGGAAGAAAAGCTAGTTGCTACTGGGTACACTGATGCTAACTTCCAGATGGATCTTGATTACTTCAAATTTCAGTCTGGGTACACGTTCATTTTCAATTGTGGAGCAGTGAGCTGGAAAAGTTCCAAACAAGCTACAACTGCTGATTCGACAATAGAAGCTGAGTACATTGCTGGATCGGAAGCTGGTAAAGAAGTTGTCGTGATTTTTGAGTTCCTGAAGGAACTATGGGTAGTTCCGAGTGCCAGTTGTCCAATAACTATTTATTGTGACAACACTGGTGCGATTGCACATGCTAAGGAACCAAGATCAATAAATAGAAACAAGCATGTACCAAAAGAGTACCACATACTCAGGGAGATGGTGGACACTGAAGAGATTAGATTAGACTATGTTCCCACAAACGATAATCTAGCTGACCCATTTACTAAATCATTAAGCTTAGTCAAGCATAATGGTCATTTTGAGAATATGTGCATTAGATATGTTGAGATTGATTCTAGGCCAAGTGGGAGATTGAAAATATATGTATGTCCTAGAGACAATCTTTATTAGGACAAATGTACTTTATACACATTCATATTATTATTATTAATGGAAATTAATATTTTGACATTTGCAATTATTGAATTATTAGTTGATTGTTTGTAATATTCTATAATATGCATCCCTAGAGGTTATGTTGTTATTAATAGTATGAGATATTAATATTATAACATAACTCATAAAACGTCCTCGACAAATGATCATCAAGAATGAGATATCGATGATATGTGATAACTCGACATGTGGTCTACATCACATCCTTAGAGGATGTAGTATGTCTCACCTGCTACGAGTAATAGATACTCGTGATGGACATATGGATACTTTGGAAGAATTAGTATACCCTGCTGATATATTGTTTGTTGTACATGTCTTATAGGTTGAGATACATCTTTTATTTGGTACATTACGATATTGATTAAAGGTGGTAGTTGAGCCAAGATTAGGATTCATTCCTCGAATGTATATTCAAGAGAATACTCAGCTTCTCAGTGATATTAGGTTGACTAAGTCGTTGGCCAACGCAATATACATATCTAGGATATGGTCTTGTCGTCAACCAATATATATGAGATTTAATGATCAAGCCATTTGGATAGACACTTGGCAAATTCTAAGCTTGACCGAGTGTGTCGTGAATGAAAGAATTTTATCTTCCAACATAGAGATTCGCCACTGCATTCGTAAATATACTTCACATATTGAGTTCGTCTTCCGGCCCGTCTAGGAGTTCCGTGTAGACCCTAATATGATTAGTTTCGGTATGTGAAGGCTTGTAGGATAACACTATGTCAATTGTTCCTTCGATCTAAGGATGTAATGAGATAACATAAATGCTCAATTTATAATTGAGATATTTGAATGAATAATGATTATTTAATTAAGTCAAAATTGGATTTCGGATTTAATTAAAATGAAAACGAGACGACGTCCCACACCGACGCCGGCGTCGCGCGCCTCCTGTTTGGGCCGTGTCGCCGCCAAGGTAGTGGGTCAGTCTGACTGACCCATTGCACCTCGTTTTCTGGGCCTGGTCCATGAGAAACCCTAGCCCCAGTTTTAAACCTAAAATGTAGCTATAAATATAGGACTTCTATTCATTATTTAACATAACATTATCATATATTATTCTAAGTCTTAGAGACCTAGAATTAAACTCTCTCTTGATCCTCTGCCGAATTTTCTAGCTGTTCTAAGGAGGTATACATCGAAGTTCTTGGAACTTGCTATCGAGGATCAATTGCGTGCGCACCCTCGGAAATTACTATAAGACTCCACAGTTTCCAAACCATAAGTATTCTATCGAAGTATTACGGTTCATGTTATGTATTTACATGTTTTTATATTACTACATAATCCTCCTATAGTTCGTCGCTTGTTTGATTTGAAACACAAAAAAATTCAAATTCCGCTGCGTACATGAACTCAAAAAAATTCCGACATGTCCACCGGTCGGATTGGCCATCGGTGGCCGATGTAGTAGTAGGTTTTTTTTAAGAGTGTTTTTCCTTTTTTTAATCCCGATTGATGCACACCTCATCACTTGAGTAGGTCAAACAAAAGAAAAATGACTGGATAGCAATTTTATATGTATATCATATAACAAAATATGAGATATGAGGATTCAAATTCCTAATTTGCGAATGACTTATGATTATATTCTAGAAGAGATAAAGAACAAGGAGTAAAAAGGGAATATCCAAATGTTGATAGTGACATAGGTTTAAATATTATGGACTTGCTTCCTCGTGTGATCGAGAATGAAGCAATTAAAACTTAACCAGGTTATGGAATGTTATGTCTCGAATTATTTTTAATTAAAGGGAAAAAGTTCAAATATGTCATCGAACTATTAAAAATGACTTATTTATATCATTTCTTAATAGTTTGGTTCATTTATACCACTCGTTAATAGTGTGACTCATTTATGTGTCATCGTCGTTACCAAAACGGCTTATCTGTGTCATTTTTCATTTTTACAATTGGTGACAGTGATGACATAAATGAGTCATTTTGAACTAAATGACCGCATACATTTCATTCACCGAAACAACATATTTGAATTAGGAAATTTGTGATAGCTTCCCAACCTTTTCCTTTCGACAAAAATGTTAATGTACAACTCTTTTTAAAGAGAGAAACCTTAAATATTCAAAAAATCATAATTAAAGTGGAAATGCGGGGGATCGAGCCCGTGCCTCTTGCATGCAAAGCGAGCAGCTACATCCCCAAGTTATTGAATTCTTTAAAGTATATTCAACTCACGATGCAATACAATACTGAATAAAGAAATATTAAAACATAATATTTACTGTAAAAAACAATGTTCACAGAGACCTGTTTAGTATGCATTTGGACAACATTTGAGTTGATGTGGAAAATAGAGTATTTAAAGCTGAATTTGCTAAAAAGATTGTGAAAGTTGCGTCTGCCGTGAACTTCACTCAGAAAAAATTAATGCAAGTTGATGATTTGTGAGAAGTTATCCCATTTGTTCATAAATAATATTTCAAGTTTAATTTTGTCAAAATAGTTTCGCCATCATTATTTGTAAAAAATGAACTTCATAGTATTTGAAATGCTATTGAAATATCGAAAATCATATTTGAAGATTGTTTCAAGTGATAGATATAAGAAAAGGCTCATTCGCACAAATGCCCCTATTTCGAGGTGGTCTTTAATTTTTTTCTCCTCAAATTGTTATTTTAAAATTTTGGCACATCTCTTATAGGTCTTCTTTCAACTTCACTAAAAACGAGCAGTTTACAGCTTAAAATTTCCTTGTAACACCTAAGAAACGGTTCCTAATAGTTCTGCCTCTACCTCTTAATACAATAATCTCAATCACTCTACCCAGTTAACAGATCCCTTACAACTCGATTACCAATGAACAACTATTACACAATACTTGCAAAGGTAAATAGATGGAACCACAATGAACTTGCCTATTACAAAGAACTAAAGATAAATTTTGATAAACTTGTTTCTCTGTAATTGGATATGCTAGATAATAAGGCGTTGATTGCACTCACTAGATGCCTCACGTTGATTTTCTAATTGTGGTTGTGGTTAAGCTCCAAATCTTGTTCATGTTATATTTAAATAAAAGTAGTTACCTTCCTTGTTGAATCCAACCAAGTTTTGATTTCATTATTGTACCCGAAAATCAAACCTTGATTGAATTAGATCTTCATTCTTTCATGGGCTATTGTCACGACCCTTTTCGGACATCGTGGTGGCACCTATATTTTTCCCACCTGTAGGTGAACTGCTTTCCAATTACCAACATGATATATAAGAAAAGCGAAAATAATATAAGTACTTCATAATTGTCTGATCATAACATATATAAGGAAACGAATTGAAATATAATCGTTAAAACTCCAAAATCTAGTTAGTAATACAAGAGAACTAAATTTGATATAATGAGTCTGAACAGTTTGATAATATCTCCCGAATACAACTAAAAGACATAAGCAACAAGAACATCATATATTGCATGCTGAATAAAGGCATGCTCACCCCAACACAGGAAATTCTTTTACTCGGGACTTAATCATGCGGTCCTGAACTGGTAGATGGCATTGTATTTGTATCCAAAAAGAATGTAGCAAGTGTAGCATGACTACAGAATGTACCCCGTAGGCATCATAGGCAAAAAATGACGGAAGATACATAATTGAAATAAACATTAAGTTGACTCTCAAATAGATCCTATTGTAAACAGTTCAATGAATCACATAAGTTTTCATATATGAGTTTGATATCCGACATTCAGATAGTATGGAGTTAAATCAACAAGATCCAATATTCATAATAACCACCAAGTCACAGTAATCAGTCCAAATCACGTTACTAGTTAACAAGTAATCAATATAAATGTGAATATGTGATATAAATCCA
Source organism: Przewalskia tangutica (assembly GCA_029844215.1). Classification (NCBI taxonomy): domain Eukaryota; kingdom Viridiplantae; phylum Streptophyta; class Magnoliopsida; order Solanales; family Solanaceae; genus Przewalskia; species Przewalskia tangutica. Next base: position 62,398,689 of record CM056736.1, on the reverse strand, counting down.
AATGCAATGTACCTTTTCACAAACTGGATATGCTAGATAATCAGGCGTTGACTTTACTCACCAGATGCCGTTGAATTTCTAATTCTAGTTGTGGTAACATGATTTCTAACAGAAGAAATGTGATGAATAAACACAACAATTATCAAGAATGGCAACAAGCCCACATATGGTGACAAGCCCAAATAACAGCAGTCAGAATCAACCTAAGATTGATTTCCCAAATCATGCATCAACACAATTCAACACCGGTACCCACTCAAGCGTTTATCAAAACCGCTAAGGTGGGATCCCCAAACACGCCCAATATCCCTCAATATTTACAAAGACTACGTACTTCTATAAGAGTCTATCAATATAAATCATAACCTACATCAAACTCGAGCAGGTGCCACGAACATCAATCTTCAACTTATACATTTTCCTTGCAAAGCGCCTAATAATACTCGTAGTCTATCACATATGTTCTACGTTAATAAATACTCTAACACAACGCACTAAGGCTTAGTCCTCAAAAGCAATCCAAAAGTCTAACCCAAAATCAACCTCGTGCCACAGTGGTAAGTTCGGGACTTTATTACTCACAAAGCATGATAATACATTATAGAATCATATCATTACATAATGCTACAAACTCGCTCGCGCACTCATATTTATCATACCACTAAGCTAAAATGTACTTTTCTATGAAATCACCAAAAACATCTAAATTTACAAATAACATCATAAATACATTTAAATGCCTCGAGAAGTGAACCAATGGCTCAACTAATTCATAAATGACCTTTTGAAACTACCGAAAGCGACGGAATCCAAAAACAAACCATTTTATCCAAAAGTCAACTTTGGGTCAAACATTATTTCTAAACTATTTATTTTGGGTTTTCCTTTCGAATATCATGTAAAGGTACCTCGGGATCCGTGCTACTCATCCGTATACATCACAAACCTCATACATAGTATACGGGAAGTGTAATTTAGTCAAATAAAAGTCTATAGCTAAAAATTACTAGGGGTTCGTTAAATCAGATATCAATTAAGCAAACATGCATCCTCGAACAATAGAAATAGAAAGAGGAAATGTACTAGAAATAGTAAACAAGTGAGGGTATCAGATCCTCATATCAACATGTATCTCCCAAGTAGCCTCCTCAATAGGATGATGTTTCTTTGAACTCCAAGTTCTGATAAAGCAACACGGAGTCCCATTAGATAATGTAGGACCCATCGGTATGGTACTTCTTCAACATAGAATATGGAAAATCGGATGGACACCTGAAAGAATTTTAAAAGACTCGATATACCTCGAACTCAACTTCCTTCTCTTATCGAATATTATCACGCCCTTCATGGGACAGAACTTCAATAGAACTATGTCACCAACCATGAACTCCATATCCCGGACCTTCCAGTATGCCTACTTCTTCTACCTAATCTAAGATGCAAGTATCTTGTCTTGAATCGCCTTCACCTTCTCTAAAGAATCTCTCACTAAATCGGTAACCCAAGGCCTCACCTTGAATACATCAAACCACCCAATTGGAGAGTGACACCTCCTACCATATAAAGCCTCAAATGGTGTCATATCAATACTAGAGTGACAACTATTGTTGTATGCAAACTCTTCTAAAGTCAAGAATTGGTCCCAATGACCACTAAAATAAATCATGCAGGTTCGTAATATATCCTCCAAAACCCGAATGATCCACTCAGACTGACCGTCCGTCTGAGGGTAAAATGATGTATTGAGATCCAAACAAGTACCTAACTCCTTTTGTAAAGTCCACCAGAAATGTGAAGTCAATTGAGTACCCTATCTGAAATGATATAAATATGCACCTCATGTAGACGAAAAATCTCACAAATATAAATCTTGGTCAATTTCTCTGGATTGTAAGTCGCTGGACTAAAAAAATGCGCGAACTTGGTCAACCTATCGACATTGATCCAAATGGCATCAAACTTGCCAAAGTCTTTGACAACTCAATATTAAAATCCATGGAAATTTGTTGTCACTTCCACTCGGGAATGGGCATCTTTTGAGTCAAACCACCAAGTATCAAGTGCTCATACTTGACCTGTTGGTAATTTAGACACTAAGACACAAACTCAACAATGTATCTCTACGTCCTGACCCACCAATAGAGCTTCTTCAAATCACGATACATTTTATAGTACCCAAATAAATAGAATATCTAGAACTGTGAGTCTCGTCCATAATCAATCTTGTCAAGTCCACAAGATGAGGAAAACATATTCTCCCTTTGATCCTTAAGACCCCTCGCCATCAATCATAGCCTCATTGGCTTTACCCCGTATCATGTTATCCTTAATCTTGCACAATTTCACATCATCATACTGTTGGGCCTTAATCTGTTCCAAAAGAGACGATCTCGCCTCAATATAAACCATAATACTACCCGGATTCAAAATGTTAAGTCTAACAAAACTATTGGCTAAGGACTGAACCTCCGAGGCTAAAGGACGCTCATCAATAATCAATCGCGCAAAACTCCCCATATTTACCACAATTCAGCTGAAAGCATCTGCCACCACATTTGCCCTACCTGGGTGGTATAAAATAGTCATATCATAGTCTTTTAACAACTCCATCCACCGATGCTATAAAAAATTCAAATCTCACTGACTGAACACATGTTGAAGGCTTCGGTGATCGGTATACACCTCACAATGAACTCCATAAAAGTAGTTCCTCTAAATTTTCAAAGCAAATACTACAGCTGCCAACTCTAAGTCATAAACAGGGTAATTTTTCTCGTACACCTTCAGCTGCTTCAATGCATAAGCTATCACTCTACCCTCCTACGTCAAAATTAATTGAGATTCTTTAAGCTCTTCTCACACTCATCAGATCAATGAAAAGGCACCTTTTTCTGAGTCAGTCGCATCAAATGAGAAGTAATAGATGAAAACCCCTTGACAACTCCTTCTCTTTCAACAACCCAAGAACTACTTTTAAATTTTTCTCGTGGTTCTCCTTACTCTTTTAATATATCAGAATATCATTAATGAAGATAATCATGAATGAATCCAAATAAGGCTTGAATATCCTATTTATCAAATCCATGAATGTTGCGGGGGCATTGGTCAGCCCAAAAGAAATCACTAAGAACTCATAGTGGTCATAGCGAGTCCTGAAAGCCATCTTGGGAATATTTTCTGCCTTAATCTTCAACTAATGATACTCGGACCTCAAATCAATCTTCGAAAACACATAAGTATCCTAAAATTAGTCGAACAAATCATCAATACAAGGAATCAAATAGTTATTTTTGGTGGCGACCTTTTTCTACTACTTATAGTCGATACACATACGCATGGTGCCATCTTTCTTCTTTACAAACAACACAGGAGCACCCCAAGGAAACACACTCGGTTGAATTAAACCCTTACTCAATAAATCCTAAAGCTTCTCCTTTAACTCTCTTAGCTCCGCTGGATCCATACAGTATGAAGGAATGGAAATGGGTCGAGTTTCCGGCTCTAGAACAGTACAGAAATCAATATCTCTATCCGGTGGCATACCTGACAAATCTGGCAGAAAGACCTCGGCGAACTCACATACTACCAAAACTGACTCAAGGGAAGAAGTATCTGCACTTGTTTACCAAATGTGAGCTAGGTATGCCAAAAAAACCTTGTCCACTAACTTCCTAGCCTTTGGAAAGAAATAATTTTCTTAGGAGTAAGTCTTGGAGTACCCTTCCACTCCAATCTCAAAATATCCAACATCGCTATAGTGATTGCCTTGGCATGACAGTACAGAATCACGTGGTACAATAATAATTAGTCCATCCTTAAAATAATATCAAAATCAAACATGTCTAAAATAACCAAGTCTACCCAGATATTGTAACTCATGAAAGTAACACACAATACTGATAGACTCGATGTATAATCACAAAATCATAAACTGGTGTAGACACACAGATAGGGACATCAAGCATATCACACCATATATCTAAATCAGTAGAAAAATATGTAGACACATAGGAGAACATAGACCCCATATCAAATAGCACTGAAGTAGATCGATGACAAACTGAGATGATACATATGGTAATTGCATATGGTGCCTTAGCCTTGAGTCTACCAAGAAAAACATAATAGTGAGTGCATCATCCATTGGGCTGAGTACCCTGATGACCATCTTAGCCAGTATGCGCTCTATCTCTACCAGTCTAAGACCCATCTCTACTGGTCTAATAACTACTATGACATGACTGAGAACCCCATATGCTAGACTGATTGCCACTCCTAAATGGTTGTACTAGGGTCCTAGGTGTCTGGGATCCACCTGATCTGAGCTTGAGGAAATCTCTCATAAAATTCCAACATCACCACAATGGTAACAAGCTTTGGCTGCCATGGGCTGCTGAATAATCACAGAAGAACCTGAATGACCACCATAATTATAGTACCGAGACTGACTACCTCTATAAATCAAACCCAAAGAACCATCATCTGAAACCTCGAGAGTTGACTACGCTAGTCTACTAGATTGAGAATATTGGGACCTACCCTGCCGCATTACAACCATGTGGATATAGACCCACCGTAGAAACAATATTGACAAACTCTCATATCTAACTCTTTTTTGGGGAGATTTCCCCTCACTGACTCAACTATCTTGGCATGCTCCGCCACAACCTTAAAAGAAGCCTTAGAGGCCACCACCTATAATATAGCCAACTGAAGGGGAATAGTCAACCCTCTCATAAAACCTCTAACTCTTTCAGCATCTGTAGGAAGTAATAGCACTACATAGTGCGATAACGTATGAAAACAGCCTCATACTCAGCAATTGATACACCTCTCTGCTCTAACTTGGAAAATTTATCCCTCTTGCCCGCAGTAAGCTCATGGGCAGATATTTCTTTAGAAATATTTGATAAAACCTGGTCTAAGATAGTGGAGGCGACCCCGTTGGTCAACAATCAATATAATCCCTCCACTATTGCTTCACATCACCATAAGATGAAGAGCAAAAAAACAAACCCTATATGACTCAATAATACCCAAAGTGTGGAGCTTTTCATGGCTGCTCACTATAAACTCATAAGCTTCCTCCTCAGGTTATCCATAGAATATGAGAGGCTTTATATTAGAGAAATTCTCTGATATATTTTGCTCATCGCGGGTCATAATGGCTCTAGTAATTGGTTGGGTACCAAACTCCGGCACTGGGATCTCATTTATACGGGGTGCTTAAACAACAACTAGCTGAACTATTATAGTATGGAACTCAGGAGTCTGACCTCATCCCACTCGGGTCTGTGACCCGCCTAAAGTAGTTGGGAGAATGTCTGCCTAAGCAAGACCATCAAGTAAATTCAGAATATGGACCATAGTATATTGAACAACCATGTAGCAATAATCTCGGCCTGATATTGGGTTGGCCCTATCTACTCCTCATAATGATCATCCTGAGGCTCAATCTCCGCTCGGGGGACACTGATCTATCACGATCCTGGCTGACTCCTTGAGCTCCACCACTTACTAGTATAGTTGTTCGGGCTCTACCTTGGCCTCAACCATGACCTCTACAATAACCATGCACCACAGGAGCAGGTTCTGGTGCCTCATCTCTCATAGTATGAGCACGAGTCATCACTATCTGTGTGAGAATAGGAAATAAAATTCAGATACCAATTTAATCAATTTTAGCACAAAAGGAATAAAGAAAGTGAAGTTTCCTAAATTTCCCATATTCTTTCAAAGATAAGTACGAACGTCTTCGCACCGATCTGCAAGATTGTACTATACATTTATCTTGTATTTAAGATCATTTAACTTAGAGCTCTGATACCAATTTTATCACGACCTCTTTCGGGCGTCGTGGTGGCACATACACTTTCCCCACCGATTGGCGAACCATTTCTCAATTACCAACATCATATATAAGAAAATTGAAAATAATATAAGTACTTCATAATTGTCTGATTACAACATAGATAAGCAAATAAATCCAAAATATAATCGTTACAACCCCAAAATTTGGTTTGTAATACAATAAAACTAAATCTAATATAAAGAGTCTGAAAAGTCTGATAATGTCTCCCAAATATAACTAAAACACATAAGCAACAAGAAGAGTATCCCAGGCACATTGAATGAAGGTATGCTCACCCAAACACAAGAAATCCTCCAACTCGAGACTCAGCCATGTGGTCCTGAACTCGTAGATGGCGTTGTATTTGCATCTAAAAAAATGTAGCAATTGTATTATGAGTACACAATGTACCTCTGTAGGCATCATAGGTTGACAACAACAGAAGATACATAATTGAAATAAACATCAAGTTGACTCGCAAATAGATTCTATTCTAAACAGTCCAATGAATCACATAAATCAAATTGTCATATTTTCTACTAGTTTTGAGAAGTGATTGTCGTATGCTTAATTTGGTGTAGATTGAAGTGTAATACAATCTGGTTCGTTGCACTGTTGAAGTTGATTATCCAAGGTATGTGCTAATATCCCTTCTTTCCATTTATGAAATGAGTTATCTTCGACTTAGATCTGATTAGTCGCACAAAGAGGTGTTAATCATAGAAACCATACTCGAGCCATCGTGACCTTTCTTTAATGATTCTTCCATGTCATGAATGAGCTTATAGTAGCATGTTTGGCTATACAGTTAAGGCGCTAGACAACTTGATTATATGATGTATAGAGTTATACTTTTGCCTACGAGGCTATGACATTATACACCTTGTACCTTCGGCGCTATTTACTTATTTATTTTCCTTAAGGGCTACATATAATGTGCATTTCCTTTATGGCTTATATCCAGACTACCTTCGGGGCTATGCACTTACATTCGGGGATATGCACTTGCCTTTGGCGATATGCACCTACCTTCAGCACTATACACTTGCCTTCGGGGCTATTACACTTATTAGATGCATTATACAAGGCTAGATAGTTGTTATAGTTTTGTATAGTTACTAGGAGTCTAAGATAGGTAAGCACATCTCCAGATATTCACTGAATCCTCTGATTATATTTAACATATCTGATATTTTATCTTAATTTCTATTTTAGTTATTTCAGTTGCTTTACATACTCGATACATTATTTTGTACTGACGTCCCTTTGTCAAAGGCACTACATTTCATGCCTGCAGATCCTGATAGATATCCGAAAGGATCTACTCAGTAGATTTATCGAGTATCAGGTTGTGTGGTAAGCTCCATGTCATTTGGAGTTACTATGTCTAGATGTTTTATGTATATAAAGAATATGAGTAGGCCAGGGCCCTGTCCTGGCCATGGTTTAATTATTACTCTTTATAGGCTTATAGAGTGTCTTGTATGTATAGTATCATCAGTATGGCGGCCTTGTCGGCCCTTTTATATATCCTATTTTGCATTTTGTGCTTGTAGAGACATATATAGGCCTTGTCGGCCATTCAAATATGTATATATACTGGGATGATCCCGTTTTGATTGAGTTGACTATTATGTATAGATATTTTAGCACATGGCTTTATCATCCTAAGTTGAGATATTATGCTTATAGATCTGCTTTATTAGCATAGCTTGTCTTTTGAGACATAGATTATACGAGTTACACTTGGTTCACTCGGGCCTAATAAGGCACCGAGTGCCGGTCACGCCCCCTAGGATGGGGCATGACAAACTTGGTATCAGAGCAGGTCTGTCCTAGAGAGTCTACAAGTCGTGTCTAGTAGAGACTTGTTTATAAATATGTTGTGTACCTCATAATATAAGTAGGAGGCTACAGGGTATCTAAGAGTTTTTTACCTTTCTTTCAGATCTAAATTTTACCCTAGAGTTAAGTCCGGAGAATTTAAGCTTAACCACATGTTTGGATATTGTATACAGAGATGCCAGTGACACACAAGACCACAACTCGCCAGAGGGTTAATGAGATAGTAAGTGAGGGTACTGGAAGAGTACCGCCAGTTGAGATGGCGTAGTCTGAGGTCCAAGATGAGACCCCCTTACACCCGCCTCCGACTCTTCCACCTGAGGAGATTCCTAGAGCTGCAGCACCACCAGTTCCTACTTTTGTCTCATCGGATCAGGACTTGAGGAGTGCAGTACACCTATTAGCTCAGATAGAAGTTGCACAATGTCAACCCAAAGCACCAGTAAGTGTAGGATCTTCAGAGGGACACGGGAATTCGTGAGTTCGAGAGTTTTTAGCTTTGAGTCCTCCATAGTTTATATAGACAAACGGACATGAAGACCCCTAGGACTTTATTGATCAGGATCTTCTCGGTTATGCATTCCTCAAAGATAGAGTCAGTTGAATTAGTGGCTTTCAGGTTACGAGATATAATTGTTCTTTGGTATAAAGGATATGAGCGGTCTTGAGGGCAAGAGGCACCCCTAGTGACTTGGGATGAGTTTTTAGATGCTTTTATAGACCACTACCTTCCGCTGGAGATTCGAGAGGCCCGAGTTAACTAGTTCTTGACCCCTCAGCAGAAGGATATGAGCGCTCAAGATTATAGTCTCATATTTGATTCCCTGACAAGATGCCCCAACTTTTGTTAATTCAATGCAGGCCAGGATTCATCAATTTATAGCAGGGTTGCACCAGAGTATGTGGAGGCATGTACCATAACTATGGTATATTATAATATGGACACTTCTCAAATTCAAGCCTTGGCTCAAAATATAAAAGATTGTTGATAAGAATCGCCATCGAGCAAATTGAGAGAGCAACATAATAGTGGCGAGATTGGCTAGTTGGTTATCGTGATGATCAAGAAGATAGCTTCAGCCTCGATGCATTAGACGCCCACTTAGGCCTTCGCAGCCGTCGGTGAATCTTTAAGATTCCTTTTTCAATAGAATCTTTTGAATGGTGAATCGATCATTCGATATCCTTTTCCTTCTGCGACGGAATGGAAGAAAGATCTTTTAGTTCTCCCAGATTAGAATATCAAAGGAGGACGTTGCAGATGCCCGGGGCGGACACGATTCCTGAAAAATTAGCTTTTTATGATTACATCGGCAATAATCCGGCAAAAGGAGGATTATTCAGAGCAGGTTCAATGGATAACGGGTGCCCATTCCATTAAGGCATTCTCTTCTTGATCACCGGATATTGATAGAAAAACCCGGAATAGCATGATGTCTTCGTCTGGAGCTTCCATCCCAAAACCTACGGGTTTTTAAGATTTTCAATACCCATGTTTCCCGAAGCGACACTTTGTTCCACTCCTTTCATTTATACTTTAAGCGCGATTGCTACCAGGCCTGTTCGGACATACGATTCCCGCGGAAGATCAAGTTGGTGAGCCGTGTGATGGGAAACCTTCCCGCACGGTTGGACACGAACACTATTCCGTTCTCAGCGAGAGTTGAACATAGTAAAATAAGAAATTGAAAGATTTCGTTGAAATTGTTCGTTTGGAAATCAATTTCATCAGCAGCACATGAATGCACAGAGAAGTTATTTGACTAGGCATTGATTCCCATCTCGACAAAATAAAGATAAAGACGACTGCGCCAACTTGATATTTTGGTATTATCGCCACAAAGAAAAGCTTTCGGATTTTCCAGAGGTGGTGTAGTTGCACCACCAGATTTTTAAAATTTGTTTGCCTTCTAGGCATAAAAAAAAATCCTTCTAGGCATAAAAAATTAAAAAAAAAATTGCACCACCAAATATAGTCTCCTGGATCCGCCACTGGTTGTGAGGGCCATATGATGGGAGTCTACCTGAGTAAAGGGCAGGGTGGCATAACTCAGCCGACTGATTAGGTGGCAGGGTCATCTGCTTTAGTGTGTTCTCTTCAACGGGATGTTTTTCAATTTTCTGTCAATTATGATGCTCCAATTTTAACACTAATGGACAATGTCTATGTTCCTTACTATATGTTTTACATCCTATTAGTATTTTGATACAACTGAATAAGCATGTTTTCAAATTTTCTTTTTAATAAAGCATAAATTTTCGAGATTCTGGACTGTGGGTGTCATTTAATTTCTGAAAAAGTTGGGTTCTTGGAAAAGAAGAATGCTGGAATTAATTATTAGTAAAATAAGCTCCTTTTTCGTTGATTATTCATTCAAAACTCCATTTTTAGCATAAAACAAGTAAATTTGGCAGTTATGGCGTTATACTCTTGGAGAGAGAACTAAATATTTTGAGTTTTTGAGGTGGGTTTTTGAAGAATACTTGTTTTTGAATTTTGGGTATGATTAAAATTTTGAGAAAGTTGGGTTCTTGGGGTGAAAGAATCTTGAAAATATTTCAACTTGGACAAATGGTTATTACTAGTGTTACTTGACTTATTCATGATAAATTGGGACCTTTCGTGCATTTGCCAAATGCAGAATTTTGTGAAATATAAATGATGGTATCGATTCAAGAATTTAAACGATATGAATTTGAGTTAATATATTGAGTCTTCAATGTATAATTAATTTTATTTATCTACCTGTACATGTTTTCCCCACATATACATAGAATTTGACTCTAAATCGGTAGAAGTGTTCACCCCTCTCTTATAGTTATTTCTACAACGAGACATGCTCTGTATGCATTTTCTCTTTTGGATATACTCATTTGCAGCTCAATATTAAGATTTGTTCCTTCTTAACTCGCTTCTTATTATGTTTTCTTAATTAACAATTAATAGAGCTAGAGTCGGATGTTGATATTGGATGAGTGTTGTGACAACATGAGTAATTAGTCAGGACAACATCGCTTATGAATATAAGGATGTTGCCTGCAGTGTTGTGACAACATCACAGACAACATCTCTATAAACGATTTTGCATATTATTCCGGCCAAAACAGTGATTGTTACTGTGAGATAAAAATGACTTATGCAAGTTAACTAGGAAGCCATGTTTAAAACGTGAGAAAAGAAGAAATCAAGCTTGAAAGAAACAACGTGAAGACCATCAATGGTTATATTAATATATACCCTTGAAAATATAAACCTTTTGTCTTTTACTTTTTCCTCTGAATTTACTCTTTAAGGTTTATTATTGTTTTATCGGGTGTTGTCTCAAGTGTTGCCACAACACTGAAGACAACATAAGAAATTGTTTAGCTTTTCAAACATTCGAATCTTTAGTTTTTCTACTATTAATTGTTTATCCGTAGCCTCGGACCTAACAAGTAGTATCAGAGCCAAGAGAAACTGTTTTATCGGGTGTTGTCTCAAGTGTTTCTACTATTAATTGTTTACAGGTTCTAGGTATTTCGATAGTGGTTGTTCACGACACATGACAGGTACCAAAAGCTTACTGAAGGATTATGATGCATTCAATGAATGATACGTGACCTTTGGTGGGGGAAGCAAGAGTAGGATAATTGGAGGAACCCTCAATGTTCCTGACGTACCAGCCTTGAAGAATGTTCTTCACGTAGAAGGCTTAATGGCTAATCAACTTAGCATAAGTCAGCTATGTGACGATGATCTCGAGGTAAAATTCAACAAGCGTGAATGTAGAGTTACAGTTTCTGCCAATAAGTGTGTTATGCCAGATACCCGAACTGGAGATAATTGCTATCTCGTCGGTGGACAAAAATTCTGTAATTATGTGAGGGTCAACGACACAACACTGTGGCATCAGAAGTTGGGACACGTCAATTATCGCAACTTGGAGAAATTAATCTCTTATGAAGTTGTTAGAGGCATTCCCAAGCTTAACCCAAAGGATAAGACAGTGTGCGCAGATTGTTTAAAAGATAATCAGACTCATATTTTAGGTTTGAACAAATACTACACTTGGGTCAATAAAATTGAATTTGAGATCGTGTCCCTTCGGAAAATGGTTCTCGGTTTTTTGTCCGGTTTTAGTATAATTTACTGATTTGAACATGATACTACACTTAGTCCAATGAAATTAAATTTGAGGTTGTGTCCCTTCAGAAATGGTTCTCAGATTCGGTTTCTATTTCTAGTATTAACCTATTTGAACATGATACTACACTTTGGCCGATGAAGTTAAATTTGAGGTCGTATCCATTTAAAGGACGTCCCTTGGTTTGCGCTCATTCGGAATTGGGCTAGGATGAAACTTAAATCTTTTTTATTTTCACCCAAGTGACCAACACGTCCGGTAGGTAAGGCGACTAAAATGATCAACGAGTCATATGTCTGCAACCACAGCGTGTTTGAAAAGAATTTTTCAAAATTTAAGTCTGAGCCCTCCGTAACCAAAACGTTTATTATTTTGGGTACGGATCCGAAGTTATTTGTATTTAATTGATCTAACTGTTTGTTCTTGATAGCTTGCAAGGAATACTTACGAGAGTAAAAGAAGACGAGATGCCCCCTTCAGGGACGATTTATTATTGTTGTTTTTATTTTTTTTAATTTGGTTTTTATTTTATTATGTATTGTAATTTAATTTATTGTACTTGTATAATTATTGAATTTTTTAGAATAGGTAGACTTAGAATTAATAACTTAGAAATGGTATTAAAATAGGAAACCGCTATTTATTTTTTTAGGACTGTCATTCATGTTTCCAAAATGTTATTTTTATTTATTTTAGGCCCATCACCCATATTTTCAAAACCGCTAGTTTATTTTAGGTTCGTCTATGAACGTCCAAACCTTTTTTTTCAAAAATGAGCTGGTTACCTTTTGTTTGCATATTTAATCACACCAAATAAATTGATCGATTTTCGTCCGCTTTATAATAAAATAGCATAAATCATTCTTTTATATTACAAACAACTTGTCTTTTGTTCTTACTATCAAAATTGCCAAAATTACATTTTTATATAAATAATATCATACAAATACATATTTTACTAAACATCCATTTTTTATACAATGCTATACAAATATATATCATTTTACGCGCATCGTATAATAGAAAACTCTTACCCATAATCTCATAAATTTCGCAGACCAATTACATGGAGATCATTTGCAGCATTTTTATGCTACATTCAAGTGTCCTAATTCACTTTAATAATTAGGTGGTGACTCCTTAAGAACGGTGATTTAATTCAGGAATCACCGACATACGTCAAGATCACAATACAAAGAGACCCCCCCCACTCTCACGGGATGGGGTGTCGAAAAACGGGCGCGACATCATGGAGACTCTGCTGGGGACTTTTAGGTTTTCAACCATAGCAAATTTAGGCTTTATTATTGCGCTTTATTTGATATAATGCTTTAAATTAATTCCTTTATAAGTTTTAAATGTTTAAATTGCTTTACTGTTTTCCTTAAATTGATATTTTTGCAAAAAAATTAAAATTGCTATAATTGCTAGCTTATTTTACTGCTTTCCTTAAACTGATATTTTATCATGAAAAACTGTATAAATTGCTTTTATTGCTACCTTCTTTACTGTTTTTCCTTAAAATTGGCATTCCGCTCATATTTCTTCCATTCCGGAAAATTGACACTATCACACATTACACGCGAGGTGTGTTTCGCGCACTCGTAAAATTTCTTTCAAATGTCCAAATTTTAGAAGAGTTGGCATATGTGCGGAGTTGTCCGATCCGTCCGGTCAGCCGCGTAGTCTTCTCACTCGAGCAGTCTGCTCGGGAACCTTGCGTCTAGTAAGCGAAATCTAAAAAATATAGGATAGAGCTATACTACTATTTATCTTAAGTCATGCATGGATACATCTTAGGTTGATCGATCCTTTGTATCGACTCCATAATTAAGAAATTAACCAAATTGTCAACGAGTCTCACAACCCAACAGCCAATCAACATATTATATGTAGCATGATAATAATAGACGGATTCAAGTCTAATCATGACATGCCGAGGAAAATGTACATTAATTTGTTTTCATTTCAAACAAAAGCATTACAGTTTAAACAACTTGGATCAATCTATCACAATCTCACATATTTGGCGTTTAGGCCCACCTCTCGCATAAGAGAGGCCCCATGCATATTAGGACGCGTTTCTAATTTTCATACAATCTGTTTGCTATTTTATTACTCTGCGCATATCATTTTCACAAACGGTATACTAACTTCGTGTTCTTCATGTTTTAAAGTATCTTGCTTCTTTATTTTCCCGAAGGTTGGTTCATGTTGACTAAAACTGGAAGAACACCCTTAATTCACCAGATCAAAAACACGCTCATCCGATAAATGGATGATTCAGGAGCTTCCGAACAGACGGGCTTAGGACTCGTCGCTATTCCAAGAGATGAACCTGAAAACTCAGGAAGGGGAAATCCGAATATCCAGGACGAATACCTCACCCAACTGTTGCAACAAATAATAACATACAAACTGAGATTGAGCGACTGCAAAATCTCACCAATTTATCCATTAGTATCAGCGCTCCATTTCCCGAACAAAAGGACAGCTACAACTACGCCACAAACCTTTCCATCTCCTTAACCTCCACTTCCCCAAAATCTCTCTCAAAATTCCCCAATAAATAACACCAATCCACACTCTATCAACCCACAAACAAGCCCACAAAGAATCCATCCACAAAATGATCATTCATCTTTCCCAACCCATATATGCCTCAAGCTCCACTTACCCAAAATACCCCACTCGTCCCAAACATCCCACTCACCCAGAATTACCAGGCGACTCAGCAAATGCCGACGACACACATAGCTAACTAGAACAAGAAATATGTGTAACCGATATATGCAGCAGAAGCCTAACCCTTTTTCTACCACCCTACCAAACCTGCCTCCCCAGGAGATTGATTAATATGAGGAAATGGAGAGACGTGCGAGGATCCGGACGGATGAAAGTGTAGCGAAGAAAATACACAACCTAAAGGAGGCATTCAAAAAGATGCAAACGAGCAAAAGACATGAAGGGCTCGAGTATGAGGATTTTTGCATGCACCCAGATGTCGAGTTGCTTATCGGCTATAAAGTGCCAAAATTTGATTTATTTGACGGGAAAGGAAACCCTCGCGCACATTTGAGGTCCTACAATGACAAGTTGGTCGGAGTGGGTAAAGATCAATCCATTATTATGAAGTTGCTCATAAGAAGCTTGACGGGTGAAGCGTTTGATTGGTACATTAGCCAGGATCCACGAAATGGCATAGTTAGAGCACAATGGCACAAGACTTCGTGGACAATTTCAGATTTAACACCGACACTGTCTTTGATGGGTTTTATAATAAAGCTGGAAAGGAAATCTACATAAATATTTAGGGAATTTGCCATGAGATGGAGGGCGGAAGCAGCGAAAGTTCAACCGCCAATGGTAGAAAGCAAAACGACTACTCTATTCGTATAATCTATGAAAGATGCAACATACTACGAGAGAATGATAAGTGTGATAGGGCGGAGTTTCGCTGAAGTGATAAGAATGGGAGACTTAATAGATGAAGTAATCAAAATGGGAAGGATCACGAATTTGACTACATTACAGGCAACGAGTAAGGTAATCCAGTCAGACTCGTTCGAAACAATCAAGAAAAAGAGGGACAGAACGTCCCTTGTCATGTCAGTCCAAAGGACAAACCAGAGGTCAACCTACCAAAGCCCTCAACCATATTACCAACATTCATTGGTTCCCTACCCTGTCTACCATACCCAACCAATATACCACCCACCCTATGCAAACTTTGAAAGAAGACCCATGAAAAACTATACACCCGTGGTCGAACCTCTAGTCCAGTTATTTGAAAGATTGAAAGCCGCATGAATACTCCAACCAATCCCAAGAAATGTCCCCAATCCTATTTCCAAAGGGCACAATGGGACTAAACATTATGCATACCACTATGGTGTCACTGGACAAGACACGAGAAGTTGATATACCCTCAAAGATAAAATCGAGGAATTGATCAAAGAAGGAGTCGTCCAACTGAAAGAAGCTCCACCAAATGTAAATAGTAAACCTTTGACATATCATGATAATGCCCATGGGAACATGATTACTGTAGGTGAAGAAAGCAGTTTGGAAGGGACTATTGTGCCAGTCCAGATAGAGGAAAGGGCGGAATCATCGACCAATCTCCAAAGAAAGATAGATACCCATTTGTCTAAGATTGTTCCACACCTAAATAGGTCTTTTGTCAAAGCCTGCACTGCCCAAGAATTAGAAAGAGATGATATAGACGATCTTATCGAAGGGCTCAAAAGTCTTTTGTTGCAGAAAAAGACGCAGAGTGCAATGTGATCTTGGATGATCACGAGGAAAGACCAACCATCTTAGATGCAAAATAAGAGGATACCTTAAAAAAATTGGACATGTACCCCAACCATGTTTCTCTGGGAGGCTTGGTAGAACTGGTATTTTTAAACAATTGTGATTCCGATTAAGGCCTGAATCATAGCTTCGCATTCAATGTGTTTTGCCTCCCTCTTTTAAAAGCTTAAAATTCAAACAGCTTTTTGTAATTTCAAAATTTGTTTTGTTTAAATCAATTCCCTTTCAGGATGTATACTAATAAATCTATTGATAATGTGAATGTGACATGTGATGAAGCGAGTGAACAAAGTCCAAACGACGAACCAGAGACTTTAGAAAGAAAATTTAAACCGGGGCAATTGGTGTTAAGATGCATGTTTTTGCACCAAAACGAAGCTAAAGGAAAATTCACACCCAATTGGCAATGGCCCTACATGGTTCACCGAGTGCTGACCGGAGGAGCACATATCCTGACTGAAATGGATTGCGAAGTGTGGCCTAAAGCAATCGATGCAGATACTGTGAAATGATATTACATTTAGGGATTCTTTCATGTAATGCATTTTTCTATGTTGTTAAAGTTGTGCTCTCATGGCGGGATTTGCAAATATTCCTTTTACATGTAACCTAAACTACGTTATGACCTGATACCCTCGGCAAGATATGTAGGCGGCCCACATCGGCCTTGGTCCCACTAAAAAAACTTCGTTTCCCATATTATAACACACGCCCATATGACCACTCAAACAGGGGCAGGTGGGCTACCTGTACGAGACTCAATCTTTGTCCAGATGAAAGATCAGCATCATCGTCTACCAAAAAATGGGGCATTTTAAGGGTTCACCATAAGAAATGCCGATAGACAAGGAAAATATTAGCAAACTAAGTCTTCAATCAAAAGATTTTTTTTGGATAAAGACATTTGGTTTGTTTTACTACATGTCACTATTCGAGAATTCGACAAAATTTTTTCTTATTAAACACTATACTTTATAAGCATATTATTTCTCAACAAAATAGTATTTTTACTGACAACCAGCCAGGACTGGAAAATGGATAGGGGTTACGTGTCTGAACTGGTTTGAACATGCAAGCGCCAAGGACCGAAGCTACAAAGTCAACGTGAATCAACTGCCCTTCTCCAAACTCACAAAAATCTTTGGATGCATATACTTCAGGTTAACGAAGGCGGGAAGACAACAACATTTAATGTTGAACTTCGCAGATAACTTTCATATCACAATTCAGTCCACAAAGACCACATTCCTGTTTGGAGAGTTTGTGCAAAAGGAACCGCTCGCTTCATAAGGTCCTCGACCGCTGGTCTATACAGAGATAGTATTTCGACTCACAGGGTCACATTCTTACCCTCCAGCTATTTATTTTACATCACCGTTGTCCTTGCATTTAGTTTTTCGTTCACATTTAATTTACAAGATCTTCGTATAACACTTCGACCTCAGTGTCACATATGCATTTCGCCTGAGCAGCGGTGTTATTTGCATCACGTTTAATTTCAGTCATGCGCCCACCTTCTAATGCAGGTATTTTAAATTCAGTTATGTCTAAGCACCGGCGTCATATGCATATCGCCTGAGCACCGACGTCATTTGTATCATGTTTAATTTATGTATGGCGTCCACCTTCTAATACATGTATTTTAAATTCAGTTACGCCTGAGCACCATTGTCATATGTATATCGCCAGAGCACCAACGTCATTTACATCACGTTTAATTTATGTCAGGCGCCCACCTTCTAATGCGGGTATTTTAAATTCAGTTACGCCTGAGCACCGACGTCATATGCATATCACCAGAGCACCGGCGTCATTTGCATCACGTTTAATTTATGTCAGGCGTCCACATTCTAATGAGTGTATTTTAAATTTAGTTACGCCTGAGCACCGACGTTATATACATATCGCCTAAGCACCGGAGTCATTTGTATCATGTTCAATTTCTGTCAGGCGTCCACCTTCTAATGCTGGTATTTTAAATTTAGTTACGCCTGAGCACTGACGTCATATGCATATCGCCTGAGCACTAACATCATTTGCATCATGTTTAATTTCTGTGAAGCGCCCATCTTCTAATGCAAGTATTTTAAATTCAGTTACGCTTGAGCACCGGTGTCATTCGCATCATGTTTAATTTATGTCAGGCGTCCACCTTCTAATGTGGGTATTTTAAATTCAGTTACGCCCGAGCATCGACATCATATGCATATCGCCTGAGCACCGGTATCATTTGCATCACGTTTAATTTCTGTCAGGCGCTCACCTTCTAATGCAGGTATTTTAAATTCAGTTACACCTGAGCATCGACGTCATATGTATATCTTCTGAGCACCAACGTCATCTACATCACGTTTATTTTCAGTCATGCATCCATCTTCTAATGCGGGTATTTTAAATTCAGTTACGCCTGAGCATCAGTGTCATATGCATCACGTTTGAGCACCGACATCATCTGCATCATATTTAATTCCAGTCAGGTGCCCACCTTCTAATGTGGTTAATTTAAATTCAGGTACGCCTGAGCACCGGTGTCATATGAATATCGGCTGAGCACCGGCGTCATCTGCATCATATTTAATTTCAGTCAGGCGCCCACCTTTTAATGCGGGTATTTTAAATTCAGTTATTCCTGAGCACCGACGTCATATGAGTATCGCCTGAGTACCGACGTCATTTGCATCACGTTTAATTTTTGTCAGGCGCCCACCTTCTAATGCAGTTATTTTAAATTCAGCTACGCCAGAGCACCGACGACATCTACATTTCATCTAAGCAAAATGATCATCTGCATTACGCCTGAGCACCGGCGTCATTCACATCATATTGCATCTATGCAAGGACATCATTCAATTCTTATAAAATCGCATTTTTCATATGTCCATTTGTTATTCGCAGTTATGCACTAATTTTTATCTTAGTCTTAGTCTGCAGGAACTGAATCAACAGTAATTCCCACGCAACACTAAGCTATGTCTTACCAAGACAGTCTATTGGGAAGCGAAACTTTCCTACAAAATCAGCAACCGTTCCCGGACGCCATTTTACTCTCCTAATAGCTTGCCGGATTCACTACCAGTGTTATCATAACTCGACACTGGGGCATTATTTCTTGAATCTGCACCGGTTCCAGCGTCTCAATTCTCCTATATATCGAATTTCTTCTCCCCCAAAATTCCACCTCCACCCGTTTCTTTTAATCTCGTCGATTAGGACAAAATTGACTAATCAGTCAACATCTTTGTTCGAAAACTCTTTCATCATCTCCAGCCAAAGAGGGGCATACTGTTGACACCCAATTGTGTTCCCCTCTTCCATTTATTTGCAATTTAAAATATTTTTCGGCATCACAAAAGAAGAATAAATTATTAGTATTTTATCACCCTTATTATTATCCTCACTTTTACAATCATTTGCATTTTTATATAATAATCACAGTTTTACCTTAATATTATGTTATTTTATTTTACAAAAAATAAGCATCACACTTTTTATTTAAATTAACCATTTAGCATTTTTTCCTGAATATTATGTCTTATTACTATCACATTGCTAAAGGAAACTTAGTATTTATCACCATTATTATTATTATCCGTGCTTTTACTATCGTTAGCATTTTTATATAAATAATCATAGTTTTACCCAAATATCCGATGTTATTTTATTTTTTCGCAAAAAAATGGCGTTGCATTTTTATTTAAAATGAGCATTTAGAATTTTCTTAAATATTATGTTTTATTATTATCACATTGTTATTTTTATTTTTTATAATTTACAAAGCATTTTTAACAAACCCCTTTTATATTTTTCTCGACAACCTCATTCCCATTTTCAACCTACAAACCAAGCCCAACCCCTTACCCTTTATTTCTACCCAACCGGCCAAGGCCAAAACCAAGGCCCAGATAGTCAGCCCATTTACCCTAGCCCACTCGACCTCACCCTTTCCCCTTTTTATCTCTTAACCAAAATAGCCCAAACCCTGAAAACAAAACAAAAAATACACAAACCCCTCCCCCCTTCAATCGGCGCTGCACACCCCCCTCAACTCGCCACATCACATTGCCGATCAACCCTCTTGACATCAACCACCCCTCTGCACCCCATGAACTCAACCCACACCTTTATCCCCCAAAAATTCGGTTCAAACGTCAAATCTTTGCCCTTTATTACAAATTTCAAGCTTGAATTAAAAGGGGATAAGGGGTGAAAGTTTTTGGGGGGAGATCCACCTATAAAACCCCCCATTGTGTTCTTCATTAGGGGGACGAAAAAAAAGGAGAGATTTCGAGGACCGAAAACTTGATCCCCTTTGAATATTTTCATAGTCTTTGTGTTCTTGGATTCGGTTTGCTATTTCTAGTATTAATTGATTTGAACATGATACTACACTTAGGCCGATGAAATTAAATTTGAGGTCGTATCCTTTTAAAGGTCCATCGGTTTGCGCTCCTTCAGATTTGGGCTAGGATGAAACTTAAATCTTTTTTATTTTCACCCAAGTGACCAACACGTCTGGTAGGTAATGCGACTAAAATGACCAACGAGTCATATGTCTGCAACCACAGCGTGTTTGGATTGAATTTTTCAAAATTTAAGTCTGCGCCCTCTGTCCCAAAACATTTATTACTTTGGGTACTCCAAAGTTATTTGTATTTAATTGTTCTAACCGTTTGTTCTTGACAGCTTGCAAGGAATACTTACGATAGTAAAAGATGACGAGATGCCCCCTTCGGGGACGATTTATTATTGTTGTCTTTATTTTCTTTAATTTGGTTTTTATTTTATTATGTATTGTAATTTAATTTATTGTACTTGTATAATTATTGAATTGTTTAGAATAGGTAGACTTAGAATTAATAACTTAGAAAAGGTAGATTTAAAATCGGAAACCGCTAGTTTATTTGTTTAGGACCATCATCCATGTTTTCCAAAACGTTAATTTTATTTATTTTAGGCTCATCGCCCATATTTTCAAAACCGCTAGTTTATTTTAGGTTCGTCTATGTACGTCCAAACATTTTTTTTCAAAAATGAACTGGTTACCTTTTGTTTGCATATTTAATCACGTCAAATAAATTGATCGATTTTCATCCGCTTTATAATAAAATAGCATAAATTATTCCTTTATATTACAAACAACTTGTCTTTTATTCTTACTATCAAAATTGAATTTTTATATAAACAATATCATACAATACATATTATACTAAAAATCCATCTTATAAATAAAATTGCTTTTGTGTATATTTTCAAACACATCTTTTGCGAACATTCCTTTAATTAACTGCCTATTTCCAAAACGCATATTTTCTAAATGCGCGATATAATGAGCCTATGTTTGACTGGATAACCACATGTTAGCGAATCCTAAAGGATGTCTAACACATTCCCTTTAGGATAATAAAAATCCTTACCCAAAATCTCATAAATGTCGCAGACCAATTACATGGAGATCATTTGCAGCATTTTCATGCTACATTAAAGTGTTCAATTAAATTTAATAATTAGGTGACGACTCCTTAAGAATGGTGATTTAATTCAGAAATCACCGGCATACGTCAAGACCGCAATACAAAGAGACACTCCGCCCTCATGGGATAGGGCGATCGAACAGTGGGCGCGACAACCTTCACTCGATGTTGCTCGAGATGAGATGTTACAGTGAAGCCTGACACTGATTAGTACATCTTAAGGTGATCTTTTAGTTTTGAATTGCAATACTAGTGATTTATAGTCCTATAAGGCAAAGCATTACTATATATAGATATTGGCATGGTGTGGCATGTATATTGTGTGTGTTGGCTGTGTGCATGTTGTTTATGATCCAATTTACACATGAGATGTTGGCAAAAAATTTCGCAAATCTCTAAGAATTGACATTCGAGGATGAATGTTTCTAAAGGGGGAGGATATTACATCCCATACTTTTGTACATTAGATTCACTGTATGTTGGTCAACATAAACTTAATAAAGGTTTACTGAAGTGTTAAGTAAGTTTCGGGAAAGTTTGAGACTATTCGAATTGAATGAATATGAATTTCGACAAAAAAATGACAAATGGAATTGTTGTGAAGCATTTTACGTACCGCAGAATAAGTTTGCGGGCCGCACTATTGATCGCATAAATGATCAGAGAATTTGAAACTTTAGCAAATCGTGGTCCACTGCAATCGCAGAAGGTTCTACTGTACGTAAGCGGACCACGATCGGAATGACCGACCATCTTCATTTTAAATACGATATAAACCCTCATTTTCACTTATTTTTTACCCAATCAATTTCCCACCTCCATATAATCCCCCTAACAGTTCCATAAAGTTGAATATCACTTCCCAAGTGATTTGAGTTATATGCCACTCCAAGAATTGATGCAAGCTTGAAGAAGAGCTCTTTTGGTGGTTGCCTTGTTGTTATGTTTTGTTTCAAGCTTAGAGAATTTGTTGTTTAGGGTTTATCTGGCTGTTTAAGGTAAGTTTAACTCCTCATTGCTATGTTTAAGTTAATCCATGTGTTGGTTGAGTTGTAAAAGCGAAAAACTACAAGATAGATGCTAGAAGGTTGCTTGAAAGTGTTGTCATGTTGTTGGGCTGATTTGAGGTGTATATGTAGTTTGTTGTGGCTGAAAATTATAGAGAATAACTTGAGTATAATTTTGTAGTAGTTGTTATGATAATCTACCATGTATTTCACATGTTGGGGCTAAAGTTGAGTTGGAGGATAAAAGGGAAAATATTGAATATAACTCTAAATCGCAATTGTCGATTGTCGTTTTTTACTAGTTTCCAGAAGTGATTGTTGTATGCTTAATTTGGTGTAGATTAAAGTGTAACACAAGTTGGTTCGTAGCATTGTCGAAGTTAATTAGCCAAGGCATGTGAGGTTATCCCTTCATTCCATTTATGGCATGAGTTCTCCTTGACCTAGTTCCGACTAGTCGCACAAAGAGGTACTAATCATAGAAATATGTACTCGGGCCATCATGATATTTTCCTTAGTGATTCTCCCATGTCGGGAATGAGCTTATAGTAGCAATGTTTGGCTATACAGTTAAGGTCATAGACAACTTGATTATAGAACGTATAGAGTTACACTTTTGCCTACGGGGCTATGACATTATACACCTTGTGACTTTGGGGCTATTCACCTATCTATTTATCTTCAGGGCAATATATAATATGGATTTCCTTCATGACTTATATTCAGATTGCCTTCGGGGCTCTATTGATTTCCTTCGGGGCTATTTACACTAATTAGATGCCTTATACGAGGCTAGATAGTTGCTATAGTTTTCTATAGTTATTATGAGGCCGAGATAGGTAAGCACATCTCCAGATATCTGTTGTCTCCTCAGAATATATTCAACATATCGTATATTTCAGCTCAATTTTTTTTCCAGCTATTTCAATTGTTTTACATACTCGGTATATTATTTCGTACTTATGTCCCTTTGCCTGGGGCGATGCATTTCATGTCTGTAGGTCCTGATAGACACCCAGAAGGATTTTCTCAATAGATTTGTTGAGTATTAGCTTGTGTGGTAAGCTCTATGTTATTTAGTGTTACCAGGTCTAGATTTTTGTGTATATACTGACTATTAGTAGGTTGGGAAAATGTCGCGACCATGGTACAATTATCACTCTTTAGAGACTTGTAGACGTGCCTTGAATGTATAATATCGTCAGTGTGGAGGCCTTGTCAGCCCTTGTATATTTTTTTTTTGTGTTTTACTGCTTGCAGAGACGTATATAGGCTTTGTCGGCCATTCAGATATGTATATATGCCGGGATGATCCCATTTCGATTGAGTTGACTATTATTCACAGATATTTTAGCGCATGGCCTTATAGGCCTTTTGTTACACCCCGTATTTACAGGACATGGTGTAAGAACGTACGTAAGAACTCACAGTGTTAAGATTGGAGACTTGTAAAAATTTCTCGGAATTATGAAATTGTCGGAAAACGTTTTGTTGTGACGAATGGGAGGGCGACACGTGTCACCCCCCCTTAGATGGTTCCTTGGACGAAATTGCAAGGGCAAGAGGGTCATTGGACCTTTGTTAGCAAGACAAGTCTTGCAAGTTGTTAAGCTTGACAAAGTTGACTTAGTCAAGGTCCCACTAGACTTGATATTTAGCAAGACCTCATCCTAGCCACCCATTTGTAGACACCTTTACCCTCCATTGCCCTTTATATTACTACTAGTAGCAAGAGAGGACTTAACACTTAGCAAAATTTCACAAAATTGAAGACTACACTAATGGTGCTCTCGGGTTCACCATGGAGAAGAAAGGAAAAATTTTCGTTGCTTGTTCTTTAAGCTCCACATTTTAAACCAAGGTGCTTGAGTGTTATGTAAGTGTATCTCAATAGAAAAATCCCGGAAAAAGAGAGTTTTCGTAGTAGTCGCAAAGCAAAAACCTAGTTGTCTTTCTAGGTTTTGTTTAGAAGTTTGAAGGAAAATTGTTGGGGTTGTTCTATGGTCTCTGAGCGGATTGAGGTGTCTCAAGAGGCTCTAGGTTGCTAAGGAACGACTTGGATTGAAGATTGATTGAGAATCGTTAAGGTATAATCTTGTCCTTTAAGATGTTACAAGATTATATACTTTTTTGTTGTTGTTAGTTTTACACGTTGGCAACATGAAGTTGGTATGTAGAAGTTTATAAGTATTATGGAGTGCTTGTAGCTAAATTCGAAATGTTATATAAGCCACTTGAAAATTGGAATTACTAATTGGTCGTTTATTAGAAATCGTCGCATGTTACCTACTTAGAGATTATGGATTGTTATAATCAAATGCGACTTGATATCATGTTATGCTACCAATTTGGATTGAAATGGAAATTTGATAAGAATTTGTATGGTTGAACTCAAGGTGGCCGAATTTGGACTTTTAGTTTGTTATTCATTTGTATTGGACTACTTTCTAAATTGTGAGCCAATTGGGGCTGTTTAGTTATTCATTGTATTGGAATACCTTCTATATTGTTGTGAGCCAATTGGGGCTGTTTGGTTATTGTATTCGGCCTTGAAAAAGGTGGCAAAGTGAGTAGAAACAAAGGAGGTGCTGTCCGATTTTCCGTAGAATTTAGCGACTTAGCACCTAAAATATTCTACGTTAGAAGTGAAAGGTTAATGGACATATTGTGACCATTATAGATTGAAGTACTAAGTATAGCGTATCCTACTTGGAGAGTGGAATAGCTATCAAGGTTGGAGTACTTTGGAGCATTTTGCTATTTGTCGACAATCGTCGCGAGGTATGTGAACCTCTTCCTTCCTGTGGCATGATTCTATGTATGGAATATACTTGTGGTATCATTTCATGTTTCTACTCTTAGAAGTTAAGAGGTAGTTGTGTGATCTACTCTATGTAGAACTTTTCCTATCTTTGAGCATGACTAGTTGCACGTATGTAGTACGGCAGACGTATAACACCTAGATATCCTTTACTAATTTTATGAATAGCCAAGTCGGGTGAGTTAGGGGATTAACTCACTTCTTTGAAAGAATAAAGGATGTCTTGAGTTTTATTAAAGTTAAGGGACTTGAAGAGTTTTAAAGTATGTGATACTTGTTCCGTTTTAAACGTATAAGTCCCTTGGATAGGAAATTGTTTTTGGCTAAGATATAAAGTGAATATAACGGCTTTATGGGAAGTTAGTTATATTTGCTTTATGGAAAGATAAATGAATTGATTTTAGTGAAAAGGCAACTTGTTTTTAAGGCATTAATTGCCTAAGGTTTTATATAAAATGAGTCACTTGTTTTCTAAAGGTTAAGAGACTAGTAGTATGTTTGAAAGGTATGAGAATTGATTTGAAAGTATTTAATACTTGGTTTCAAAAAGTAGAAGTCTCTTGGTTATAAAAGGAACGTGTTGGTCTAAACCATAAAGGGTTATAACGGCTTTATGGGAAGTTGGTTATAACGGCTTTATGGAAGGTTAAGAGAATAGTTTTCTCTAATAAAGTAATCAAAGAAATAACTTGTATTAAGGAACGCAAATTGGTTTAAAGGTACCAATTGCTTAAGGTTTTAATAAAAGAAGTCACTTGATTTAGAAGACGTTATTTGTATTTCTAAAAAAGGTATTGTGACTTGTCTTGAAAGGTGAATAGGACTTGATACTACGGGTTTTAGTATCTTGGAGCTTTACATAGAAAGGAGTCTTTTATAAAAGAATGTACGTATGTAGTACTTTGGCTTGATAAATCGAGAATTTGTCTAAGTGTGCCTTGATAAGTACTTTGACTTGTTAAAAGAGAATTATTCTATGTATGCCTTGATTAGTACTTTGGCTTGATAAATTGAGAATTTGTCTAAGTGTGCCTTGATAAGTACTTTGACTTGTTAAAAGAGAATTATTCTATGTATGCCTTGATTAGTACTTTGGCTTGATAAATTGAGAATTTGTCTAAGTGTGCCTTGATAAGTACTTTGACTTGTTAAAAGAGAATTATTCTATGTATGCCTTGATTAGTACTTTGGCTTGATAAATTGAGAATTTGTCTAAGTGTGCCTTGATAAGTACTTTGACTTGTTAAAAGAGAATTATTCTATGTATGCCTTGATTAGTACTTTGGCTTGATAAAATGAGAATTATCCTATGTGTGCCTTGATAAGTACTTTGGCTTGGTTAATTGAGAACTTGCCTATATGTACGGTAATAGCCTTTGAGTGCAAGTATTATGTTTTATTAAGTTGTCGCGACTCTGAAGCGGCCGGATGTCTTGTCAGAAGTTACCGACGCACCGACGTGATGTGATTCCACGTATGCTTCCGCATTTGTAGTACTGGGTTAAATTCTGATTTTTATAGAAGATACGGTAGTGCTTATGTCTTGTTGATGGTCGGTCGAGATAGGGTAAGAGTATAAATGAGGGGCAAGCCCCAAGACGTTGTACCACCTTCTCCAGGGTAAGAGTATAAGTGAGGGGTAAAGCCCCAAGACGTTGTACCACCTTCTCCAGGGTAAGAGTATAAGTGAGGGGTAAACCCCCAAGACGCTGTACCACCTGCTTTATGTGTTGATTGTCGCCGGTTGAGATAGGGTAAGAGTATAAATGAGGGGCAAGCCCCAAGACGTTGTATCACCTTCTCCAGGGTAAGAGTATAAATGAGGGGCAAGCCCCAAGACGTTATACCCCGCTTACCACCTCCTCCGTGGTAAGAGTATAAATGGCGGCAAGCCCCAAGACGCTATACCACCTGCTTTTGATTGGTATTATGGGCGTGAGACCCATGGTTATGTTTACACTTATAGTCGACAGTGATGTGGGATTCCACAGGCGAGATATATGTATGTATTGTGTATGTGCACGCACGGTGAGCGGATGCCACGCGCCACACATGGTTATATTTTACACTTATACCGCGGTGATGGGGTATTCCACGCACACTTTGCTATTTGTGTGATTTGATCGCGCCCAGTTGGGTCGGGTAGTATATGTGTCCCTCTCAGAATGGGCCTGACTATGTTATGAAAGATAAGTAAGTTAGATAGAGATGAACTTAATGACTTCTCCTAAGTAAGTACGTAAGATATGGCTATAATTCTTAACGGAATGTAAAAGATATTGATGTGAAATTAAGTTCATAGTTGGTAATGACACGCAGGATCCGTATGTATTTTTATACTTGTCCTTGTCATTCTTTTGTACGCTTATGATCTGCATCAGACGTTATTTCATTCCATATTCTGCACTGTTGATCGACTTCTTCGGGCCGCGTTCACGCCCGCAGTTTAGGTACACATTGTGGATCCGCGAGCTTAGGATCCCGCTCAAAGAAGTTGAGACGGCTCCAGTGTTCCGAGTTGTCACGCTTATGTTCATTCAGGTATGGCGGGGCCCCGCCCGCCACGATGGTTGTTAAAACTCTTAGAGGTCCGTAGTCACATATTGTGGGTCCGCTTGTAAAAAGAAAGCGAGGCAAATCGCTTCGGTTGTTTTTATATATGTTCGGAAGGTAGCCCCATGGCTAACTCGTTGTTTTACTTACGATGTTTTATTTTTAAGTTTCGTGTATGTTCCGCTGATTTTCTCTCGATGTTTACCGTAGCGGTGCCTGTAGGCACCGCCGCGTCCCGGTCGGGTCGTGACAAAAGTGGTATCGAGCGCTTAGTCCTCGGAAAGTGTCTACGCATCGTGTCTCAGAGTCTTGATTATCGGTGTGTTGTGCACCACATCTATAATCGTGAGGTCGCAGGACATTTAGGATCGTTTCATTCTTCTCACTCGAGATCGTGCGATAGAGTCAGTATTGTTAGGTCGCCCTCCCTAACGAGTTATGTTGATTGCAATACGAAAGGCAAAGCAGTGACCAGAATGACTATGTGGATCGCGCATCCATGTTGGTAATGATTCTGATAGTCGGTATTGTGACATACATCTATACGGAGTTATGTATGAGGTCGACGCGTGTTGCCTAGAATGATTTTAGATTACCAGGAATCGGTAAAGACTAACTAGATACCGGGAAGGTATGGAATAGTTAATGAATTTTCGCCAAGGTCTTGTGTTTTATTTTGAGATAATTGGGAAAGGATGAGCTGTCTGATAGGGTAGTGGACCCTTAAGAAGCCATATTAAGGAACCTAACGGAATGTCATGTTAATAGATCAAGCTGTGTAGTATGCTTAAGAGAATTATACGGATAAGGCCTGTATAGAGTATGTAATGGTTGTTGTGATCGAGACAACATGGTTATGGTTTTAAGAGAAGTTTTTTTTGTACCCGTTTACGGGGACTGATAAGGTAGGCTGGGAGCATGGAAATTGCGAGCCTAAGAATATTGATTACTGCCGAGACCTTAGGTATATAAGGTTTTCTCTGGCAATAAGATTTTAAGTCAGACCAAGGATAAGAGTTAAGTCGCGACGCCAGTGCCGAGGACCTGTTACGGGTCTCCCCATGGCCTGGAATGGAGTGGGATCAGTTGGTAGTAGTTCCGCTACGTGACAGGGTCACGAGGGTGCAAGGCCCAAGTCTAGTTAATTGTTTTACGGGTTCGGGGACGCATTCCACCGGAACCAGGTAGTGAAAGCCGGAAATGACCCTATATTGTTTTATAGAGTGACTCCAAAGATTAGAGGCCAGAATCGGTATGGAAGTTATGTATGTATGCTAGAAGGAGTTGGAAGTACGAAAGGATAATCTCGTTTGGGCTTATGATGGAAGGATATACGTGTGCGAGGTATTAGGGCCATGTGTGGCATTATTAGTATGTCGGGGTTGTGAAAGAGAACTATGTCGCTAATTATAAGTTTGACTCCGAAAGAACATTCGAGGACGAATGTTTCTAAGGGGGGAAGAATGTTACACCCCGTATTTACAGGACATGGTGTAAGAACGTACGTAAGAACTCACAGTGTTAAGATTGGAGACTTGTAAAAATTTCTCGGAATTATGAAATTGTCGGAAAACGTTTTGTTGTGACGAATGGGAGGGCGACACGTGTCACCCCCCCTTAGATGGTGCCTTGGACGAAATTGCAAGGGCAAGAGGGTCATTGGACCTTTGTTAGCAAGACAAGTCTTGCAAGTTGTTAAGCTTGACAAAGTTGACTTAGTCAAGGTCCCACTAGACTTGATATTTAGCAAGACCTCATCCTAGCCACCCATTTGTAGACACCTTGACCCTCCATTGCCCTTTATATTACTACTAGTAGCAAGAGAGGACTTAACACTTAGCAAAATTTCACAAAATTGAAGACTACACTAATGGTGCTCTCGGGTTCACCATGGAGAAGAAAGGAAAAATTTTCGTTGCTTGTTCTTTAAGCTCCACATTTTAAACCAAGGTGCTTGAGTGTTATGTAAGTGTATCTCAATAGAAAAATCCCGGAAAAAGAGAGTTTTCGTAGTAGTCGCAAAGCAAAAACCTAGTTGTCTTTCTAGGTTTTGTTTAGAAGTTTGAAGGAAAATTGTTGGGGTTGTTCTAAGGGTCTCAAGGAGCGGATTGAGGTGTCTTGAAGAGGCTCTAGGTTGCTAAGGAACGACTTCGGATTTGAAGATTGGATTGAGAATCGTTAAGGTATAATCTTGTCCTTTAAGATGTTACAAGATTATATACTTTTTTGTTGTTGTTAGTTTTACACGTTGGCAACATGAAGTTGGTATGTAGAAGTTTATAAGTATTATGGAGTGCTTGTAGCTAAATTCGAAATGTTATATAAGCCACTTGAAAATTGGAATTACTAATTGGTCGTTTATTAGAAATCGTCGCATGTTACCTACTTAGAGATTATGGATTGTTATAATCAAATGCGACTTGATATCATGTTATGCTACCAATTTGGATTGAAATGGAAATTTGATAAGAATTGGTATGGTTGAACTCAAGGTGGCCGAATTTGGACTTTTAGTTTGTTATTCATTTGTATTGGACTACTTTCTAAATTGTGAGCCAATTGGGGCTGTTTAGTTATTCATTGTATTGGAATACCTTCTATATTGTTGTGAGCCAATTGGGGCTGTTTGGTTATTGTATTCGGCCTTGAAAAAGGTGGCAAAGTGAGTAGAAACAAAGGAGGTGCTGTCCGATTTTCCGTAGAATTTAGCGACTTAGCACCTAAAATATTCTACGTTAGAAGTGAAAGGTTAATGGACATATTGTGACCATTATAGGTTGAAGTACTAAGTATAGCGTATCCTACTTGGAGAGTGAAATAGCTATCAAGGTTGGAGTACTTTGGAGCATTTTGCTATTTGTCGACAATCGTCGCGAGGTATGTGAACCTCTTCCTTCCTGTGGCATGATTCTATGTATGGAATATACTTGTGGTATCATTTCATGTTTCCTTCTACTCTTAGAAGTTAAGAGGTAGTTGTGTGATCTACTCTATGTAGAACTTTTCCTATCTTGAGCATGACTAGTTGCACGTATGTAGTACGGCAGACGTATAACACCTAGATATCCTTTACTAATTTTATGAATAGCCAAGTCGGGTGAGTTAGGGGATTAACTCACTTCTTTGAAAGAATAAAGGATGTCTTGAGTTTTATTAAAGTTAAGGGACTTGAAGAGTTTTAAAGTATGTGATACTTGTTCCGTTTTAAACGTATAAGTCCCTTGGATAGGAAATTGTTTTTGGCTAAGATATAAAGTGAATATAACGGCTTTATGGGAAGTTAGTTATATTTGCTTTATGGAAAGATAAATGAATTGATTTTAGTGAAAAGGCAACTTGTTTTTAAGGCATTAATTGCCTAAGGTTTTATATAAAATGAGTCACTTGTTTTCTAAAGGTTAAGAGACTAGTAGTATGTTTGAAAGGTATGAGAATTGATTTGAAAGTATTTAATACTTGGTTTCAAAAAGTAGAAGTCTCTTGGTTATAAAAGGAACGTGTTGGTCTAAACCATAAAGGGTTATAACGGCTTTATGGGAAGTTGGTTATAACGGCTTTATGGAAGGTTAAGAGAATAGTTTTCTCTAATAAAGTAATCAAAGAAATAACTTGTATTAAGGAACGGCAAATTGGTTTAAAGGTACCAATTGCTTAAGGTTTTTAATAAAAGAAGTCACTTGATTTAGAAGCCGGTATTTGTATTTCTAAAAAAGGTATTATGACTTGTCTTGAAAGGTGAATAGGACTTGATACTACGGGTTTTAGTATCTTGGAGCTTTACATAGAAAGGAGTCTTTTATAAAAGAATGCATTATGTAGTACTTTGGCTTGATAAATCGAGAATTTGTCTAAGTGTGCCTTGATAAGTACTTTGACTTGTTAAAAGAGAATTATTCTATGTATGCCTTGATTAGTACTTTGGCTTGATAAATTGAGAATTTGTCTAAGTGTGCCTTGATAAGTACTTTGACTTGTTAAAAGAGAATTATTCTATGTATGCCTTGATTAGTACTTTGGCTTGATAAATTGAGAATTTGTCTAAGTGCCTTGATAAGTACTTTGACTTGTTAAAAGAGAATTATTCTATGTATGCCTTGATTAGTACTTTGGCTTGATAAATTGAGAATTTGTCTAAGTGTGCCTTGATAAGTACTTTGACTTGTTAAAAGAGAATTATTCTATGTATGCCTTGATTAGTACTTTGGCTTGATAAAATGAGAATTATCCTATGTGTGCCTTGATAAGTACTTTGGCTTGGTTAATTGAGAACTTGCCTATATGTGCTGGTAATAGCCTTTGAGTGCAAGTATTATGTTTTATTAAGTTGTCGCGACTCTCGGTTGAAGGGTCGGATGTCTTGTTGTAAGTTACTGGGACGTACCGACAGTGATGTGGGATTCCACGGGTATGCTTCCGTTACTTGTAGTACTTGGGTTAAATTCCCGGATTTTTATAGAAGACATGGTAGTGCTTATGTCTTGTTGATGGTCGGTCGAGATAGGGTAAGAGTATAAATGAGGGGCAAGCCCCAAGACGTTGTACCACCTTCTCCAGGGTAAGAGTATAAGTGAGGGGTAAAGCCCCAAGACGTTGTACCACCTTCTCCAGGGTAAGAGTATAAGTGAGGGGTAAACCCCCAAGACGCTGTACCACCTGCTTTATGTGTTGATTGTCGGCCGGTTGAGATAGGGTAAGAGTATAAATGAGGGGCAAGCCCCAAGACGTTGTACCACCTTCTCCAGGGTAAGAGTATAAATGAGGGGCAAGCCCCAAGACGTTATACCCCCTGCTTTACCACCTCCTCCAGGGTAAGAGTATAAATGAGGGGCAAGCCCCAAGACGCTATACCACCTGTTTTGATTGGTATTATGGGCGTGAGACCCATGGTTATGTTTTACACTTATAGCTGTCGACAGTGATGTGGGATTCCACGGGCAGGAGATATATGTATGTATTGTGTATGTGTACGCCGACAGTGAGGTGGGATGCCACGGGCGCGTCACATGGTTATATTTTACACTTATAGTTGGCGGTGATGGGGTATTCCACGGGCACACTTTGCTATTTGTGTGATTTGATCGCGTCCCAGTTGGTAGGGTAGTATATGTGTCCCTCTGTAATGGGCCGGACTATGTTATGAAAGATAAGTAAGTTAGATAGAGATGAACTTAATGACTTCTCCTAAGTAAGTACGTAAGATATGGCTATAATTCTTAACGGAATGTAAAAGATATTGATGTGAAATTAAGTTCATAAGTGGTAATGACACGACAGGATCTGGTATGTATTTTTATACTTGTCCTTGTCATTCTTTTGTACAGTTATGATCTGTTTCATCAGACGTTATTTCTGTTCCATATTCGCACTGTTGTTATGCGACTTTCGGAAGTGCGTCATGCCCGCAGTTTAGGTACTGTGATTGTGGATCCGCGAGCTTAGGATCCCGCTCAAAGAAGTTGAGATGGCTCCAGTGTTCCGGAGTTGTCACGTTTATGTTCATTCAGGGGTATGGCGGGGCCCTGTCCCGCCACAGTGGTTGTTAAAACTCTTAGAGGTCTGTAGTCACATATTGTGGGTCTGTTTGTAAAAAGAAAGGAGGCAACTGCTTCGGTTGTTTTTATATATGTTCAGGAAGGTAGCCCCATCGGCTAACCTGTTGTTTTACTTACGATGTTTTATTTTTAAGTTTCGTGTATGTTCCGCTGATTTTCTCTGATGTTTATTCGTAGCGGTGCCTGTGTAGGGCACCGCCGCGTCCCGGTCGGGTCGTGACACCTTTGTTGCGATATTACGCTTATAGATCGGCATTATTGGCCTAGCTTGTCTTTGAGACATAGATTATATGCGTTACAGCTTGGTTCGCCTCTAGAGTTTCTTCTTGTCTTTTTTATTTTCCTGGTTGGGGATTGTTACACCCCGTAGTTCCAGGGTATGTATGTGAGGACGTACGTACGAGAATACGACATAAAAATTGGAAAGGAAGAAAGATGTGATTTTTTCAACGGAAAAGTTTCCGGATTTTGTGAAGGAAAAAGGTTCGTTAATGGGAATTGGATTCCCAGATTTGGTATTCGGACTTCTTGGAATATTAGAGAATTATGGAATTTTATTTCCGGAATTGGTCACGTGGGGCCCACGGGAGAAATTTACGGTTTTGTGGGGCCCACTTTGTTTTCGAGATTTTGGCCATTATGGATATTTTCGGAAGATGAAATATTTTGGACGAGTAGGAGGGCGACACGTGTCACCCCTATGTGGCCTTGTTTGGCCGAAATTGTGTGCCAAGTGGCAAGACAAGTGGCCTTGTCTTGCAAGATATTTTTGTGTTGGACAAGTGGCTTGTGGGACCCACACACACTTGTCCCCAATCTCAACCACACACTTGCCTTTATCCTAGCCCTTGGTTGTCCTATATATACACTACTAGTTGATGAAATCTTCCACACTTAACCATTTCAAGAAAAGAAATTCCCTCCCTTCTCCCTTGACATTGCTCTCGGCCATAGCCTCATTTCTTGAGCAAAATTTGTCCTATAATTCGTAAACTTTTAAGTGTTCTTCCTTAAGGTGTTAGGAAGATGGTGAACCAAGAGTTAGACAAGATTTCACACCCCTAACCTCTAATTGTTGCCTTGGCCGAAACTTGCTAAGATTGGAACCCAAGTGTTCTTCACTTTTTGGAGTTGATTCTTGAAGAGAAGTTGGTTAGGAGCTTCTAAGGGTTGCTTGTAGCGGATTGGAACGTAAGGATTTGGAGCTAAACTTGCTAAGGAGCGACTTTAAGTTCTTGGATATTTTTGGGCTTTTTGAGGTAATGATCTTAATCCTCTTTGTGAAGTTGGATATTATGTATATTGGAAGTATATAAATGAGTATGAGATATGTGGAATGAAGTTTGGAAAGAATTGGTACTTGATAAGTTGCTAAAATGAAGTATTGGCAAGTAAGCCATCAAAATGGTAAAAACGTATCTTACTTGTTGAAAGTTAATAACAAAGTAACTATAACTTATATGAAGATTGGAATATAAGTTGGAGGATTAAAGAAGTAATTCCGTGACGCCAAAAAAATCGATAAAGTGTGATTATTGTAAGTTGGCAAAGAACACCAACTATTGGACTAATGGATTGTATTTACATTGGACTGTATTTACTTTGGACTGTATTTACTTTGGACTGTATTTACATTGGACTGTATTTACATTGGACTGTCTTTACTTTGGACTATGGACTTGTTCCATTTCGGTTTTTAAGTTGTTGTTGTTGTTAAGGGGAATATTGTTTACCACGTCCGTTTGGGCGTGTGATCCCCTTCTTTAGTCGTTATTGTTTTAAGGGGAAGATTGTTTACCACATCCGTTTGGGCGTGTGATCCCCTTCTTTAGTTGTTGAATTGTTGCGCCTTAAATATGGCATGTTGGTTACTGTTATCGGGCCTTGAAAAAGGTGGAAAAGTATGTAAAAACAGGGTAAGTGCTGCCCGATTTTCCGTAGAATTGGAGGGCTTTTAATTGGTATAAGTCTTCAATGGTAAGTAAGGTTTGATAGAAGTACTATGGCCATTTTAGGATTGAAGTACTACGTGTGGCGTGATCTACTTGGCTTAAGGAGTAGCCGACGAAATTGAAGTACTTGGAGCATTTTGCTAATTGTCGATAATCGTCGCGAGATATGTGAACCTCTTCCTATCCTTTCTAGCATGATTGTTGTGAACTATGTAGTACGGTAGACGTACGTGTGCTAAACGAATTTGGTCGGTTTAAAACATAAAGTGTTATAATAACTTTATGGGAAGTTAGTTATAACGACTTTATGTAGGTAAAAGAATAGTTTGTTGATTTTAGAAGTTAAGAGACTCGATCTTAAAAGATAAGAGACTTAACTTATAAAATGACTTTTTATGAAATGTTAAGGACTTGAATTGTTAAAAAGTTATGAAACCGCATCATGAGTAATGGGTACTTGGTCTTTAAAAGGATAATGTTATATTGATTTCGGAAATGGGAATAAGTATCGAACAAGCCATTGCAGCGTTAATAAAGGAAAATGTATTGACAAATAATTATATTAAAACAAGTAGAATCCTCCATCTGCATAAAAGCTAAGATAAGACAAAATTGTATTACATTTTCTAGATCATGGCTGCTTTAATAAGATCGTTATAAACAAGTATAACCTACTCACACATAAGGCATATGCTACTAAAATTGTTTTAAAAGAGATTACGTTATTAAGTGATTAAGACTATGAACTATGAAATCTTTCGAAAATAAGAGACTTGAGTATTTGAAGTTTTGCAACTTGAACTATTGGAAAAGAATATTGTTACTTGACTTTAAAAGAGAAAGTGTTTTGGTTTAAAAGGAAGGCATGATATTGTCTTAATCTGTCTTAAAAGAGGGTTTAAATGTAATGGACGATTCTACATCGAGCCCCATGAGATGGGCCGAGATATGTATACCACACGATTCTACATCGAGTCCCATGAGATGGGCCGAGATATGTATACCACACAGTTTTACCTCGAGTTCCATGGGATGGGCTGAGATATGTATACCATACGATTCTACCTCGAGTCCCAAGGGATGGGCCGAGACATGTTATACGTATCATACGATTTATACGTGATCCGGCGATGAGGAAGGAGTTCCACGCGTGAAGGATGACTTTGAGGGCGTAAGTCCCTGACTTGACATGACTGCTTATATGTTGTGAACTGTAGTTTGGTTATCATACATGTCTCCTGTTTTATATAGACTGTTATGATTTCATTCTGATTTTTGATTTCCACATACTTGGTACTGTTATCTTGACCTCCTTCGGGGGGCTGCGTTCATGCCGCAGGTAGAGGTACACCGGTTGTTGATCCTCGCTCATAGGATCACAGTTCAGCGTTTTGGGAAGCTCCGTTTCTTCGGAGGCTTATCTTTTGGTATAGTCCCCTGTCATTGTAGGTACTTGTACATTCAGGGGTATGGCGGGGCCCTGTCCCGTCATAATTGTTGTTACATTCTTAGAGGTGTGTAGTACTGTTGTGGGCAGGGTTTGTAAAGGATTTAACTGTTCGATTTGATATATATATACGGGAATGTGACCGTTTTGGTTAGCCTGTTTCTTACTTTATGTCTTGTTTCATGTTTAAGTTTTTATTTCCGCTGATTTTCTCTGATGTTGTATCACTAGGGTGCCCGGGGTAAGGCACCAGTCGCGGGCCCGAGGTCGGGTCGTGACAAAAGTGGTATCAGAGCAGTTAATCCTCGGAAAGTGTCTACAGACCGTATCTAGTAGAGTCTTGATTATCGGCGTGTTGTGCACCACACCTATAATCAGGAGGCTGCAGGATATTTAGGATTAGTTTCCATTCTTCTCACTCTTAGATCGTGCCTTAGAGTTTTGTAATAAGTTGAACTCCCTCTGACGTATTCTTATGTGCCAGTTATGCCTCTGCGCAAGGCAACCAGGGCCCAGAGGGGCAGGACAGCAGAGGGAGCTGCGAGTAGAGCAGTAGAGGGAGCTGCGAGTAGAGCAACAACGGTCTATACTGAGGCCACAGTACCTGAGACTTCAGTCCCACGGCCAGGAACAGAGGATATGGGTTACAAGGAGATGACCCAGTTATTAGCTAGGCTTGTGGCTAGGAATGAGGACAGACGGGAGCCGCTGGTACCAGTAGTGCACCCCAGAGCCGATAGTTGGAGACTTCGGGACTTCTTGAGTTGCAGTCCACCAAAGTTCTATGGATCGAGAGCTGAGGATGACCCTCAGGAGTTTATCCGACAGTTACAGCGGATCATGAAAGTGATCAAGGCCTCAGAGACAGAGTCGGTGGTATTGGGTTCACATCGGCTGCGTGATACTGCAATCGACTGGTTTGATTCATGGGAACTGTCCCGGGTAGAGCATGCGCTTCCAGCTGGTTGGGACGAGTTCTCAGGGGCATTTCTTACACATTTCTTGCCTCCACAAATGAGGAGGGCTCGGGCCGACAAATTTTCGATGTTGAGGCAGAACGGGCGTACGGTTCGGGAGTTCAACATAGAGTTTGACTCGTTGGCTCGGTATGTCCCCGCTTTAGTGGCAGACATGGAGGATAGAGTGCACCACTATGTCACAGGGCTCGATGATTACTTAGCAGAGAGTTGCTCGGGTGTAGCTCTTCAGCCGGGCATGGAAATTGCCCACATACAGGCTTATGCACTTGGGTGTGAAGAACGGAGAGGTCGACGGAATGACCGAGATCAGCAGAAGAGGGCCAGAACAGCAGGGTCCTTTGGTGACTTTCGGGGCGGACCGCCTCGGCAGCAGGCTAGTTATGCGCCTCCGCCAGTACAGAGTGGTCCTCCACAGTCTTCAGGACGTTCGGGGTATTCAGGAGCCGGTCAGAGCTCCAGGGCTTCTGGTTCACAGACATACATAGGTTCTAGCCAGCCGGATTCATGTTTCCCTCAGTGTGCACGATGTGGCAGGCGTCATCCCGGGGAATGTCGTCGTTTTACTGGTGCTTGTTTTACCTGCGGCCGTCAGGGCCATGTGACGAGAGACTGTCCTAGTAGGAGGGATACAGGTAGAATGACTCAGCCTACCGGGTCAGTGGCGGGTTCATCGCCTTCTATAGCTATGCGCCCAGCAGGGCAGGATTATGATTAGAGCGACAAAGGGAAAGTGAAGCAGTAGATACAGGTATATCCTTAACCCTCTAGAGATTAGTATGCATGATATGATAATTTTATGTTAAGTGTTATGTTTGGATAGCATTGTGTAAAGATTGTGATTTAGAGAACATGGTTAGTTGAAAAAGGTAAGTTTGGGGGTAGGGAAATTGTGAGCCTTAGAATATTACACGTGGATACCTTAGATGTAAGGCCGTCTTGAGTAAAAGATTTTGCGGGTGATCTTTGTCGGAGTGCATTATATACATAGGGTGTTTTAGTGTGATATTTCCATGGGTAGTGTGAGATGGAAGTAATATCTTTCATGACGTGAATTAGTAAGATTGTTCCGGATCGGGGAACAAGAGTTTGACGCGATAATGGGTCGGGTTGAGGACCAGTTGCAGGTCAACCCATAGCTCGGAATAAAGTAAGATAAATTTGTGGTGGTCCCTCCAGGTGGTAGGGTCACAAGGGTGCTAGGCCCAAGTTTAGGTAACCATCGTACGAGTTCGTGGATGCGTTTGACCAGGATCGGATCGTGAAGGCCGGGAATGGCCTTAAAGGAAATTGAGGCTAGTGTAATGACCAAGTTTGGAGGTGGTAACTCCAAGGTTTTGGAAACTGAAGCGATGACTAAAGTGTGGTACGTGTAATAGAAAGAATTCAGGTGTACGAGAAGGGTACGACGAGTAAGAAAGGAAGCGAACATGTGTTAATTGGATGGAAGTGATCATTTTTGTGAAGTGAAGGTGCGAAGAGAGTATCCTTTGGACCAGGAGTGAGAGTTAGTGTTGTTTTACATCTTAGAGGTGATTCCTCGTTGGCTTGGATTTGAATATTGCGCGTGTGTTATATTATGGCCATGTGTGGCATAATTGGTTTCGTAAGTATAGTAGTAAAGACTATACCGGCGCATGTATGTTTGGAGACTTAGAAGGAACATTCGGGACGAATGTTTCTAAGGGGGGAAAAATGTTACACCCCGTAGTTCCAGGGTATGTATGTGAGGACGTACATACGAGAATACGACATAAAAATTGGAAAGGAAGAAAGATGTGATTTTTTCGACGGAAAAGTTTCTGGATTTTGTGAAGGAAAAAGGTTCGTTAATGGGAATTGGATTCCCATATTTGGTATTCGGACTTCTTGGAATATTAGAGAATTATGGAATTTTATTTCCGAAATTGGTCACGTGGGGCCCACGGGAGAAATTTACGGTTTTGTGGGGCCCACTTTGTTTTCGAGATTTTGGCCATTATGGATATTTTCGGAAGATGAAATATTTTGGACGAGTAGGAGGGCGACACGTGTCACCCCCATGTGGCCTTGTTTGGCCGAAATTGTGTGCCAAGTGGCAAGACAAGTGGCCTTGTCTTGCAAGATATTTTTGTGTTGGACAAGTGGCTTGTGGGACCCACACACGCTTGTCCCCAATCTCAACCACACACTTGCCTTCATCCTAGCCCTTGGTTGTCCTATATATACACTACTAGTTGATGAAATCTTCCACACTTAACTATTTCAAGACAAGAAATTCCCTCCCTTCTCCCTTGACATTGCTCTCGGCCATAGCCTCATTTCTTGAGCAAAATTTGTCCTATAATTCTTAAACTTTTAAGTGTTCTTCCTTAAGGTGTTAGGAAGATGGTGAACCAAGAGTTAGACAAGATTTCACACCCCTAACCTCTAATTGTTGCCTTGGCTGAAAGTTGCTAAGATTGGAACCCAAGTGTTCTTCACTTTTTGGAGTTGATTCTTGAAGAGAAGTTGGTGTCACGACCCTACCCCGGGCCGCGACTGGTGCCCTACCTGGGCACCCTTCTAATCATACAATATAACAAACTGCGGAAGATAAATAACATTTTTTTTTTAAAACTAAGGCCAAGCCGATAAGGCTGCCATAACATAAAAATTACCCGAAAGGGCCTACTCTGTTTAACAATGTAAAAACAACTCTAGCCAGTCCAGCCCACAAGATGTGTACAGACCTCTAAGATTTGGACAAATACTATGACGGGACAAGGCCCCGCCGTACCCCTGAATATACATAACCATGACGACAAACTCCGGAACATTGGAGCCATCTCAAAATGCTAAACCAGGATCCTAAGCTCGCGGATCCACAACTGTGTACCTAAACCTGCGGACATGAACGCGGCCCGAAGCGGGGTCATAACAACAGTGCGAATATGGAACGGAAGATAAGGTACAGTAAACAAATCATAACTGTACAAAAGAATGACAGGGGCAAGTATAAAAAGGGTAAATACCAGATCCTACCATGTCATTACCGTCTCGTGACCTTAATCGTACCTTATTATCTTTTCCCATTTTTACATAAAAGTTATAGTCACATTCTTACGTACATACTCAGGAAAAACCGTCAAGTTCATTACCATATAACTTACTTACCTTGCATAACATAATCCATTTCTTTATGGAGGGACGCCATATCGCCTCGACCCAACTGGGACGCGATAAAGTCACATAAGTCCGCCCATAGAGGTATCGCCCGACCCATTTCGGGACGCGATAATGTCATATAGTGCGCCCATAAAGGTATCTTGCCCGACCCATTTCGACGCGATAATGTCATATAGTCCGCCCATAAAGGTATCTTGCCCGACCCATTTCGACGCGATAATGTCATATAGTTCGCCCATAAAGGTATACTCGCCCATTTCGGGACGCGATAATGTCACATAGTCCCATAAAGGTATCTTGCCGGCCCATTTCGACGCGATAATGTCATATAGTCCGCCCATAAAGGTATCTTGCCCGCCCATTTCGACGCGATAATGTCATATGGTGCGCCATAAAGGTATCTTGCCCGACCCATTTCTCGGACGCGATAATGTCATATAGTGCGCCCATAAGGTATCTTGCCCGCCCATTTCTCGACGCGATAATGTTATATAAAATCCGGGAATTTAACCCAACGTACTACGTACCTCTACTCCTTTTAAAAAAAGACTCTTTTTCAAATAAAACTTCCAAGATACTAACAACCGTAGTATCAAGTCATATCTACTTTTTAAGACAAATCACAATACCTTTTAGAAATACATTTACAGGCTTCTAAATCAAGTGACTTCTTTCTTAAAAACCTTAAGCAATTGGTACCTTTAAAACAATTTGCCCTTCTTTATTTCAAGTCATTCTTTGTTTATATTACTAGAGAAAACCATTCTCTTAACCTTCCATAAAGTTATTATAACCAACTTCTCATAAAGCTGTTATACTAACTTTATGCCTTAGACTAATTCATTCTTTTTATAACCAAGAGACTTATACTTTCAAATCAAGTTACATAACTTTTAAAATACTTAAAGTCTCTTAACTTTAGAAATCAAATTCTTAACTTAGAATTTAAAATCTCTTATCTTTAGAATATCAAGAAATCCATGCTTTCCAAATCAAGTATTCTATACATTTAAATCAAGTCATTTCTTCCTTTAGAAATCAAGTCCCATAACTTGAAAAAAATAAAGTTTCTTAACCTTTTAAGAATTCAAGGTTCATAGTCTTAAAAACTTCATACGTAAACTCTTTTAAATTAAGTAACATATACTTTGGTGCGTTGTGAATAAGTTATACTTATTTATAACGATCTTAATCAAGTAGCTATGATCTAGAAAATGTAATACAATTTTGTCTTATCTTATCTTCTATGCAGATGGAGAATTCTACTCATTTTAACTTAATTGATTGTCATTACATTTTCCTTTATTAACGCTGCAGTGGCTTGTTCGATACTTATTCTCATTTGTGCCGTAACTTAGCCAAGTCAACTTGGCTCCAAATATCTCCTAACGACTCTTACCAACATCCCCCATAAGACTTGGTAAGAACTTAGGATAACTTAGACATAACCTTTACGTAGAGTAAATCAACATACATACCTCTTAACTTCTAAGAGTAGAAAGAATCATGAAATAGTACTACATGTATATTCAATACATAGAATCATGTCAAAAGAAGGAAGAGGTTCACATACCTCGCGACGATTATCGACAAATAGCAAAATGCTCCGAAGTACTTCAACCTTGATAGCTATTCCATCCTTCAAGTAGAATACGCTATTCCTAGTACTTCAACCTATAATGGCCATAATACGTCCATTAAACCTCTAGCTTCAAACGTAGAATATTCTAAGTGCAAAGTCACTACATTCTACGGAAAATCGGACAACACTTCCTTTGTTTCTACATACTTTGCCACCTTTTTCAAGGTCGAATTCAATAACCAAACACGCCACATTTAAGGCTCAATACAACAACCAATCAAAGGGGATTACACGCCTTACAATACGTGTAAAATTCCGCCCCACAATTAATACCAACTAAGTCCTTAATCAAGGCCATTCTCGGCTAACTTATTCAATAACACAAAGTCCTTTACAATTCTTTTTCAATCCAACTTCTTAGGTCTAACATGTTATATAGTCATAAACAACTTAACAATTATAATTCCTTCTTTATATAACATGTGACGACTTAAACTAATAATCCAATTGAATTACAATCTTAGGAGCTAAACATACTAGTTTTCGGATTAGGGTTTCAATAGCCAAAACACTTATCAAACTTCATACTAAATACCTCATGCTTGCTAATATCCATAACTACAATGATAAGTAATCTTTAATTGCTAAAACGACAAGAATTTTACCTTTACAAGCCCTTATAATTTCCAAGATTCAAAGTCGCTCCTTAGCAATTCTTAGCTCCTTTTCTTATGTTCCAATCCACTCCAAGAACTCCTTATAAGCTTATGAATAACTCATCTTCAAGTTCCATCTTCAAAGTTGAAGAACATCTTAGGTTTTCGCCTTGCGACTAACGTAAAAACGTCGTTTTCCGAAATCTTTCTATTGAGATATCCTACAATACCCTTAGGGACCTTGGGTTAAAGTCTTGTGGCTAAAGAACCACAAACGAAAATATTTTCTTGTTCATATGGAGCAAACCCGAGAGCAACTAAGAGGGACAAAAATGTAGTGAAATTTTTCTAAGTGTTCAAGACTTGGTCTTGCTACTAGTTGTGTATATATAAAACAATGGAGGGTCTAGATTACAACACATGTTAAATTTGGATGAAAGGGATCAAGCCAAGTGGCTCTTGACTTAGTCAACAATATCAAGCTCTTAGCTTGCAAGACTTTGTCATCTAAACTTTGGTCAAATGACCATTATACCCTTGTCTCAATTTCGTCCAAGACCAATGTGGGTGGGGGGGGGGGGGGTTCCACATGTCGCCATCCCATTCGTCCATAAAATTCCGTAACCCTCGTGGGTCCCACAAAACGTAAAATTCCTCGGGTGGGCCCCACATGACCAAATCCGTGAAAATAAATTTCCATAATGATAATAAGTTCCATACTCTTTAATTAATGCATTTTGAGAATCTAATTCTCACCAACGAACATTTTTCCTTTCCGACGTTCGGAAGATTTTCCGTCGGAAAAACAATTCCTCCTTTCGTACCCTTTTCAAGTCTTGTGTTCCTTACTTACGTTCTCTTATACATGTCCTGGACTTAAGGGGTGTAACAGTTGGTTAGGAGCTTTTAAGGGTTGCTTGTAGCGGATTGGAACGTAAGGATTTGGAGCTAAACTTGCTAAGGAGCGACTTTAAGTTCTTGGATATTTTTGGGCTTTTTGAGGTAATGATCTTAATCCTCTTTGTGAATTTGGATATTATGTATATTGGAAGTATATAAATGAGTATGAGATATGTGGAATGCAGTTTGGAAAGAATTGGAACTTGATAAGTTGCTAAAATGAAGTATTGGCAAGTAAGCCATCAAAATGGTAAAAACGTATCTTACTTGTTGAAAGTTAATAACAAAGTAACTATAACTTATATGAAGATTGGAATATAAGTTGGAGGATTAAAGAAGTAATTCCGGCATGCTAGCCGAAAAATTGGATAAAGTGTGATTATTGTAAGTTGGCAAAAAACACGAACTATTGGACTAATGGATTGTATTTACATTGGACTGTATTTACTTTGGACTGTATTTACATTGGATTGTCTTTACTTTGGACTATGGACTTGTTCCATTTCAGTTTTTAAGTTGTTGTTGTTGTTAAGGGGAAGATTGTTTACCATGTCCGTTTGGGCGTGTGATCCCCTTCTTTAGTCGTTATTGTTTTAAGGGGAAGATTGCTTACCACTTCCGTTTGGGCGTGTGATCCCCTTCTTTAGTTGTTGAATTGTTGCGCCTTAAATGTGGCATGTTGGT
The DNA here is from genome assembly GCA_029844215.1 of Przewalskia tangutica. NCBI lineage: Eukaryota > Viridiplantae > Streptophyta > Magnoliopsida > Solanales > Solanaceae > Przewalskia > Przewalskia tangutica. The sequence continues at coordinate 62,353,803 of CM056736.1, read as the reverse complement.
TACTGTTATCGGGCCTTGAAAAAGGTGGAAAAGTATGTAAAAACAGGGGAAGTGCTGCCCGATTTTCCGTAGAATTGGAGGGCTTTTAATTGGTATAAGTATTCAATGGTAAGTAAGGTTTGATAGAAGTACTATGGCTTTTTAGGATTGAAGTACTACGTGTGGCGTGATCTACTTGGCTTAAGGAGTAGCCGACGAAGTTGAAGTACTTGGAGCATTTTGCTAATTGTCGATAATCGCCGCGAGGTATGTGAACCTCTTCCTATCCTTTCTAGCATGATTTTTGTGAACTATGTAGTACGGTAGACGTACGTGTGCTAAACGAATTTGGTCGGTTTAAAACATAAAGTGTTATAATAGCTTTATGAGAAGTTAGTCATAACGACTTTATGTAGGTAAAAGAATAGTTTGTTGATTTAGAAGTTAAGAGAATCGATCTTAAAAGATAAGAGACTTAACTTATAAGATGACTTTTTATGAAATGTTAAGGACTTGAATTGTTAAAAAGTTGTGAAACCGCATTCATGAGTAATGGGTACTTGGTCTTTAAAAGGATAACGTTATATTGATTTCGGAAATGGGAATAAGTATCGAACAAGCCATTGCAGCGTTAATAAAGGATAATGTATTGCCAAATAATTATATTAAAACAAGTAGAATCCTCCATCTGCATAAAAGCTAAGATAAGACAAAATTGTATTACATTTTCTAGATCATGGCTGCTTTAATAAGATCGTTATAAACAAGTATAACCTACTCACACATAAGGCATATGTTACTCAAATTGTTTTAAAAGAGATTACGTTATTAAGTGATTAAGACTATGAACTATGAAATCTTTCGAAAATAAGAGACTTGAGTATTTGAAGTTTTGCAACTTGAACTATTGGAAAAGAATATTGTTACTTGACTTTAAAAGAGAAAGTGTTTTGGTTTAAAAGGAAGGCATGATATTGTCTTAATCTGTCTTAAAAGAGGGTTTAAATGTTATGGACGATTCTACATCGAGGCCCATGAGATGGGACGAGATATGTATACCACACGATTCTACATCGAGTCCCATGAGATGGGCTGAGATATGTATACCACACGGTTTTACCTCGAGTCCCATAAGATGGGCCGAGATATGTATACCATACGATTCTACCTCGAGTCCCATGGGATGGGCCGAGACATGTTATACGTATCATACGATTTATACGTAGATCCGTGCGATGAAGGAGTTCCACAGGCATGAGGGATGACTTTGAGGGCGTGAGTCCCTGACTTGACATGACTGCTTATATGTTGTGAAATGTAGTTTGGTTATCATACATGTCTCCTGTTTTTATCTAGACTGTTATGATTTCATTACAGTATTTTCAGTTTCACATACTTGGTACCTGTTATCGACCTCTCGAGGCCGCGTCACGCCGCAGGTAGAGGTACACCGGTTGTTGATCCTCGCTTATAGGATCACAGTTCAGCGTTTTGGGAAGCTCCGTTTCTCCGGAGGCTTATCTTTTGGTATAGTCCCATGTCATTGTAGGTACTTGTACATTCAGGGGTATGGCGGGGCCCTGTCCCGTCATAGTTGTTGTTACATTCTTAAGTCCGTAGAAATCACAAGTGTGGCAGGGTTTGTAAAGGATTTAACTGTTCGGTTTGATATATATATACGGGAAGGTGACCGTTTTGGTTAGCCTGTTTCTTACTTTATGTCTTGTTTCATGTTTAAGTTTTTATTTCCACTGATTTTCTCTGATGTTGTTTCACTAGGGTGTCCGGGGTAAGGCACCAGTCGCGGGCCCGAGGTCGGGTCGTGACAGGGATGATCTTTTATCTCCTTCACATGCTTTATAACAACCTTAACAACTATTATGTTGAGATTATCCTTGATTTTTACTTTTGGATTGTTTTTTGGGGGACAACGTTGAATTTGAAATTTGGCACTAGGGGAGCTTTATCAAATGACCTGCTCTGGTAGAACTTTGTTCTTTCATAGTAGTCAGCTTCTCTTGTGGTATAAATTGGTTGTTGGTGTTGTTCTTGTTCTTGCATGTAAAAAATGTTTTTCAAACTTCATCCACCTTCAGCTCATTATCATCTATGACATCCCCCTTCTGGAACTACTTGCACCCATTAAAGCCTCTGGTAACTTCAATTTGTAATCGTGACAGAGCAGGATTCTTATTGTTTTTCAAAATTATTACCTGAGTTCAAGCTAGGATTGGTCTCATTCCTCATGATCTCTCAATTATCACCCCCCCCCCCACACACACACACATTTTCCTCCAGGTTTACAATCAATTTATTTATTCTCAATTCGGAATGCAAAACTCAACACTTAGCATTGCTATGGCCTTGAATATTACAGTGCCTACACTATTCAGGGATATATTCATATTTAATTTTTTACTTTAAGGATTTCATATCTCAATTTTCCTTTAAGAAATCAATTTGTACCTCATATACCAATGATCGAATGATGTCGATTTCCACCTTAATTTATATCGTGATTGGTCTTGATTAGAGTCACAAAAAAATGGGGCCCGCCATGGTTAACCCACCCCAACCCTTGATTTAAGTAGGGTTGGGTTAAGATTTCTGGCCCATTTAGAAGTGAGGCGAGGCTCAATAACGCAGCTTCTCTTGGCCCACTGGCCTCAAGGGTTGAGCCAGAGCTAGAAAAAAATTACTTAATTTCTTAAAAATTATAAGTAAATTAAATAAAACGATACAATGAATGAAAGACAAAAGAAAATACTAATTACTAAGCAATAAATCAGAAACTAGAGTTATACTTTTTAATCTCAAAGATCAAATTATGTTTAATTTCTTTTGGACGTGACTTGAATTAGTGAACAAAAATAGTATTTTATATTTATTCTTTAAAATATAATTGTTTCTGTAATGTAAGTTCATGCAAGAATAATGTGGTAGAAAATTTTATTTCAGATTGCAAAAAACATTTCGTGTTCAGATTGTAAAAAAATCACATAGAGAATGCTATAAAATATTCAAAGTGGTCGGTCTAGCCCATGGTCGTGTAGGGGTTGGATCGCCAATTTAAGGTCCTAAAAGGTCATCCCGCCCCAGCCCATGGTTGTGTAGGCCGGGTCAATGGGCAATTTAAGGTCCTAAAAGGTCACCGCCCTAGCCCATGGTTGTGTAGGGCGGGTTGGGTCACGCCAATTTAAGGTCCTAAAAGGTCAGCCCGCCCTAGCCCATTTAACTCTCGACCCTTTAGGTCAGCCCATTTTGACACTGTAGTCTTGATATTGAGAGAGTGGCTTTGTTTGTAATGATAGTAATTCTGATTGGAGACACAATCCTACATAACGCATCCCAAGTGCCATTGTAGACTAGTGCAAGTGTTGTCTCTTTTTCCGGTTTGAAGTTAATAATCCATTTATGTAGCTTGTTTTGCATGTTGCCGATATGGATGAACTTTTGGCCATAGACATTTCAGTGATACTCTTCCAAATCAAAGTCGATGAAAACATAAATGCAAATCCTACACTCCTATACAAACCGCACTATGAGAGCTATGATTTTCATAAATTCGGGCCAAGGTCTACTTCGCATGAATTTGTCGATTACATGCTTCCGCTAAAAGCTTATGCTTTTCTATAACCACTAGCTTGCCTTCAACAAATTCGTAAAGTCTGTGTCCAATCGAACCTTCCTTCCCGCTCTGAGTTTTTTCTGGGTTTTAATTTTTGGGGTTTTATAGCGCTGTATTATTGTACCTTGTGATACTTTACATGTTTAATTTGGGTAATTATTTTGCAGGTGTGGGTGAATTTTATCCTGTTGAGTTAGGGATCTTGGTACTGTTTTTTTCTCAGAAAAGGGTCCAATTTTTTAAGTGATGCATGCGGCTCCTTTGTGATAATGGGTGCCAACTTAATTAATACAAGTGGGCAGTTTGGACATAAAAATGTGAAATTTGAAAAAAGAAAGAGGTCAATAAATGGTATTTGGAAATTGGATTTATGTTTGGACATGAATACAACTTGGAAAAATGTTGAATTTTTGTGAGTGAAAACATGTTGTTAAAGTCAGAGTTTTGCCCTTCCTTCACGGACTGAAGCTGATGCTACTGGTTGGTGTTGGGAATATGGTCTGAATATAAATCTGTATAAGTGGATGATATGTGTATATGTGCTAACATCTTTATTCATTTCTAATCCTATATAAATGGTATATATATGTATATCTTATGTTGTGTGTATATATCATCACATGTTGAGGGGGGAGCATTTATATGGATCTACCATTGCTATAGGTCACTCACACTTGGTTGATTAAGGTTTTGTGAAGAAAGGCTAAAAGGGGGAGAATGTTAATGTTAGGTTTTGTGTCATGACATTTTTCCTAACATATCATTTTCAGAGCTATGTTAAAATCATAAAATGTTGGTTCAAATGTCTTGACATTCGGGACGACATTCTGGTAACTGTTTTGCCTATCTTCACGGACAGATTTCAGGAAAGTGTGACATTTTTATCACATGGCAATTGACTTGACAATGAGTCTTTGAAGCAGATTGCAAACAAGGAAGACCAAGTCCAAGAGGTAGCTTAACTTAAGGAGCAAGACGTGTGAAGAAAAAGTACAAGCAGTTGAGATTTTCATGCCTCAAGTCACTGTTTCACGTGCCCACTTTTAGATCAACTTCTACAACAAATTGATGAGTTTTTCAAGAAGGACTCTCTACTATAAATAGAGAGGGCTGAAGAGTGAATCAACATCCAGAATCAAAATGTAAAAATACCAAGAGAGCTCTCGGGATTTCTTCTCAGAAATCTGGATCACAAAATGTTGCCTGAGTTTGTGACGACATTCTGTCCGACATTACATTCGCTGTTTTAGATTCTAGATTAGCTTTGTATGTGACGATTGTAATGAGATGTTGTGCACTTCTATTTTAGATAGAATTTTCAGGCATAAGTCATCTGCGGCTTAACTTTTTTTTATTCCTTTTGTATTATCTTGTAATATTGTAAAAGAAGGAATATATTTAATTGTATATTGATATATACAATACCTTTGGTCATTGACCATCGTGAGTTATATCAATATATAACCTATGAAAATTAAACATTTGTGTTCTTTATTTATTTCCGCTGCATTTTTCTCTTTCAAAGGTTTTCTATTTTTACCGAAATGTTGTCAGTTGTGTCAGACGATATTTCTGCCGACATTTGAAACTGTGTTCCAGCATTCGAATTTGTTTATTTCCAGTTTGTTTTTCATTATTCCAAAGCATAACCTCCGGGACCCAACAAGTGGTATCAGAGATGACACTTAATACAATAAGTGTTTGATCCTTTTATTCAAAGCTGTGGATCCGGCTAATCCAAATATTGGTAGACTTCTCATTTTTAATGATACAAACTATACCTATTGAGGATTCACCTACGTTCTCACATCAAATCAATTGATGTTAGGGCTTGGAGATCTATAACCAATGGGTATGTTGTTCAAATGTTGCCGCCGGATGATGAAGGTGACATTCTAACCTGAATCCAAATGGACGGCAGAAGAAACCAATAAGTCAGCTTAACGAAAAGGCCTTAAATGCAATTTTTTATGGGTTGATCTTTATATGTTCAAACTCATTCAAAACTGCCCAACGGCTAAGGATGCATGAGATACTTTATAAATTCATTGTGAAGGTAGATCAAGTGTTCATCGAATTAAGCTACACATGATCATGAGCAAATATGAACATTTAAGGATGGAAGAAGCGGATGATATTAAATCTTATTTTGAAAGGCTCTCTGTTCTCTTCCTGAAAAGTTCAATTTAAAGATTTATATTATTAAAGAAGCTCACATCTTGCTACTATGAACTTTCATACCTTGATGAACACTCTCAAAACCTATGAGATGAACATTAAGAATCAAAGGGAACTATATTAGAGCAAGAATGTGACACTTCAAGTTCAATCCTCAGAGAATCATATCAATGAAGGGGATGAGAATCTTGAAGAAATTGGTGAAGGTGATAATGTTGTCTTAGTCACTCAAAAATATAATTTGATGGTGAGGAAGTTCAACAATGAGAGAAATAAATCTAAATCTAAAAGACATCAAAACCAAGGCTTCAATCAAAAGTCCACCAAGTTTCCTTCCAAGTGTTCAAAAAGGATGTCCACTAAGAAGAGAAAGAAGATCAAGAAATCAAATCACAAGCACTGCTGGCCACTATTTACGAACAACCCCTATCAGATAATGAAAATGTCGTCTGTAATGTTGCCTCCGATGTCACGATATTTCAGGCAACATCTGCATTTCCAGCAACATTTGAAAGGTACATATTGTTTAACTATCCTGATGTTAACTGCTTTAGTGATTTTATTTCTAGTGGTGAGGCTGAGAGTATGGATCAAGTTTAATGCAAAGATGACATGATTAATGAATTATAAAACATTTGTAAAACCTTAATCATAGAATCCAAGCAACTTGAGACAAAGGTAATATCTTTAACTCATGAGAATGTAGATCTAAAAGGCACAATAACCCGACTAAAGGTTGCACTTACCAAATAGGATACTGCATTTGGTAAGATTTGTGAAAAATTAGATTTAGCCAAAATAACCTTCCGTAAGCTCTACTTATGGACTTCTAAATTGAATGAGATACTCAGTTTTTAGTAAACTTTCGCATGCATGTATTGTGTACTAAAACTCTCTTAAAATAATATGCTCTAGTTTGTTTGACAAAAATGAGAAAATGTGCTTTGTAAATGAAAAAGGATTATATAATAGGTTCTCATATATGTCAAAGGATATGAAGTTTGTGTGCCGTCATTGTAACTCCCTAGTTTTTTTTAAAAACCGTACTGTTTTAAAACTTTAAAATTCTGTGAGCGAAATGTTGCCTAAAATGTTGTCAATATTTCTGACAACATTCAAAGCAACATGTCTGAGCTGAAAGGTAAAGAATGTTTTAAAAGAGTTTGAATTTCCAAAATGACTATAACTTGTAATGTTGATGTTACACCCCGTATTTCCAAGACAATGAGATGAGAACGTGCGTAAGAATTTGAGATTTGAATTTTGGAAAGAAAGAAGAATTATTTTTTCTTAAGGAAAAATCTCGGAACCACGTGAAGGAAAAAGGTTTATTATTTGGAATTTGATTCTCATATTTGGTATATGAGATTAGTATAGTATATTTAGGTTTGGAATTTTCAAGTCTCGAATTTGGTCATGTGGGGCCCACCGGGGAATTTTACGGTTTTGTGGTGCCCACAATATTTTGGCCAAATATACATACTTTGGCTTTTTTCCATATCTCCCGAGTTACTTCTTTTTTTTAGCCCTTTTTCGTTTCCAAGGTAGATCGAAAGTCAAAATTGCGTATATTTTTTTTGCTTTTTTTCTTGAGGGCCACTTTAAAAGCAAAGAGCCTAGAACCGAAGCTGACCTTTAGCTAGCCGACCATGTGCTTTGGAGGAAGAAATAATTTGGATCAATCGGAGGGCGACACGTGTCACCCCCACTAGTCTTGGAAGACTTGGACTTAGATATTTTGAGACAAGTGGACAAGTGGGCCATGTGGGTCCCACTCCACTTGTCTTGGATATACATCTATATATTAGAGAGGGCTTGCAAGACTTGTTCTACACTTAGCCAATTTCACAACAAATATATCTCCCTCTCTTAGGGTGCTCTCGGCCAAGGGCCAATATTGGAGACCAAAATTCATTAATCCTCCATGATAAATCCTCTAATCCAAGACTAAGCTGTTATACCCCGTAGTTCTGGCCATGCGTATGAGAACATACGAAAGAGATTAAGACTTAAAATTTTAGAAAGATAGGTTGACGGATTGTTTAGGACGGGTTTTCAGTCAACTTTGAGGCGGGTTATGACCTGTTACATTGAGAGTTCCTAGGTGTTTCTAAGGCCTAGTACGTAGTTCGTTGAGTCTAGTTCCCAACGCAACCAACCGTTCATCGATAGGACATCGGAGTAGAAAGTTATGGGAGTTACAAGTTCAGTGCGCAGTCGGACAGGAAAATAATTCGCCAGTGCGTGGTCGCAGGTCACGGGCCAGGGCCGCGGAAGTTCGTGAGGTTGGAGGTTTCAGCGGCCGCGCGCCGGCTGCGTGGTCGCGCGCCAGACGGGTTATGCGAGGCTGAGTGGGAAAATGTGAACTGTTTTGTTTTAAAAAAGGCCATGGGAGGTGATGTTGTCCCCATCCGATTTGCAGACTATTTATTGACCAAGTCTTGAAGACTTGGTCATTCTTCAAACTCTTCTCTCTCTCTAAATTAGAAGCTCTTCCTTCTCTCTAGAAAATCAAGAGAAATCAAGGATTGAGAAAAATCTGAAAAGTGTGGCAAGAAGGAAACTTATTGTTACACCCCGTATTTACAAGACATGTTTTAAGAACGTACGTAAGAACTCACAAGTGTTAAGATTTGAGACTTTTAAAAATTTATCGGAATTATAAAATTGTCGGAAAACGTAATATTGTGACGAATGGGAGGGAGACACGTGCCACCCCCCTTATGGTGCCTTGGACGAAATTAGGCAAGGACTTAAGGGTCATTTGACCTTTGTAGGATGACTAAGTCTTGCAACTTGAAGGGCTTGACAAAATTGACTAAGTCAAAGGGTCCACAAGTCTTGATATTTAATTAAAACTCATCCAAGCCTCACATTTGGGCACATCTTGACCCTCCATTGTGCTATATAATACTACTAGTAGCAAGACTAAGTCCAACACTTAGAAAAAAATTCAAGAATTTCAAGAACAACAATAGTTGCTCTCGGGTTCACTCAAGGAAGAAAAGAATTTTTTTTGTTTCTTGTTCATTAAGCTCCACACTTTAAACCAAGGTTCATGAGTGTATTGTAAGTGTATCTCAATAGAAAAATCCCGGAAAAAGATAGTTTTCGTATTAGTCGCAAGGTGAAAACCTAGTTACTTTTCTAGGTTTTGTTTGGAATATTGAAGGAAATTTGTTGGTGTTGTTCTAAGGGTCTCAAGTAGCGGATTGAAGTGTCTAGAAGAGGCTCTAAGTTGCTAAGGAGCGACTTCGGATTTGGAGTTGGATTAAGATTCGTTGAGGTAATAATCTTGTCTCTTAAAAGTGTTACAAGATTATATATATTGTTGTTAGCTTTACATGTTTGCTAGCATGAAGTATGTGTTGAAGTTTATAAGTATTATGGATTGATTATAGCCTTAAAATCCGAAATGTCATTTAAGCCATGTGAAGTTGGATTACAAATTGGTCGTTTAGTAGAATCGTCGCATGTTACTTACTTGAAGATTATTGTAGTATAATCGATTGCGACTTGATATCATGTTATGCTAACAACTTGGATTGAAATGAAATTGGGTAAGAATTGGAGTTATTGTACTCAATGTGGCCGAATTGCACTAGTAATTTGTATTAGTTGATATCGTTTGTGGGGCAGAATTTTACACGTCTAGTAGGCGTGTAATCCCCTATTGATTAATTGCATTGTTTGGGCCTTAAATGTGGCGTGTTTGGTTATTGAATTCGGCCTTGAAAAATGTGGCAAAGTAAGTAGAAACAAAGGAGGTGCTGTCCGATTTTCCGTAGAATTTAGAGACTTTACACTTATAATATTCTACGTTTGAAGTAAGGCGTTAATAGACGTATTGTGGATATTATAGGTTGACATACTACGGGCGGGATATTGTACTTAGCAAGTGGATTGACCCGAAGAGGTATGTAGAACTTTCCTATCTTTTGAGCATGACTAGTTGCACGTATATAGTACGGTAGACGTACAAGACCTTGATATCCTTTACTAGTTTTATGAATAGCCAAGTCGGGTGAGTTAGGAGATTAACTCATTTCTTTGAAAGTATTAAGGATGTCTTAAGTTTTATTAAAGTTAAGGAACTTGAAGAGTTTTAAAGTATGTGATACTTGTTTCATTTTAAACGTATAAGTCCCTTGGATAGGAAATTGTATTTGGCTAAGGTCTAAAGTGATTATAACGACTTTATGGGAAGTTGGTTATATTAACTTTATGGAAAGATAAATGACATGATTTAATGAAAGACAATTTGATTTTAAGGCATCAATTGCCTAAGGTTTTATAAGAAAATGAGTCACTTGATTTAGAAACCTAACTTTATTTCTAAAGGTATTGTGACTTGTCTTGAAACGTAATTTTGACTTGATACTACGGTTAATAGTATCTTGGAAGTTTTATACGAAAAAGAGTCATTTTTAAAAGAGTGGAAGTATGTAGTACTTGGGTTAAATTCCCGGATTTTTATAAAAGATATGCTAGTGCCTTAAGTAAACTAAAATGAGAGTATATATGAATAAGGCTAATAAGAAGTTAGGGGAATTTCTTAACTTGCTTATTTATTGTATAATAAGCTGGTAGTGCTTATGTTATGTATGTTGGCCGGTTGAGATAGGGTAAGAGTATAAATGAGGGGCAAGCCCCAAGATCGTTATACCACCTTCTCCAGGGTAAGAGTATGAATGAGAGGCAACTCATAAGATCGTCATACCACATTCTTCAGGGTAAGAGTATAAATGAGGGGTGAATCCCCAAGATCGTTATACCACCTGTTCCGTGGATTTGCTATCCACGATGCGAGGAATACCTCATGCGAGTCCTATGGGCTTATGCGGGTGAAATAGTCTCATGCGGGCGGGCAAAGCCTATGCGAGGAATACCTCATGCGGGTCCACACGACCTATGCGGGTGAAATAGTCCCAGGAGTAGGATTTCTTAATGATATTGTGGGCGGATGGTCCTGCTTTGATCGTGAGCTTCCTATTTTTGTGTTGTACGTATACTCTTAGTTACTCTCATTGTTAGTAAGGCACTATGTACTGTAATGTTATTATCATACATGTCTCCGGCTTTATTTTAAACTTATGATGTAATTACAGTATTTTCCAGTTTTACATACTTAGTACTTATTGTGTCGAATTTCTTCTGCGTTCATGCCGCAGGTAGGGGTAAACAGGTGGTGGATCCTCATTCTTAGGATCACTTATCAGACGTCAGAAGATTCATTTCTCCGGAGGCTTGTCTTTTTGGTACAGTCCTTCCCTGATGTTGTAGATTTATGTACATTCAGGGGTATGACGGCCCCCCCGCCACCGTTGTTATTCCTGAGGTGCTGTAGTTACATGTTGTGGTTTCAAATGTAAGAACCGAGTTATCTGATTTTGATTTTGATTATGCATATTTTATGGAAGGCGGCCTTATCGGCTAGCCTGTGATATTTTGTCTAAACATGTTGTATGTTGTGTATGTTCCGCTGCTATTCTATGATGTATACCTGAACGGGGTGCCCAGGTAGGGCACCAGTCGCGGCCCCGGGTCGGGTCATGACAAAAGTAGTATCAGAGCAGTTAGTCCTCGGAAAGTGTCTACAGACCGTGTCTAGTAGAATCTTGATTATCGGTGTGTTGTGCACCACATCTATAATCAGGAGGCTGCAGGACATTTAGGATTGGTTTCCATTCTTCTCTCTCTGAGATCGTGCAGTAGAGCTGTCTTATTAGGTTGAATCCTCTCTGACCTATTCTTATGAAACAGTTATGCCTCCACGGAAGGCGACCAGGGCCCAGAAGGGCAAGGCAGCAACAGGAGTTGCTAGAGGTACTCAGAGGGTTACACGGACTCAGGCACAGACTATGTCTGAGGTAGTAGATGGGTCGGCGAGTTCAGCCACGCCGGCAGTATTAGAGGAGCCGAGAGCAGCAGTAGCTCCAGAGGTTCCGGTACCAGAGCCTCCAGTTCCGCAGCCAGGTGCTGAGTATAGAGACTATGGGGAGCAGATTCGGTTATTGACCAAAGATAGTAGCGGCGTCGGCGTGAGCGGCGGCTAACCCTAGAGCCGACAGTTTACGGATTCGGGATTTTCTGGGTTGTCATCCGCCCGAGTTTTATGGTTCGAGGTCTGAGGAGGATCCGCAGGAGTTCATTCGGCCTACAATGGACTATGAGTTCTTAGGGCTTTGGAGACAGAGTCTGTTATGCTAGCCTCTTACCGGTTACGCGATATTGCGTTGAACTGGTTCGAGTCATGGGAGCTGTCGAGAGGTGAGGATGCTCTTCCAGCTGTTTGGGAGGAGTTTATAAAGGCCTTCATGGATCACTTTTTGCCTCCTGAGATGAGGAGAGCCCGTGTAGATAGATTCTTGACCTTGAGGCAGAATGGGAGGACTATCAGGGAGTACAGCCTTGAGTTTGACTCCTTGGCCAGGCATGCGCACACCATTGTAGCTGACATGGCGGATAGAGTTCATCGTTATGTGATGGGACTAGACCGTCATATGATTACTGCATGCTTGGGGGTGGCTCTTCAGCCCGGTATGGACATTGCCAGGATGCAGGCATATGCGCAGGGGATAGAGGATAGAGAGAGGGAGGATCAGATCGACTCAGCCACCAAGAGGCCGGGACAGCAGGTCTCGTGGCGATTTGAGGCGAAAGCCTCGGCAGACTAGGTCCACATTCCAGCCAGCACAGAGTGCTCCTTCACGATTTCGCGGGAGGTCCGATCACCAGTCATTCGGAGCGGTCGTGGCTCCAGGACTTCGGGTTTCGCGAGGCGTAAACCGTCACCGATCGAGACCACCCACATCTCAGTGTGCTCGATGCGGTAGGTCTCACCAGGGCGAGTGTCGCATGGCTCCGGGAGCTTGCTACTCTTGTGTCCAGCAGGGCCATTTGAGGAGAGATTGTCCGTCTAGAGGCGGCATGGGTGGTACGGTGCAGCCAACAAGATCATTTGCTGGGTCTTCCTCTCCTTCTGTGGTTTTGCGCCCCGGAGGGCAGGGTACTCACGGACCGGCAGGCCGCGGCAGAGGTCGTGGTGGTGGTTCCAGTTCTACCGGTCCACAGAACTGCATTTATTCATTATCCAGCCGCCAGGATCAGGAGGCTTCCCCTGACGTCGTCACATATACATTATTGATTTCATGCTGTGACGTTTATGATTTGATAGATCCAGGTTCTACCTTGTCCTATGTGTCCCCTCTTGTTGCGGGTAGAATCGGGATAGAGCCGGTGTCGATAGAGCCTTTTGAGGTAGCTACGCCAGTGGGTGATTCGGTGTTAGCTGAGCGGGTGTATAGAGGTTGTCCGGTGTTTATTAACAGTCGTCAGACCCTTGCAGACTTGATAGAGTTGGAGATGACAGATTTTGATGTCATTATGGGTATGGACTGGTTGGCTTCTTGTTATGCCAACGTTGACTGTAGGGACAGGTTGGTTCGATTCCAGTTTCCTGGCGAGCCAGTTATCGAGTGGAAGGGCAACACGCTGCCGGCGGGTAGGTTTATTTCTTACATCAAGGCTAGGAAGATGGTGCGAGCGGTACATCTATCATATGGTTCGGTATTTGATACGCAGGCCGAGGTGCAGTTCTTGATCGATGCAGTGGTTAGGAGTTTCGGATGTGTTCCCAGACGATCTTGGGTATCCCTCCTGAGAGGGAGATTGAGTTTTGTATTGACACGTTGCCAGACACTCGACCTATTTTCATTCCGCCATACATGATGGCACTGGCCGAGTTGAGGAGGAGTCAAGGACCACCAAAGATTTCCGGAAAAAGGCTTTATCAGCCTAGTGTTTCTCCCCGGGAGCGCCGGTTTGTTTGTGAAGAAGAAGGATGGGACGCTGGTACGCGTGTGTTGATTACGGTGAATAAGGTAACCATCAAGAATAGGTACCCTCCCGAGGATTGATGATTTGTTTGACCGGTTCACGAAGTGCGAGGTGTTTGTTCAAGATAGACTGCGATGCAGTTATCATCAGTCAAGAGTTCGAGAGGCAGATATCCCAAAGACTGCATTCAGGACCCGGTATGGGCACTATGAGTTCAGGGTTATGTCTTTCGGTTTGACCAACGCTACATCGGTATTTATGGATTTGATGAACCGGGTGTTCAAGCCATTTTTGGATACATTTGTGATAGTATTCATTGATGACATCCTGGTTTATTCGCGGACAGAGCAGGAGCATGCAGATCACTTGAGGACGGTACTTGGGGTCCTCCGGAGCCGGCAGTTATTCGCCAAGTTCTCCAAGTGTGAGTTTTGGTTGGCCTCAGTGGCATTCCTGGGGCACATTATTGGGGCTGATGGTGTTCGGGTGGATACGGCAAAGATTGAGGCAGTCAAGTCTTGGCCGAGACCTACTACTCCGACCGAGGTGCGCAGTTTCTTAGGGCTGGCAGGTTATTATCGTAGGTTTGTGGAGCAGTTTGCTTCGATTTCAGCACCGTTGACTAGGCTGACTCAGAAGGCAGCCAAGTTCCAGTGGACAGAGGCTTGCGAGAAGGGTTTCCAGTTGCTGAAGGAAAGGTTGACTACAGCTCCAGTTCTTACTCTTCCTGAGGGGTTAGACGGGTACGTGATCTATTGTGATGCCTCGGGTATCGGGCTAGGGTGTGTTTTGATGCAGCACGGCAAGGTTATAGCCTATGCTTCCCGGCAGTTACGGAAGCATGAGAGGAATTACCCTACCCACGACTTAGAGTTGGCCGCAGTTATTCATGCCTTGAAGATTTGGAGACATTATTTGTATGGGTTCATGTGGATATTTATACAGACCACAAGAGCCTCCAGTATATCTTCAGGCAGAGGGAGCTGAACTTGCGACAGAGACGGTGGTTAGAGTTGCTGAAAGATTATGATGTTGATATTCTATACCATCCGGGGAAAGCCAACGTAGTTGCTGATGCCTTGAGTCGTAGATCGATGGGGAGCCTGTCAGAGGTACAGCCAGAGAGACAGGACATGGTCCGTCAGATCCACCAGCTAGCGAGCCTTGGGGTTCGATTGATCGATACCGACGATAGTAGGGTACGGGTTCGTGAGGTTGTCGAGTCTTCCATCGTTGATGAGGTGAAGAGGCGACAGTTTGAGGACCCAGTGTTGGTGCGGTATCGAGATACAGCTCTTCGGGAGGAGAAGAGTCTATTCGAGATAGCGCCTGATGGGGTGCTAAGATTTGAGGGCCGGTTGTGTGTTCCCGATGTGACAGGACTTCGTCAGCAGATTCTGGGGGAGGCACACAGTGCTCGTTATTCTATTCATCCGGGGTTGACCAAGATGTACCATGACCTCAGATGTTTGTATTGGTGGGATGGCCTGAAGAGGGACGTGGCAAGTTTTGTTGCACAGTGTCCTAATTGCCAGCAGGTCAAGGTCGAGCACCGAGGCCCAAAGTGGATTATCAGCTATTGAGATTCTAACTTGGAAGTGAGGTGATCAACATGGACTTTGTTACAGGTTACCTCGCACTCGGATGGCACGACTCCATTTGGGTTATTCGACAGTCGATTTAAATCAGCCCATTTCCTTCCGATCGGCAGCGTTTTGGTGAGGACTATGCCAGATTGTACATCAGAGAGATTGTGAGGTTGCACGGTGTACCTGTGTCGATTATATCAGATAGAGGAGCCCAGTTTATGGCTAATTTCTGGAGGTCTTTCCAGATGGGATTAGGGACACAGGTGAGTCTCAGTACTGCATTTCATCCTCAGACTGACGGGCAGGCAGAGCGTACTATCCAGACACTTGAGGATATGCTGCGAGCCTGCGTGATTGATTTCAGGGGTAGCTGGGAGGATCATTTGCCTCTTGTGGAGTTTGCTTATAACAACAACTACCATTCCAGTATACAGATGGCGCCATACGAGGCTTTATATGGATGGAAATGTAGATCGCCGATTGGTTGGTTCGACGTGGGCGAGGTGCAGTTAGTTGGCCCAGACTTGGTTCAGCAGGTTGTGGATAAGGTGAAGCTTATCCAGGAGAGACTGTTAGCAGCTCAGAGTCGGCAGAAGTCATATGCGGATAATCGGCGTCGGCATTTGGAGTTTCAGGTAGACGATTGGGTCTTCTTGAAGGTGTCACCCATGGCGGTGTGATGAGATTCGGTAAGAAGGGGAAACTCAGCCCAAGGTACATTGGGCCCTACCAGATCGTCCGTCGAGTAGGCAAGGTTGCCTATGAGTTGGATCTGCCATCAGAGTTAGAGGCGGTACATCCGGTCTTCCATGTTTCTATGTTGCGGAAGTGTATCGGAGATCCAGCGAGAGTTTTCCCTGCTAGTGAGGTCCAGGTGACAGAGGGGTTATCGTATGAGGAGAGTCCCATAGCGATACTCGATCTCCAGGTCAGGCGACTGCGGACCAAAGATGTGGCTTCCGTCAAAGTCTTGTGGAGAAATGATAACCGAGAGGAGATAACTTGGGAAGCGGAGGAGGACATGTTGAGGAAGTATCCTCACTTATTCCCTACACCTTCAGGTAATTCGTTTTCCCTTACTTGTCAAGTTTTAATTGAAGCATTTGTTTTGTTTAAATGCTATTATGTGGCCATGTGTGGCATTATTGGTATTTCGGGATGGTGAAAGGAAACTATGTCGCTAATTATAAGTTTGGCATCGAAAGAACATTCGTGGAGGAATATTTCTAAGGGGGGAAGAATGTTACACCCCGTATTTACAAGACATGTTTTAAGAACGTACGTAAGAACTCACAAGTGTTAAGATTTGAGACTTGTAAAAATTTATCAGAATTATGAAATTGTCGGAAAACGTAATATTGTGACGAATGGGAGGGCGACACGTGTCACCCCCCTTATGGTGCCTTGGACGAAATTAGGCAAGGACTTAAGGGTCATTTGACCTTTGTAGGATGACTAAGTCTTGCAACTTGAAGGGCTTGACAAAATTGACTAAGTCAAAGGGTCCACAAGTCTTGATATTTAATTGAAACTCATCCAAGCCTCACATTTGGGCACATCTTGACCCTCCATTGTGCTATATAATACTACTAGTAGCAAGACTAAGTCCAACACTTATAAAAAATTTCAAGAATTTCAAGAACAACAATAGTTGCTCTCGGGTTCACTCAAGGAAGAAAAGATTTTTTTTTGTTTCTTGTTCATTAAGCTCCACACTTTAAACCAAGGTTCATGAGTGTATTGTAAGTGTATCTCAATAGAAAAATCCCGGAAAAAGATAGTTTTCGTATTAGTCGCAAGGTGAAAACCTAGTTACTTTTCTAGGTTTTGTTTGGAAGATTGAAGGAAATTTGTTGGTGTTGTTCTAAGGGTCTCAAGTAGCGGATTGAAGTGTCTAGAAGAGGCTCTAAGTTGCTAAGGAGCGACTTCGGATTTGGAGTTGGATTAAGATTCGTTGAGGTAATAATCTTGTCTATTAAAAGTGTTACAAGATTATATATATTGTTGTTACCTTTACATGTTTGCTAGCATGAAGTATGTGTTGAAGTTTATAAGTATTATGGATTGATTGTAGCCTTAAAATCCGAAATGTCATTTAGGCCATGTGAAGTTGGATTACAAATTGGTCGTTTAGTAGAATCGTCGCGTGTTACTTACTTGAAGATTATAATAGTATAATCGATTGCGACTTGATATCATGTTATGCTAACAACTTGGATTGAAATGAAATTGGGTAAGAATTGGTGTTATTGTACTCAATGTGGCCGAATTGGACTAGTAATTTGTATTAGTTGATATCGTTTGTGGGGCGGAATTTTACACGTCTAGTAGGCGTGTAATCCCCTATTGATTAATTGCATTGTTTGGGCCTTAAATGTGGCGTGTTTGGTTATTGAATTCGGCCTTGAAAAAGGTGGCAAAGTAAGTAGAAACAAAGGAGGTGCTGTCCGATTTTCCGTAGAATTTAGAGACTTTACACTTATAATATTCTACGTTTGAAGTAAGGCGTTAATAGACGTATTGTGGATATTATAGGTTGACATACTACGGGCGGGATATTGTACTTAGCAAGTGGATTGACCCGAAGAGGTATGTAGAACTTTCCTATCTTTTGAGCATGACTAGTTGCACGTATATAGTACAGTAGACGTACAAGACCTTGATATCCTTTACTAGTTTTATGAATAGCCAGGTCGGGTGAGTTAGGAGATTAACTCATTTCTTTGAAAGTATTAAGAATGTCTTAAGTTTTATTAAAGTTAAGGGACTTGAAGAGTTTTAAAGTATGTGATGCTTGTTTCGTTTTAAACGTTTAAGTCCCTTTGATAGGAAATTATATTTGGCTAAGGTATAAAGTGATTATAACGACTTTATTAGAAGTTGGTTATATTAACTTTATGGAAAGATAAATGACTTGATTTAATGAAAGGCAATTTGATTTTAAGGCATCAATTGCCTAATGTTTTATAAGAAAATGAGTCACTTGATTTAGAAACCTAACTTTATTTCTAAAGGTATTGTGACTTGTCTTGAAACGTAATTTTGACTTGATACTACGGTTAATAGTATCTTGGAAGTTTTATACGAAAAATAGACATTTTTAAAAGAGTGGAAGTATGTAGTATTTGGGTTAAATTCCCGGATTTTTATAAAAGATATGTTAGTGCCTTAAGTAAACTAAAATGAGAGTGTATATGAATAAGGCTAATAAGAAGTTAGGGGAATTTCTTAACTTGCTTATTTATTGTATAATAAGTCGGTAGTGCTTATGTTATGTATGTTGGCCGGTTGAGATAGGGTAAGAGTATAAATGAGGGGTAAGCCCCAAGATCGTTATACCACCTTCTCCAGGGTAAGAGTATGAATGAGGGGCAAGCCCCAAGATCGTCATACCACCTTCTTCAGGGTAAGAGTATAAATGAGGGGTGAATCCCCAAGATCGTTATACCACCTGTTCCGTGGATTTGCTACCCACGATGCGAGGAATACCTCATGCGAGTCCTATGGGCTTATGCGGGTGAAATAGTCCCATGCGGCGCACACTTACGCGAGGAATACCTCATGCGGGTCCACACGACCTATGCGGGTGAAATAGTCCCAGGAGTAGGATTGCTTAATGATACTGTGGGCGGATGGTCCTTCTTTGATCGTGAGCTTCCTATTTTTGTGTTGTACGTATACTCTTAGTTACTCTCATTGTTAGTAAGACACTGTGTACTGTAATTTTATTATCATACATGTCTCCGGCTTTGTTTTAAACTTATGATGTAATTACAGTATTTTCCAGTTTTACATACTTAGTACATATTGGTAATCGACCCTTCCTGGGCCGCGTTCACGCCGCATGGTAGGGTAGCGGTGGTGGATCCTCATTCTTAGGATCACTTATCAGACGTCAGAAGCTCCATTTCTCCGGAGGCTTGTCTTTTTGGTACAGTTTTTCCCTGATGTTGTAGATTTATGTACATTCAGGGGTATGGCGGGGCCCTGTCCCGCCACTGTTGTTATTCCTAGAGGTCTGTAGTCACATGTTGTGGTTTGGGGCTGTAAGAACCGAGTTTTACAGTTTTGATTTTGATTATGCATATTTTTTGGAAGGCGGCCTTATCGGCTAGCCTGTGATATTTTGTCTAAACATGTTGTATGTTGTGTATGTTCCGCTGCTATTCTCTGATGTATACCTGAACGGGGTGCCCAGGTAGGGCACCAGTCGCGGCCCCGGGGTCGGGTCGTGACACTTATTTGCAAGCTTGTAGGAGTTGTTGTGGTGGTGTTTTGGAAAGGAGGCTAGCAAATTTGTTGGATTAATTTGGCTAAAGCTCTAAGGTAACAATTCTTTCTCTTGTTTCTAGTTGTTGGTGTTGCATGTGAAGAAGAAAGAACTTGTAGTTGAAAATATTGCTCTTAGATAAATTGCATGTAAGAAATATGGTTTGGATATGAAAGGATTGGATGAGAAGGTTATGTAAGCATGTTGTAGCCAAAATACTATCTTAAACTTGTTAAGTTATTTGTTATACATTGTGGGGCAGAATTTTACACATCCAAGATTAGGTGTGTAATCCCCTTTGAAATGTTTGGATTGTTGGGCCTTAAAATGGGCGTTTGGATGTTGAATTCGGCCTTGAAAAATGTGGCAAAGTATGTAGAAACAAAGGAAATGCTGCCCGATTTTCCATAGAATTTAGTGACTTTGCACTTGGAATATTCTACGTTGAAACTAGAGGTTAATAAACGTATTATGGTCATTATAGGTTGACATACTACGTGCGGTATTTTGGACTTAGCAAGTGGATTGACCGAAGAGGTATGTGGAACTTTCCTATCTCTTGAGCATGGATAGTTTTACCTATATAGTACGATAGACGTACAAGGTTTTGATATCCCTTACTTGTTTTAAGGATGACCAAGTTTGGTGAGTGAGGGGGATTAACTCTTTTCTTTAAAAGTATTAAGGATGTCTTGAGTTTTCAAAGTTAAGGGACTTGATGTGTTTAAGTATATGATCCTTGTTTCTCTTTTAAAAATGTAAGTCCCTTGGGTTTAGGAAAATGTATTTGACTAAGGTATAACGTTAATATAATGACTTTATGGGAAGTTGGTTATATTAGCTTTATGGAAGGTTAACAAAGGAAGATTTACTCTAAGTAAAATGAGTACGTATAAATGATTTGAAGTTGTGAAAGACAAATTGATTTTTAAGGCATTAATTGCCTAAGGTTTTAAAAGAGTAGAAGTACATAGTATATTACTTTGGGTTAAATTCCCGGATTTCGTAAAGACATGTTAGTGCCTAAGTATACTAAAATGAGAATGTGTATGAACAAGATTAATAAGAAGTTAAGGGGTTTCTTAACTTGTTTGTATTATGTGTGATAGCCGGTTTGTGCTAATGATATATATTATTATTTATTACGGGGTCATTCTCCGGGTTGTGGCATTTGCATATTCCGTGGATTTGCTACCCACGATGCGAGGAATACCTCATGCGAGTCCGTAGGGCTCATGCGGGTGAAATAGTACCATGCGGGTGAGTACAACCTATGCGAGGAATACCTCATGCAGGTCCACATGACCCATGCGGGTGAAATAGTCCCAGGAGTAGGAGTGCTTAATGATACTGTGGGGCGGATGACCTTGCTTTGATTATGAGCTTCCTATTTTCATGCAGTATAGTATATGCTTGATATTCTCATTATTAGTAAGGCACATTGTTCTGTAAAAATTTATTATCATACATGTCTTCAGTTATTTTAAACTTATGAGGTATTTTCAGTGTTTTTCCAGTTTCACATACTTAGTACATATTGTGTACTGACCCCCTTCCTCGGGGGCTGCGTTCATGCCGCAGGTAGGGGTAAGCAGGTGGTGGATCCTCACTCTTAGGATCACCGTGCAGTGTCGAAGCTATTCCTCCGGAGGCTTGTTTTGTTGGTACGGTTTTTCCCTGATGCTATAGGTATTATGTACATTCAGGGGTATGGCGGGGCCCTGTCCCGCCACAGTTGTTATTCCTAGAGGTCTGTAGTCACGTTTGTGGTTTGGGCTGTAAGAACAAAGTTGTACTTTTGATTAAGTATATTTTTATGGAAGGCAGCCTTATCGGCTTGCCGGTGATGTTTACTTTATACAGGTTATGTGTTATGTATGTTCCGCTGCTATTCTCTGATGTATACCTGACAGGGTGCCCCGGTAGGGCACTTGCCATGCCCGGCCTGGGTCGTGACAAAAGTGGTATCAAAGCGCTTAGTCCTCGAAAGTGTCTATGCATCGTGTCTAGTAGAGTCTTGATTATCGGTGTCAGTGCACCACATCTATAATCAGGAGGCTGCAGGATATTTAGGATTGGTTTCCATTCTTTCACTCTAAAATCGTGCAATAGAGCTGTGTTATAGGTTGAACTCCCTCTGATATTTTCCTTTATGTATCAGTTATGCCTCCACGCAAAGCAACCGCGGCCCAAAAGGGCAAGACAGCCGAGGGATCTGCTAGTGGGACGCGGAGGGTCACGAGGGCACAGGTCCAGTCTTTACCAGAGATGATGTTTCGGGCGGCGAGTTCCACGACGTCGCCAAATTTCAGAGTTCGAGGCGCAAAGAACGCCATCGAGACCGCGGTACGAGCCTCGGCCCCAAAGCCGTGCCGAGTATAGAGATTACGGGGAGCAGATCCGGTTATTGACCAAAGATAGTGGCGTGGCGCCACGACAGAGCGGCGACCAACCCAGAGCCGATTTACTTGATTCGGATTTCTGGTTGTCATCCACCCGAGTTCTATGGTTCGAGATCCGAGGAGGATCCTCAGGAGTTTGTTCGGCAGTTACAGCGGACTATGCAGGTGCTTAGAGCCTAGGAGGCTGAATCCGTCATGCTAGCCTCTTACCGGTTACGCGATATTGCGTTGAACTGGTTTGAGTCATGGGAGTTGTCGAGAGGTGATGATCCTCTTCCAGTTGTTTCGGAGGAGTTCACAGAGGCCATCCTGGATCACTTCTTGCCTCCTGAGATGAGGAGAGCCCGCGTAGATAGATTCTTGACCTTGAGGCAGAACGGGAGGACTATCAGAGAGTACAGCCTGGAGTTTGACTCCTTGGCCAGGTATGCGCACACCATTGTAGCTGACATGGCGCATGTGGTTCATCGATATGTGATGGGCTAGACTGGCCATATGACATCGCATGCTTGGGGTGGCTCTTCAGCCAGGTATGGATATTGCCAGGATGCAGGCGTATGCGCAGGGGATAGAGGACAGAGAGAGGGAGGATCAGCTAGACTTAGGCCAGCCCAAGAGGGCCAGGACAGCAGGGTCTCAGGGCAGTTTTCGAGGCGGACAGCCTCAGCAGCAGACTAGGTCCACATTTCAGCCAACACAGAATGCTCTTTCTCAGTTTTCTGGCAGGAGGTCTGATTAGCCGGGTCATTCAGGAGCAGGTCAGGGCTCCAGGACTTCGGGGTTTCAGGGAAGAAGAGGCCGCTACCGATCAAGACCACCCCCATCTCAGTGTGCTCGATGCGGTAGGTCTCACCCAGGCGAGTGTCGTGTTCCTTCAGGAGCTTGCTACTCTTATGGCCAGCAGGGCCATTTGAAGATAGATTGTCCGACCAGAGGTGGCGGGAGTGTTATTGTTACACCCCGTAGTTCCAGGGTATGTATAAAAAGACGTTTGTACGAGAATACGACACAAAGATTGGAAAGGAAGAAAGATGTGATTTTTCGACGGAAAAGTTTCCGGATCTTGTGAAGGAAAAAGGTTCGTTAATGGGAATTGGATTCCCAGATTTGGTATTCGGACTTTTTGGAATATTTGAGAATTATGGAATTTTATTTCCGAAATTGGTCACGTGGGGCCCACGGGGAAAAATTTACGGTTTTGTGGGGCCCACTTTATTTTCGGATTTTTGGCATTCCGGATATTTTCGGAAGATGAAATATTTTGGACGAGTAGGGGGGCGACACGTGTCACCCCCATGTGGCCTATGGCCGAAATTGATGGGCACTTGGACATTTTTTGTGGGGGACAAGTGGCAAGCCACTTGTCCCATTTTTGTGGTGGACATATGGTTGGCAAACTACCCACACACATGTCCCCAATCCTCACCTTACACTTGCTTAAATCCTAGCCATTGGTTGGCCTATAAATACCCCCTTGTTTGCAAGACTTGTTCAACCCATAAAATATTTATAAGTCACAAAAATCTCCCCCCCCCCCCCCCCCCCTTTGTAGAAAAAAATTCTTCAAGTGTTGGTATAGTCCCAAATACCTTAGCCTAAATCCCTTGTAGTATTCCAAAGTTATCCCAACATAAGAGCCCGAAAATACTACTTTATTCCATTAGTCGCAAAAGTGAAACCCTAGGGAAATCTTCATAGATGGTTGAAGTGTTTAAGAGAAGTTGTTAGAAACTTCTACGGGTTGCTTGGAGCGGTTTGGAGAGTACATAATAAGAGCTAAACGTTGCTCAGGATCGACTTATAATCTTGGATAATTTTGGGCTTATCGAAGTAATGATCTTTATCCCCCTATTGTAATTGGAGATTACATGTTGTAGTAATATATAATTGAGTATATGATTTATGGAAGGATGATTATAAAGAATTGAATCAGTATTTACATCGACCGTATTTATGAGACTTGTAGTATTATTGTGGGGCGGTGTTATACATGTCAGGTTAGGCGTGTAACCCCTCAGAGTTGTTGGCTTAGTAGCGGGCCTTGATAGAGGAGGAGATTTATGTGGTTACGGGGGGGAGGTGCTGCCGAATTTTCCGTAGAATAAGGAACCTTGTACTTAGAAATGTTCTACGAAGGAATCTAGAAATTAATAGACGTTTTGTGGCCTTTATAGATTGAAGTTCTACGAGTAGCGTATTCTACTTGAAGGGTGGAAAAAGCTAGCAGGGTTATAATACTTTGGAGCGTTTTGCTAATTGTCGATAATCGTCGCGAGGTATGTGAACCTCTTCCTATCCTTTCTAGCATGATTCTTGTGAACTATGTAGTACGGTAGGCGTACGTGTGCTAAACAAATTTGGTCGGTTTAAAACATAAAGTGTTATAATAGCTTTATGGGAAGTTAGTTATAACGACTTTATGTAGGTAAAAGAATGGTTTGTTGATTTTAGAAGTTAAGAGACTTGTTCTTAAAAGATAAGAGACTTAACTTATAAATGACGTTTTATGAAATGTTAAGGACTTGAATTATTAATAAGTTGTGCAACCGCATTCATGAGTAATGGGTACTTGATCTTAAAAAGGATAATGTTATGTTGATTTCGGAAATGAGAATAAGTAGCGAACAAACCACTGCAGCGTTAATAAAGGAAAATGTATTGACAAATAAATTATATTAAAACCAGTAGAATCCTCCATCTGCATAGAAGCTAAGATAAGACAAAATTGTATTACATTTTCTAGATCATGACTGCTTTAATAAGATTGTTATAAACAAGAATAAACTACTCACACATAAGATATATGTTACTCAATTTTGTTAAAAGAAGAGATTACGTTATTAAGTGATTAAGACTATGAACTATGAAATCTTTCGAAAATAAGAGACTTGAGTATTTGAAATTATGCAACTTGAACTTTTGGAAAAGAATGTTGTTACTTGACTTTAAAAAGGGAAAATGTTTTGGTTTAAAATGAAGGCATGGTATTGTCTTAATCTGTCTTAAAAGAGGGTTTAAATGTTATGGACGATTTCACCTCGAGTCCCATGAGATGGGCCGAGATATGTATACCACACGATCCAACACCGAGTCCCATCAGATGGGCCAGGACATGTGACCATACGATCCGACACCGAGTCCCATGAGATGGGCCGGGACATGTGACCATACGATCCGACACCGAGTCCCATGAGATGGGCCGGGACATGTGACCATACGATCCGACACCGAGTCCCATGAGATGGGCCGGGACATGTGACCATACAATTTTACACCGAGTCCCATGAGATAGGCCGGGACATGTGACCATGCGATTTTACATCGAGTCCCATGAGATGGGTCGAGACATGTATTCCACACGACTTTACATCGAGTCCCATGGGATGGGCCGAGAAATGTATACCATACGATTCCACCTCGAGTCCCACGGGATGGGCCGAGACATGTTATAAGTATCATACGATTTATATATAGACTGCCGGCAGTGAGGAAGGGTTCCACGGGCATGAGGGATGACTTGTGGGCGTGAGTCCCTGACATGACATGACTGCTTTTATGTTGTGAACTGTAGTCTGGTTATCATACATGTCTCCTGATTTTTATAAACTGTTATGATTTCATTTACGATTTTCGGGCCACATACTTGGTACTGTTGGTCTTGACCTCCTGGGGGCTGCGTTCATGCCGCAGTAGGTAGGTACATCGATTGTTGATCCTCGCTCTAGGATCACGATTCAACAGATTGGGAAGCTCCGTTTCTCCGGAGGATTATCTTTTGGTATGTTTCCCTGAGTTTGTAGGTTCTTGGACATTAAGGGGTATGTCGGGGCCCTGTCCCGTCATACTTGTTATAAAAACTCTTAGAGGTGCAGAGTAATCTGCTGGCGTGGTTTGTAAAAGGATGTAATCGCTCGAGTTTAATCATTTTTATATATATGCAGAAAGGTGACCATTTTGTAAGCCTATTTTCTTATTGTATATCTTGTTTCATGTGAAAGTTTTTATTTCATCTGATTTTATATCATGTTGTATCACTAGGGTGCCCGGTAGGCACGATCACGCCCAGGTCGGGTCGTGACAAAAGTGGTATCAGAGCAGTTAATCCTCGGAAAGTATCTATGGGCCGTATCTAGTTGAGTCTTGATTATCGGCGTGTTGTGCACCACACCTATAATCAGGAGGCTGCAGGATATTTAGGATTGGTTTCATTCTTCTCATTACGAGATCGTGCCTTAGATACGTGTTATGAGTTGGACTCCTCCGACGTATTCTTATGTGCCAGTTATGCCTCCACGCAAGGCAATCAGGGCCCAGAAGGGCAAGGCAGCAGAGGGAGCTGCGAGTAGAGCAGCGGCAGTCTTTACAGAGACCACAAGACTGAGCCTCGATCCGCGGCGAGCGCAGGATATGGGTTACAAGGAGATGGCCCCGTTATTGGCGTGATCGCGGCATCAAGCGAGGATAGCCGATGCAGACTCCAAGAGTACCGTAGTTCACCCCGGGTCGGATAGTTTGAGACTTCGGACTTTCTGAGTTGCATCCCACCAGAGTTTTATGGGTCGAGGCCTGAGGATGATCCGCATGAGTTCATCAAGCGATTCTGCCGATCATGAGAGTGATCAAGGCTTCGGAGACCGAGTCGGTGGTCTTAGGTTCGCATCGGCTGTGTGATACTACAGTCGACTGGTTTGATTCGTGGGAGCTGTCCCGGGGAGAGCATGCACTTCCAGCTGTATGGGACGAGTTCTCAGAGGCATTTCTTGCACATTTCTTGCCTCCACAGATAAGGAGGGCTCGGGCCGACAAATTTTTGATGTTGAGGCAGAACGGGCGTACGGTTCGGGAGTACAACATAGAGTTTGACTCGTTGGCTCGGTATGTCCCCGCTTTAGTGGCAGACATGGAGGATAGAGTGCACCGATATGTCACAGGGCTCGATGATTACCTAGCAGAGAGTTGCTCAGGTGTAGCTCTTCAGCCGGGCATGGACATTGCCCGCATGCAGGCTTATGCACTTGGATGTGAGGAGCGGAGGGGTCAACGGAATGACCGAGATCAGCAGAAGAGGGCCAGAACAGCAGGGTCCTTTGGTAACTTTCGAGGCGGACCGCCTCAGCAGCAGGCTAGTTATGCACCTCCGCCAGTACAGAGTGGTCCTCCGCGCCTTCGTGACGCTCGGTATTCGAGCTGGTCGAGCTCCAGGGCTTCTGGTTCACAGATATACATGGGTTCTAGCCAGCCGGGTTCATGTCTCCCTCAGTGTGCACGATGTGGCAGGCGTCATCCCGGGGAATGTCGTCTTTTTACTGGTGCTTGTTTCACCTGCGGCCGTCAGGGCCATGTGACGAGAGACTGTCCTAGTAGGAGGGATACAGATAGAATGACGCAGCCTACCGGGTCAGTGGCAGGTTCATCGCCTTCTATAGCTATGCGCCCGGCAGGGCGGGATTATGATTAGAGCGACGAAGGGAAAGTGAAGCAGTTGATACAGGTATATTCTTACCCCTCTAGAGATTAGTATGCTTGATATGATGATCTTGATTGAGTGCTATGTATGGGTAGCATTGTGTTAATTATGATATAGAAAACATGGGTAGTTGAAAAGGGTAAGTTTGAGGCCATGGAGATTGTGAGCCATAGAATACAGATAACCATGGAGACCTTAGATGCAAGGCCGTCTTGAGTAAAGGATTGTACGTTTGATCGTTGTTGGGGTACATTGTATACGTGGAATATATTCAGGTGATAAGTCCACGAGCGGTGTGAAATGAAAGTGGGTAGTTGGGCTTAAGACCACCAGTTCTCGTGACTTGAATAGTGAGATTGTTCCGACCGGAACAAGAGTTTGGTACGGCTGGTCGGGTTTTGGACTCATTTCGGGTCAACCGATAGTATGGAATGGGGTGATGTCAGTTGGTAGTGGTCCCGCTATGTGATAGGGTCTCGAGGATGCAAGGCCCAAGTTTAGTTAATCGTCGTACGAGTTCGTAGATGCGTTCGACCAGTAGTCGGGACGATGAGGTCAGCCCATCTTGTCTTTCAGTCAGGACTGTTTACTCGGCGGAGGGTTATGCGAGATGTTATTTATCAGGAAGATTGTAAGGCTGCGCGGGGTTCCTACTTTTATTTTATGACAGGCAGTGGAGCCAGTTCGCTATTTCTTTTTTGGAGGTTTTACCAGGGGTTAGCACTCGTGAGTCTCGATGTGCATTCACCCTCGGGCCGGTGTTTTGATTTCAGGGGTAGCTGTGAGGATTATTTGCCTCTTGTTGAGTGAGTATTATACTAGCTACCATTTCAGTATTCGGATGGTGCCTTATGAAGCCTTGTATGGGCGGAAGTGTAGGTTGCCGGTCGATTGGTTCGATGTTGGCAAGGTTCAGATAGTTGGTCCATACTTGATTCAGCAGGATGTGGATAAGGTGAAGCTTATCCAGAAGAGGTTATTAGCAGCTCAGAGTCAACAGAAGTAGTGTGGATAATCGGCGTCGACACTTGGAGTTCAGGTTGACGGTGGGTCTTCTTGAAGGTACCACCCCGGAAGGGTGTGACGAGATTTGGAAAGCAGGGG
Source organism: Przewalskia tangutica (assembly GCA_029844215.1). Lineage (NCBI taxonomy): Eukaryota > Viridiplantae > Streptophyta > Magnoliopsida > Solanales > Solanaceae > Przewalskia > Przewalskia tangutica. Next base: position 62,325,347 of record CM056736.1, on the reverse strand, counting down.
AAACTTAGCCCGAGGTACTTTGGGCATTTTCAGATCGTTTGTAGAATAGGCCAGGTTGCCTATAAGTTAGCACCGCCGTCCGACTTAGGAGGCAGTACGTCCGGTCTTCCATGATGCTAGGTTTCGGAAGAGTTCGAGTGTACGAGGAAGGTACGACGAGTAAGAAAAGAGGCGAAGATGTGTTAAGAAGATGGAAGTGTCCTTTTTATAAGTAAAGATGGGAAGAAAGTATCCTTTGGACCATGGGTGGAAGCTTTAGTGTTGTTATACACGTTAGAGGTGATTCTTCGTTGGCTCGGATGTGAGTTTTGCGCGTATGTTGTATTATGGCCATGTGTGGCATAATTGGTTTCGTAAGCATAGTAGGGAAGACTATACCGACAGTTATGTTTGGAGACTTAGAAGGAACATTCGGGACGAATGTTTCTAAGGGGGGAAGAATGTTACACCCCGTAGTTCCAGGGTATGTATACAAAGACGTTCGTACGAGAATACGACACAAAGATTGGAAAGGAAGAAAGATGTGATTTTTTGACGGAAAAGTTTCCGGATCTTGTGAAGGAAAAAGGTTCGTTAATGGGAATTGGATTCCCAGAGTTGGTATTCGGACTTTTTGGAATATTTGAGAATTATGGAATTTTATTTCCAAAATTGGTCACGTGGGGCCCAAGGGGAAAAATTTACGGTTTTGTGGAGCCCACTTTATTTTCGGATTTTTGGCATTCCAGATATTTTCGGAAGATGAAATATTTTAGACGAGTAGGGGGCGACACGTGTCACCCCCATGTGGCCCTATGGCCGAAATTGATGGGCACTTGGACGTTTTTCGTGGGGGACAAGTGGCAAGCCACTTGTCCCATTTTTGTGGTGGACATATGGTTGGCAAATTACCCACACACATGTCCCCAATCCTCACCTTACACTTGCTTAAATCCTAGCCATTGGTTGACCTATAAATACCCCCTTGTTTGCAAGACTTCTTCATCCACTTAAATATTTCTAAGTCACAAAATCCCCCCCCCCCCCCTTTGTAGAAAAAAAATCTTCAAGTGTTGCTATAGTCCCAAATACCTTAGCCTAAATCCCTTGTAGTATTCCAAAGTTATCCCAACATAAGAGCCCGGAAATACTACTTTATTCCATTAGTCGCAAAAGTGAAACCCTAGGGAAATTGTTACACCCCGTAGTTCCAGGGTATGTATGTGAGGACGTAAGTACGAGAATACGACAATAATTTTGGAAATGAAGAAAGATGTGATTTTTTCGACGGAAAAGTTTCCGAATTTTGAAAAGGAAAATGTTTGTTAAAGGGAATTGGATTCCCAGATTTAGTATTCGGAATTTTGGGAATATATTAGAATTATGGAATTTTATTTCCGAAATTGGTCACGTGGGGCCCACGGGAGAATTTACGGTTTTGTGGGGCCCACTTTATTTTCGGATTTTTGGCATTACGGATATTTTCGGAAGATGAAATATTTTGGACGAGTAGGGGGGCGACACGTGTCACCCCCATGTGGCCCTATGGCCGATATTATTGGACACTTGCACGTTTTTTTTAGGGGACAAGTGGCAAGCCACTTTCCCATTTTTGTGGTGGACATATGGTTGGCAAAATACACACACACTTGTCCCAATCCTCACCATACACTTGCCTAGATCTTGGCCATTGTTTTCTCTATAAATACCCCTTTGTGCAAGACTAATTCTTCATCCACACTTAAGAGTTTCCAAGGCTAAAATAATACTCCCTCCTTTGTAGTTCTCGTCCACCCCCCCCCCCCCCCACACACTTTATGTAGAAAATACTTCAAGTATTGTTGTATTATCCCAAATACCTTAGCCTAGTATTCCTAGTAGTATTCCAAAGTTATTTCAATACTAAGAGCCGGAAATACTACTTTATTCCAATAATGCAAATGAAGCCCAGAAAAATCTTCATAGTTGGTTGAAGTGTTAAGAGAAGTTGTTTAGAAACTTCAAAGGCTTGCTTGGAGCGGGGTGGAGCGTAAGTAAGTGGCGCTAAACAGTGCTCAGGATCGACTTATTAATCTGGCATAATTTTGGGCTTATAGAGGTACTGATCTTTGTCCCCCTATTGTAATTGGATATTACATGTTGTAGTAGTTATACTTGAGTATATTATATGAGGAAAGAAGATTGATAGAATTGAAGTATTTATATTGGGTGTATTTACTGAGACTTGTAGTATTATTGTGGCGGTGTTCTACACGTCCGGTTAGGCGTAACCCCTCGAGTTGTTGGCTTGGTAGCGGGCCTTGATAGAGGAGGAGATTTATGTGGTTGCGGGAGGTGCGCCAATTTTCCGTAGAATATGGAACCTTGTATTTAGAAATGTTCTACGAAGGGATCTAGAAGTTGATAGGCGTTTTGTGGCCTTTATAGGTTGAAGTACACGAGTGGCGTATTCTACTTGGATGGTGGAAAAGGCTAACAGGTTCTGATGCTGGAGCGTTTTGCTAATTGTCGATAATCGTCGCGAGGTATGTGAACCTCTTCCTATCTTTTCTAGCATGATTGTTGTGAACTATGTAGTACGGTAGACGTACGTGTGCTAAACAAATTTGGTTGGTTTAAAATATAAAGTGTTATAACGGCTTTATGGGAAGTTCGTTATAACAACTTTATGTAGGTAAAGAGATGGTTTGTGGTTTTTAAAAAGATAAGAGACTTAACTTATAAATGACATGTTGTGAAATATTAAGGACTTGGTTTGTGTTAAAAAATTGTGAAACCGCTTTTATGAGAAATAGGTAATTGGGTTTTAAAAGGGATAAGTTATATTGATGTCGGAAATGAGAATAAATATCGAACAAACCACGGTAGCGTTAATAAAGGAAAATGTATTGACAAATAATTAATTATATTAAAACCAGTAGAAACCTCCATCTGCATAGAAGCTAAGATAAGACAAAATTGTATTACATTTCCTAGATCATGGCTGCTTTAATAAAATCATTAATAACAAGTATTGAATTTTTCTTAAATTCCACAGTAAGGAACTTGATTTCTAAAAGAAAAGAGACTTGAGAAATTGAAGTGTTTTGGTTTAAAAGAAAGGCATGGTTTTGTCTTAAATTGGTTTAAAACATAAAGTGTTATAATAGATTTATGAGAAGTTACTTATAACGACTTTATGAAAACAAAAGGATGGTTTTATTATTGGATTTAAAATGGTAACTTGACTTTAAAGGGAGAAATGATTTGGTTTAAAAAGAAAGTATGAAAATTGTTTTGGTTTACTTAAAAAACACAGTTTACTCTATTTTGATACTACGGGTATCGTGTGACTTTTTGTGAAAGAAATGGATCTTTTAAAAGAGTTAAAATACGTAGTACCTTGGGGTTAAAACCCGAATTTGTGTTCATAAAAAGAATGTCTAAAAGTATGTTGAACTTGCCTATGCTTGTGGTGATAGCCTTTGTTGTGCAAATGTTGTATTTCTGTGCTACCGCGTCTCTCGTTGGAGGCTATCAGTTGATTGATGGACATACCGACACGATGGTGGCCCAGGTATGCTTCCATTAAGTGTTATTCATTATTTACTTTGACATACCGACACGTTGGCCCACGAGTATGCTTCCATTATGATTATTATCTTGTTATTTCCTTTGGACATACTGACACGATGGGTGGCCCACGGGTATGCTTCCATTAGGAGTGTTTTGTGGCGAAGTCTCGTGATTACGGCTTTGGTATCTGGTAGTTGGTCTACGTACTTGCCCCGGTCAGTGACGTGATGCAGGGTGGATCTGGTAGAGGCCTTCGTACTTGCCCCGTGTCAGCTTCGCGAGTCAGTGTTTGGACGAAGTTTCGTGATGCAGGGTGGATCTGGTAGTTAGCTTACGACTTGCCGTCGGCGGACGTGATGCAGGGTGGATCTGGTAGAGGCTATCGTACTTGCCCCGGTCAGCTTCGTGATACAGTTATTTAGTATTGTTGGTACGATAGGTTCTGGTAGTTTTCTTTCGTACTTGCCCCAGTCAGTTGATGATGCAGGTTGGTTCTGGTAGCTATGCATTCGTACTTGCCCCGTACGGTTCTTATGACACAGGTGGGACCTGGTGTTCATGTGTACTCCTTGGTGTGGTTATATCATAGACTGCCGGCAGTGAGGAAGTTATTCCACGGGCATGATTGATGTTGTGGGCGTGAGACCCATTGTTATGCTTGAGTGATAACTTTGAGGGCGTGAGTCCCTGACTTGACATGACTGCTTATATGTTGTGTATTGTAGTTTGGTTATCATACATGTCTCCTGCTTTATATAGACTATTATGATTTCATTTACAGTATTTTTCAGTTTCACATACTTGGTACCTGTTGTACTGACCTCCTTCGGGGGGCTGCGTTCATGCCGCAGGTAGAGGTACACCGGTTGTTGATCTTCGCTCATAGGATCACAGTTCAGCATTTTGGGAAGCTCCGTTTCTCCGGAGGCTTATCTTTTGGTATAGTCCCCTGTCATTGTAGGTACTTGTACATTCAGGGGTATGGCGGGGCCCTGTCCCGTCATAGTTGTTGTTACATTCTTAGATGTCTGTAGTACTGTTGTGGGCAGGGTTTGTAAAGGATTTACTGTTCTATTTTGATGTATATATACAGGGAGGTAACCGTTTTGGTTAGCCTGTTTTTATTATTGTATATCTTGTTTCATGTTTAAATCTTTATTTTCGCTGATTTTCTCTGATGTTGTATCACTAGGGTGCCCGGGGTAAGACACCAGTCACGGGCCCGATGTCGGGTCGTGACAAAAGTGGTATCAGAGCAGTTAATCCTCGGAAAGTGTCTACAGACAGTGTCTAGTAGAGTCTTTATTATCGGTGTGTTGTGCACCACATCTATAATCAGGAGGCTACAGGATATTTAGGATTGGTTTCCATTCTTCTCACTCTGAGATTGTGCCTTAGAGTTGTGTTATAAGTTGGACTCCCTCTGGCATATTCTTATGTACCCGTTATGCCTCTACGCAAGGCAACCAGGGCCCAGATGGGCAAGGCAGCAGAGGGAGCTACGAGTAGAACACAGAGGGTTACGAGGCACGAGCACAGTCATTACGAGATAGTACTTCTGACGACGAGTTTTATGACGCCGCTAGCCCCAGCAGAGTTTAGAGCGGCAGCAGTTTCTACTAAGGCCACGATACCTGAGCCTCCAGTTCCATGGCCAGGAGCCGAGGATATGAGTTCAAGGAGATGGCCCAGTTACTAGCTAGGCTGGTGGTTGGGAATGAGGATGGACGGAAGCCGGTGGTCCCGGCAGTACCAGTGATTCACCCTAGATCCGATAGTCTGAGACTTCGGGATTTCTTGAGTTGCAGTTCGCCAGAGTTCTATGGATAGAGAGCTGAGGATGATCCTCAGGGTGTCGTGCTAGTTTGGGAGATTGTTATACTTGCGGCTGTCAGGGCCATGTGATGGGAGGATGTCCAAGTAGGAGGGTTATAAGAGGGATGACCCACTACAGTCGATTGCGAGTTGATTGTTCGGAGAAGGGGTGTTAGTCGGATGAGGTCACCCCTACCTCGTGGCCGTTGTAATAGACTCCATTATGGGAGTGTCGTCGCTTGCCGGCTTGTATGCTTGCGGTCAACAGGGCCATTTGGTGAGAGTTTGTCCGACCAGAGATAGCACAGATGTAGAGACTCAGCCTTCGGGATCGGTGGCTGGTTCATCGCCTTATATAGCTAGGCGCCCTGCAGGGCAGGATTATGATTAGAGCGACAAAGGGAAAGTGAGGCAGTAGTTGCAGCGATATCTTCAGCCCTTAGGAAACGGGTTTATGTTGTTATGGTGGATACATGTTGAGTGTTATGTACGGATAGCATTGTGTTAATTGTGAATTAGAAAAGATGGGTAGTTGAAAAAGGGTAAGTCTGGAGACGAGACAATTGTGAGCTTTAGAATTTATAACAGTTAGGACCTCGGATGCAAGGCCGTCTTGAGTGGATGATTTTACGGTTGGTCTTTGTCAAAGTACTTGGTATGCGTGAAATATATTGTGGGATAATTCCATGGGTAGTGTGAGATGGAAGTGGTAGCTTTCATGACGTAAATTGGTAAGATTGTTCCGGATCGGGGAACAAGAGTTTGGCGCGATAGCGGGTCAACCCGTAGCCCAGAATAAGGTAGGGTCAGTTCGAGGTATTCCCGCTAGGTGGTAGGGTCACGAAGGTGCTAGGCCCAAGTGTAGGTAACCATCGTACGAGTTCACGGATGTGTTTGACTAGAATCAGATCGTGAAGGCCGGTAATGGCCTTGAAGGAATTTGAAGCTAGTATGATGACCAAGTTTGAAGGTAGTGACTCCAAGGTTTTGTAAACTGAAGCGATGACTGGAGTATGGTACGTGTGCTAGAGAGAGTTCGGGTGTACAAGAAGGGTACGACGAGTAAGGAAAGAAGTGAACGTGTGTTAACAGAATATAAGTGACCATTTCTTTTGTGAAATGAAGATGTGAAGAGAGTATCCTTTAGACCTTGGGTGGGAGCTTTTGTGATGTTAGAGGTGATTCCTCGTTGGCTTGGATTTGAGTTTTTCACGTATGTTATATTATGGCCAGGTGTGGCATAGGTGGTTTTGTAAGTATAGTAGTGAAGACTATACCAGCGCATGTATGTTTTGAGACTTAGAAGGAACATTCAGGACGAATGTTTCTAAGGGGGGAAGAATGTTACACCCCGTAGTTCCAGGGTATGTATGTGAGGACGTACGTACGAGAATACGACAGTAATTTTGGAAAGGAAGAAAAATGTGATTTTTTCGACGGAAAAGTTTCCGAATTTTGAAAAGGAAAATGTTCGTTAAAGGGAATTGGATTCCCAGATTTGGTATTCGGACTTTTTGGAATATATTAGAATTATGGAATTTTATTTCCAAAATTGGTCACGTGGGGCCCACGGGAGAATTTACGGTTTTGTGGGGCCCACTTTATTTTCGGATTTTTGGCATTACGGATATTTTCGGAAGATGAAATATTTTGGACGAGTAGGGGGGCGACACGTGTCACCCCCATGTGTCCCTATGGCCGATATTATTGGACACTTGGACGTTTTTTTTAGGGGACAAGTGGCTTGCCACTTGTCCCATTTTTGTGGTGGACATATGGTTGGCAAACTACACACACACTTGTCCCAATCCTCACCATACACTTGCCTAGATCTTGGCCATTGTTTTCTCTATAAATACCCCTTTGTGCAAGACTAATTCTTCATCCAAGAGTTTCCAAGGCTAAAATAATACTCCCTCCTTTGTAGTTATCGTCCACCCCCCCCCCCCCCCCTCCCCACTTTGTGTAGAAAATACTACAAGTATTGTTGTATTATCCCAAATACCTTAGCCTAGTATTCCTAGTAGTATTCCAAAGTTATTTCAATACTAAGAGCCGGAAATACTACTTTATTCCAATAGTCGCAAATGAAGCCCTAGAAAAATCTTCATAGTTGGTTGAAGTGTTAAGAGAAGTTGTTTAGAAACTTCTAAGGGTTGCTTGGAGCGTAAGGAATTGGAGCTAAACGTTGCTCAGGATCGACTTATTAATCTTGGATAATTTTGGGCTTATCGAGGTAATGATCTTTGTCCCCCTATTGTAATTGGATATTACATGTCAGAGTAGTTATACTTGAGTATATTATATGGAAAGAAGATTGATAGAATTGAATCGTATTTACATTGGATCGTTGTCACGACCCATTCGGGTTCGTGATCGTGCCTCACCGGGCACCCAAGTAGTCATACATCCAGTAATCGGAAACATAAAGCAAGACATGAAACAGCTTTATAAAACAAGACACGACATGTGAAAACATCGCCTTCCAAGATATATATATAATCATGTTTTAGCAGTTACATCCGACAATCGCATACAACATGACTACTGCACTCTAAGGAAATATACAACTATGGCGGACAGGGCCCCGCCATACCTCGATCGCATAAAACTATCTATAACAGTGGAGATCATACCAAAAGTAGAGCCTCGGAAGAGATGGAGCTCGACACCAACGTAGAGATCCTAAGGATGCGGATCTAGCACCTGCTTGCCCTTACCTGCGGCATGAACGCAGCCCCCCGAAGGAGGTCAGTACAACAGGTACTAAGTATGCGAAACTGTAAAGTACTTAAATGAAAACATATCATTTTTAAAACCCTACCAATATGTGTGAAACAACGAGGAAACCGCACGTAGTGCACATCACAAACAAGAGCAACAATAGGTAACTGTAATAAGTCTTGTCTAGGCTGCGAATGATCGAAACAGGGCCACTCGCCCATATCATCATTCTGCAAGCCTAATCCTGGACTCCCGGAGTCCGCATAGGCCACTCACGTGGGCCCGCATGAGGTATAACCCCGCATCGAGGGTAGCTACCTCGGCATCGCCCCGACTCATTGTCCGCATGGCCACATAGACCGCATGAGGCATAACCCCGCATACTAACCGGAACTCGTAGCTCGCATAGGCCCCCGACCCGCATGAGGTATTCTCGAATCACGGTCCTGCATCACTGAGTCTACCCCGACGGAGGCAGCTTAACCCCCGGTATCATCTCAAGAGGTGAGTGATAGTATACTAACATAACAACTTATCTTTTAAGTAACATAAGCACAACAAGGATACTCACCTATACAAACGTTACAAGATACTAACACACATAGCATCATATCATGTCTACTTATCAAATCATCTTATTATTCTTTTCACAATATAAGTCTGCTATAAACACATAGGCAAACTTGTTTCTTTTATCAATCTTAAGTGGTTATACTTACTTCCCATAAAGCTAGTATAACTCTTAAGCTTCTGTTTTTAAAAACCAATTAGTTCTCTTCTGTTAATATGATTCAGTAGTCTTTTGAAATGTTTTGATTCTTTATTATTCAAAGCTTGCGTGAGGCATTGCCGTAAGTATTATTCGAGCTTAAGCGTGAGGCATCGCCGTAAGTATTATTCGAGCTTAAGTCAAAGACATTGCCATAGTTATTATCCATTAACACATGACGTCACCGTACTATATATATTGTAAAATATCATGTTTTAGGAAGAATCACATACCTTCTGAAAACCACCTGCCAAGTTGAATATGTCGCGCGCAGAGAGTCAGCCTATAATAGTCACAGATATCTATCAAAGACTACTCTGAGGGTCATTCCAAACAGAGGGTTCACAATTCTATGGAAAGTTGGGCAGCACAACCCTACCCGGTGAGCTATATGAGTCTCATCAGAAAACAAATGCTACAGTTCAATTATTCTTCTTTAAACCCTTCTACCGAGATAGCGATTCAATTCTATTCTGATATTCTTCTAAGTATTTATACTATTCTTATTCTACAACAGTAAGTATTCTCTAATTCAAAAGAGGGTTAGGATTAGTTACCTCGGTAAGCCCAATAATATCCTAGAAAAAGTCGCGCCTGAGCAAGGTTTTGCTCCTAAGTTGTATGCTCCAAGGAAACCTTAGAAGTTCTTCACAACTTCTACTAAGTACTAAGGTATTTGGGCTAGGGTAATTTGGGCATTATAACAATACAAGAAGGCAACTTTTCTACCAAGGGAGGGGGGGGTAGGTTTCGGCTAGGCTAGAGGGAAGGGCCTACCAAAACTTCACTCAAAGGGGAGGGTGTTTGGACGAATTGCTCACAAGGGAGAGGGGAGGATTTTTCAAGACTTGAAAGCTTTAGTGGATGAAGAACTCTTCATCTCAAGAGGGTATTTATAGGTCAAGACATGGCCAACCAATGGCCAAGTGCTAGGCAAGTGTAAGGTCAAGATTAGGGCAAGTGTACCTAGCCAACTTGCACACAAAATATCTATCCAACTTTATGACAAGGATTGTCATCCAATCGGCCCTATTGCCGTGACAAGTCCACCAATGAGAGGGTGGAAAGTGTCGCCCTCTCATTGGTCCAAAGTGTTACGTCTCTCGGAAAAATCCGCAAAAATTAGAAATGACATAGCCGGAATTTATCCTACGAAAGCTGTGGAAACGTTTCGTCGGAAAACTGTTCGCTTTGAGAGTTGTGCCTAAAAAAAATCGTCCAAGGCCTAACTTTAAGACCGAACTTTTTGGTACGTATTCCTTTACGTACATACTCTGGAAATACGGGGTATAACAACTGTATTTACACTAGACTTGTAGTATTATTGTGGGGCAGTGTTCTACACGTCCGGTTAGACGTGTAACCCCCTTGGAGTTGTTGGCTTGGTAGCGGGCCTTGATAGAGGAGGAGATTTATGTGGTTGCGGGGGGGGGGGGAGGTGCTGCCGAATTTTCCGTAGAATATGGAACCTTGTATTTAGAAATGTTCTACGAAGGGATCTAGAAGTTGATAGACGTTTTATGGCCTTTATAGGTTGAAGTACTACGAGTAGCGTATTCTACTTGGATGGTGGAAAAGGCTAGCAGGGTTACAGTACTTTGGAGCGTTTTGCTAATTGTCGATAATCGACGCGAGGTATGTGAACCTCTTCCTATATTTTCTAGCATGATTGTTGTGAACTATGTAGTACGGTAGACGTACGTGTGCTAAACGAATTTGGTTGGTTTAAAACATAAAGTGTTATAACGGCTTTATGGGAAGTTCGTTATAACAACTTTATGTAGGTAAAGAGATGGTTTGTGGTTTTTAAAAAGATAAGAGACTTAACTTATAAATGACTTGTTGTGAAATATTAAGGACTTGGTTTGTGTTAAAAAGTTGTGAAACCGCTTTTATGAGAAATAGGTAATTGGGTTTTAAAAGGGATAAGTTATATTGATGTCGGAAATGAGAATAAATATCGAACAAACCACTGCAGCGTTAATAAAGGAAAATGTATTGACAAATAATTAATTATATTAAAACCAGTAGAAACCTCCATCTGCATAGAAGCTAAGATAAGACAAAATTGTATTACATTTCCTAGATCATGGCTGCTTTAATAAAATCATTAATAACAAGTATTGAATTTTTCTTAAATTCCACAGTAAGGAACTTGATTTCTAAAAGAAAAGAGACTTGAGAAATTGAAGTGTTTTGGTTTAAAAGAAAGGCATGGTTTTGTCTTAAATTGGTTTAAAGCATAAAGTGTTATAATAGCTTTATGAGAAGTTACTTATAACGACTTTATAAAAACAAAAGGATGGTTTTATTATTGGATTTAAAATGGTAACTTGACTTTAAAGGGAGAAATGATTTGGTTTAAAAAGAAAGTATGAAAATTGTTTTGGTTTACTTAAAAAGACAGTTACTCTATTTTGATACTACGGGTATCGTGTGACTTTTTGTGAAAGAAATGGATCTTTTAAAAGAGTTAAAATACGTAGTACCTTGGGGTTAAAACCCGGATTTGTGTTCATAAAAAGAATGTCTAAAAGTATGTTGAACTTGCCTATGCTTGTGGTGATAGCCTTTGTTGTGCAAGTGTTGTATTTCTGTGCTACCGCGTCTCTCGTTGGAGGGCCGGCTATCTGGTTGATTGATGGACATACTGACACGATGGGTGGCCCACGGGTATGCTTCCACTATATCGATCCTTTTGGACATACTGACACGATGGGTGACCCACGTACGCTTCCATTAAGAGTGTTATTCGTTATTTGCTTTGGACATACCGACACGTTGGCGCCCACGAGTATGCTTCCATTATGATTATTATCTTGTTATTTCCTTTGACATACCGACACGATGGGTGCCACGGGTATGCTTCCATTGGAGTGTTTTGTGGCGAAGTCTCGTGATTACGACTTTGGTATCCGGTAGTTGGTTCACGACGCCCCTGGCCGATGGCGTGACGCAGGTGGATCTGCAGAGGCCTTCGCATTGCCCCGTCGCCTTCGCGAGTCGGTGTTTGGACGAAGTTTCGTGACGCAGGTGGATCCGGTAGTTAGCTTACGATTTGCCCCTGGCCGACGTGACGCAGGTGGATCCGGTAGAGGCTATCGTACTTGCGATCGGCCGTGATCTGATTATTTAGTATTGTTGGTACGGTAGGTTACGGTAGTTGGCTTTCATACTTGCCGGTCGATTGATGATGCAGGCCGGTTCGTAGCTATGCCTTCGTGATTTGCCTTACGGTTTATGACACGTGGGACACGTGTTCATGTGTACTCTTGGTGTGGTTATATCATAGATCGTCAAGAATGGAAGGTATTCCACGGCATGATTGATGTGGGCGTGAGACCCATTATTATATTTGAGTGATGACTTTGAGGACGTGAGTCCCTGACTTGACATGACTGCTTATATGTTGTGTACTGCAGTTTGGTTATCATACATGTCTCTTGCTTTATATAGACTATTATGATTTCATTTACTGATTTTCGGGCCACATACTTGGCACCAGATCGACCTCCTTCTGGCCGCGTTCATGTCGCAGTAGAGGTACACGGTTGTTGATCCTCGCCATAGGATCAGCTTCAGCGTTGGAAGCTCCGCTTTCTCGAGGCTTATCTTTTGGTATAGTCCCCTGTCATTGTAGGTACTTGTACATTGTGGTATGGCGGCCCCGTCCGTCATAGTTGTTGTTACATTCTTGAGGTGCAGAGTAATGCAAGTGTGGCGGGGTTTGTAAAGGATTTACTGTTCGATTTTGATGTATATATACAGGGAGGTAACCGTTTTGGTTAACCTGTTTTTATTATTGTATATCTTATTTCATGTTTATATCTTTATTTCCGCTGATTTTCTCTGATGTTGTATCACTAGGGTGCCCGGGGTAAGGCACCAGTCACGGGCCCGAGGTCGGGTCGTGACAGAAATCTTCATAGATGGTTGAAGTGTTTAAGAGAAGTTGTTAGAAACTTCTAAGGGTTGCTTGGAGCGTACAGAATAGGAGCTAAACGTTGCTCAGGATCGACTTATAATCTTGGATAATTTTGGGCTTATCGAGGTAATGATCTTTATCCCCCTATTGTAATTGGAGATTACATGTTGTAGTAATATATAATTGAGTATATGATTTATGGAAGGATGATTATAAAGAATTGAACTGTATTTACATTGGACTGTATTTACAGTAGACTTGTAGTATTATTGTGGGGCAGTGTTGTACACGTCCGGTTAGACGTGTAACCCCTGCAGAGTTGTTGGCTGTAGCGGGCCTTGATGGAGGAGATTTATGTGGTTACGGGGGGGAGGTGCTGCCGAATTTTCCGTAGAATAAGGAACCTTGTACTTAGAAATGTTCTACGAAGGAATCTAGAAATTAATAGACGTTTTGTGGCCTTTATAGGTTGAAGTTCTACGAGTAGCGTATTCTACTTGAAGGGTGGAAAAGGCTAGCAGGGTTAAAATACTTTGGAGCGTTTTGCTAATTGTCGATAATCGTCGCGAGGTATGTGAACCTCTTCCTATCCTTTCTAGCATGATTCTTGTGAACTATGTAGTACGGTAGGCGTACGTGTGCTAAACGAATTTGGTCGGTTTAAAACATAAAGTGTTATAACAGCTTTATGGGAAGTTAGTTATAACGACTTTATGTAGGTAAAAGAATGGTTTGTTGATTTTAGAAGTTAAGAGACTTGTTCTTAAAAGATAAGATAAATAAACTTATAAATGACGTTTTATGAAATGTTAAGGACTTGAATTATTAATAAGTTGTGCAACCGCATTCATGAGTAATGGGTACTTGATCTTAAAAAGGATAATGTTATGTTGATTTCGGAAATGAGAATAAGTAGCGAACAAACCACTGCAGCGTTAATAAAGGAAAATGTATTGACAAAGAAATTATATTAAAACCAGTAGAATCCTCCATCTGCATAGAAGCTAAGATAAGATAAAATTGTATTACATTTTCTAGATCATGGCTACTTTAATAAGATTGTTATAAACAAGAATAAACTACTCACACATAAGATATATGTTACTCAATTTTGTTAAAAAAAGAGATTACGTAATTAAGTGATTAAGACTATGAACTATGAAATCTTTCGAAAATAAGAGACTTGAGTATTTGAAATTATGCAACTTGAACTTTTGGAAAAGAATGTTGTTACTTGACTTTAAAAAGGGAAAATGTTTTGGTTTAAAATGAAGGCATGGTATTGTCTTAATCTGTCTTAAAAGAGGGTTTAAATGTTATGGACGATTTCACCTCGAGTCCCATGAGATGGGCCGAGATATGTATACCACACGATCCGACACCGAGTCCCATGAGATGGGCCGAGATATGTATACCACACGATCCGACACCGAGTCCCATGAGATGGGCCGGGACATGTGACCATACGATCCGACACCGAGTCCCATGACGGGTCGACACGTGACCATACGATCCGACACCGAGTCCCATGAGACGGGTCGACACGTGTGACCATACGATCCGACACCGAGTCCCACGACGGGCCGACACGTGTGACCATACGATTTTACATCGAGTCCCATGATGGGCCGACACGTGACTTGCGATTTACACCGAGTCCCATTGGATGGGCCGAGACATGTATTCCACACGACTTTACATCGAGTCCCATGGGATGGGCCGAGACATGTATACCATACGATTCCACCTCGAGTCCCACGGATGGGCCGAGACATGTTATACGTATCATACGATTTATATATGATCGCGGTGAGGAAGCGGTTCCACGCATGAGGATGACTGAGGCGTGAGTCACGACATGACATGATCGCTTTTATGTTGTGGAATCGTAGTCCAGTTATCATACATGTCTCGCTTTTTTATAAATCGTTATGATTTCATTTACTGATTTTCGATTTCACATACTGTACTGTTGCATCGACCTCTCGGCCGCGTCACGCCGCAGTAGGTACATCGTTGTTGATCCTCGCTCTTAGGATCACGCCAACAGATTAGGAAGCTCCGTTTCTCCGAGGCTTATCTTCAGTATGTTTCCCGAGTTTGTAGGTTCTTGTACATTCGTGGTATGGGCCCCGTCCGTCATAGTTGTTATAAAAACTCTTAGAGGTGCAGAGTAATCGTGGCGTGGTTTGTAAAAGGATGTAATCGCTCGTGTTTAATCATTTTTATATATATGCAGAAAGGTGACCGTTTTGGTTAGCCTATTTTCTTATTGTATATCTTGTTTCATGTGTAAGTTTTTATTTCCGCAGATTTTCTGTGATGTTGTGTCACTAGGGTGCCCGGGGTAAGGCACGATCCACAGCCCGGTGGGTCGTGAGTTATGGTTTAGCCGAAGTCGGTCTGGTCTTCGACGGTTATACGCCGGAGGGCGTGGTGTTCACGCCAGAGCCGCGCAGGGTCGTGGGGGTCCCAGCCCAGCGGTCCTCGAACCGCATTTATGCTATGTCCACCGCCAGACCGTGAGGCGCCACGGATGTCGCCACGTACATTATTGGTTTCATGCTGTGATGTATATGCATTGATAGATCCAGGTTCTACCTTGTCCTATATATCTCCCCATATTGCTGGTAGAATAGGGGTAGAGCCCGAGTCCATAAAACATTTTGAGGTGGCTACGCCAGTAGGTAATTCGGTGGTAGTCAAGCGGGTATATAAGGCTTGCCCAGTGACTATATACGGTCGTCAGACTCTAGCCGACTTGATAGAGTTGGATATGACGGACTTTGATGTGATTATGGGTATAGATTGGCTAGCGTCTTGCTATGCCAATGTGGACTGTAGAGAGATTGGTTCCCAGCTTCTGGTGCCGGTTATCGAGTGGAAGGGGAATACTGCGTCGCCGAGGGGTAGGTTTATTTCTTACCTCAAGGCTAGGAAGATGGTGCGGAAGGGGTATATCTACCATATGGTTCGGGTATTCGACACTGAGGCCGAGATACCAGACCTTCAGTCAGTTCCGGTTGTTGGAGAGTTTCCAGACGTATTCCCAGACGAGCTTCCGGGTATCCCTCCTAAGAGGGAGATTGTGTCACGACCCGACCCCGGGCCCGCGACTGGTGCCCTACCTGGGCACACTTACAGGTATACATCAGAGATAATCAGCGGAACATACATGAAACTTATAAAATAACTCAACAGAAATAAAACAACAGGTTAGCCGATGGGGCTACCTTCCTGGACATACATATACAACCGAAGCAGTCGCCTCATTTCCTTTACAAACTGACCCACAATATGTGACTACAGACCTCTAAGAGTTTTTACATAACAACAGTGGCGGGACAGGGCCCCGCCATACCCCTGAATACACATGAATCTACAACCTCAGGGGAAACCGTACCAAGATATAAGCCTCCGGAGCAAATAGAGCTTTTTCCCAAAAACTGAACCGATATCCTAAGAGCAAAGATCACCAACCTGTGCACCTAATACCTGCGGGCATGAACGCAGCCTCGGGCGGGTCAAGATAACAAAAATTTAATATAGAACCGAAATAAGGTACAGAACAAAACATATCTCAGTATAAAAGCATGACAGGGTAAGTATAAAAAGGTAAATACAGAACCTACCATGTCAAGCATTCATCTCGTGAACCTAATCGTACCTTATTATCTTTTCCCATTTTTTTCAATAAAAGTTATAATCACTTTCTTACGTACATACTTAGGAAAATCATCAAGTTCACTACCATATAACTTACTTACCTTACATAACATAATCCGGCCCTTTATGGAGGGACGCCTATATCGCCTTACCAACTGAACGCGATAAAGTCACATAGTCGCCCATAAAGGTATCGCCCGACCCATTTCAGGACGCGATAATGTCATATAGTCTGCCCATAAAGGTATACTGCCCGACCCATTTCTGGGACGCGATAATGTCATATAGTCTGCCCATAAAGGTATACTGCCCGACCCATTTCTGGGACGCGATAATGTCATATAGTATGCCTATAAAGGTATACTGCCCGGCCCATTTCTGGGATGCGATAATGTCATAGAAAATCCGGGAATTTAACCCAACGTACTACGCACCTCTACTCCTTTAGAAAGACTCTTTTTCAAATAAAACTTCCCAGATACTAACAACCGTAGTATCAAGTCATATCTACCTTTCAAGACAAGTCACAATACCTTTTTAGAAATACATTTACCGGCTTCTAAATCAAGTGACTTCTTTCTTAAAAACCTTAAGCAATTGGTACCTTTAAAACAATTTGCCCTTCTTTATTTTAAATCATTTCTTTGCTTACATTACTGAAGAAAACCATTCTTTTAATCTTCCATAAAGTTGTTATAACCACTTCCCATAAAGCCGTTATAACTCTTTATGTCTTAGACAAATTCATTCCTTTTATAACCAAGAGACTTATACTTTCAAATCAAATCACATAGCTTTCAAAATACTTCAAGTCTCTTAACTTTTAAGAAAACAAGTTTCTTAACTTTAGAAATCAAGTCTTTCCAAATCGAGTATTCTATACTTGTAAATCAATTCATTTCTTCCTTTAAGAATCAAGTCCCATAACTTGAAAAATAAAGTCTCTTAACTTTTAAGAATTTGAGATCCATAGCCTTAAAACTTCATACGTAAATTCTTATAAGTTAAGTAACATATACTTTGGTGCGTTGTGAATAAGTTATACCTATTTATAACGATCTTATTCAAGTAGCCATGATCTAGAAAATGTAATACAATTTTGTCTTATCTTATCTTTTATGCAGATGGAGAATTCTACTCATTTTAATATAATCAATTGTCATTACATTTTCCTTTATTAACGATGCAATGGCTTGCTCGATACTTATTCTCATTCGTGCCATAAATTAGCCATGTCAACTTGGCTCCAAAGTACCTCCTAACGACTCTTACCAACATCCCCCATAAGACTCGGTAAGGACTTAGGACAACTTTGACATAAACTATACATAGAGTAAATCACACACATACCTCTTAACTTCTAAGAGTAGAAGGAAACATGAAATAATACCACATGTATATTCCATACATAGAATCATGCCAAAGGAAGGAAGAGGTTCACATACCTCGCGACGATTATCGACAAATAACAAAATGCTCCAAAGTACTTCAACCTTGATAGTTATTCCATCCTTCAAGTAGGATACGCTATACTTAGTACTTCAACCTATAATGGCCACAATACGTCCATTAACCTCTTACTTCAAACGTAGAATATTCTAAGTGCTAAGTCACTAAATTCTACGGAAAATCGGACAACACTTCCTTTGTTTCTACATACTTTGCCACCTTTTTCAAGGCCGAATTCAATAACCAAACACGCCACATTTAAGGCCCAACCAATGCAATTAACAATAGGGGATTACACGCCTACTAGACGTGTAAAATTCCGCCCCACAAAAGATATCAAACTACTAGTCCAATTCGGCCACATTGAGTACAATAACACCAATTCTTATCCAATTTCTATTTCAATCCAAGTTGTTAGCATAACATGATATCAAGTCGCAATCGATTATAACCACTATAAACTTTAAGTAATTAACATGCGACGATTTTAATAAACGACCAAATTGTAATCCAACTTCACAAGGCTTAAATGACATTTCGGATTTAAGGCTACAATCAATCCATAATACTTATAAAACTTTAACACATATACTTCATGCTAGCAAACATGTAAGGCTAACAACAAAATATAATCTTGTAACACTTAAAGAGACAAGATTATTACCTCAACGATTCTTAGTCCAACTCCAAATCTGAAGTCGCTCCCTAGGAACTTAGAGCCTCTTATATACACCTCAATCCGCCACTTGAGACCCTTAGAATATCACAAACCACTTACCTTAAGTCTTCCAATCAAAACCTAGAAAGGCAACTAGGTTTTCATCTTGCGACTAATACGAAAACTATCTTTTTCCGGGATTTTTCTATTGAGATACACTTACAATACCCTCATGAACCTTGTTTTAAAGTGTGGAGCTTATTGGACAAGAAACAAAAAAAAATTCTTTTCTCCCTTGATGAACCCGAGAGCTCTTAGCTTTGTTCATCCAATTTTCTTGAAAATTTGGCTAAGTGTGGAACTTGTCTCACTACTAGTAGTATTATATAGTAACATGGAGGGTCAATATGTGTACAAATGGGTGGCTAGGATGAGGTTCTCTTAAATATCAAGCCTTGTGGACCCATTGACTAAGTCAATTTTCTCAAGCTCTACAAGTTGCAAGACTTATCTTCCTAACAAGGGTCAAATGACCCTTGTGCCCATGCTACATTTCGTCCAAGACAAACATAAGGGGGGTGACACGTGTCGCCCTCCCATTCGTCACAATATTCGTTTTCCGACAATTCCATAATTCCGATAAATTTTTACAAGTCTCTAATCTTAACATTAGGAATTCTCACGTACGTTCTTAAAACATGTCCTGTAAATACGGGGTGTAACATTCTTCCCCCCTTAGAAACATTCATCCTCGAATGTTCTTTCGGAGTTCACTTTATCATTTCTCGGCATAATCTCATACAACTACACTTTAATGAAACCTAATTATGCCACTTATGGCCCTAATACCTCGCACACGCAAATCCGTCCATCATAAGCCCAAAAAGGGATTATCTTTTCGTACTTCCAACTCCTTCTAGCATATACATCGTCTCAATATAATCTGTTCATAACACTTAAACACACCACAACTTTATCATGCATACAAGTTTCTAAAGGGCCAAAGACATACCTGAAATCATATAGGCGGTTCAAAGGACCGCTAAAACTGGGAACTCCCACCACGACCTCTGCCACGGCCTGTCGGTGCATGAACCTCCTGCCTAGCTATCAAGGCGAAGAACCCGAATCGATCCAAGAGACGGTGTTGTCCCACCAGACCTCTATAAGGACACTTTCTTAACATATGGCCTAGACGACCACAAGAAAAACAAGCACTCATGCGGTCGACATACCCGTAATGTAACCTACCACACCGGGCGACGAGGCAAAGGTGGCCTCGATCGATGGAACCCCATCTCCTCGAGACTGAGCTTCAGAGACTGACCGCCCTGCATTCCCGGGGTTGTAAAACCCCGCCGAAAACTCGTGGAGGAGCACTCGGTGTTGGCCGCAATGTAGACCTAGTTCGCTGCCGAGGCCGCCCGCTAAAATCGCCTCGAGACCTGCTGCCCCGCCTCGGGCCGGGTCTGAGTCAATCGATCCTCCTCTCTCTATCCTCTATCCTTCGCAGATAGGCTGCATCCTAGCAATGTCCATACCAGATGAAGAGCCACCCCAAGCATGCAGAATCATATGACGCCTAGCCCCATCACATAACGATGAACTCTATCCGCCATGTCGCCTACAATGGTGTGCGATACCGCCAAGGAGTCAAACTCAGTGTCAGACTCACGATAGTCCTCCCATTCTCGCCTCAAGGTCAAGAATCTATCTACACGGGCTCTCCTCATCTCGTGAGGCAAAAGTGATCCATGAAGGCCTCTGTGAACTCCTCCCAAACACCGGAAGAGCATCCTCACCTCTCGACAGCCTCCCATGACTCGAACTAGTTCAACGCAATATCGCAGAACCCAGAAGAGGCTAGCATAATGCACTCCGCCTCCAAGCCCTAAGAACTCGCATAGTCCGTAGGCCGAATGAACTCTCGCGATCCTCCTCGCACTCGAACCATAAAACTCGGGCGGATGACAACCTAAAATCTCGAATCCTCAAACCGCCACTCTAGGGTTAGCTACCGCTCGCTTGCCGCCTACCACTATGCTAGTCAATAGCCGACCGCTCTCCGTAATTCTAAACTCTACCGGCCGCGAATCGAGGCTCGCACGGAACCTCTCGAGCTACCGCCGCCTCGGCCTTTCTAATATCGCCGGGCGTGGCTGAACTCGCGATCCGCCTACTACCTCGGGCATAGTCTGTGCCCGAGTCTCGTAACCTCATACCACTCAGCGCCTCGCCGCCGCTTTGCCCTTCGGGCCCCAGCCGCTTCCGCGAGGCATAATCATAAGAAGCGGGTCGAGAGGATTCAACCTACTATGACAGCTTTGCTGCACGATCTCAGAGAGAGAAGAATGGAAACCAATCCTAAATGTCCTGCAGCCTCCTGATTATAGATGTTGTGCACAACACACCGATAATCAAGACTCTACTAGACACGGCCCAGAGACACTTTCCGAGGACTAATCGCTTCGATACTACTTTTGTCACGACCCGACCGCTCGCGATCGGTGCCCTACCGGGCACCCTTACAGTATACATCGTAGATAATCGAACATACATGAAACTTATAAAATAACTCAACAGAATAAAACAACAAGTTAGCCAATGGGGCTACCTTCCGACATACATATACAATCAAGCAGCCGCCATTTCCTTTACAAACCGACCCACAATGTGACTCTGCACCTCTAAGAGTTTTTACATAACAATGGCGGGACAGGCCCCGCCATACCTCGAATACACATTAATCTACAACCTCGTGGAAACTGCACAAGAGATAAGCCTCCGAGCAAATGGAGCTTTTTCCCAAAAATCAACCGAGATCCTAAGAGCAAAGATCACCAATCTGCACCTAATACTGCGGCATTTAACGCAGCCTCAAGGGGTCAAGACAACAGTAATCGAATATGGAACGAAAATAAGGTACAGTAAACAAAACATATATGTATAAAAGCATGACAGGGGTAAGTATAAAAAAGGTAAATACCTGAACCTACCATGTCATTACCATCTCGTGAACCTAATCGTACCTTATTATCTTTTACCATTTTTTTCAATAAAAGTTATAGTCACTTTCTTACGTACATACTTAGGAAAATCATCAAGTTCACTACCATATAACTTACTTACCTTACATAACATAATTCGCCCTTTGGAGGGACGCCTATACCGCCTTACCAACTGGGACGCGATAAAGTCACATAGTCTGCCCATAAAGGTATACTGCCCGGCCCATTTCTGGGACGCGATAATGTCATATAGTCTGCTCATAAAGGTATACTGCCCGACCCATTTCTGGAACGCGATAATGTCATATAGTCTGCCCATAAAGGTATACTGCCCGGCCCATTTCTAGGACGCGATAATGTCATATAGTCTGCCCATAAAGGTATACTGCCCGGCACATTTCTGGGACGCGATAATGTCATATAAAATCCGGGAATTTAACCCAACGTACTACGCACCTCTACTCCTTTAGAAAGACTCTTTTTCAAATAAAATTTCCCAGATACTAACAACCGTAGTATCAAGTCATATCTACCTTTCAAGACAAGTCACAATACCTTTTTAGAAATACATTTACCGGCTTCTAAATCAAGTGACTTCTTTCTTAAAAACCTTAAGCAATTGGTACCTTTAAACAATTTGCCCTTCTTTATTTTAAATCATTTCTTTGCTTACATTACTGAAGAAACCCATTCTTTTAATCTTCCATAAAGTTGTTATAACCACTTCTCATAAAGCCGTTATAACTCTTTATGTCTTAGACAAATTCATTCCTTTTATAACCAAGAGACTTATACTTTCAAATCAAATCACATAGCTTTCAAAATACTTCAAGTCTCTTAACTTTTAAGAAAACAAGTTTCTTAACTTTAGAAATCAAGTCTTTCCAAATCGAGTATTCTATACTTGTAAATCAATTCATTTCTTCCTTTAAGAATCAAGTCTCATAACTTGAAAAATAAAGTCTCTTAACTTTTAAGAATTTGAGATCCATAGCCTTAAAACTTCATACGTAAATTCTTATAAGTTAAGTAACATATACTTTGGTGCGTTGTGAATAAGTTATACCTATTTATAACGATCTTATTCAAGTAGCCATGATCTAGAAAATGTAATACAATTTTGTCTTATCTTAGTTTCTATGCAGATGGAGAATTCTACTCATTTTAATATAATCAATTGTCATTACATTTTCCTTTATTAATGATGCAATGGCTTGCTCGATACTTATTCTCATTCATGCCATAAATTAGCCAAGTCAACTTGGCTCCAAAGTAACTTCTAACGACTCTTACCAACATCCCCCATAAGACTCGGTAAGGACTTAGGACAACTTTGACATAAACTGTACATAGAGTAAATCACACACATACCTCTTAACTTCTAAGAGTAGAAGGAAACATGAAATAATACCACATGTATATTCCATACATAGAATAATGCCAAAGGAATGAAGATGTTCACATACCTCGCGATGATTATCGACAAATAACAAAATGCTCCAAAGTACTTCAACCTTGATAGCTATTCCATCCTTCAAGTAGGATACGCTATACTTAGTACTTCAACCTATAATGGCCACAATACGTCCATTAACCTCTTACTTCAAACGTAGAATATTCTAAGTGTTAAGTCACTAAATTCTACGGAAAATCGGACAGCACTTCCTTTGTTTCTACATACTTTGCCACCTTTTTCAAGGCCGAATTCAATAACCAAACACGCCACACAACCAATGCAATTAACAATAGGGGATTACACGCCTACTAGACGTGTAAAATTCCGCCCCACAAAAGATATCAAACTACAAGTCCAATTCGGCCACATTGAGTACAATAACACCAATTCTTATCCAATTTCTATTTCAATCCAAGTTGTTAGCATAACATGATATCAAGTCGCAATCGATTATAACCACTATAAACTTCAAGTAATTAACATGCGACGATTCTAATAAACGACCAAATTGTAATCCAACTTCACAAGACTTAAATGACATTTCGGGTTTAAGGCTACAATCAATCCATAATACTTATAAAACTTCAACACATATACGTCATGCTAGCAAACATGTAAGGCTAACAACAAAATATAATCTTGTAACACTTAAGAGACAAGATTATTACCTCAACGATTCTTAGTCCAACTCCAAATCCGAAGTCGCTCCCTAGCAACTTAGAGCCTCTTCTATACACCTCAATCCGCCACTTGAGACCCTTAGAATATCACAAACCACTTCCCTTAAGTCTTCCAATCAAAACCTAGAAAGGCAACTAGGTTTTCATCTTGCGACTAATACGAAAACTATCTTTTTCCGGGATTTTTCTATTGAGATACACTTACAATACCCTCATGAACCTTGGTTTAAAGTGTGGAGCTTATTGGACAAGAAACAAAAAAAAAATCTTTTCTCCCTTGATGAACCCGAGAGCTCTTAGCTTTGTTCATCCAATTTTCTTGAAAATTTGGCTAAGTGTGGAACTTGTCTCACTACTAGTAGTATTATATAGTAACATGGAGGGTCAATATGTGTACAAATGGTTGGCTAGGATGAGGTTCTCTTAAATATCAAGCCTTGTGGACCCATTGACTAAGTCAATTTTCTCAAGCTCTACAAGTTGCAAGACTTATCTTCCTAACAAGGGTCAAATGACCCTTGTTCCCATGTTACATTTCTTCCAAGACAAACATAAGGGGTGACACGTGTCGCCCTCCCATTCGTCACAATATTCGTTTTCCGACAATTCCATAATTCCGATAAATTTTTACAAGTCTCTAATCTTAACATTAGGAATTCTCACGTACGTTCTTAAAACATGTCCTGTAAATACGGGGTGTAATAGATTGAGTTTTGCATTGATATGGCGCCAGACACTCGACCGATATATATTCCTCCTTACAGGATGGCACCTGCCGAGTTGAAGGAATTGAAAGACCAACTGAAGGATTTGCTGGAAAAAGGCTTTATCAGACCCAGTGTTTCTCCCTGGGGAGCGCTAGTTTTATTTGTAAAGAAGAAGGATGGGACGTTGCGTATGTGTGTCGATTACAGACAGCTAAATAAGGTAACTATCAAGAACAGATACCCCCTTCCCAGGATTGATGATTTGTTTGAACAGTTGCAGGGTGCAAGGTATTTCTCCAAGATAGACCTGCGGTCTGGTTATCATCAGGTGCGAGTTAGAGAGGCAGATATCCCAAAGACTGCATTCAGGACCCGGTATGGGCACTATGAGTTAAGGGTGATGTCTTTCGGGTTGACCAACGCCCCAGCAGTAGTCATGGATTTGATGAACCGGGTTTTCAAGCCATTCTTGGATATGTTCGTTATAGTATTCATTGATGATATCCTGGTTTATTCGCGCACAGAGAAGGAACATGCAGACCACTTGAGGACGGTATTGGGAGTCCTCCGGGACCGGCAGTTGTATGCCAAGTTCTCGAAATGCGAGTTTTGGTTGGCTTCAATGGCTTTCTTAGGGCATGTTATCGGGGCCGATGGTATTCGGGTTGATACAACAAAGATTGAGGCAGTCAAGACTTGGCCTAGACCCACTACACCGACCTGAGGCGCGCTTTGGGCCTTGCGGGTTATTATCGGAGATTTGTGGAGAAGTTTGCTTCCATCTCAGCACCTTTGACTAGGCTGACTCAGAAAGCAGCTATGTTCCGGTGGATGAATGCTTGTGAGGAGAGCTTCCAGTTACTAAAGGAGAAATTGACGACCGCCCCAGTCCTTACTCTTCCAGAGGGTTTAGACGGATATGTGGTTTATTGTGATGCGTCGGGTGTCGGGTGCGCATCGACGCAAAGACAAGAAAGTTATAGCTTACGATCTCGACACTCGGGAAGCATGAGAAGAACTATCCCACATATGACTTAGAGTTGGCAAAGAATGATTCATGCCTCAAGATCCGAGACATTATTTGTATGAAGTTCATGTGGATATTTACACAGACCACAAGAGCCTCCAGTATATCTTCAGCCAGAGGGAGTTGAACTTGCGGCAGAGACGGTGGTTGGAGTTACTTAAGGATTATGATGTTGATATTCTATACCACCCAGGGAAGGCCAATGTAGTTGCAGATGCCCTTAGTCGCAGATCGATGGGTAGTCTTTCAGGTGTGAAGCCAGAGAAGAGGGGCATGGTCCGCGAGTTACATCATCTAGCAAGACTTGGGGTTCGTTTGATTGGTTCTGATGGTGATGGAGTTTGGGTTCGAGAGGTTGCCAAGTCTTCCATCGTCGAGGAGGTGAAGAGGCGACAGTATGAGGATCCGATTATGGTACGGCATCGAGATGCCGCTTTTCAGAAAGAGAAGAGTCTATTTGAGGTAGCGCCTGATGGGGTGCTAATATATGAGGGTCGATTGTGTGTTCCCGATGTGACAGGACTTCGTCAGCAGATTCTGGGGGAGGCACACAGTGCTCGTTATTCTATTCACACGGGGTCGACTAAGATGTACCATGACCTCAGGTGTATCTATTGGTGGGATGGCCTGAAGAGGGACGTTGCGGAGTTTGTGGCGCAGTGCCCGAATTGTCAGCAGGTCAAGGTTGAGCACCAGAAGCCCGGTGGGCTATTGCAGGCTATTGATATTCCGACTTGGAAGTGGGAGGTGGTAAATATGGATTTTATTACAGGGTTACCTCACACTCAGAGGAAGGATGATTCCATCTGGGTTATTGTCGATAGGCTGACGAAAACAGCCCATTTTCTGCCAGTCAGGACGACATTTTCGGCCGAGGATTATGCTAGATTGTATATCAGAGAGATTGTGAGGCTGCACGGAGTGCCTGTATCGATCATTTCAGACATGGGAGCCCAGTTCTCGGCTAACTTCTGGAGGTCTTTCCAGAAGGGATTAGGGACACAGGTGAGTCTCAGTACTACATTTCATCCTCAGACCGACGGACAGGCCGAATGTACTATCCAGACACTTGAGGATATGCTGCGGGCTTGTGTCATTGATTTCAGGGGTAGCTGGGAGGACCATTTACCTCTTGTGGAGTTTGCTTATAACAACAACTACCATTCTAGTATCCAGATGGCGCCTTATGAGGCCTTATACGGGAGGAAGTGCAGATCACTGATAGGCTGGTTTGAGGTAGGAGAAGTTCAGTTAGTCAGGCCAGACTTGATTCAGCAGGCGGTGGATAAGGTGAAGCTTATCCAGGAGCGGTTATTGTCAGCTCAGAGTCGACAGAAGTCATATGCAGATCATCAGCGTCGACACTTGGAGTTTGAGGTAGATGATTGGGTCTTCCTGAAGGTGTCACCCATGAAGGGCGTGATGAGATTTGGGAAGAAGGGGAAACTTAGCCCAAGGTACATTGGGCCTTATCAGATTGTCCGTAGGGTGGGCAAGGTTGCCTATGAGTTGGATCTGCCGTCTAATCTGGAGGCAGTACATCCAGTTTTCCACGTATCTATGTTGCGGAAATGTATTGGAGATCCATCTAGGGTGCACCCGATTCGTGATGTCCAGGTGACAGAGGGGTTATCGTATGAGGAGAGTCCCATAGCGATACTCGATCGTCAGGTTAGGCGACTTCGGACAAAGGATGTGGCTTCCGTCAAGGTCTTATGGCAGAATGAGAACATGGAAGAGATGACGTGGGAAGCAGAGGAGGACATGATGAAGAAGTATCCTCACTTATTCCCTACACCTCCAGGTAACCAACTTTCCTGCTTGTTAGTTTTAATTTGGCAATTATGCTTAAGTGTTGTTGTACATAGAAGGAACATTCGGGATGAATGTTTCTAAGGGGGGGAGAATGTTATACCCCGTAGTTCTGGACATGCGTATGAGAACGTACGAAAGGGATTAAGACTTAAAATTTTAGAAAGATAGGTTGACGGATTGTTTCGGATGGGTTTTCAGTCAACTTTGAGGTGGGTTATGACCTGTTACATTGAGAGTTCCTAGGTGTTTCTAAGGCCTAGTACGTAGTTCGTTGAGTCTAGTTCCCAACGCAACCAACCGTTCGTCGATAGGACATCGGAGTAGAAAGTTATGGGAGTTACAAGTTCAGTGTGCAGTCGGACAGGAAAATAATTCGGTCAGGAGCCACAGGGCCGCGGCGCCGGGAAGCAGGGCCGTGGCGCCGGAAGTTCTGTGGGGTTGCTGAGGTTTCAGCACCGCGGCGCCGGCTGCAGGGCCGCGGCGCCGAGGCGGGTTCTACGAGGCTGAGTGGGAAAATCTGAACTGTTTTGTTTTATAAAAAGGTCATGGGAGGGTGACAAGTGTCCCCCCCATCTGATTTTTGCATGTACTATTTATTGACCAAGTCTTGAAGACTTGGTCATTCTTCAAGCTCTTCTCTCTCTCTAAATTAGAAGCTCTTCATTCTCTCTAAAAAAATCAAGAGGAAATCAAGGATTGAGAAAAATCTGAAAAGTATGGCAAGAAGGAAACTTATTTGCAAGCTTGTATGAGTTGTTGTGGTGGTGTTTTGGAAAGGAGGCTAGCAAATTTGTTGGATTAATTTGGCTAAAGCTCTAAGGTAACAATTCTTTCTCTTGTTGCTAGTTGTTGGTGTCGCATGTGAAGAAGAAAGAACTTGTAGTTGAAAATATTGCTCTTAGATAAATTGCATGTAAGAAATATGGTTTGGATATGAAAGGATTGGATGAGAAGGTTATGTAAGAATGTTGTAGCCAAAATACTATCTTAACCTTGTTAAGTTATTTGTTATACTGTCACGACCCATTCCGGGGCCCGTGACTGGTGCCTTACCCCGGGCACCCTAGTGATACAACATCAGAGTAATCAGCGGAACATAAAGACAATACATGAAACCAATGTAATAAGGCGTGAAATAAGAAAAGCTAACCAAAAGCGATTCCGTCAGATATAAATAACAATTTGAGCGATTACATCCTTTTCTACCACTCTGCCCATAAAGATTACTACGGACCTAAGAATGATATGACAACAACGACGGACAGGGCCGTCATACCCTGAATGTAAGCACCTACAATCAGCGGGGACTATACCAAGATAAGCCTCGGAGGAACGGAGCTTCAAACGCCGAACTGTGACCCTAGAGCGAGGATCAACGGCGGTGTACCTTTACTGCGGCATGAACGCGGCCCGAAGGAGGTCGAGACAAGTACCAAGTATGTGAAACATGAAGATCGTAAATGAAATCATAGTAGTCTATAAGCGTGAGACATGTATGATAACCAAACTACGATTCGCGATAAATAGCGACATGTCTAGTCGGGGACTCGCCCTCAAAGTCATCACTCGAT
This sequence comes from Przewalskia tangutica, assembly GCA_029844215.1. Lineage (NCBI taxonomy): Eukaryota > Viridiplantae > Streptophyta > Magnoliopsida > Solanales > Solanaceae > Przewalskia > Przewalskia tangutica. The sequence goes on along the minus strand of CM056736.1, from coordinate 62,296,543 downwards.
ATAACAATGGGTCTCACGCCCACAACATCAACCATGCCCGTGGAATACCTTCCTCACCGATCAATGATAGAAAAGCACCAAGGAATACACACGGCGGGTCCACTGTGTCCAAATAAAACCGCATGAGGTAATGCGAAGGCATAGCGACTACTAACACCCACAGTACTAAAAAGGTCATAAACTGTATCATGATATCTGTCTAGACCGTCACATGATCAAAGCTGGTCTCTCGCCCACAATATCAAATTTGCGCGTCTAGCCACGAACTCCGCGACTCGCGTTGCCAATCTCATAGGCCCGCATGAGGTATAACCCCGCATCGAGGGTAGCTACTCCCCGGCATCGTCCTGGACTCGCAGTCCGCATGGCCACATAGACCGCATGACCATAAAGGCCGCACACTAACCTGGAACTCTCGTAGTTCCGCATAGGCCCCCGGGACCCGCATGAGGTATTCTCGAATCATGGTCCCAGACCGCCTGAGTCTACCCCGCATCGGAGGGCAGCTTAACCCCCGGAAACACGGTGAGTGGTATAATACCAACATAACAGTTTATCGTTTAAACAACATGAGCACAATCAAGGGAAAACCCCTTTACACAAACATCACAGAACACTAACACACGTAGCATCCTAATATGATTACTTATCAAATCAACACGAAGGTATCACAAGGCTATCACAAACCAATACAATCAAGTTATTCACACAAGGTACTTTCTACTAACAAGTTCGGGTATTTATTCCCAAAGTACTTCATTCATTAAATCTTTTACAAGAATCATTTCTTTCACATAAGTCACACAATACCCGTAGTACAAAAAGAGTGACTGTCTTTTTAAGTAAACCAAAACACTTACCTTTGTAAAATCAAGTAACAACATTATTATCCAAACGTCCAAGTTTGCCTAATTTCAAATGTTCACGTTTCTTATTTTAGAAAGGTTTCGTAGTTCATAGTCTTATTCATTTAGGAATATAATTCTCTTTTAAACCATTTGAGAAACATAAGCCTTATATGTGAGTAGGATATTCTTGTTTATAACAACCTTATTACAGCAGCCATGATCTAGGAAATATCATTTTGTCTCATCTTAGCTTCTATGCAGATGGAAGTTTCTACTGGTTTTAATAATACTTAATCTGTCAAAACATTTCCTTTTATTAACGCTGCAGTGGTTTGTCGATACACATTCTGATTTCCGAAATCAGTAAAACATTCTTAAGCCGTTATTACCTAACTTCCCATAAAGCTAGTTTAACTCTTAAGTTTTCAAAAACCAAGTATTACTTCTTCTTTCGAAATGATTCAAAAATCTTTTGAAATACTTCAAGTTCTTTATTAACACATAACAAGCCAGTTATAGTTCAAGTCAGTTACCTTTTAAAAACCACAAGTATTTTCTTACCAACATAAAGCTGTTATAACCAACTTCCCATAAAGCCGTTATAACACTTTATGTTTTAAACCAATCAAATACATTTAGCACTTGCGTCTCTGCTACATAGTTCAAACATATCATGCTAGAAGAGATAGGAAGAGGTTCACATACCTCGCGAGTATCGACTAATAGCAAAACGCTCAAGTACCTCCAACCGTTCGGCTACTCGGCCAAGTAGATCGCGCCATACGTAGTACTTCAACCTATAAGGCCACAAGGCGCTTATTAACATTTAGGTCTAATCGTAGAACATTCTACAGAAAATTCGGGCCTCCTCCCCATGGCAGCGTAAATCTCTCTCTATCGGGTAGGCTACCAAGCCAACGGGGGGTTATACGCCTAATCCGGACGTGCACAATTCTACCCTACGGAAAAGCTACACAAGTCTCATGTCTGATCCTATGTAATTCTGATTCGATTACTCTTCTTTGAAAAGGTTTCTTATTATTCAGGGCTTAAGTCAAAAGACATTGCCGATAACAACGTTGATCTATATATAGTATACTTCAACTATATAATCTAACAACATGTAATTTCCAATTACAATAGGGGGGCAAGATAATTACCTCGATAAGCCCATAATTATCCGAGTTTAAATGTCGATCCTGAGCAAGGTTTAGCTCCTACTCCGTGCGCTCCGACCCGCTCCAAACAACCCTTAGAAGTTCTAACCAACTTCTACTTATAACTTCAACTACGGGTGAAGATTTACTTAGGGTTCGGTTTTGTGACTGACGGGAAGTATAATAGTATAACTGGGCTTTTTGTAAAGGTATAACCTTAGAATACTACAAGGTATACGGCTAAGGTAATTTGGGCATTATAACAATACTTTTGAGAGTATTTCTACCAAGAGGGGGGTATTATACGAAGACAACTAGGCTAGGGGGGGTACCCCACGGCTAGCACCACAAGGAGGGGGGGTGTATACCCCTCGGCCTACCCCCACTAGGGGGGGGGGAACTCTCGGCCAAGGGGGGGAAAGGGCTCTCGGCCAAGGCCTCACAAGGGGGAGGGGGACGAACTATACTCTGAGGAGGAGGAATTTTAGACTTAGGAATTTATTTGGATGAAGAAGTCTTCAAAGGGAGAGGGTATTTATAGGACAAGCCAACCAATGGCCAAGATCTTGCCAAGTGCAAGGCAAGTGTAGGGCCAAGATCTTGCCAAGTGCACACTAGCCAACTAACACAAAAATATCCTACCAACCCTTGACCACAAAGGCCTCACTTTCGGCCACCACTATTACCGCCCAAGGTGTTCCAATGAGAGGGTGACAAGTGTCGCCCTCTCGTTGGTCCAAAATGTTTCGTTTCTCGGAAAAATCCGCAAAAATTAAAAATGACATAGCCGTAATTTACCCTACGAAAGCTGTGGAAACGTTTCGTCGAAAAACGACTCTAAACGGGTGTTGTGAACAAAATTAATTCGGCCAAGCCTAATTAAAAGTTTCAAATTTTCTACGTACGTCCTTACGTACATACTCTGGAAATACGGGGTATAACATTGTAGGGCAGAATTTTACACATCCAAGATTAGGTGTGTAATCCCCTTTGAAATGTTTGGATTGTTGGGCCTTAAAAGGGGTGTTTGGATGTTGAAGTCGGCCTTGAAAAAGGTGGCAAAGTATGTAGAAACAAAGGAAATGCTGCCCGATTTTCCATAGAATTTAGTGACTTTGCACTTGAAATATTCTACGTTGAAACTAGAGGTTAATAAACGTATTATGGTCATTATAGGTTGACATACTATGTGTGGTATTTTGGACTTAGCAAGTGGATTGACCGAAGAGGTATGTGGAACTTTCCTATCTCTTGAGCATGAATAGTTTTACCTATATAGTATGATAGACGTACAAGGTTTTGATATCCCTTACTTGTTTTAAGGATGGCCAAGTTTGGTGAGTGAGGGGGATTAACTCTTTTCTTTAAAAGTATTAAGGATGTCTTGAGTTTTCAAAGTTAAGGGACTTGATGTGTTTAAGTATATGATCCTTGTTTCTCTTTTAAAAATGTAAGACCCTTGGGTTTAGGAAAATGTATTTGACTAAGGTATAACGTTAATATAATGACTTTATGGGAAGTTAGTTATATTAGCTTTATGGAAGGTTAACAAAGGAAGATTTACTCTAAGTAAAATGAGTACGTATAAATGATTTGAAGTTGTGAAAGGCAAATTGATTTTTAAGGCATTAATTGCCTAAGGTTTTAAAAGAGTAGAAGTACATAGTATAGTACTTTGGGTTAAATTCTCGGATTTCGTAAAGACATGTTAGTGCCTAAGTATACTAAAATGAGAATGTGTATGAACAAGATTAATAAGAAGTTAAGGGGTTTCTTAACTTGCTTGTATTATGTGTGATAACCGGTTTGTGCTAATGATATATATTATTATTTATTACGGGGTCATTCTCCGGGTTGTGGCATTTGCATATTCCGTGGATTTGCTACCCACGATGCGAGGAATACCTCATGCGAGTCCGTAGGGCTCATGCGGGTGAAATAGTCCCATGCGGGTGAGTACAACCTATGCGAGGAATACCTCATGCGGGTCCACATGACCCATGCGGGTGAAATAGTCCCAGGAGTAGGAGTGCTTAATGATACTGTGGGGCGGATGACCTTGCTTTGATTATGAGCTTCCTATTTTCATGCAGTATAGTATATGCTTGATATTCTCATTATTAGTAAGACACAGTGTTCTGTAAAAATTTATTATCATACATGTCTTCAGTTATTTTAGACTTATGAGGTATTTTCAGTGTTTTTCCAGTTTCGCATACTTAGTACATATTGTATCGACCCCTTCCTCGGGGCTGCGTTCATGCGCGGTAGGGTAGCGAGATGGTGGATCCTCACTCTTAGGATCACTGGTCTGGTGTCAGAAGCTCCATTCCTCCGGAGGCTTGTTTTGTTGGTACGGTTTTTCCCGGATGCTATAGGTATTATGTACATTCAGGGGTATGACGGGTCCCTGTCCCGCCACAGTTGTTATTCCTAGAGGTCTGTAGTCACGTTTGTGGTTTGGGCTGTAAGAACAAAGTTGTACTTTGATTAGGTATATTTTTATGGAAGGCAGGCTTATCGGCTTGCCGGTGATGTTTACTTTATACAGGTTATGTGTTATGTATGTTCTGCTGCTATTCTCTGATGTATACCTGACAGGGTGCCCCGGTAGGGCACCAGTTGCGGCCCCGGGGTCGGGTCGTGACATAAGCTCCCTAATGGAGTACTAAGCCAAGATAATCCCTTAAACCCCAAGAATCTTGGTGTTGGCCGAGAATAAGGGTGTGAAACCCTAAGGTTCCGTCGACCTATTGGAAGTGAAATACAAAGTGAAGTTGTGTATAAGCTCATAGGGATCACATATATGTGATTGAAACTTGAATAAGTGGAATGAAACGAAAACTGCGGACCATTGTAGCCCGGACTGTTTTGGACGTTTTTGGGCTAAAAAATTAGGTAATAATCCTTCTTCTTTTAAAGTAATTGGATATTACTTATTGTTGTTATGTATGGATGAGCATGTACTAAAAAGAATGAAGATTAAAAAGTGTTTGGGCGATTTTAGAGAGTTGAGCCCGAGAGCTTGCATATTGTCGTCGGTGGATTCGTTGGTTATTATTAATGTTAATAACACTTGTCGCATGTTATATAATGAAGGAAATATTGTTTTTGATAGTTTATATGATATATATAACATGTTGAAATGAGAATTGGATTAAAAGGAATTAAGGAAAAGAACTCTGGATTGTTGTAGTTGTGTTGGCCGAAAACTGCCCAAAACTGTTAGACGTTGTGGTTTCGTTTTATGGACTGTTTTGGGGGTGTTGTTATTCTGGAAATCAGCCCATATATTGCATGTTTAAATGTGGTAAACTGGCTAGTGAAAGTCCTAAGGAAGGGTGTTAAAGGCTTCACATTGTACCCTTAATGTTGGTTTATTATGGACTGTTTTTATGGGCTGTTTTGTATAGATTGTGGGGCAGAATTTTACATGTCAAGTAGTCGTGTAATCCCCTTTGGTTAACTGTTGGTTGTGCCTTAAATGTGGCTTGTTGGTGGATGAATTCGGACATTGAAAAAGGTGGAAAAGTACGTAGAAACAAAGGAAGTGCTGCCCAAATTTCCGTAGAATAAGAGGACAATTATTTGGTATAAGTCTTACACTTGATAGTTTGAAGTTGATAGAAGTTCTATTGTCATTTTATGTTGAAGTACTACGTGTAGCATATTCTACTTGGCATGTGGAATAGCCAATAAGGTTGAAGTACATTAGAGCGTATGCTACTTGTCGTGTTGGTTAGTCGTCAACGAGGTATGTGAACTTCTTCCTTCTATCGGCATGATTGATTATTGGAGTATACATGACTTGTTTCTTGAAGTATACTTGCTTCGTTATTAGAGTATTCATGTTATTAATTCTATGCTAAAGGCACGCCTAAATTATTCTTAAGTCCTTACCAAGTCTTATGGGAGATATTGGTAAGAGTGTTTAGTAAGCATTGGAGTCGAGTTGATCTTGTTAAGTTACAACACTTATGAGACTAGATTTATTTAAAAGTCATGAGACTAGATTTATTTGAAAGTTATGAGACTTGATTTATTTGAAAGTCATGAGACTTGATTTATTTGAAAGTCATGAGACTAGATTTATTTGAAAGTTATGAGACTTAGTTGAAAGTATATGAGACTTTACTTGAATGTATATGAGACCTTACTTGAAAGTATATGAGATTTGATTAATGAAGTATAAGACACTTGATTTATATGAAGTATAAATGACTTGATTTTGGGAAAGAAGAAATAACTTGATTTAAAGGTATAGATTACTTAAGTTTACAAGTATAAGTAACTTGATTTTGATAGTAAAAGTATTTTGGGGTTCAACTCCCTAATATTGCATGAAGTGATTCTTTTATAAAGAATGGATGTACATAGTACTTTTGGGTTTATTTCCCTAATATCACATGATTTGAGTCTTCTTGTAAAGAATGGATGTGCATAGTACTTTGGATTCATTTTCCCTAATGTTACATGACATGATAATGCCTTGGTTGTATTAAAAGGAAAGATGTGGTAGTGCTTTAGTTTTCTAAAATGAAAGTTGTTATAATGGCTTAATGGGAAGTTTGTTATAACAGTTTCATGGAAAGTCAAGAGATGGTTTAAAATGTTATATGAAAATCATGTGAGAAAGTCCATGATTAAGTCCTTAATATAGTACATGAAATGAAAGTGTCTTGAGTTTATAAAGTGAATGTACGGCGGAGGTACATTGTTGTAATGGATCTTAATCCTTAATGAACTATGTGATAGTGCATTGGTGTTATAAAATGAAAGACTTGTTAGTATCTTGGTTTTTTTTAAAATGATAGTTCATTCTATTTGTGTTAATGTCACACCCCGAACCCCGGGCCCGTGACTGGTGCCCTACCTGGGCACCCTTCTACCTTAACAACTAAGTACATTGCGGAAATTAGTAACAGCTCATTTTTTTTTCTTTAAAATAAACGTACGTGCAAGGGCAAAGCCGACAAGGCTGCCATATATACATAAACAACAGACACAACACTGTACATGAGTCCAATCCCACATATGAATACAGACCTCTAAGAGTTATACTGAACTATGACGGGACAAGGCCCCGCCGTACCCAAAACTGTACAAAGCCTGTACTGAAGGATATATACCAAAAGATAAACTCCTGAACAGAGGGAGCTATCCAAAAACCCTGAGCAGGATCCTACGCCTGCCGATCACCGAACAGCGTACCTAAACCTGCGGCATGAACGCAGCCCCCCGAAGGAGGTCAGTACGAAGAATGTACCAAGTATGTGAACAGTAATGCGTAATAAAATCATAACGATCTAAACAAAGCGGGGAGACATGTATGATAGCCAACCTACGATACATAATACATAAGCGATCCATCAAGTCGGGGGCGCAGCGCCGAGTCATTACTCAAATATAACCATGGGTCTCACGCCATAACATCAATCATGCAGTGGAATCTTTCCTCACCGCGATCCATGATATAGTACAACACCAATAGGCATACATGAACACCAAGTCCCACCGGTGGTATAGCATCTTGGGGTTTACCCTCACTTATACTCTTACCGGAGAAGGTGGTAAAGCGGTGGTATAGCATCTTGGGGTTTATCCTCACATATACTTCACTGGAGAAGGTGGTAAAGCAGGTGGTATAGCATCTTGGGGTTTACCCTCACATATACTCTACGGAGAAGGTGGTAAAGCGGTGGTATAGCGTCTTGGGGTTTACCTCACATATACTACCACTGGAGAAGGTGGTAAACAGGTGGTATAGCGTCTTGGGGTTTACCCTCACATATACTCTACTGGAGAAGGTGGTAAAGCAGGTGGTATAGCATCTTGGGGTTTACCCTCACATATACTCTTACCCTATCTCGTGGCCGTCAAACAAGACATAAGCACTACCATGTCTTTTATAAAAGAATCAGAATTTAACCCAAGTACTACCAATAACGGAAGCATACGGTGGAATCCCACATCACTGTCGGTACGTCCAAGTAACTTACAACCAGACAGCCGACCCTCCAACCGAGAGTCGCGACAACGTAATAAAACATAGTACTTGCACTCAAAGGCTATCACCGGCACATAGGCAATTCGATTAATCAAGCCAAAGTACTAATCAAGGCACACATGGAATAATTCTCAATTATCAAGCCAAAGTACTTATCAAGGCACACTTAGAATAATTCTCAATTAACAACCAAAGTACTAATCAAGGCACCAATAGGATTATTCTCATTTAACAAGCCAAAGTACTAATCAAGGCACACTTAGACTAATTCTCAATTAATCAAGCCAAAGTACTAATCAAGGCACACTTAGACAAATTCTCAATTTATCAAGCCAAAGTACTAATCAAGGCACACTTAGACAAATTCTCAATTTATCAAGCCAAAGTACTAATCTTTTCAAGAGACTCCTTTTGTGAAAAATCCCAAGATACTAACACCCGTAGTATCAAGGCGTGTCTATTTTTCAAAGTAAGTTACTACATTTTTTTTGAAAGCTTATTTCAACACTTGAAATCAAGTAACTCAAATTTTCTTTTACCATCTAGGCAACTTATGTCGATTAATCAAAATAGACAACTTTCTAAACTTTCCATAAAGCCGTTATAACCGACTTCCCATAAAGCCGTTATAACCCTTTATGGTTTTAGACATATCCATTCCTTTTATAACCAAGAGACTTATACTTATTAAAATCCAAGTATTAAATACTTTCAAATCGATTTTCTTAACTTTTAAAATACACTTAGTCTCTTAACCTTTAGAAACCAAGTAACTTATTTTATTACTAAACTTTAGGCAATTGATGCCTTAAAATCAAGTTGCCTTTTCATTAAAATCGAGTCATTTATCTTTCCATAAAGCAAATATAACCAACTTCCCATAAAGTCGTTATATTCACTTTATACCTTCGCCAAATACAATTTCCTATCCGAGGGACTTATACGTTTAAAACGGGACAAGTATCACGTATTTTAAAACTCTTTAAGTCCCTTAACTTTCAAAACACTTCAAGTCTCTTAATATATAGAAAACAAGTTTCTTCTCTTAAATCATGTCATTTCTCCTCTTTTAAACAATTAAGTAAATCACTCCTTGACTCCTAAAGTCATTTTAATGACCTTTAGGTTTTGGAACTAAGGCACTAGCCAAAGGTTTAGAAACCACTTCCTTTTCAAGACTCTATGTACTTTAAGTAAAATACTTTCACTTTTAAGAATCCAAACTTCACTAAGGAAATGGATTATACGACTTACAATTTAAACATCAAAGTACAATCAAGGAAGCACATAGAACAAATTCTACTTTAGGCAATCCAAATACAACCAAGGAATGGATCATTTAGGGAGTAGAACATACTTTCTTTATCTTAAGGAATCATGCTAGAAGAGGAGATAGTTCACATACCTTTTCGGCTAATTCCACAAGCTAAGCCGAATACGCCGTACGTAGAAGTGTCAACCTATAATGGTCACAACAAGACTATCAACTTCTAGTCTCTACGTAGAATAATACTAAGTGTTTGGTCTCTAATTCTACGGAAAATCGGGCGACTTCCTTTGTTTCTACTCACTTTGCCACCTTTTTCAAGGTCGAATACAATAACCAACACGCCCATTTAAGGCTCCAAACAACCACTAAACAAAGGGGATTACACGCCTTACAATACGTGTAAAATTCCGCCCCACAATTTAATACAAAGTAGTTCAAACTTCACTAGCCATCCTCGGCCAACATACTAACAATTCAAAGTCTTTTCCAATCCTTTTCCAATTCCAAGTTCTAAGGTCTAACATGTTATATAGTTACAAACAACTTCAATAACTACAATTTCCTTCTTTATACAATATGCGACAACTTAAACGAATAATCAACTTGAATTGTAGTCTTAAGGCTAACATGCTAGTTTTCGGATTAGGGTTCCAATAGCCAATATAATAAAAAAACTTCATAATATACCACTCATGCTTGCTAATATCCATAGCTACAACAATAAGTAAGCCTTAACTACTAAAACGACCAAATTTATACCTTTCAAAGCCCTTAAAATTTCCAAGATTCAAAGTCGCGCCTTAGCAATTCTTAGCTCTTTTCCTTAGGTTCCAATCCGCTCCAAGCACTCCTTAGAAGCCTATGAAGAACCCATCTTCAAGTTCCAACTTCAAAGTTGAAGAACTTCCTAGGTTTTCGCCTTGCGACTAATACGAAAACTCCGTTTTTCCGAAATCTTTCTATTGAAATAACCTTACAACACTCTTAGGAACCTTGGGTTTAAGTCTTGTGAACAAAGGGTCACAAACTAAAATTTTCTTGTGGGAAAGTGGCTAACCCGAGAGCTAACTTAAGAACAAGAAATGTTTGTGATTTTTCTAAGTGTTGGAAACTTAGTCTTGCACTAGTAGTGAGCTTATATAAAACATTGGAGGGCTTGTATTATCACAAATGTGTGTCTAGGATGAGTTTCACATGGATTAAGCTTAGGTGGACAAGTTGACTTGTCAACAATATCAAGCTTGAAGACTTATCATCTACTTAGGTCAAATGACCACTTTAGCCTTGCAAAATTTCATCCAAGCCTTGTGGAAGGAGTGCCACGTGTCGCCCTCTCATTCGTCCATAAAATTTCGTAACCCTCGTGGGTCCCACAAAAAATGTAAAACTCCTCGGGTGGGCCCCACGTGACCAAATCCGTAAAAATAAATTTCCAGAATATTAATAAGTCTCATACTCTTCAAATAATGTATTTTGAGAATCCAATTCTCAACAACGAACATTTTTCCTTTCCGACGTTCGGAACATTTTCCGTCGGAAAAACAATTCTTCCTGTAGTACGATTTCCAAGTCTTGTTTCCTTTCGTACATTCTCTTCTACATGTCACGGACTTACGGTGTAACATTCTTCCCCCCTTAGAAACATTCGTCCCCGAATGTTCTTAGTCGGTTGTCACGCTATACAAACTCCGGCACAATCTCTATACTATGCCTATCAATCAAATGCTCAAGACCAACGATGCCACACATGGCCACCACATAACATATGTAAACATATCAATGGACCTTCCGTCCGCGACCCCCTTCTCACAAAACTCGAAGGTTCTGATCTTCCCAAACACGGGATCCTTAGAGGTTCCTTTCTTTCCTTACTTATCATACTTTCTCGTCTTTGAACTCATATAGTACACGTCTGAAATCTCAAATTTTGTTTCTATTCTCCAATCCTTGGAGTTACTATCCAAACTTGGCCATTTTGTTACTTACACTCCGTTAAGGCTCTTCTCGGTCCTTACGACCTAGTTAGGTGGAACGCATCCACGAACTCGTATAACGATTAACTCAACTTGGGCTGGCATCCTGGGACCTATCACATAGCGGGACCATTTCTATCGACATTCACCCGATTCCATACTATCGGTTGACGAAATGAGTCTATAACCCACTCATCGTCACACTTAACTTCTTGTTCTTAGCCTGAAATAAATCTCTCTCTTATCTCAAGGTACTTCTTACCCTATCCCCTAATTACTAGAGGTTCATCACATAGGTCGAAGTATTTCTACCGTATAATTTTCCCTATTGGTCTTACACTGTCAGGGGGCAATTTCTACTTGTGAACTCCACACAACTATAGTCTCAGTTCACTTACCATTCTTGTCAACATTCTTAACTTCTCACCTTAGTAATCAAAGTATTCCTACCTCTGGGGAACTATCACTTATAATTGCTAGCAACACAAGGAAAACATATATGCTAGGGCAAAATCTGAATCTATCAAAACACGTATGATTCAAAAGAATCGAAATATACCTGTACCCCCATGCGATGTCGCCTCGATCTGTCCGGAGTCACGTCATCTATGCGGTTCGAAGGACCGCCAGAACTATAAACTCCCCCCTGACCTCTACCACGACCGGTGACATCGAACACCACCTTGCAGGGGCGACAGTGCGGAGGAAGGGGAACCAACTACCGGCCTCAAAGGCTGAGCCACCTCACGCGCTCCTTCTAACCGCATTCCACTTCTTGTGGCGGACGGCCACAATAGTAACAACCATCCGTGTCATAACGGCATTTACGAATGATGCTTACCACATCTGATACACTGAGGAATAGGTGGCCTCGACCGAGAAGGTCCTCTGCTCCTCTGAGAACCTCGACCCCGGGAGCTTGGACCGGCTCCTAAATACCTTGTGGGGTCAAATCTCCCACCTGAGAGCTGCGGGGGTATGTACTGGGTAGGCTGGGACGAATATCTCACTCGCTGCTGAGGCAGCTCGTCCAAAAACTCACCGGAATAACCAACCGGTCTAGCCCTCTTACGTTGATCTCCGCCGCCTCTACCCTCTGTACATCTCATGCATCTTGGCCGAATAACCCCTCTGTGGAAAGCAGAGCTTTGCTAACTTGGTTAATAACATAATGGCTTCCTTCATGACCTTAAAGTCCTCTCCTAACTGAGAAACTGCAGGCTCTGGTGCTGGGGTCTCAAAACCTGGCGCAGAAGAACTCGCCGACTGTGGAACAACATCCGGTATACCCTGGGCACGAGCCCTATCAACTCTCTGAGTCTGACTAGTAGCTCCTGCTACTCCTTTGCCCTTCTGGGCGGCTGTTGCCCTCCTTGGAGGCATAGCTGTAACACAAAAATACGTCAGAGAGGAATCATCTTACTAACACAGCTCTATGGCACGATCTCAGAATGAGAAGAATAGAAACCAACTCCTAAATGTCCTGTAGCCTCCTGTTTATGGGTGTGGCGCGCAACACACCGATAAGCAAGACTCTACTAGACACGGTCTGTAGACATTCCGAGGACTGACTGCTCTGATACCACTCTGTCACACCCCGAACCCCGGGCCCGTGACTGGTGCCCTACCTGGGCACCCTTCTACCTTAACAACTAAGTACATTGCGGAAATTAGTAACAGCTCATTTTTTTTCTTTAAAATAAACGTACGTGCAAGGGCAAAGCCGACAAGGCTGCCATATATACATAAACAACGAACACAACATCGTATATGAGTCCAATCCGTATATGAATACACTCTAAGAGTTATCTTGAACTATGACGGAATGAGGCCCCGCCGTACAAATCAGCATAAAGCATCTTGAAGGATATATACCAAAAGATAAACTCTGAGCAGAGGAGCTATCCAAAACCACGAGCGAGGATCCTACGCTGCCGATCACCGAGCAGCGTACCTAAACTGCGGCGTGAACGCGGCCGAAGGAGGTCGATGCGAAGAATGTACCAAGTATGTGAGCAGAGAAATGCGTAATAAAATCATAACAGTCTAAACAAAGCAGAGACATGTATGATAGCCAACCTACTGACATAATACATAGCGATCCGCATCAAGTCGGGACGCAGGCCGCCGAGTCATTACTCAAATATAACCGTGGGTCTCACGCCCATAACATCAATCGTGCGTGGAATCTTTCCTCACCGTGATCCGTGATATAGTACAACACCAATAGGCATACATGAACACCAAGTCCCACGGTGGTATAGCATCTTGGGGGTTTACCCTCACTTATACTCTTACCACGGAGAAGGTGGTAAGCGGTGGTATAGCATCTTGGGGTTTACCTCACATATACTCTACCCTGGAGAAGGTGGTAAAACAGGTGGTATAGCATCTTGGGGGTTTACCCCTCACATATACTCTACCCTGGAGAAGGTGGTAAAACAGGTGGTATAGCATCTTGGGGGTTTACCCCTCACATATACTCTACCCTGGAGAAGGTGGTAAAACAGGTGGTATAGCATCTTGGGGGTTTACCCCTCACATATACTCTACCCTGGAGAAGGTGGTAAAACAGGTGGTATAACATCTTGGAGGTTTACCCCTCACATATTGTTATACCCCGTAGTCCCAGGGTATGTATGCGAGGACGTACGTACGAGAATACGACAGAAAGATTGGAAAGGAAGAAAGAGGCGATTTTTCCACGGAAAAGTTTCCGGTTTTTGTGAAGGAAAAAGGTTCGTTAATGGAATTGGATTCCCAGTTTGGTATTCGGACTTCTGGAATATTAGAGAATTATGGAATTTTATTTTGAAAATGGTCACGTGGGGCCCACGGGAGAAATTCTGGTTTTGTGGGGCCACTTTGTTTTGAGATTTTGGCCATTATGGATATTTCGGAAGATGTTTTATTTTGGGCCAATAGGAGGGTGACACGTGTCACCCACTTAGGTGGCTTGGCCGAATGGCATTTGTGCACAACACTTTGGTTAGAGTCGTTTTTCGGCGAAGCGTTTTATAACTTGCGAAGGGAAAATTCGGCTATGTCTTTTCTCATTTTTGCGGATTTTTAGAGACGGAACATTTTGGACCAACGAGAGGCGGCACTTGGCACCCTCGTTGGTGGGCAAGGTGGGCGTGCTTGGGCGAAATGGGGATGTCAGTGGTAGATATTTTGGTAGATATTTTGTGAGGTTTTAAGGAGTAGGGACTAGGGGCACTTGGGCATATCTTGGCCTACACTTGTAGCACTTGGCTCAATCTTGGCCATTGGTTGGCCTTGGCTTGTGCTATAAATACCCCTCTCCCTTTGATGAATTCTTCATCCATTCCTAAATGTTTCTAAGTGTAAAATCCTCTCCCTCCCTTGTGTTGAGTTCGGCCAGGGCCTCCCCTTGTGGTAGAGCACCCACTCTAGGGGTGCTAGCCGAAGTAGTGCCACTGCCTAGGTTGTTTTCGTATAATACCCCTTGTTGTGGTATAGAAATACTCTCCTAGTATTGTTATAATGTCCAAATACCTTGGCCCAAATACCTTGTAGTATTCCCAAGGTTACACTTATACAAAAGCCCGGAAATACTATTATACTTCCCGTCAGTCACAAAACCGAAACCCTAGGAAAATCTCCATAGTCCGTTGGAGTATTGTGTAGAAGTTGGTTAGAACTTCTAAGGGTGGTTTAGAGCGGGTTGGGGCGCTCGGAGTTGGAGCTAAAACTTTGCTAAGGATCGACATTAAACTCGGATAATTATGGGCTTACCGAGGTAACTATCTTGTCCCCCTTTTGTAATTGGATATTACATGTTGTAGGAATATATAGTTAAAGTATACTATATATATATAATGAACATAGCTTGTGTGATGTCCTTGGACTTAAGCTGAAGAAGCTGTAATTACATGGGGTGTATTACTGTGAGACTTGTGTAGTAGTGCAGTGGAGTAGAATTGTGCAGTTAGGGTTAGATGTATAACCACTGGTTGGCTTGGTAGCCGGCCTCGATAGAGGAGGAGGTTTCTGTTGTTGCGGGAGAGTCTTTGCCGAATTTTTGGTAGAATGTTCTCGATGAGATCTAAATGTTAATAAAGCGCCTTGTGGCCTTATAGGTTGATGTACTACGTGTGGCGCGATCACGTGGCTTAAGGGGTAGCCGGCGTTTGGAAGTACTTGGAGCGTTTTGCTGTAGTCGATACTCGTCGCGGTATGTGAACCTCTTCCTATCTCTTCTAGCATGATATGTGTGAACTATGTAATGCGGTGAGCGTCATGTGCTAAATGTGTTTGAGTGGTTTAAAACATAAAGTGTTATAACGGCTTTATGGGAAGTTGGTTATAACGACTTTATGTTAGTAAGAAAATACATGTGGTTTTAAAAGGTAAGCGATTTGAACTATAAGCGGCTTGTTATATGATAAGAAAGAACTTGAAGTATTTCAAAAGATTTTGAATCATTTTGAAAGGAGAAGTAATACTTGGTGTTTGAAAACTTAAGAGTTATACTAGCTTTATGGGAAGTTAGGTATAACGGCTTAGAATGCTTTCTTGATTTGAATCAGAATGTGTATCGACAAACCAACTGCGGCGTTAATAAAAGGAAATGTTTTGAATAATTAAGTATTATTAAAACCAGTAGAAACTTCCATCTGCATAGAAGCTAAGATGAGACAAAATGATATTTCTAGATCATGGTGCTTTGTAATAAGATTGTTATAAACAAGAATATCCTACTCACATAAGACTTATGTTTCTCAGTTGTTTAAAAGAATTATATTCTTAAATGAATAAGACTATGAGCTGAAACCTTTCTAAAATAAGCGTGAACATTTGAAATTAGGCAAACTTGGGCGTTTGGAAAATAATGTTGTTACTTGATTTTACAAAGGTAAGAGTTTTAGTTTTCTTAAAAGGGCGATCATCTATTTTATACTACGGGTATTGTGTGACTTATGTGAAAAAGCAGATCTTTTTTTAGATTTAATGTGTGAAGTACTTTGGGGATAGATACGAACTTGTTAGTAGAAAGTACCTTGTGTGAATAACTTGATTGTATTGGTTTGTGATAGCCTTGTAATACTTTCTTGTTGCTTTGATAAGTAAGCGTGTTAGGATGCTACGTGTGTTAGTATCTTGTGATGTTTGTGTAAGGGGTTTCCACTTGATTGTGCTTATTAACTATCGTCGTTATGATAGTATTGTGGCATTCATCTCTTGAGATGATTAGGGGTTAAGCGCCCTCCGATGCGGGGTAGACTCGGTGATGCAGGACCGTGATTCGAGAATACCTCATGCGGGTCACGAGGGCCTATGCGAGCTCACGAGAGTTCGAGTTAGTGTCGTCCTTTATGGGCATGCGGTCCTTGTGCCCATGCGGACTCAAAAGTCGGGGCGATGCGGGAGTAGCTACCCTCGATGCGGGAATACCTCATGCGGGCGATGAGATTGGCCTATGCGAGCTGCGGGAAGTTCAGGACTAGACGCGCGCATTAGATCTGCGGGCAAGTGGCGGCTTTGATCATGTGACGGTGCAGACAGATCTTATAATCTGATTCATGACCTTGTTGGTATTGTAGGTGTTAGTAGTCGGCTATGTCTTCGTGCTTACCTGCATGCGGTTTTAGTTGGACACAGGTGGGACACGGTGTTCGTATGTATTCCTTGGTGTTTTCTATCATGGCTGGCGGTGAGGAAAGGTATTCCACGGGCATGATTGATGTTATGGGCTTGAGACCCATAGTTATATTGAGTGATGACTTTGAGGCGTGAGTCACGACTTGACACATCGCTTATTTATAGTGAATCGTAGTTTGGTTATCATACATGTCTCTGCTTTGTATAGACTACTATGATTTCATTTCTGATTTATTTATTTTGTTTGTTTCACATACTCGGTTTTGTTATCGACCTCGCCCGGCTGCGTTCATCCGCGAGTAAAGGTACACGATCATTGATCCTCGCTCTTAGTCACGATTCGGCGTGTGGGAAAGCTCCGTTTCTCGGAGGCTTATCAGTGGTATAGTCCCTGTTGTTGTAGGTGTTTACATTCGGGGTATGGCGGGGCCACTGTCCGCCATTGTTGTCGTATCATTTCTTAGAAGTGCATGTAATCTTGTTGTGGGCAGGGTTTGTAAAAGGATTAAACTGTTCATGTTGGAAAAAGTGGTTATTTATATATATGCCGAAAGACAAGTTTTTCTCAGATTATTGTTTCATATTTCATAATATGTCTTGTATTGTTTTATGTTCATATGATTACTCTGATGTTGTATCACTACGGTGCCCGGGGTAAGGCACGATCCACGGGCCGAATCGGTCGTGACAAAAGTGGTATCGAAGCGATTAATCCTCGGAAAGTGTCTACGAACCGTATCGATGGTAGTCTTGATTATCGGTGTGTTGTGCACCACGCCAATAATCGGAGGCTATAGGATATTTAGGATTGGTTTCTATTCTTCTCACTCGAGTCGTGCCTTAGAGGTGTGTTTTAAGTTGGACCTCTAGCGTATTTCTTTCCTCACCGTTATGCCTCGCGTAGGCAACCGGGCCCGGGAGGGCAAGCGGCGAGGCTGTGAGTAGAATACGAGGGTTGCGAGGCACAGCCCAATCATTACCTAGGGTAGTGCTTTATTCGGGGATTTACTGCGGCGTCACTAGCCCGGAGAGTTTAGCGGCGGCGGCGATTCCTCTGCGGCCATGATATTTGAACCTTGATTCCACGATTGGGAACAGAGAATATAGATTGCAGAGCGACCACATTACTAGCCATGGATTTGGCTACGGAGATTATACCGATGTACGCGAGTCTTGATGACTACCTAAGAAAGGGTTGTGCAAGAGTAATTCTTGATTGGGCTTGAGCATGGCACGTGTGCGGGCTTATGCGCAGCAGCGAAAGCGTAGAGATCGGCGGGTTAACGAGGGCGAGAAGAGGCGAGCGTGAGTCGCCGGTGACTTTCAAGGTGAGTATACCTTAAGTGCTATGTTACGATAGCGATGTGTTAGTTGTGATTAGAAATCATGGTGGGTTAGCGAGTAAGATTTTGGAGGATAGAGAAAGTGTGAGCCTTAGAGCTTTATACGCAAAGACCTTAGAGGTAAGGCCGTCTCGGGTAGACGTATGTTTATGTTTGACCCTTATAGGAGTGCATAGTGCACGTGAGCTGTGTTTGGGGATAGGTCCCTAAGTAGTGTGAAATGAAGAGGGTGGTTGAGCTAAGAAGACCGCTAGGTTTTCGTAACGTGATTAGTGAGATTGTTCCGATCGGGAGCTAGTATTGTGCGCGTGGCCGGGTCGGGTTGAGGCCACGTTGCGGGTCAACCGCGGCATGTATGGCGGTGGGGTCTGGTTGTGGTGGTCCCTTGTGGTAGGTCACGAGGGTGTTAGGCGAGTTTAGTTAACCGCGTATGAGTTCGTGGATGCGTTCGACCGGTGGTGGGCGATGGGCAGCCATCGTGTTCTTGATCGGGGACCGTTTTACTCGGATGTGTTGGGTTATCAGAAAGTTTCTAATGTTGCACGCGGTGCCTACCTTCACCTTATAATGACAGTGGAGCCAGTGCGGCTGTTTTGTTTCGGAAGTTTTGCGGGCATGTGTTAAGAACTCGGGTAAGTCTCGAATCGCATTCGCCCTCGGGCGGTGTTTGGATTTGAGGATAGTTGTAGGGATTGTTGTCTCCTGTGGAGGGAGTGTTTAAGCTACCAGTTCAGTGTTCGGATGTCGCCTTTTGAAACCTTGTAGGGGCGGAAGTGTAAGTTGCCGGTCGATTGGTTCGATGTTGGCAAGGTTCAGGTTAGTTGGTTGAGCTTGTTCCGGATCGTGGATAGTGCGAAACTTGTCTAGAAGAAGTTACGGCGGCTCGGAGAAATCGTGCGGATAATCGGCGGCGCTTAGAGTTGAGTTGTGGTCGGTCTTCTTGAAAGTACCACCGGTTAGGGTGTGACGAGTTTTGAAACAAAGGAACTTAGCGAGTTACTTGGGGCCCTTTTTAGTTCATGTGAAGAATAGGCGGGTTGCACATATGTTAGCTTTCTGTCCGGCTTAGGAGGCGATCGCCGATCTTCGTATTGTTATGATCGGGAAAGTATCGGAGATCCATCCAGAGTGTTCCCAGTTAATGATGACCACGTTAGAGATAGTAACCCCGAGTTTTGGAAATTGAAGCCGTATCAGAATGTGGTAAGAGTTCGAGTGTACGAGATCCTCCGGGATCGCAGCGACCGGCACCATTTGTTGGTCGTCGGAGCAAGGCTCGCGACAAAGTGACAAAAGTGGTATCAGTGACTAAGGAAGTATATTTTGACCCCGGGAAGAGGTATTTGTGGTGATATAGAGGTGTTTTCCTCGTAGACTTGGATATAAGTATGTTGCGCGGTATTTACGTGGCGGTATGGCGAGGATTGTTTCGTAAGTATAGTAGTGAAGACTATCTTTGGCGACGCGTTTGTTTGAGACTTAGAAGGAACATTCGGGACGAATGTTTCTAAGGAGGAAGAATGTTATACCCGTAGTCCCGGGGTATGTATGCGAGGGCGTGCGTGCGAGAATCTGACGAGAAAGATTGGAAAGGAAGAAAGGCGATTTTTCCACGGAAAAGTTTCCGGTTTTGTGAAGGAAAAAGGTTCGTTAATGGAATTGGATTCCCATTTGGTATTCGGACTTCTGGAATATTAGAGAATTATGGAATTTTATTTTGAAAATGGTCACGTGGGGCCACGGGAGAAATTCTGGTTTTGTAGGGGCCAGCTTTGTTTTGAGATTTTGGCCAATATGGATATTTTCGGAATATGTTTTATTTTGGGCCAATATGAGGGTGAAACTTGTCACACCCGCCTAGTGGCTTAGGCGAATGGCATTTGTGCACAACACCCGGTTAGAGTCGTTTTTCGACGAAACGTTTTACATAACTTGCGAAGGGAAAATTCCGGCTATGTCTTTTCTCATTTTTGCGGATTTTTCCGAGAGACGGAACATTTTGGACCAACGAGAGGGCGGCACTTGGCACCCTCTCATCAGTGGCAAGTGGGCGTCTTTGGACGAAATGGGGATGTCAAGTGGTAGATATTTTGGTAGATATTTTGTGAGGGTTTTAAGGAGTAGGGACTAGGGGCACTTGGGCATATCTTGGCCCTACACTTGTGTAGCACTTGGCTCAATCTTGGCCATTGGTTGGCCTTGGCTTGTGCTATAAATACCCCTCTCCCTTTGATGAATTCTTCATCCATTCCTAAATGTTTCTAAGTGTAAAATCCTCTCCCTCCCTTGTGTTGAGTTCGCCAAGGGCCTCCCTTGTGGCCGAGAGCACCCCCTCTAGGGGTGCTAGCCGAGAGTGCCCCTAGCCTAGGTTGTTTTCAGATAATACCCTTGTTGTGGTATAGAAATACTCTCCTAGTATTGTTATAATGTCCAAATACTCGCCCAAATACCTTGTAGTATTCCCAAGGTTACACTTATACAAAAGCCCAGAAAATACTATTATACGTCCCGTCAGTCACAAAACCGAAACCCTAGGAAAATCTCCATAGTCCGTTGGAGTATTGTGTAGAAGTTGGTTAGAACTTCTAAGGGTGGTTTAGAGCGGGTTGGAGCGCTTCTGAGTCGAGCTAAAACTTTGCTAAGGATCGACATTAAACTCGGATAATTATGGGCTTACCGAGGTAACTATCTTGTCCCCTTTTGTAATTGGATATTACATGTTGTAGGAATATATAGTTAAAGTATACTATATATATAATCGAACATAGCTTGTGGCAATGTCCTCGACTTAAGCACGAAGAAGCGAATCAGTAATTACATAGATCAGACATGAGACTTGTGTATTAGTACCGTGGAGTAGAATTGTACCCGTTTGGGTTAGTTGTATAACCCCCCCCGGGTTGGGTTGGTAGCCGGCCTCGTTTGTGGTGGTGGTTTACGGTGTTGGGGGGGGGGGGGGAGGTGCTGCCGAATTTTCGGTAGAATGTTCTACGATGAGATCTAAATGTTAATAAGCGCCTTGTGGCCTTATAGGTTGATGTACTACGTGTGGCGCGATCTACGTGGCTTAAGGGGTAGCCGACGTTTGGAAGTACTTGAGCGTTTTGCTGTAGTCGATACTCGTCGCGAGGTATGTGAACCTCTTCCTATCTCTTCTAGCATGATATGTGTGAACTATGTAGTGCGGTGACGCATACGTGCTAAATGTGTTTGAGTGGTTTAAAACATAAAGTGTTATAACGGCTTTATGGGAAGTTGGTTATAATGACTTTATGTTAGTAAGAAAATACATGTGGTTTTTAAAAGGTAATCGATTTGAACTATAAGCGCTTGTTATATGATAAGAAAGAACTTGAAGTATTTCAAAAGATTTTGAATCATTTTGAAAGGAGAAGTAATACTTGGTGTTTGAAAACTTAAGAGTTATACTAGCTTTATGGGAAGTTAGGTATAACGGCTTAAGAATGCTTTCTTGATTTGAAATCGAATGTATCGACAAACCATCGGCGTTAATAAAAGGAAATGTTTTGAATAATTAAGTATTATTAAAACTAGAGAAACTTCCATCCGCATAAGCTAAGATGAGACAAAATGATATTTCCTAGATCATGGTCTTTGTAATAAGATTGTTATAAACAAGAATATCCTACTCACATAAGACTTATGTTTCTCGATTGTTTAAAAGAGAATTATATTCTTAAATGAATAAGACTATGAGCTGAAACCTTTCTAAAATAAGAAACGTGAACATTTGAAATTAGGCAAACTTGGGCGTTTGGAAAATAATGTTGTTACTTGATTTTACAAAGGTAAGAGTTTTGGTTTTCTTAAAAGGATACCACTCTATTTTATACTACGGGTATTGTGTGACTTATGTGAAAGAAGCAGATCTTTTTTTAGATTTAATGTGTGAAGTACTTTGGGGATAGATACGAACTTGTTAGTAGAAAGTACCTTGTGTGAATAACTTGATTGTATTGGTTTGTGATAGCCTTGTAATACTTTCTTGTTGCTTTGATAAGTAAACGTGTTAGGATGCTACGTGTGTTAGTATCTTGTGATGTTTGTGTAAGGGGTTTCTTGATTGTGCTTATTAACTATCGGTCGTTATGATAGTATTGTGGCATTCATCTCTTGAGATTCCGGGTTAAGTCGCCTCCGACGCGGGTAGACTCGGTGATGCAGGACCATGATTCGAGAATACCTCATGCGGTCTGGGGGCCTATGCGCGAGCTACGAGAGTTCGAGTTAGTGTCGTCCTTTATGGGCACGCGGTCTCAGTGGCCATGCGGACTCGAAAGTCGGGGCGATGCCGGGAGTAGCTACCCTCGATGCGGGAATACCTCATGCGGCCGATGAGATTGGCCTATCGCGAGTGCGGAAGTTCGAGACTAGACGCGCACATTAGATCTGCGGGCAAGTGGCGGCTTTGATCATGTGACGATGCAGATCTTATGATCGATTCACGACCTTGTTGGTACTGTGGGTGTTAGTAGTCGGCTATGCCTTCGTACTTACCCTGTACGGTTTTAGTTGGACACAGGTGGGACCTGGTGTTCATGTGTATTCCTTGGTGTTTTTCTATCATAGACTGCCGGCAGTGAGGAAGGTATTCCACGGGCATGATTGATGTTATGGGCTTGAGACCCATAGTTATATTGGAGTGATGACTTTGAGGGCGTGAGTCCCTGACTTGACACGACTGCTTATTTATGGTGAACTGTAGTTTGGTTATCATACATGTCTCCTGCTTTGTATAGACTACTATGATTTCATTTACAGTATTTATTTATTTTGTTTGTTTCACATACTGCACTTTGTTATCGACCTCCTTCGGGGCCGCTCATGCCGCAGTAAAGGTACACCGTCATTGATCCTCGCTCTTGGTCACGAGTACGTGTGGGAAAGCTCCGTTTCTCCGGAGGCTTATCAGTGGTATAGTCACCTGTTGTTGTAGGTGTTTACATTCAGGGGTATGGCGGGGCCCTGTCCCGCCATTGTTGTCGTATCATTTCTTAGAGGTCTGTAATCTTGTGGCGGTGGTTTGTAAAAAGGATTAAAAGCTATTCATGTTGGAAAAAGTTGTTATTTATATATACTAGCAAAGACAAGTTTTTCTCGATTATTGTTTCATATTTCATAATATGTCTTGTATTGTTTTATGTTCGTGATTACTCGATGTTGTATCACTAGGGTGCGGGGTAGGCACTACCACGCCCGGAATCGGTCGTGACAAAAGTGGTATCGAGCGATTAATCCTCGGAAAGTGTCTACTGCACCGTATCCATGAAGTCTTGATTATCGTGTGTTGTGCACCACGCCAATAATCGTGAGGCTATAGGATATTTAGGATTGGTTTCTATTCTTCTCACTGAGGTCGTGCCTCAGAGCCGTGTTTTAAGTTGGACCTCTAAACGTATTTCTTTCACCGCTATGCCTCCGCGTAGGCAACCCGCCCGGGAGGCAAGGCACCGAGGAGCCGTGAGTAGAATACGAGGGTTGCGAGGGCACAGCCCAATCATTACCTAGGGTAGTGCTTCATTCGGGATTTCGCGACGCCACTAGCCCCAAAGAGTTTAGCACGGCGGCGGCGATTCCTCTGCGCCATGATATTTGAACCTTCGGGCCCACGATCGGGAACAGAGAATATAGATTGCAGAGGCGACTGTTACTAGCCATGGATTTGGCTACCGAGATTATACCGATGTACCACGAGTCTTGATGACTACCTAAGAAAGGTTGTGCAAGAGTAATTCTTGATTGGGCTTGAGCATGGCACGTGCGGGCTTATCGCAGCAGCCGAGAAACGTAGAGATCGACGGGTTAACCAAGGACAGCAGTAAGAGGGCGAGCAGCAAGGTCCTTCTGACTTTCAAGGTGAGTATACCTTAAGTGCTATGTTACGATAGCGGTGTGTTAGTGTGATTAGAAATCATGGTGGGTTAGCCGAGTAAGATTTTGGAGGATAGAGAAAGTGTGAGCCTTAGAGCTTTATACGCAAAGACCTTAGAGGTAAGGCCATCTCGGGTAGAGGCGATATGTTTATGTTTGACCCTTATAGGAGTGCATAGTGCGCGCGTGGTGTGTTTGGGGATAGTCCTAAGTAGTGTGAAATGAAGAGGTGGTTGAGCTAAGAAGACCGCTAGGTTTTAACGTGATTAGTGAGATTGTTCCGATCGGGAGCTAGTATTGTGCGGCGTTGCGGGTCGGGTTGAGGCCACGTTGCGGGTCAACCCGCGGCATGTATGGCGGTGCGCTGGTTGTGGTGGTCCCTCTTGTGGTAGGTCACGAGGGTGTTAGGCCCGAGTTTAGTTAACCAGCGTATGAGTTCGTGGATGCGTCGACCGCTGGTCGGGCCGAGGGGGGCAGCCCATCGTGTTCTTCGGTCAGGACCGTTTTACTCGGCTGTGTTGGGTTATCAGAAAGGTTGTAAGGTTGCACGGGGTGCCTACCTTCACCTTATAATGCAGTGGAGCCAGTGCGGTACTTGTTTTGTTTCGGAAGTTTTGCGTGCATGTGTTAAGAACTCAGGTAAGTCTCAGAATCGCATTCGCCCTCGGGCCAGTGTTTGGATTTCAGGGATAGTTGTGGGGATTGTTGTCTCCTGTGGAGGTAGTGTTTAAGCTACCATTTCAGTGTTCGGATGTCGCCTTTTGAAGCCTTGTAGGGGCGGAAGTGTAAGTTGCCAGTCGATTGGTTCGATGTTGGCAAGGTTCGATTAATTGGTTCAGCTTGTTCCAATTCGTGGATAGTGCGAAACTTGTCTAGAAGAAGTTACGGCGGCTCGGAGAAATCGTGCGGATAATCGGCGACGCAGAGTTCGGTTGTGGTCGGTCTTCTTGAAAGTACCACCGGTTAGGGTGTGACGAGTTTTGGAAACAAAGGAACTTAGCCCGAGTTACTTGGGGCCCTTTTTAGTTCATGTGAAGAATAGGCGGGTTGCCTATATGTTAGCTTTCTTGTCCGACTTAGGAGGCGATGCCGATCTTCGTATTGTTATGATCGGGAAAGTATCGGAGATCCATCCAGTGTTCGGTTAATGATGACCACGTTAGAGATAGTAACCCGAGTTTTGGAAAGCGGCCGTGTCGAGAATGTGGTAAGAGTTCGAGTGTCACGAGATCCTCGGGATCGCAGCACGGCACCATTTGTCGGGTCGTCGGAGCAAGGCTCGCGACAAAGTGACAAAAGTGGTATCGATGACTAAGGAAGTATATTTTGACCCGGGAAGAGGTATTTGTGGTGATATAGAGGTGTTTTCCTCGTAGACTTGGATATAAGTATGTTGCGCGGTATTTACGTGGCGGTATGGCGAGGATTGTTTCGTAAGTATAGTAGTGAAGACTATCTTGGCGCGTTTGTTTTGAGACTTAGAAGGAACATTCGGGACGAATGTTTCTAAGGAAGGAAGAATGTTATACCCGTAGTCCTGTGGTATGTATGCGAGGACGTGCGTGCGAGAATCTGACGAAAGATTGGAAAGGAAGAAAGAGGCGATTTTTCCACGGAAAAGTTTCCTGGTTTTGTGAAGGAAAAAGGTTCGTTAATGGGAATTGGATTCCCAGTTTGGTATTCGGACTTCTGGAATATTAGAGAATTATGGAATTTTATTTTGAAAATGGTCACGTGGGGCCACGGAGAAATTCTGTTTTGTGGGCCCACTTTGTTTTGAGATTTTGGCCATTATGGATATTTTGGAAGATGTTTTATTTTGGGCCAATAGGAGGGTGACACGTGTCACCCCGCCAGGTAACTTGGCCGAATGGCATTTGTGCACAACACGGTTAGAGTCGTTTTTAAAACGTTTTACATAACTTGCGAAGGGAAAATTCGGCTATGTCTTTTCTCATTTTGCGGATTTTTAGAGAGGCGGAACATTTTGGACCAACGAGAGGCGGCGCTTGGCACCCTCCGTTCAGTGGGCAAGGTGGGCGTACTTGGGCGAAATGGGGATGTCAGTGGTAGATATTTTGGTAGATATTTTGTGAGGGTTTTAAGGAGTAGGGACTAGGGGCACTTGGGCATATCTTGGCCCTACACTTGTGTAGCACTTGGCTCAATCTTGGCCATTGGTTGGCCTTGGCTTGCTTATAAATACCCCTCTCCCTTTGATGAATTCTTCATCCTTTCCTAAATGTTTCTAAGTGTACAATCCTCTTCCTCCCTTGTGTTGAGTTCGGCCAAGGCCTCCCACTTGTGGAGAGCACCCCTCTAGGGGTGCTAGCCGAGAGTAGTGCCACAGCCTAGGTTGTTTTAGTATAATACCCCTTGTTGTGGTATAGAAATACTCTCCTAGTATTGTTATAATTTACAAATACCTTGGCACAAATACATTGTAGTATTCCCAAGGTTACACTTATACAAAAGCCCAGAAAATACTATTATACTTCCCGTCAGTCACAAAACCGAAACCCTAGGAAAATCTCCATAGTCCGTTGGAGTATTGTGTAGAAGTTGGTTAGAACTTCTAAGGGTGGTTTAGAGCGGGTTGGAGCGCTCGGAGTTGGAGCTAAAACTTTGCTAAGGATCGACATTAAACTCGGATAATTATGGGCTTACCGAGGTAACTATCTTGTCCCTTTTGTAATTGGATATTACATGTTGTAGGAATATATAGTTAAAGTATACTATATATATATATAACTGAACATAGCTTGTGGCAATGTCCTTGGACTTAAGCCTGAAGAACTGAACTGTAATTACATGGGATGTATTCTGAGAGACTTGTGTAGTAATGCAGTGGAGTAGAATTGTACCCGTTAGGGTTAGATGTATAACCCCTGGTTGGCTTGGTAGCGGCCTCGATAGAGGAGGAGGTTTACGCTGTTGCGGGGAGGTCTTCAATTTTTTAGAATGTTCTACGATGAGATCTAAATGTTAATAAGCGCCTTGTGGCCTTATAGGTTGATGTACACGTGTGGCGCGATCACGTGGCTTAAGGGGTAGCCGACGTTTGGAAGTACTTGAGCGTTTTGCTATGAGTCGATACTCGCCGCGAGGTATGTGAACCTCTTCCTATCTCTTCTAGCATGATATGTGTGAACTATGTAATGCGGTGACGTCATGTGCTAAATGTGTTTGAGTGGTTTAAAACATAAAGTGTTATAACGGCTTTATGGGAAGTTGGTTATAACGACTTTATGTTAGTAAGAAAATACATGTGGTTTTAAAAGGTAACGATTTGAACTATAAGCGGCTTGTTATATGATAAGAAAGAACTTGAAGTATTTCAAAAGATTTTTGAATCATTTTGAAAGAGAAGTAATACTTGGTGTTTGAAAACTTAAGAGTTATACTAGCTTTATGGGAAGTTAGGTATAACGGCTTAAGAATGCTTTCGATTTGGAAATCGAATGTGTATCGACAAACCACTGCGGCGTTAATAAGGAAATGTTTTGAATAATTAAGTATTATTAAAACCAGAGAAACTTCCATCCGCATAGAAGCTAAGATGAGACAAAATGATATTTCCTAGATCATGCACTTTGTAATAAGATTGTTATAAACAAGAATATCCTACTCACATAAGACTTATGTTTCTCAGTTGTTTAAAAGAGAATTATATTCTTAAATGAATAAGACTATGAATATGAAACCTTTCTAAAATAAGAAACGTGAACATTTGAAATTAGGCAAACTTGGACGTTTGGAAAATAATGTTGTTACTTGATTTTACAAAGGTAAGAGTTTTGGTTTTCTTAAAAGGGCGATCACTCTATTTTATACTACGGGTATTGTGTGACTTATGTGAAAAAGCAGATCTTTTTTTAGATTTAATGTGTGAAGTACTTTGGGGATAGATACGAACTTGTTAGTAGAAAGTACCTTGTGTGAATAACTTGATTGTATTGGTTTGTGATAGCCTTGTAATACTTTCTTGTTGCTTTGATAAGTAAACGTGTTAGGATGCTACGTGTGTTAGTATCTTGTGATGTTTGTGTAAGGGGTTTCTTGATTGTGCTTATTAACTATCGTCGTTATGATAGTATTGTGGCATTCATCTCTTGAGATGATTCCGGGTTAAGCCCTCCGTCTGGGGTAGACTTCGGTGATGCAGGACCATGATTCGAGAATACCTCATGCGGGTCTGAGGGCCTATGCGGGCTACGAGAGTTCGAGTTAGTGTCGTCCTTTATGGGCATGCGGTCGCGTGGCCGTGCGGACTCGAAAGTCGGGGCGATCGGGAGTAGCTACCCTCGATGCGGGAATACCTCATGCGGGCGATGAGATTGGCCTACGCGGAGTCTGCGGGAAGTTCCAGACTAGACGCGCACATTAGATCCGCGGGCAAGTGGCGGCTTTGATCATGTGACGGTCTAGGCAGATCTTATAATCTGATTCATGACCTTGTTGGTATTGTGGGTGTTAGTAGTCGGCTATGCCTTCGCATTTACTGCATGCGGTTTTAGTTGGACACGGTGGGACACGGTGTTCATGTGTATTCCTTGGTGTTTTTCTATCATGATGCCTGGCGGTGAGGAAGGTATTCCACGGGCATGATTGATGTTATGGGCTTGAGACCCATAGTTATATTGGAGTGATGACTTTGAGGGCGTGAGTCCCTGACTTGACACGACTGCTTATTTATGGTGAACTGTAGTTTGGTTATCATACATGTCTCCTGCTTTGTATAGACTACTATGATTTCATTTACAGTATTTATTTATTTTGTTTGTTTCACATACTCAAATTTTTGTTATCGACCTCGCCTGGGCTGCGTTCATCTGCAGTAAAGGTACACGATCATTGATCCTCGCTCTTAGGGTCACGATTGGCGTGTGGGAAAGCTCCGTTTCTCGGAGGCTTATCGATGGTATAGTCCCTGTTGTTGTAGGTGTTTACATTCAGGGTATGGCGGAATGTCCCCGCCATTATTGTCGTATCATTTCTTAGGTCAGTAATCTTGTTGTGGCGGGGTTTGTAAAAGGATTAAAACTGCATGTTGGAAAAAGTTGTTATTTATATATATGCCGAAAGACAAGTTTTTCTCAGATTATTGTTTCATATTTCATAATATGTCTTGTATTGTTTTATGTTCCGCTGATTACTCTGATGTTGTATCACTAGGGTGCCCGGGGTAAGGCACCAGTCACGGGCCCGGAATCGGGTCGTGACACATATACTCTTACCCTATCTCGACCGACCGTCAAACAAGACATAAGCACTACCATGTCTTTTATAAAAAGAATCCGGGAATTTAACCCAAGTACTACCAATAACGGAAGCATACCCGTGGAATCCCACATCACTGTCGGTACGTCCCAGTAACTTACAACTGCATGGACCCTCCACCAGAGTCGCGACAACGTAATAAAACATAGTACTTGCACTCAAAGGCTATCACCGGCACACATAGGCAATTCCCAGTTAATCAAGCCAAAGTACTAATCAAGGCACACATGGAATAATTCTCAATTATCAAGCCAAAGTACTTATCAAGGCACACTTAGAATAATTCTCAATTAACAACCAAAGTACTAATCAAGGCACCAATAGGATTATTCTCATTTAACAAGCCAAAGTACTAATCAAGGCACACTTAGACTAATTCTCAATTAATCAAGCCAAAGTACTAATCAACGCACACATAGACAAATTCTCAATTTATAAAGCCAAAGTACTAATAAAGGCACACTTAGACACATTCTCAATTTATCAAGCCAAAGTACTTATCTTTTCAAGAGACTCCTTTTGTGAAAAATCCCAAGATACTAACACGTAGTATCAGGCGTGTCTATTTTTCAAAGTAAGTTACTACATTTTTTTGAAAGCTTATTTCAACACTTGAAATCAAGTAACTCAAATTTTCTTTTACCATCTAGGCAACTTATGTCGATTAATCAAAATAGACAACTTTCTAAACTTTCCATAAAGCCGTTATAATGACTTCCCATAAAGCCGTTATAACCCTTTGTAGTTTTAGACATATCCATTCCTTTTATAACCAAGAGACTTATACTTATTAAAATCCAAGTATTAAATACTTTCAAATCGATTTTCTTAACTTTTAAAATACACTTAGTCTCTTAACCTTTAGAAACCAAGTAACTTATTTTATTACTAAACTTTAGGCAATTGATGCCTTAAAATCAAGTTGCCTTTTCATTAAAATCGAGTCATTTATCTTTCCATAAAGCAAATATAACCAACTTCCCATAAAGTCGTTATATTCACTTTATACCTTCGCCAAATACAATTTCCTATCCGAGGGACTTATACGTTTAAAACGGGACAAGTATCACGTATTTTAAAACTCTTTAAGTCCCTTAACTTTCAAAACACTTCAAGTCTCTTAATATATAGAAAACAAGTTTCTTCTCTTAAATCATGTCATTTCTCCTCTTTAAACAATTAAGTAAATCACTCCTTGACTCTAAAGTCATTTTAATGACCTTTAGGTTTTGGAACTAAGGCACTAGCCAAAAGGTTTAGAAACCACTTCCTTTTCAAGACTCTATGTACTTTAAGTAAAATACTTTCACTTTTAAGAATCCAAACTTCACTAAGGAAATGGATTATACAACTTACAATTTAAACATCAAAGTACAATCAATGAAGCACATAGAACAAATTCTACTTTAGGCAATCCAAATACAACCAAGGAATGGATCATTTAGGGAGTAGAACATACTTTCTTTATCTTAAGGAATCATGCTAAGAGGAGATAGTTCACATACCTTTCGGCTAATTCCACAAGCTAAGCCGAATACGCGACGTAGAAGTGTCAACCTATAATGGTCACAACAAGACTATCAACTTCTAGTCTCTACGTAGAATAATACTAAGTGTTTGGTCTCTAATTCTACGGAAAATCGCAAAGACTTCCTTTGTTTCTACTCACTTTGCCACCTTTTCAAGGTCGAATACAATAACCAACACGCCCATTTAAGGCTCCAAACAACCACTAAACAAAGGGGATTACACGCCTTACAATACGTGTAAAATTCCGCCACAATTTAATACAAAGTAGTTCAAACTTCACTAGCCATCCTCGCCAACATACTAACAATTCAAAGTCTTTTCCAATCCTTTTCCAATTCCAAGTTCTAAGGTCTAACATGTTATATAGTTACAAACAACTTCAATAACTACAATTTCCTTCTTTATACAATATCGACAACTTAAACGAATAATCAACTTGAATTGTAGTCTTAAGGCTAACATGCTAGTTTTGGATTAGGGTTCCAATAGCCAATATAATAAACAAACTTCATAATATACCACTCATGCTTGCTAATATCCATAGCTACAACAATAAGTAAGCCTTAACTACTAAAACGACCAAATTTATACCTTTCAAAGCCCTTAAAATTTCCAAGATTCAAAGTCGCCTTAGCAATTCTTAGATCCTTTCCTTAGGTTCCAATCCGCTCCAAGCACTCCTTAGAAGCCTATGAAGAACCCATCTTCAAGTTCCAACTTCAAAGTTGAAGAACTTCCTAGGTTTTCGCCTTGCGACTAATACGAAAACTCCGTTTTTCCGAAATCTTTCTATTGAGATAACCTTACAACACTCTTAGGAACCTTGGGTTTAAGTCTTGTGAACAAAGGGTCACAAACTAAAATTTTTCTTGTGGGGAAAGTGGCTAACCCGAGAGCTAACTTAAGAACAAGAAATGTTTGTGATTTTTCTAAGTGTTGGAAACTTAGTCTTGCACTAGTAGTGAGCTTATATAAAACATTGGAGGGCTTGTATTATCACAAATGTGTCTAGGATGAGTTTCATGGATTAAGCTTAGGTGGACAAGTTGACTTGTCAACAATATCAAGCTTGAAGACTTATCATCTACTTAGGTCAAATGACCACTTTAGCCTTGCAAAATTTCGTCCAAGCCTTGTGGAAGGAGTGCCACGTGTCGCCCTCTCATTCGTCCATAAAATTTCGTAACCCTCGTGGGTCCCACAAAAAATGTAAAACTCCTCGGGTGGGCCCCACGTGACCAAATCCGTAAAAATAAATTTCCAGAATATTAATAAGTCTCATACTCTTCAAATAATGTATTTTGAGAATCCAATTCTCAACAACGAACATTTTTCCTTTCCGACGTTCGGAACATTTTCCGTCGGAAAAACAATTCTTCCTGCCGTACCAATTTCCAAGTCTTGTTTCCTTTCGTACATTCTCTTCTACATGTCCTGGACTTACGGGGTGTAACAGTTAATAAGAGTCGGAGATGATTTAAATTGTACATAGTTGCTTGTGATAGCTATATGTGTACAGTCTTGATATTTGGACCGTGTCCCTCACTGGAGGGCCGGCAATGTTATTGTGTTATTTACATGGACGTGCTTACATGATAGAAGAATTCCATGGGCATGCTTCCACTATATTGTTCCATGGACATGCTTTCACGATGAATGAATTCAGTGGGCGTGCGGCCATGATGCGGGTTCAATTCCCGGCTTATTGTATTATTTAATTGGATGTGCTTACATGATAGAAGAATTCCATGGGCATGCTTCCACTATATTATTTCATGGACTAACTCTACATGATGATATGTTCCCGAGATGCAGGAATTCTACGGGCATGTTATATATTATACTTTGTGCATGCCGACAGTGATGAAGGAATTCCACGGGCACGCTTTGATATTGCGGGTTTAAGACCCATGGTTAGAATTGCATAATGATTTTGAGGGCATGTGTCCCTGATTTTGACATGACTTGCATATCTTGAAAAGGTACAGTTGACTCTCAGTGATATAGTAGTACAGTGATATAGTAGTACAGTGGTACAATGGTACAGTGATACAAGGTACAATTGACTCTTATTTTATATGACATGGTTGGATCTGGTATTTGATTATTTTACTTGTCTTTGTCATTCTTTTGTACAGTTATGATCTTGTTTAATGTACTTTATTTCCGTTCCATACTTAGTACCTGTTGTACTGACCCCCTTCGGGGGGCTGCGTTCATGCCCGCAGGTATTAGTTACTCAGTTGGGTGATCCGCGAGCTTAGGATCTCCTGTCAGCTTCTATTGAGACAACTCCACTATGCCGGAGTCTTGTCTTGTCCCGTCATAGTAATTGTCCAAACTCTTAGAGGTCTGTATTCATATGTGGGCTGGACTGGCGTGAGTGGTATTTACATTGTTGTACGGTTGTAGACCCGTTCGGGTGTTACATATATTATGGCAGCCTTGCCGGCTTTGCCTTTGTTTGTTAAAAGAAAAAATTGAGTGTTTTTTATCTTCCGCGGGTTACTTGTGTTGTATGGGTAGAAGGGTGCCCAGGTAGGGCACCAGTCGCGAGCCCGGGATTCGGGGCGTGACAGAGTGGTATCAGAGCAGTTAGTCCTCGGAATGTCTACAGACTGTGTATAGTAGAGTCTTGTTTATCGGTGTGTTGTGCACCACATCCATAAACAGGAGGCTATAGTACATTTAGGATTGGTTTTCCTTCTTTTCACTTTGAGATCATGTGATAGAGCTGTGTTGGTAGGGTAGTCTCTCCCTAACGTATTATTGTGGTTACAGCTATGAGAAATGCAATAGTGGCCCAGAAAGGATTATATGGACTTCGTATCCAGGTTGGTAAAACTATTGTATAATTGGTATAATGATGATGTGTATCTGTACGAGCGTATTTATTTGGGGCCCTGTGTGTTGCCTGAAAAGATTATGAATTACCATGAGTTGGTTAAGTCGTAATAACTACTTGGAAGGTGTGAAATAGTTTATTGAATCTACACCTAGGCTTTATATATGTACTGATTTGGAATAGTCAGGAGGTAATGAACTGACTAAGATTTTGATAGACTCTTGAAAGATCAGGTTCAATTGACTTAAGGACATACCATGTTGATGGATTAAGCCGTGTTGTACGCTTAAGTGATATGTGTGAATAATATTGGTATGGAGTAAATAGGGTTATTATGGTTAAGACAATGTGATTTTGAGATTATGAGAAGCTACCTTACACCGTATGTGGGGACTGATAATGTAAGCTTGGGACATGTAATAATTGTGAACCTTAGAATATTGATAACCGCTGAGACCTTAGATGTACAAGGCCTTCTCGGGTAGTAATATTATTTCAGACCAAGAATGAGAGTTAAGTGTGACGATGGGTCGGGTTGTGGGCCAATTCCGGGTCGACCCATAGCATGGAATGGAGTGAGGTCGGTTGGAGATGGTCCCGCTATGTGATAGGGTCACGAGGATGCAAGGCTAAAGTCTAGTTAATCATATTACGAGTTCGTGGACGCGTTCCACCAGAACCGGGTCGTGAGAGCCGAGAAGGGCCTTAAAGGAAATTGAATCTAAGTATAATGACCAAGTTTGGATATAGTAACTCCAAGGATTTGAAAACAGAAGCAATGATTGAAATTTTGTACGTATACTAGAATAAGTTTGGAAGTACGAGAAGAGTACGATAAGTAAGAAAATGAGCGAACAAATGTTTATTGAATAATGAAGGTACGAAAAGAGAATCCTTTTAGGCCATGAATGAGAGTTAATAGTGGTGATATACACTCTAGATTTGATTCCTCGTTTGACTTTTGATTGATGTATATGCATGTGTGATATATTATGGCCATATGTGGAATAATTAGTTTCGTTGAGTATAGTTTAAGGGGACTATACCGATATCCGTTTAGATTGAACCTAGTATGAACATTCGAGACGAATGTTTCTAAGAGGGGAAGGATGTTACACCCCGTATTTCCAAGGCAATGAATTGAGAACGTGCGTAAGAATTTGAGATTTGAATTTTGGAAAGAAAGACGAATTAACTTTTTCTTAAGGAAAAATCTCGGAACCACGTGAAGGAAAAAGGTTTATTATTTGGAATTTGATTCTCATATTTGGTATATGGGATTAGTATAGTATAGTGAGGTTTGGAATTTTCAAGTCTCGAATTTGGTCATGTGGGGCCCATCGGGGAATTTTACGATTTTGTGGGGCCCACAATATTTTGATATATTTTGGCCAAATATAGATATTTTGGAGAAAGAAATAATTTGGACCAATCGGAGGGCGACACGTGTCACCCCACTAGTCTTGGAAGACTTGGACTTAGATATTTTGAGACAAGTGGACAAGTGGGCCATGTGGGTCCCACTCCACTTGTCTTGCTACATGGATATACATCTATATATTAGAGAGGGCTTGCAAGACTTGTTCTACACTTAGCCAATTTCACAACAAATATATCTCACTCTCTTAGGGTGCTCTCGGCCAAGGGCCAATATTGGAGACCAAAATTTTTTAATCCTCCATGATAAATCCTCTAATCCAAGACTAAGCTCCCTAATGGAGTATTAAGCCAAGATAACCCCTTAAACCCCAAGAATCTTGGTGTTGGCTGAGAATAAGGGTGTGAAACCCTAAGGTTCCGTCGACTTTTTGGAAGTGAAATACAAAGTGAAGTTATGTATAAGCTCATGGGGATCACATATATGTGATTGGAACTTGGAGAAGTGGAGCGAAACGAAAACTGCGGACCATTGTAGCCCGGACTGTTTTGGATGTTTTAGGGCTAAAAAATGAGGTAATTTCTTCTTTTAAAGTAATTGGATATTACTTATTGTTGTTATGTATAGATGAGCATGTACTAAAAAGAATGAAGATTAAAAAGTGTTTGGGCCATTTTAGAGAGTTGAGGCCGAGAGCTTGCATATTGTCGTCGTTGGATTCGTTGGTTATTATTAATGTTAATAACACTTGTCGCATGTTATATAATGAAGAAAATATTGTTGTTGATAGTTTATATGATATATATAACATGTTGAAATGAGAATTGGATTAAAAGGAATTAAGGAAAAGAACTCTGGATTGTTGTAGTTGTGTTGGCCGAAAACTGTTAGACGTTGTGGTATCGTTTTATGAACTGTTTTGGGGGTGTTGTTATTCTGTAAATCAGCCCCTATATTGCATGTTTAAATGTGGTAAAATGGATAGTGAAAGTCCTAAGGAATAAGGGTACAAAAAGGGTGTTAAAGGCTTCACATTGTACCCTTAATGTTGGTTTATTATGGACTGTTTTTATGGGCTGTTTTGTATAGATTGTGGGGCAGAATTTTACACGTCAAGTAGCCGTGTAATCCCCTTTGGTTAACTGTTGGTTGTGCCTTAAATGTGGCTTGTTGGTTGATGAATTCGGACATTGAAAAAGGTGGAAAAGTACGTAGAAACAAAGGAAGTGCTGCCCAAATTTCCGTAGAATAATAGGACAATTATTTGGTATAAGTCTTACACTTGAAGTTGATAGAAGTGCTATTGTCATTTTAGGTTGAAGTACTATGTGTAGCATATTCTACTTGGCATGTGGAATAGCCAATAAGGTTGAAGTACATTAGAGCGTATGCTACTTGTCGTGTTGGTTAGTCGTCAACGAGGTATGTGAACTTTTTCCTTCTATCGGCATGATTGATTATTGGAGTATACATGACTTGTTTCTTGAAGTATACTTGCCTCGTTATTAGAGTATTCATGTTATTGATTCTATGCTAAAGGCACGTCTAAATTATTTCTAAGTCCTTACCAAGTCTTATGGGAGATGTTGGTAAGAGTGTTTAGTAAGCATTGGAGTCGAGTTGATCTTGCTAAGTTACAACACTAATGAGACTTGATTTATTTGAAAGCCGTGAGACTAGATTTATTTGAAAGTCATGAGACTAGATTTATTTGAAAGTTATGAGACTTGATTTATTTGAAAGTCATGAGACTAGATTTATTTGAAAGTTATGAGACATGATTTATTTGAAAGTCATGAGACTACATTTATTTGAAAGTTATGAGACTTAGTTGAAAGTATATGAGACTTTACTTGAAGGTATATGAGACCTTACTTGAGAGTATATGAGATTTGATTAATTAAGTATAAGAGACTTGATTTATATGAAGTATAAATGACTTGATTTTGGAAAAGAAGAAGTAACTTGATTTAAAGGTATAGGTTACATAAGTTTACAAGTGTAAGTAACTTGATTTTGATAGTAAAAGTATTTTGGGGTTCAACTCCCTAATATTGGATGAAGTGATTATTTTTATAAAGAATAGATGTACATAGTACTTTTGGGTTTATTTCTCTAATATCACATGATTTGAGTCTTCTTGTAAAGAATGGATGTACATAGTACTTTGGGTTCATTTTCCCTAATGTTACATGACATGATAATGTCTTGGTTGTATTAAAAGGAAAGATGTGGTAGTGCTTTATTTTCTAAAATGAAAGTCGTTATAATGACTTTATGGGAAGTTTTTTATAACAGTTTCATGGAAAGTCAAGAGATGGTTTAAAATGTTATATGGAAATCATGTGAGAATGTCCATGATTAAGTCCTTAATATAGTACATGAAATGAAAGTGTCTTGAGTTTATAAAGTGAATGTACGACAGACGTACATTGTTGTAATGGATCTTAATCCTTAATGAACTATGTGATAGTGCCTTGGTGTTATAAAATGAAAGACTTGTTAGTATCTTGGTTTTTCTAAAAATGATAATTCATTCTATTTGTGTTAATGAGAGTCGGAGATGATTTAAATTGTACATAGTTGCTTGTGATAGTTATATGTGTACATTCTTTATATTTGGATCGTCTCCCTCACTGGAGGGCCGACAATGTTATTGTGTTATTTACATGGACGTGCTTACATGATAGAAGAATTTCATGGGCATGCTTCCACTATATTATTCCATGGACATGCTTTCACGATGAAGGAATTCTGTGGGCGTGCGGCCATGATGCGGGTTCAATTCCCGGCTTATTGTATTATTTACTTGGACATGCTTACATGATAGAAGAATTCCATGGGCATGCTTCAACTATATTATTCCATGGACTAGCTCTCCATGATGACATGTTCCCGAGATACAGGAAT
This sequence comes from Przewalskia tangutica, assembly GCA_029844215.1. Classification (NCBI taxonomy): domain Eukaryota; kingdom Viridiplantae; phylum Streptophyta; class Magnoliopsida; order Solanales; family Solanaceae; genus Przewalskia; species Przewalskia tangutica. The sequence goes on along the minus strand of CM056736.1, from coordinate 62,258,485 downwards.
TCCACGGGCATGTTATATATTATACTTTGTGCATGCCGACAGTGATGAAGGAATTCCACGGGCACTCTTTGATATTGCGGGTTTAAGACCCATGGTTAGAATTGCATAATGATTCTGAGGGCAGGTGTCCCTGATTTTGACATGACTTGCATATCTTGAAAAGGTACAGTTTACTCTCGGTGATATAGTAGTACAGTGGTACAGTGATACAATGATATAGTAGTACAGTGGTATAGTGGTATTGTGTACAGTTGGATCTTATTTTATATGACATGGTTGGATCTGCTATTTGATTATTTTACTTGTCCCTGTCATTCTTTTGTACAGTTATGATCTTGTTTAATGTACTTTATTTCCTTTCCATACATAGTACTTGTTGTACTGACCCCTTTCGGAGGGCTGCGTTCATTCCCGCATGTATTAGGTACTAAGTTGGGTGATCCGCGAGCTTAGGATATCCAGTCAGCTTCTATTGAGACAACTCCACTTTGCCGGAGTCTTGTCATGTTGGTACGAAGTTTGTATTAGAGTCTTGTACATTTATGGGTACGACGGGGTCTTGTCCCGTCATAGTAATTATCCAAACTCTTAGAGGTTTGTATTCATATGTGGGCTGGACTGGCGTGAGTGGTATTTATATTTTTGTACGGTTGTAGACCCATTCGGGTGTTACATATATTATGGCATCCTTGTCGGCTTTGCCTTTGTTTGTTAAAAGAAAAAAATGAGTGTTATTTATTTTTCGCGAGTTACTTGTATTGTATGGGTAGAATGGTGCCCAGGTAGGGCACCAGTCGCGGGCCTGGGGTTCGTGGCGTGACAGTTGCGATAACTGCTTTAAGGACTAACATTGTAGGTTTTTGATACTTTGATAGTGGATGTTCTCGCCACATGACAGGTACAAAGGAGTTTCTAACGAACTGTCAGTTATTCAATTGAGGTAACGTAACTTATGGAGATGACAATAAAAGCAAAAAAATTGGAAAAGGAATCTTGGATGTTCCTGGATTTCCAACTTTAAGAAATGTCTTACATTATTGAAGGTTTAATGTCTAATTTGATGAGTATTAGTCAATTGTGTAATGACAATCCTATGGTTAAGACACATATTAAACGACTATGATTTTACTAGCAATATTTTATTTTGTACTATGATTAGACATCATTTTTTTAAAAGAGATTTGATTGAAAAACAGTTAGTTCAAAATGAACATGTTGATCAACTAGCAGATACTTTTATAAAAGTTTTTGGACCATGAGAGATTTTCTACTTTGAAAAAAAAATCTATTAGTCTTTGTAATCTCTAAAACAAGCACTGTTGGACGAATGTCGGTTGGAATGTCTCTAACATTTCTGGTGACATTTACCTTTGTAATATCAGAATCTGATTTTCAGTAATTATAACGGCTGATTTTTTTCCAATCAGGTATAATTTCCAAATGAGAACATGATTTTAATGTGATACCGTTCTCTGCGATGATATTAGATATCATAAAAATGGAGTATCAAAGTAAGGCAAAGCCTTTCTAATTCTCGGCAACTGTGCAATACGGGCAAAGACCTTGAATTTGATACCGTTCCTATACTATGGGAGTATCAAAGTGCTGAAACAAAAACAATTATAAGGATGCTAAATAAGTATTCTTGTTTTTGACACGAAAATGAATTTTGTATGTGTTTTATGATTAGATCTATGACTCAATGGGAAAATGTTACATTGGTCTGGAGGTTAAACTCATAAAAATATATATGAAATGTGTCTTGATTTGTTGCCGAAAGGAAGATGTTCTTGAAGGATCATGATACTTGTGTTGTACAAAATGTTGCCAACATTATTGTTGACATTTTCAGATAATGATATTTGTTGGGATGCGATGTGTAACTGATTTTTGAAAATTCAGTTATTTTTTCCTATTTTTGTGCCTTGTTTTACTAGGAATTTCAAACTTTAAACTGATAAGATTAATTTTTATTCCTACTTTGATGTCTAGTTAGTTTATCCCAATATTTTAGGTGTAAGTTATTGTGTAAAATTGAAACACCTAAATCTAAGGGATTTTTGTTGCTTAGAAAGATATGTCATGTATATAGATATTCCTCTTATTTATTATTTTTTTATCATCTCGATTTTCCCTATAAAAAATGGGAAATATCACATCACTTCGGTATATACAACTGATGGAACACTCAAGCCCTTCATCTTCCAAAATTTCTCAAAACCCTCTCCATTATATTCACCCATGGAAACTTCTCCTATGTCAATAATAATATCAACCAACACACATACCAACTTTCCTATGACCACTAGCCCTCCTATGAACACTGAATCTTCTGAGCATATTGAACCACAACAACCCTACTGTTTCCTTCTTCACCATCCTCAAAGGACTTGTCTAAAGCTATAATATTTAAAGGTTTAGATTAACCTTTAGACATTAGCTATCCAGGAGATAACCACAGTCCAATAGATGTTGATGAAACATCTGATATTTCAACACTGGGTAAGAAACCAAGATCATCCACCTTCCCTACTTGTGGATCGAGTAGAATGTTTGAGAGTACAGTTCGTGAAGAGCTAAAGGTCCAGATGTGATTCTTCTATACCTGCTTGCTTGAAGCAGTGACAGTGATGACACGAACTTGGGATTCTCAATTGAAGAGAGTGAAGAAGAACCAAATGCTTCTATACTGCAAAATGTGTCTCAAGAAAGTAAGGAAGTTCCTGATGAAACTCTAGTGAAGCAATTCTTCCCAAAGAGAATTTCCAGATATGTCAAATCGAGTGTTGCTCCGAATGTTGCCACTTATGCCATAACATCTCATGCAACATTTCAGCCAACATCAACATCAGAAGAGACACAAACTCCAATATCCTCCAGAAAAACTAAATCTAATTCAGACATTCAGGTATATATCTACTCAAACAAATTCTAGTCTAAAACTAATCCTCATAATTAGGACTGGTACAAGAATAGAGTTGTTAGGTCTGAAAATGTAATAGATATTGCCTCTTGTTCAGAATATGGTTTGGTAGAGTTCTTAAAAGAAAGACAGCTTCTAGGATCTGTTACGAAGAAATGACCGTATGTTGATAAAATAGTCAGGTTATTTTATGCTGATTTGAGTTCTGCTGTAGAGGATATCGACTCAAAGAAATTTGAGAAGGTATATCTTTTTAATAGTGTATATGTTTTCACACCTGTTGTTATAAACCAATGTATGGAATTAAAATGCTGAGGAGAATGTTAGAGAAACAGACCCTGCAGTGAACAATAAAGATGAAGTAATTGAGTACCTCACTGAAGGTATAATGCATAAGTGGATCTCTAGATGTCCGACCTGCAGATTAATGACCTTGATTGATCTACCTTGAAAAATGGAAGGAGATAGTGCAGATTAGTTCCCAGTGTCTACTGAATAGCTTGTGAATCAAATTGCAAAGATCAACCAACAAACCTCTGAGGTTGATACTGGGAGGAATGCTCTCATTCAAGCCAGAGACCAGTTCATGCGGCTGCTTTCTTCACAAAAAAGGGGAGATGATGATAGTGATGTGAAGTCAAGGGAGAAAATGATGATGTTGCTGAAGATGCTGAAGCTAGAGGAAATGATGATGTTGCTGCTGAAATTGAAGAAACAGAAGAAGTACTGATACAGGGGGAGCAGAAGAAGAAGGCTAGATGATATTGTTCTGTGCAGAGAAAGAGTTATGCAGGTTGCTGCTGCTGCTATATGATGTTGTTCTGTACAGAGAAAGAGTTATGCAAGATTAAAGAGTTGTTTGTTGAAAAGGTTGTTTTGTGAAGAAAGACAAAAATGGGAAGAATGTTAAAGTCAGAGTTTTGCCCTTCCTTCACGGACTGAAGGTGATGCTACTGGTTGGTGTTGAGAATATGATCTGAATATAAATTTGTATAAGTGGATGATATGTGTATATGTGCTAACATCTTTCTTCATTTCTAATCCTATATAAACGGTATATATATGTATATCTTGTATATGTTGTGTGTATATAGGTTGAGGGGGAGCATTTATGTGGATCTACCATTGCTATAGGTCACTCACACTTGGTTGATTAAGGTTTTGTGAAAAAAGGCAAAAAGGAGGAGAATGTTAATGTTAGGTTTTGTGTCATGACATTTTTCCTAACATATCATTTTCAGAGCTATGTTAAAATTAGAAAATGTTGGTTCAAATGTCTTGACATTGTAACGACATTGCAGAATAGCTTTTTCTATCTTCACGGACAGATTTCAGGAAAGTGTGACCTTTTTATCACATGACAATTGTCTTGGCAAGGAGTCTTTGAAGCAGATTGCAAACGAGGAAGACCAAGTCCAAGAGGTAGCTTAACTTAAGGAGCAAGACGTGTGAAGTAAAAGTCCAAGCAGTTGAGATTTTCATGCCTCAAGTGTTGACGGCTTGTTTATGTAGTTGCTCTTTATGTAGTTGACGGCTTGTTTATGTAGTTGCTCTTTATGTTTTCATGAGTTCTGAATTGAAGTGTGAGGATATGAAATTATGTACTGTTCATTTATTAGATCAGCTCTATTTGAAGAAACATTGTGCTGATTAGCTATTTTCTCTTTTTGCAATGATTTCCCTGAATGAAGCTTTTTATTCAATACCCAATTGGGTCTTTGATTCTTTCTGCTCCTCCCTTAACTATTTGAAAAAAAAAAATCTCTGAGTGGAAGGGCATAGTCTGCAATCTGCACCCAGAAATCTGAAATTGGGGGTAGGGGAGGGAGACAAAAATTATGGTCTTTTTTTTAAGTGGCTATATAGTTCGTTGTTTCCAGGCAGATCATCTTTAACTACCAAACACTTTTTTTTAAAGGATGGTAGTCCATTTTTCGGGCCATTACTACTGGAGGACCATCTCACATTTTACTTCAACTCACCTTACTGTATTTTGAGACTTTGAAGGGGTGTTCAAGAGCCTGCACGACACACCCCTCTTTGTTTTCTTAGAATGGGTACCTCCTCTCACCTTAGGTTGAGTGTAGTGTGAATCAGTTGATAATTACTAGTATGATGAGCGAAACAAATAATAAAACATGACATCAGAAAATAAAGATTAACAGTAAAAGGTATATTTGAACATGAAAGTTTAGCAAACTATTTTTTTTAAAAAAACAACTTGCTCGTGCACTGGACTTGATACTTATACGTTGCTAGAGCTGGCCCAAAGATGTGTCAATCGTTTCCTTGCTGCCATCACTCACTTGTTGTCACAAAGTTGCCTCCAGCTTCCATTGTTTGGGTGTTTTAAGTTGAAATATCTTGGAAGGCTAATTTTCAAATTTATAATATTGGGCTACTTTATGGCTTGAAATGTGGATAGATCCATGAATTTAAGGCTCAAAATCTGTCTAATACATTTGACTTGACTGTGAAGCTTTGTGCTCTATTTATCATCTTAGGGGTTATGGTACCACTTCAAATTGTTTGTTCTATATGCCCCATGACAGTTTATGATTTTGGAAAATCTTATAGTTCTTCATAATCCTGACCAATGAATTCCATGAAAAGAATGCAACATTGTTCCTAAGTATAGAGGCTGAAATATCTTTAGCGCAATAAGACTTCCGATCCTGGAATGTCGACCGGACCGGATCGGAACCAAAATTAATGTTTTTTCTGGACCGAGGATCGGACCAGAATTAATCGGTCCGGTCCGAGTTTTGAACCTATTTTTTATTGCTTAAATTTCTGAAAAATAGAATAGGTCATCTGAAACTTCTTGATGATATCCCAATCTCGAAATTTTCTTTTTCCTCTCTCTCTTTCTATCTCATTAAAAGTTAAAACCTTGCAGAAAAGGAAAATCTTTGCCTCTATGGATTCCCAAGCGAGCAATGGGAAGTCAATTTGCCAGCTGAGGAGGTGCCTCCTGAGCTTCCAGAGCCAGCACTAGGTTAAACTTTGCCAGAGATGGGATGCAGGAAAAGGACTGGTTGTCCCTAGTTGTTGTTCACAGTGATGCATGGCTACTCTCTGTTGCCTTATATTTTGGTGCCAGATTTGGTAGCTGATAGGTACATACACTTGGTTTTCTTACAGATTTTACAAAAGCAGTTGCATTGCCTTTTTGCCTTCCTTTTCTGTGTGTATCCAGTCCTCCTTTGATGAATTTGATTTTGCAGTTCATCTTTTATATTTATTTATTGTGGACCAGGAGGTCATGGGTTCAAGTCGTGGAAACAGTCTCTTGCAGAAATGCAAGGTAAGACTGCGTACAATAGACCCGGTCCGGCCCTTCCTCGGACCCCGCGCATAGCGGGAGCTTAGTGTACCGGACTGCCCTTTATTGTGGACCATATAGCCTACCAGGAGTTGCTTATTCTGTTAAGTAACTAAGCAGCTTTGCTCTACAAAGCCCTTGTATGTGAATGGTCACAGGAGATGCATGTGCAGGTTCTGTTCATGAACAAAAAAGCAGTTACCTCCTTAGTTTACTTAATTGAAAAGCTTCTGGTTTTACCTAAGCATTTGTGGTTTCTGTGATTCAGGAAACGCCTGTTCAATATGATAAATGACCTGCCAACTATTTATGAAATTGTCACTGGAGCTGCCAAGAAGCAAGTAAAGGATAGATCACCAGTCTCTAATCATAGCAGCAACAAATCCAAGTCGAACTTTAAAGTGGTACGACACTACCACTCTGCAACCCTCTACCCAAATAAAAATTGTTGCTTCTTTGATTACCATTGCTCTGCAGTATTTCATTACAAAGATAGCAAGTGGTAGTTTCTAACAAAATCCTTGGACTCTTGGACACGTAAAGGCACATCATGACGAACGAGTCAGAATTACCTTTCATGTAGACACATTTGTCATACTCATTAATGGAGAAACCCTTCGATAGTTGAGTATTATCAAAGTTTTCGCACCATTGCTTCGGGGCTTGTTTTAGCCCGCACAAAGAGTTGACAAGTCGACAGACTTTCTTATCTTTTTTGAACCACATACCCCTCAGATTTTTCCGTATTACTTTCTTCTTCCACTTTTGGACTTTTGGTTTTCCAACTGTTGGCTTTCTAGCTTCAGAGTCAATGTTTATGTAGTCATACTTATTATTTCTGTTTTATCTGAAACTTTCAGGGCCAAAAGGTAAACATTTCAGGGACTGTAAGGAAGTTCAAGAAAGAGCCCAACAGTTCTACAAAAACCAACTCTCCGGTTAGGAAGGCTGTCTAGACATCCATGTCACGCAATGTTGTGGTGACCCTGGAGGTTAAGCTACTCACATAGGAGGCTTTATACTTGTCAATAAATCCATCCACTTTGTACTCAATTTGAGTATCCACTTTTACAACCCAAAGGTTCTTTTTCCGGAGGAAGGTCAACCATTAGTATGGTTCTGTAAGATGGATTCTTTTCCTTTTCAGAGTTGTGCTTCTGGAATAGACAACTTCTTAACCAAATGGGCTAGAAGGCCTAGGTCAAGTTCAGCCCCTCTTTGCTCTGTATCGATTCAACCTCTAGAGCCCCGAGTCCTGTGGATCTGGACACTAATTCCGAATTATCAGGCCCTCACGGGTTCTTGTTAACCTCGAGCAAGTACTTTTTTTTTCTTTCTCAAGGGAAGATACCTTCAGAGAATTCAGAATTCTTTGACACCAAGAGGCGATAATCACTATTGTTATTTGCAGATCCGGTGGATATGCAATCTACAGTCTTAGGTCCAGCTTGACCTGTTTCGGTATTTCAACCTCTGTCAAATTGTTGATCCATAAAGGCATCAGTGTACAGGAGCAAAGTGCCTCTTTACTTACAGTGTGAACAAGTCTCTTCACTTGCAATGTGAATGTGGCTCTTCACTTGCAATGTGAATGTGCCTCTTTACTTGCAGTGTGAACAAGCCTCTTCACTTGCAGAACGTGGCTCTTCACTTGCAATGTGAATGTGCCTCTTCACTTGCAATGTGAATGTGGCTCTTCACATGCAATGTGAACATGACTCTTCACTTGCAGTGTGAACGAGACTCTTCATTTGCAGTGTGAACGAGACTCTTCACTTGTAACGTGAATGTGCTTCTTCACTTACAATGTGAACGTACCTCTTCACAGTTGCTTCGTAACAAGCAAAGTAATTATCTTCCCCCTCTAGTTTGTACAACTCTGTAAATCACCCACGTAGGTGTGACTAGGTTCTAAAGGGGCGGTTCTTCTTTCGATATTCTGTTGATGGAATGGAAAAGTGATTTTGCCTCTTCGACTACCTCACATTTATTCTGAGGGTTTATGTCGACAGACGACAACAATCTCAACTTGATCAATTGTGTCTTGATCTATGATGACATTGACGCACAGATTACAAGTGTATAATATACTACGTCAGTTCACATAAACAACTTCTTGCCCGTGAATAGGGCGCAATCGGAGAATGCTTTAGGTTAATGGAGAATTAGTACTCCAACCGTTGGCTGTGTAATGGAGTTTGAATGATGGTTCAACTCACTAAAAGCCATCTCAAAAGTCACAAGGCTCTTGGATCTCAAAACCGGAACTCTAGGTTTTCTGTCTACTAATTCTGGGATTTAGCGTCGCGGCTCAGTCAGACTGACGCTGCGGCTCCACACTGTCAGAAGCGACGCCGCGGCTCTGCCACCATGGCGACGCGACGCTAAGGTTGCAGTAGCTTCGACTGCCCCTCTGGTCGGGGAGCTTCGCGGCCCTAGTTCAGGCGCCGCAACCCCTTCTCGAAATCAGCCCGTTTTGGACGTTTTTGCATGTCGATGTATTGGATTCTTTTATCCACAACCTTGTTGTCAATATCCGAAAGTTTTATCCTTGTCTTGCCCAACGATAGCCTTAACCTTCCGGTCATTTAAGACTTGAGTATTCTGGCCCACTCTAGTCGCCCATAGGTTTTGTATGACTAAGTGTCTATTTTGGCCCACCTCATCGGGTGTCCAACTCTATCCTATGAAGGATCTTCTGTCGATAGTGTGACAGGTTCATCTCTTACCATCCTATCAAACGAAGGATCTTCTGTCAGAAACGGTGACATGTTTAACTTGTTTTATCTTCTTCCCCTTATACCATTAGATCAGATCATATAGAATTGATTTTTATAATTCAATTACTAGGTGAGAAGGGTGTGAAGTTAAAATTATGATTTCAAAGACTTATGGAATATGATTTTTAAGAAACCTTTTCATATTTCATTTCTTGCCTTTAATGAGAAACCTTTTAACTTCATAGTTGACAAAGAAGAAATGCTCACCTTAATACAACATTGTTTCTTCCAGCCCATCATATTCCAGATCTTCCGAATCTGTAGCCTGGACATATGTAGTCGTAGTATGACGCGCGAATCTCCTTGCGACACCTTTCTCGTCGTGTTTTGAACACAGAGCAGATCACATAGACATTCAGGATGTAATTCCTGCACATGAAGTCATTTTGACTCCAAGTGTCAAACTTCATCATCAGGCCATTGATAGCCTGGGTACCTTGGCCCACCTCAACCGTGTTATCGGCTTGAGTGCCCATCTTATCTCCATTAGCAGGAGGATCTTTAGTTAGGTATCTAGTCATACCCAACACTCACCCGAAAACTTCTCGGGTCATTCAACTTGAAAGTTGGGAGGAATCATGGCGTTTCCAATGGTTCTAAAAATTGAAACCAGCGACCGGGGCAGTAGTGTTGCCCGGAGTAGCAAGAGGAAATGGCAAGAGTAGAAGCAAAGACTGTATCCCTTCCATTCACCATCTTTAGTTCTTCACAATATATAATGACCTGGTGGCGCCACAGCGCTAAATAAACAGTATCCGACTTCGAGTCACTGGACATTTGGCGTCGCGGCCCTGGATCAAGTAGCACCGCGGCGCCGGCCTGTCGTGGCTCGGTGCCCGGCCCTGTTACGGCTCCGCAGCTCTTCCCCATTTTGCACATTTTGCACATTTCTTCTTTTCTTATACCGTCGTGGGAGACGCATCAATTTGGCCAATTAATGGTCCATCCTTACATAACTTAAAAACACTTAACATGTGTACCAACATCTCTTTCACTACGTGAAATTTAGCTAGACGTTGTACGACTTATGCATGTGTATGAAAATCGTATTTCTGACATGTGGGGCCCCATGTGTTCAAGTTATTAAGAATGGGATAAACTCAATCCCACTAGGTAAATTTTCAACCATATATTGCTATGTGAGTTTTGACTCGTGGGAGTGAGTTGGGCATCTGGTTTTGGTGATGTAGTAGGCAGTAAGTAAATGATGAAGTTATTTTGCGTTCTCATGAGCTAATGGAGTGACTTTTTGTGGGGTGTATGCTTATGCCGGTAGTTTGAAGAGGTGGGGGGGTTCTTTTAGAGGCAAGACGGAAGTTTTCAATAGTTAAGCTATTTTAATACGTATAGTTCAGTTGGTTCGAATGTTGTGTTTTCACAATTATACTTGGTAGTATTCTTCTTTTAATAAAAAAATAATAAACAATAGACATGTCCTAGCCTTTTCCTAGGACATGCATGGCGGGAGAGTCTTAGTGACTGCCCTTTATTGTGGACCATATAGCCTACCAGGAGTTGCTTATTCTGTTAAGTAACTAAGCAGCTTTGCTCTACAAAGCCCTTGTATGTGAATGGTCACAGGAGATGCATGTGCAGGTTCTGTTCATGAACAAAAAGCAGTTACCTCCTTAGTTTACTTAATTGAAAAGCTTCTGGTTTTACCTAAGCATTTGTGGTTTCTGTGATTCAGGAAACGCCTGTTCAATATGATAAATGACCTGCCAACTATTTATGAAATTGTCACTGGAGCTGCCAAGAAGCAAGTAAAGGATAGATCACCAGTCTCTAATCATAGCAACAACAAATCCAAGTCGAAGTTTAAAGTGGTACGACACTACCACTCTGCAACCCTCTACCCAAATAAAAATTGCTGCTTCTTTGATTACCATTGCTCTGCAGTATTTCATTACAAAGATAGCAAGTGGTGGTTTCTAACAAAATCCTTGGACTCTTGGACCGTAGGCCACTAAATATTAACCTTGAAATTTAAGGTTGTGGCCTGAAGATAGATATCCCAAAAAAGAAAAAAGGGAGGTTGTGGCCTGAAAGTATTGGTCAAGAGATCAGCTTTGGGAGTTGGGATTTTACCCACGGATATCAAACCCGTCTTTTACATACTAATATTTGTTTATATGTTTGTGAATTGTTTATTTCAGCTTAAGGTGTAGTTAGGGAATTGTATGCCTAACTCGTATTATGTATGATAACTGATGACTCACATACATAGTAAGTAGTCCAAAGAGAACAATTATAATAACTAGCACACTTTGTTATATTAGATAAATAACATGAATGACTCAAGCATCTGTGCATTTTTCTCCTATAGTTAATATTGGTGAAATGGGTCCAAATCGAGTGGAACTGATATAGAGGATATAATATATGGCTCACCCCTACCAGTTTGAAATTAAGGGTTAGTTGATAAGTGAATTCAGAGAAAAGAACTAAATTTGTAAATTTTGTATTCAATCAATTGATCCTAATGGGACAAAATCTAGAAAAAAATCTATAGGAATAAAAAAATAGTAAAGAAGTACCTCGCTGGTCACATAAATTAATCACCAAGTTGGAACAAGAATTTGGGTAAATATCAAGAGGGTGTATCACTTAAATTTGTAGAAAGCCAACTGTATAGTGATTTTTACTAGCCAAAAGGCATAACAATGATCCTGATGATTAATTAGGTTTCAGCTGTTATCATACATTACATGGATATGAGTGCACGTATGAATCTAGAATTTGGATTTGTCATAACCTAAATCTTAGATTTTGGAGGGTATGAATAGGAGTTCAAGTACGTTGAGGCATGACCAATAAGTTGTGTTATATGTATTACAAGTCACCCTTGTTTATTGACCAAATTCGGTGTGTATCTAACACACACACCCAAATCGTGTTGGATCGACACGAGTGGTTTTGGAGGATTCGTGTAACATAGTGTTATCCAATGTAGTCAGTAGATTATGTAGTCCAGGAAATCTACGCAAGCCTTTCAAGCTGATAAAACATTGATTTTTCTTTCTATTTGAATTTTGAAGTATGGAGGCTTATTTGGTCTGCTGCGTCTAGTACCAAAAGGGCTTAGGAAGTGTTATTAAAGGCCACTCCTTTGTTGCTTAAAGCGATGTGAAACGAAGGGTTGTCACTTTAGAATGAAGCCATGCACTTCATAGAAGTGTGTGCTTCAAACAATGGTGACAATAGTCGGAGCTTTGAATCTCAACATTGAAGAGTTGGAGTAGTATTGACATTATTGTGTATTTGGGTACTAGCATTAGTTATTCCAATTGTAATTTGATCATTATAGTACTAAAATTAGAAATACTTGGTAATTTTTTATGTCATGAATTGTGCCTTCACTTCAAATAAGCGGCACTTCACATCTCGCTTTTCAATTCAATCCCTATGGACTTAGTTGTTTCTTGCGTTTTTTCGTTTATAAAAAATCTAGGCTTAGGTTTATATGTGTAGTAAAAATAGGTGTGAACAGGGATGTAAGAACTGAAAGGATAAATAAAAGTAGTTCAGTGCAATGTTTGTCGAGTCGAGTGATGACACTCTCTCTTTAAGGTAAAATTACCCCCGTATATAATGACTTACGGTAAGTGGGTAATAGTCTCCTAAGATAAAACAACAATATTTTCTCAAGCACAAGCCAATACTTGAGAATCCTTATAGAAGAAGCAAGAACTCTAGATTGCTAGGATAAAGGCTCTCAATAATTTCAGAATTTAGGATTGTAATAGATGATTTAAATCTGAAAAATGAGACCTCTATTTATAGGTGCAAAATGATTATTCACATGTCATGTGAATGCACTAAATGAGTTGCATAGATCTCATCAAAAGACACCTTGATCATGCCAAGAGTTGGCTGATCTTTGGCCTTTCCAATGAGTGCATATTCAGAAAAAACTTTCTGATTTTCGGGCTCACTGTGTGTCAAGCTCTGCGACCCTTAATTAGTGGTGCCGCGACACTAAATAGACAGTATCCGACTTCGAGTCACTGAACATTTGGCGTCGCGGCTCCTGATGGAGGCGGCGCGGTGCCGGAGCGCCGCATCCCTTGATCAAATAGCGTCGGCCTGTCGTGACTCGGTGTCGCGGCCTGTTACGGCGCCGCGACTCTTCCCTATTTTTCGCATTTTGCACATTTCTTCTTTTCTTATACCGTTGTGGGAGACGCATCAATTTGGCCAATTAATCGTCCATCCTTACATAACTTAAGAACACTTAACATGTGTACCAACATTTCTTTCACCACGTGAAATTTAACTAGACGTTGTACAACGTATGCATGTGTATGAAATCATATTTCTGACATGCGGGGCCCCATATGTTCTAGTCATTAAGAATGGGATAAACTCAATCCCACTAGGTAAATTTCCAACAATCCCCTCTTGAAAGAGGTGTTGGTGCACGCGAGGTGTCAACCATTAGCAATCTAGTAGCGGAAGTATATTGAATCGGGATAGGTATCCAATGACCTTGAACCTTCCCTAGTTAAATACCATCGGACATATTTACTGCGCGGTGAACGTGATGTCTTGAACCGTTGGTGTTTAGTATATGTCAAGACAATGATAAAGACACAATAACTATCCAATCTCTTGTTTCTTCTTTATTGTTTTGTCCGTTGTGGTCGTGGACACACTTGGATTCTTAAGTGTGTGCGATTGAGGCGGCCTGTACTCGCACTTAAATAAGTGATCTCCTACAAGGTACCCTGTAGTACCCCACCACACTAGTGTTAGGAATCATTAAAAGTATCTTCATCTTAACATCTACTCTCGATGGTTATGTCAAAACTTTGATACTTAACCTGTACCCATTATGCAGGTAGAACTTTTATGTCTATCATGGGAAGGCTAAGGATATATATATTTCTGTGTAGGAATTATAATTCGAAGTGCTCTTGCTTTCACCGAAGCGCTCAACTCAACTTTTACAACATAGTTTTCCCATTGAACCAAATTCTTGGGATCTCCAGTTAGTATGGTTGGGTTACCATCGCAAAATTTCGTATGTATTGGGTTTTCAGCACATTCCCCTAGACAGGAAGTTCATTGATCTTTTGGGTAGGCCCTTAGTTAGCGGGTCTGTTATATTCTCCTTTGATTTTATGTAATCGATGGAGATGATACCCGTGGTAATCAATTTCCTAACGGTCTTATGTCTTTGACGATTAAGTTGAGACGCCGTCATCCGTGCCCTTCCAGAAGCCGAATGGCTAGCCACAGTGTGAAACTGACGAAGGCACGGGTTTCTCCCGAAAAGGGACTTCCTCTAAGATGTAGTGAAGTTACTCAACTTCTTTCCATACTTTGTATAAAGTAGAAGACTCTGATTCCCTCACGAATCGGCTGATGCAAGTTTGCTTAGAGGTTTGTATAAGATACACATTCTCTTGTGGCTATGGCGTTCTTCATATCTGATGTCCAGTTTGCATCGTTGTGTTCTCCCAGAACGGCCGGACATCCGGAATATCTTAATCCGTAGATTAGAGAACATCTCAGATAGCGTCATATCTATCTTAGTGACATCCAATGATTGTTTCCAAGATCACGAGTGAACCTGGTTCAACTGGTTGATTTGGCAAACGATATCAGGTCGGTTGTAGTGTGTAGTATACCGAGACCTGCGCATATCGCTCCTGGTATATGGGTGCACCATGATTCTAGTCAACTTTATGACTTCTATCCTTTGGTTACTTCAACGAGACTGCCAAACACCTCACTGATGAGTTTGGAATTAGACCAGTCCATTAGATGTCTTATAAATCCTAATTCCTAAGAAGTCATCTGTAATACCCATATACTTCATATTGAAGCATTGTTTCAAAATACTCTTAGTCTCTAGGGTTAACCCAAGACTTTTCCCTGTGACCAACATGTCATCTACGTAAAGGCACATCATGACGAACGAGTCAGAATTACCTTTCATGTAACATTTGTCATACTCATTAATGGAGAAACCCTTCGATAGTTGAGTATTATCAAAGTTTTCGCACCATTGCTTCAGTGTTTGTTTTAGCCCGCACAAAGAGTTGACAAGTCGATAGACTTTCTTCTCTTTTTTGAACCACATACCCCTCAGGTTGTTCCGTATTACTTTCTTCTTTCACTTTTGGACTTTTGGTTTTCCAATTGTTGGCTTTCTAGCTTCAGAATCAATGTTTATGTAGTCATATTTATTATTTCTGTTTTATCTGAAACTTCCAGGCCAAAAGGTAAACATTTCAGGGACTGTAAGGAAGTTCAGGAAAGAGCCCAACAGTTCTACAAAAACCAACTCTCCGGTTAGGAAGGCTGTCTCGACATCCATGTCACGCAATGTTGTGGTGACCCTGGAGGTTAAGCTACTCACATAGGAGGCTTTATACTTGTCAATAAATCCATCCACTTTGTACTCAATTTGAGTATCCACTTTTACAACCCAAAGGTTCTTTTTTCGGAGGAAGATCAACCATTAGTATGGTTCTGTAAGATGGATTCTTTTCCTTTCCAGAGTTGTGCTTCTGGAATAGACAACTTCTTAACCAAATGGGCTAGAAGGCCTAGGTCAAGTTCAGCCCCTCTTTGCTCTGTATCGATTCAACCTCTAGAGCCCCGAGTCCTGTGGATCTGGACACTAATTCCGAATTATCAGGCCCTCACGGGTTCTTGTTAACCTCGAGCAAGTACTTTTTTTTCTTTCTGAAGGGAAGATACCTTCAGAGAATTCAGAATTCTTTGACACCAAGAGGCGATAATCACTACTGTTATTTGCAGATCCGGTGGATATGCAATCTACAGTATTAGGTTCAGCTTGACCTCTTTCGGTATTTCAACCTCTGTCAAACTGTTGATCCATAAAGGCATCAGTGTACAGGAGCATAGTGCCTCTTTACTTGCAGTGTGAACAAGCCTCTTCACTTGCAATGTGAATGTGGCTCTTCACTTGCAATGTGAATGTGCCTCTTTACTTCAGTGTGAACAAGCCTCTTCACTTGCAGAACGTGGCTCTTCACTTGCAATGTGAATGTGCCTCTTCACTTGTAATGTGAATGTGGCTCTTCACATGCAATGTGAACATGACTCTTCACTTACAGTGTGAACGAGACTCTTCACTTGTAACATGAATGTGCTTCTTCACCTATAATGTGAACGTACCTCTTCACATTTGCTTCGTAACAAGCAAAGTAATTATCTTCCCCCTCTAGTTTGTACAACTCTGTAAATCACCCACGTAGGTGTGACTAGGTTCTAAAGGGGCGGTTCTTCTTTCGATATTCTGTTGATGGAAAAGTGATTTTGCTTCTTCGACTAACTCACATTTATTCTGAGTGTTTATGTCGACAGACGACAACAATCTCAACTTGATCAATTGTGTCTTGATCTATGATGACATTGACGCACGAATTACAAGTGTATAATACACTACGTCAGTTCACATAAACAACTTCTTGCCCGTGAATAGGGCGCAATCGGAGAATGCTTTCGGTTAATTGAGAATTAGTACTCCAACCTTTGGCTGTGTAATGGAGATTGAATGATGGTTCAACTCACAAGACTCTTGGATCTCAAAACCAGAACTTTAGGTATTCTGTCTACTAATTCTGGGATTTAGCGTCGTGGCTCAGTCAAACTGCCGCTGCGGCTCCACACTGTTAGAAGCGACGCCGCGACTCTGCCACCATGGCGCCGCGACGCTAAGGTTGCAGTAGCTTCGGCTGATCCTCTGGTCGGGGAGCGTCGCGACCCTAGTTCAGGCGCCGCAACCCCTTCTCGAAATCAGCCCATTTTTGGACGTTTTTGCATGCCGATGTATTGGATTATTTTATCCACAACCTTGTTGTCAAGATCCGAAAGTTTTATCCTTGTCTTGCCCAACGATAGCCTTAACCTTCCGGTCATTTAAGACTTGAGTATTATGGCCCACTCTAGTCGCCCATAGGTTTTGTATGACTAAGTGTCCATTTTGTCCCACCTCATCGGGTGTCCAACTCTATCATATGAAGGATCTTCTGCCGATAGTGTGACAGGTTCATCTCTTACCATCCTATCAAACGAAGGATCTTCTGTCAGAAACGGTGACATGTTTAACTTGTTTTATCTTCTTCCCCTTATACCATTAGATCCGATCATATATAATTGATTTTTTGTCAAGCCCCGAACCCCGAGCCCGCGACTGGTACCCTACCTGGGCACCCTTTTATACGTACTACATGAGTAACACGCGGAAGATAATAACACTCATTTTTTTCTCTTAAAACAAATTCAAATCCGATAAGGCTGCCGTATATTTATACCATACCCAACTGGGTCTACACTGTACAACAATGTAAACATAACTCTCACCACCCAAATTACATCCGAATACGCACTTAAGAATTTGACAACAACTGTGACGGGACAAGGCCTCGTCGTACACCTGAATATAACTAGTCATAATGATAAGCTCCAGAATATTGGAGCTATCCAAAATGCTGAACAAGGATCCTAAGCTCGCGGATCCACAACTGAGTACCTAGATCTGCGGACATGAACGCAACCTCGGCGAGGTCGAGACAACAAGTACTAAGTATGGAACTGAAAATAAAGTACAGTATTAAAATCATGGCTGTGTACAAGAATTACAGGGGCAAGTATGAAAATCAAATGCCAGATCCTACCGTGTCACATAACCTAAAAGCCAACTGCACCTCGTATCACTGTACTATAATAACTCCAAGAGTCTATTGTGCACTTCAAGGATATAACATCACATAGTCCAAATATAAAGCAAGAGACAAGTATAATTACCACATCAACAGTACACTGAACTTTACAAACAATGAGAGCAATAAAAGTCGATTTCGCCGGTTCGCAAATAGGAACCCAATGATCAAACTAGGGCCATTCGCCCATAGTATCATGGGGCAATTCCTGTTTCCTGGACTCCTAGTCCGCATAGGTCGCGTGGACCTGCATGAGGTACTCCTCGCATCGGGGGGAGCAAACCCGCGGAATGTAACACATAGGACCCCGTCCCGCATGAGCCCCTTGGACTCGCATGAGGATAATCCTCGCATAGGACCCCGTCCCGCATGAGCCCCTTGGACCCGCATGAGGTACTCCTCGCATCGGGGGGCGTAATCCCGCTGAATATGAACAACGCGACATGGCCAGGGGGTTGACCCCACAATAAATCATAAAATACAAGCGCAACCGGCTATCGTAAACAACATAGGCAAGTTAAGATAAGATTTGACTCTCATTAGACAAAATGAAGGCACCATTTTTTTGAACAACCAAGGCAATACCATGCCCTCCTTTTAAAACAAACAAGACAATACCATGTCTTCCTTTTAAAACAAACAAGACAATACCATGTCTTCCTTTTAAAACAAACAAGACACTACCATGTCTTTCTTTCTAAAACAAACAAGACACTAACAAGTCTTTCATTTTATAACACCAAGGTACTGTCACACCTTGCATCACTAAGGATTAAAGTCCATTACAACAATGTACGTGAGCCGTACATTCACTTTATAAACTAAATTTCCATTTTAGCAAGCCAAAGTACTATCAAGGCAAAAGTAGTATAACTATCATTTACACAAGCCAAAGTACTACGTACGTCCACCGCACGTCCGATTCCTTTATAAAAATCCCAAGGCACTAGCCTTGCAACATCAAGTTACTTACTCATCAACTCAAACGACCTACACTCTTTGTACTCTAGTCACTTCCTTCATGTACTACAATGAAACCAAGTTCATTTTTATCAACCATTTAGACTTTTCATAAAAGACCGTTATAACCACTTCCCATAAAGTCATTATAACAATTCTTACGAAACTAAGGTACTATCACATCTTTCCTTTTCAATCATCATTAAGGCGTTATCACATAGTTCATTAAGGATTAAGATCCATTATAAACATTATTTTGAAACCATCATTTGAAATATTAAGATACTTATCATATCAAGTATCTATTAAAAACATGGTTTGGAAAATCAAGACACTAGTTATCATGTACTATTTCTAAAACATCTTTTTAGAAACTCAAAGTGTCGTATATCGCGTAGGATTAAAATCCAAAGAAGGTATGTACCTTATTCTTTATAAGAAGAATCGTCTCATGAAATATTAGGGCGTTGGATTCAAAAGTTCTACGTACATCTATTCTTTATAAAAGAATCCTTTAAAACAAGTCACTTCTCCTTTTTAAAATCAAGTAACCTATTCCTTTAAATCAAGTTACTTCTCCTTTTTAAAATCAAGTAACTTATTCCTTTAAATCAAGTTACTTCTCCTTTTTAAAATCAAGTAATCTATTCCTTTAAATCAAGTTACTTCTCCTTTTTAAAATCAAGTAACCTATTCTTTAAATCAAGTTACTTCTCCTTTTTAAAATCAAGTTCCATAACTTGAATATAAAGTCTCATAATTATTTAAATAAAACAAGCCTCATAACATTGAAAATCAAATCTCATAACTTTCAAAATATATATGCATTGAACCGTGAATAGGTATACACATTTATAACGATCTTGTTCATTGAGCCATGATCTAGAAAATGTAATACAATTTTGTCTTATATTAGTTTCTATGCAGATGGAAGATTCTACTTATTTCAATATAATTGATTACCGATACATTTTCATTAACGCTGCAATGACTTGTTCGGTCCCTTTTTCATTAGTCTAGTAACTTAACAAGGTCAACTAGACTCTACTACTTCATAACGACTCTTACCAACATCCCCCATAAGAATTGGTAAGAACTTAGGAATATTCTAGACATGATTTTAGCCTAAAATCTATAACATGAATACTTCCTAGTTACAAGGCAAGTACTTCAAGAAGGCAAGTCACATATACTCCAAATAACTAGGCAAGTATACTTCAAACAACAAGTCATGTATACTCCCAACAACAAGGCAAGTATACTAAAATATCAAGTCATGTATACTCCTAACAACAAGGCAAGTATACCATAAAAATACTCATGTCTTATAGAAGAGGAAGTCCACATACCTCGCGACGACTAACCATTTCGACACGTAGCAAAACGCTCCAAGTACTTCAACTTCATCGGCTATTCCTTAAGCCAAGTAGACCATGCTACACGTAGTACTTCAACCTAAAATGACCATAGTACTTCAATCAAAATCTTACTTACTATTGTAAGACTTATACCAATTAATAACCCTCTAATTCTACGGAAAATCGGGCAGCACTTCCTTTGTTTCTATGTACTTTTCCACCTTTTTCAAGGTCTGTATTCACCAACCAACAAGCCACATTTAAGGCGCAACCAACAGTTAACCAAAGGGGATTACACGCTTAACTAGAAGTGTAAAATTCTGCTCCACAATCATAATAAAACAGTCCACAATTTATCCAACATTAAGGGTACCATGTGAAGCCTTCAACACCCTTATTTCTTAGGACTTCCATTAGCCAATTACTACATTAATCATGCAGGTTAGGGGCTGAATTTCCAGCATATTAACACCCCAAAACAGTCCATAAAAACTGCATAACAACGTCTAACAGTTTTAGGCAGTTTTCGGCTAACCACAACTACAACAATACAAAGTCCTTTTCCTTAATTCATTTTAATCCAATTCTCATTCCAACATGTTATATAAGTTATAACAACTATCAACAACAATATTTCCTTCATTATATAACATGCAATACGTGAGAATGACTACAATAGAAATCAACGAATCACATGGCCCGAAAAACTTAGTCTCGGCCCTCAACATAAAAAAGGTACATGCACACCTTATTTTCCATATCTTCCTTAACAAGAAGTCATCTATACACTATAACAATTAGTAATATCCAATTACTGCGGAAAAAGAAGAATTATTACCTCATTTTTAGCCTTAAAAATGCCCCGGGCAGAATGCTATGTTTTGGTCCGCAATTTTCGTTTCACTCCACTTCTTCAAGTTCCAATCACATATATGTGACCTCTATGAACTTATACACAACTCCACTTTGTATTTCGCTTCCAAAAAGTCGACGGAACCTTAGGGTTTCACACCCTCTATTTCGGCCACAACATGATTCTTGGGTTTAAGGGTGCTTAATCTTGCTAATCACTTGGTTAGGGACCTTAATCTTGTATAATAACTAAGCTTGTAATATTTGGGAAATTTGGTCTTCCATTTTTGCCCTTGGTCGAGAGCAATATGAAGAACAAGATGGGATCTTTGGCTAAGTGTTGGGAAGTCTTGCAAGCCCTCTAATATATAGATGTATATCTCAAGTAGCAAGACAAGTGGAGTGGGACCCACATGGCCCACTTGTCCACAAAATATCTTGCCAAGTCTCACAAATATCTAAAGTCAAATAGTCAAGGTCTTCCAAGACCAAGACAAGGGGGGTGGGGGTGGGCCACGTGTCACCCTATGATTCGTCCAAAATATTTTCATCTCCCAAAAAGTCCATAATTGGTTAAACTATCGAAAAACTTGTGGGCCCCACAAAAACATAAAATTTCCCGGGTGGGCCCCACATGACTAAATCCGAAAATTAAAATCCATAATTCCAATATATTCTCTAAGTCCCAATTATCAAATTTGAGAATCAAACTCCACTTTATAAACATTTTTTCCTTCACGAGGCTCGGAGGATTTTTCCGAATTTTTTTCATTATTTTCAAAATTTAAATCTCAATTTCTCACGTACGTTCTCATTTCAAACTGTTGGAAATACGGGGTGTAACATTCTTCCCCCCTTAGAAACATTCGTCCCGAATGTTCATACTAGGTTCAATCTAAACAGATATCGGTATAGTCCCCCTTTACTATACCTTACACAATCGAATATGCCACACATGACCACAATATATCGCACATGTATATACATCAATCATAAGCCAAACGAGGAATCCAATCTAAAGGGTATATCACCACTATTAACTCTCATTCATGGCCTAAAAGGATTCTCTTTTCGTACCTTCATTTCACATATAAAATCACTTTCATTCTTTTAACACATGTTCGCTTCTTTTCTTACTCGTCGTACTCTCCTCGTACAACCGAACTCTTTCTAGTATACGTACCACATTTCAGTCATCGCTTCAGTTTTCAAAACCTTGGAGTTACTACCTCCAAACTTGGTCATTATACTAGCTTCAATTTCCTTTAAGGCCATTCTTGGCCTTCACGACCCGGTTCTGGTGGAACGCATCCACGAACCAGTACAACGATTAACCAGACTTGGGCCTTGCACCCTCGTGACCCTATCACCTAGCGGGACCACCTCAAACTGACCCCACTCCATTCCGGGTTGCGGGTTGACTCGCGATTGGTCCTCAACCCGATCCATTATCGCACTAAATTCCCATTCCTGGTCCGGAACAAATCTCACTATTCAAGTCATGAAAGCCTAGTGGTCTTCTTAGCTTAACTACCCACTTTCATTTCACACAACCCATGGAATTATCACACTAACATACTTCACGTATACTATGTACTTCGACCAAGATCAACCGTACAATCTTTTACTCAAGACGGCCTTGTATCTAAGGTCTCAACGGTTATCAATATTCTAAGGTTCACAATGTCCCGAGCCTACATTATCAATCCCCATAATACGGGAAATGTAGCTTCTCAATATCTCAAAGTCTTATTGGCATACTCACAACAACTCTATTAACTGCATACGAATATCATTTGTATATGACACTTAAGCCTATACTCATAGCTTAACCTAACAACCGGGTATGTCATTAATTCAATTGAACCTGATCTACCAAGAGTCTATCACCATCTTATTCCGTTCATTATCTCCTGATATTCCAAATTAGTACATATATAAAGCCTAGGTGTGGGTTCAATAAACTGTTTCACACATTCTAAGTAATTAAGGCTTTTACCAATTCTTGGTAATGTATAATCATTCTAGGCAACATGCATACGGCTCCAAATAAATGCACCCGTACATATATACATCATCAATATACCCTTTATACGATAATTTTACCAACCTGGATACGCAATCCACATAATCCTTTCTGGGCCACTGTTGTCATTCTCATAGCTGCAATCACAATAACTGTTAGGGAAAAATCATCCTAACAACACAACTCTATCGCACGACCTTAGAGTAAGAAGAATAGAAACCAATCCTAAATATCATGTAGCCTCCTGTGTATAAGTATGGTGTACACATACCCATACCCAAGACTCTACTAGACACGGTCTGTAGACATTCCGAGGACTAACTGCTCTGATACCACTCTGTCACACCCCGAACCCCGGGCCCGCGACTGGTACCCTACCTGGGCACCCTTCTATACATACTACATGAGTAACACGCGGAAGATAATAACACTCATTTTTTTTCTTAAAACAAAGGCAAAGCCGATAAGGCTGCCGTATATTTATAACATACCCAACTGGGTCTACACTGTACAACAATGTAAACATAAATCTCACCAGTCCAGCCCACATCTGAATACAGACCTCTAAGAATTTGATAACAAATGTGACGGAACAAGGCCCCGTCGTACCCCTGAATATACCTAGTCATAATGATAAGCTCCAGAACATTGGAGTTATCCAAAATGCTGAACAAGGATCCTAAGCTCGCGAATCCACAACTGAGTACCTAGATCTGTGGACATGAACGCAGCCCCCCTAAGGAGGTCAGTACAACAAGTACTAAATATGGAACTGAAAATAAAGTACAGCATTAAAATCATGGCTGTGTACAAGAATTACAGGGGCAAATATGAAAATCAAATGTCAGATCCTACCGTATCACATAACCTAAAAGCCAACTGCACCTCGTATCATTGTACTATAATAACTCCAAGAGTCTATTGTGCCCTTCAAGGATATAACATCACACAGTCCAAATATAAAGCAGGAGACAAGTATAATTACCACATCAACAATACACTGAACTTTACAAACAATGAGAGCAATAAAAGTCGATTTCGCCGGTTCGCAAATAGGAACCCGATGATCAAACTAGGGCCAATCGCCCATAGTATCAAGGGGCAATTCCTATTTCCTGGACTCCTAGTCCGCATAGGTCGTGTGGACCCGCATGAGGTACTCCTCGCATCGGGGGGAACAAACCCGCGGAATGTAACACATAGGATCCCGTCCCGCATGAGCCCCTTGGACTCGCATGAGGATGATCCTCGCATAGGACCCCGTCCCGCATGAGCCCCTTAGACCCGCATGAGGCACCCTCGCATTGGGGGCGCAAACCCGCGGAATATGAACAACGCGACATGGCCAGGGGGTTGACCCCACAATAAATCATAAAATACAATTGCAACCGGCTATCGTAAACAACATAGGCAAGTTAAGATAAGCTTTGACTCTCATTAGACAAAATGAAGGCAACATCTTTTTGAACAACCAAGGCAATACCATGCCTTCCTTTTAAAACAAACAAGACAATATCATGCCTTCATTTTAAAACAAACAAAACACTACCATGTCTTTCTTTCTAAAACAAACATGACACTAACAAGTCTTTCATTTTATAACACCAAGGTACTGTCACACCTTGCATCACTAAGGATTAAAGTCCATTACAACAATGTACGTGAGTCGTACATTCACTTTATAAACTAAATTTCCATTTTAGCAAGCCAAAGTACTATCAAGGCAAAAGTAGTATAACTATCATTTACACAAGCCAAAGTACTACGTACGTCCACCGCACGTCCGGTTCCTTTATAAAAATCCCAAGGCACTAGCCTTGCAACATCAAGTTACTTACTTATCAACTCAAACGACCTACACTCTTTGTACTCTAGTCACTTCATCCATGTACTACAATGAAACCAAGTTCATTTTTATCAACCATTTAGACTTTTCATAAAAGACCGTTATAACCACTTCCCATAAAGTCATTATAACAATTTTTACGAAACTAAGGTACTATCACATCTTTCCTTTTCAATCATCATTAAGGCGTTATCACATAGTTCATTAAGGATTAAGATCCATTATAAGCATTATTTTGAAACCATCATTTGAAATATTAAGATACTTACCATATCAAGTATCTATTAAAAACATGGTTTGGAAAATCAAGACACTAGTTATCATGTACTATTTCTAAAACATCTTTTTAGAAACTCAAAGTGTCGTATATCGCGTAGGATTAAAGTCCAAAGAAGCTATGTACCTTTATTCTTTATAAGAAGAATCGTCTCATGAAATATTAGGGTGTTGGACCCAAAAGTTCTACGTACATCTATTCTTTATAAAAGAATCCTTTAAAACAAGTCACTTCTCCTTTTTAAAATCAAGTAACCTATTCCTTTAAATCAAGTTACTTCTCCTTTTTAAAATCAAGTAACATATTCCTTTAAATCAAGTTACTTCTCCTTTTTAAAATCAAGTAATCTATTCCTTTAAATCAAGTTACTTCTCCTTTTTAAAATCAAGTCCCATAACTTGAAAATAAAGTATCATAATTATTTAAATAAAACAAGCCTCATAACATTGAAAATCAAATCTCATAACTTTCAAAATATATATTCATTGAACCGTGAATAGGTTATACACGTTTATAACGATCTTGTCCATTGAGTCATGATCTTGAAAATGTAATACAATTTTGTCTTATCTTAGTTTCTATGCAGATGGAAGATTCTACTCATTTCAATATAATTGATTACCGATACATTTTCATTAACGCTGCAATGACTTGTTCGGTCCCTTTTTCATTAGTGTAGTAACTTAGTAAGGTCAACTAGACTCTACTACTTCATAACGACTCTTACAACATCCCCCATAAGACTTGGTAAGAACTTAGGAATATTCTAGACATGATTTTAACCTAAAATCTATAACATGAATACTTCCTAGTTACAAGGCAAGTACTTCAAGAAGGCAAGTCACATATACTCCAAATAACTAGGCAAGTATACTTCAAACAACAAGTCATGTATACTCCCAACAACAAGGAAAGTATACACAAATATCAAGTCATGTATACTCCTAACAACAAGGCAAGTATACCATAAAAATACTCATGTCTTATAGAAGAGGAAGTCCACATACCTCGCGACGACCAACCATTTCGACATGTAGCAAAACGCTCAAAGTACTTCAACTTCATCGGCTATTCCTTAAGCCAAGTAGACCATGCTACACGTAGTACTTCAACCTAAAATGGCCATAGTACTTCTATCAAAATCTTACTTACTATTGTAAGACTTATACCAATTAATAGCCCTCTAATTCTACGGAAAATCGGGCAGCACTTCCTTTGTTTCTATGTACTTTTTCACCTTTTCCAAGGTCCGTATTCACCAACCAACAAGCCACATTTAAGGCGCAACCAACAGTTAACCAAAGGGGATTACACGCTTAACTGGACGTGTAAAATTCTGCCCTACAATCATAATAAAACAGTCCGCAAAACAGTCCACAATTTATCCAACATTAAGGGTACCATGTGAAGCCTTCAACACCCTTATTTCTTAGGACTTCCATTAGCCAATTACTACATTAATCATGCAGGTTAGGGGCTGAATTTCCAGCATATTAACACCCCAAAACAATCCATAAAAATTGCATAACAAGTGCAGAGTTGTTGTTATCATGTAATGTAGCATAATATTCATCTAATGTAGTTAAATTAGTATCAAGTGTACTTATGCAATCAAATGAAGATGGAGTTTCTGTTTCACCTACTTCCATATAAGTATATAAACTACATATTAAATTATGACAATCTACTTTTTTAATAGAAGGATTTAAGACTGCACCAATATAATAAATATCAGGAATTGGGAAAAAATATTTTTTAAATTTTTCAAACATAAGTGTAACTGCATCTTTATATTTCACATTTGATTTTAAACCATAAAGTAAATATGAAATTTCAGCTATATGAGCTAAAGCATTACAAACTGTTGGGTAATAAGATCCTGAAAATTCAACAGTAGCCGTGTAAAATTTACGTAATTTTTTTAAAAGTTCACCAATTGATTTCCAATGTTCGTCGGTTAACATATACATCACGTTCTTACAATGCGCATTTACAACATGTGTTATGAGGTCTTTATACTTATAACATTCTTTTAACAATAAATAAGTATAATTCCACCGTGTAATAATCTCTTCTGGCATGAATTTAGGTCTCAAATTAAATTGTTTACATTTTTCTTTAAATTCTATAATTCTATTTTTCCTATTATTACCCTGAATAACTCCAACAGCTCTTTTGACTAGTTTTATTTCAGGTGAATAAATCAAGACCACTTTTAACAATTAAATTATAAATATGACAAGCACATCGAACATGAAATATATGAGGAAGTGGTGGTTGTACTTCCGCTTTAAAAAGATCTACAGCAACAGTATTATTAGATGCATTATCGAATGATACACAAAGTATTTTATTATAAAGATTATATTTTTGGGCATAAGAACAAATAGTTTCGCTTATATATTTTCCAGTATGACTTTGATCCTCGTCATACGCAAAAGCAATAATACGTTTTTCCATTCTAAAATTTTCATCAATCCAATGACAAGTAATTGTTGAATAATCATAACCGTTTAAAACATGTTCAATGTCTGAAGTAAAACTAACTAGGCATGGAAGGTTAGCAAACAAATATTGCAAAAAAATAACATAATCATTATGAAGTCTAAAAATATCGGCTCTAGTAGTACTACGAGGAATACCTTTAAAAAAATGATTATATACTCTTTGAATATATGTAATTAAATATGAAGAAGAAGTAAAAGAAAAAAGGTAAACAACCTCCGACAATCATTTTTGCTAATTCAATGCGATCCTTTTTTGGATCGTACTTAGCCACCCCCCAGTTAATGGATTAAGTTGTTGTTGACCGGGTTCTAAATCAGAGACAACATTTCATTTTGTCGTATGATCGTGTTTTATATGTCTACCTATAGTGCCCGTCCCCCCGTCACCACCCCCTGTCTTATGTCTATAAGTTCTCCCACAAATATTACATCTAACTCTATCAGTACCCACAACTTTATCATAAAAGAGCCACACTTAACTCCTTTTTTCTTGCTCGGTTCTCGTAAACGAGGTCTACGACTACGACTACCACTAGCAATAAATATTGATGTATGAACACTAAGAGGTGTAGGAGGTTCATTTTCTTCAAGTTCAACAATATTATCTAATTGAACGTTATCATATTCATTATCTTCTATTCCAAAATCTTCTTGCATTTGATCATAATCTATATTTTGATTAGATGATGAAGAACTTATAGATTTTTTACCCCTTGAACTAGATTTACAAATGTAGCCCCGATTTAATTCTTTAGCGAAGACATTATAAAATATTTAAATAATCAACAAATAAATATGACAATTTAATAAAATAATTAGAGAATGAAACGAGTGTATCAAACTTCGGGATTCAGAATTCAATTGAAACTCGAAGCTCGAAGTCTTGTGTCTTGCTACTTTGAATTTGAAAACTAATAATAATAATAACTTGAAAATTGATAATAAATATGATTAAGAGAGTATGAGAAATTAAGAATAAGAGAATTGAGAGAAATGTTGTGTGATAAAAATGAAAAAAATGTAGAGAATTTATAGATTTTTTAAAGGGTAAAAATATAATTAAAAATAATAATAAACAAAACAAAAAATGAAAAAAATGCAGCCAAACGGTCGAAATGACCGCCGTTGCTTTCACTTCCTCCCAACGGCACAATACCGCTTGGGTCGATCGCAATTTTTTAAATTTTTGTGTTACGGTCCGATCCGACGTGAATGTAATCGTTTCCGTTCACGGTCTAACGTCCGGCCTACGGGGTTTTTATCTAACTCATGCGGGTTGGGGGCCAACCCAACCCCCAACCCGGTAAGCCCTTACCGGTCCGATCCGATCCGAATTTTCTATCGGGTCAACCGGTCCGGTTCCGAGTCAACTCGGACCGGTAGACAGGTTTAGTATTCACCAACCAACAAGCCACATTTAAGGCGCAACCAACAGTTAACCAAAGGGGATTACACGCTTAACTAGAAGTGTAAAATTCTGCTCCACAATCATAATAAAACAGTCCACAATTTATCCAACATTAAGGGTACCATGTGAAGCCTTCAACACCCTTATTTCTTAGGACTTCCATTAGCCAATTACTACATTAATCATGCAGGTTAGGGGCTGAATTTCCAGCATATTAACACCCCAAAACAGTCCATAAAAACTGCATAACAACGTCTAACAGTTTTAGGCAGTTTTCGGCTAACCACAACTACAACAATACAAAGTCCTTTTCCTTAATTCCTTTTAATCCAATTCTCATTCCAACATGTTATATAAGTTATAACAATTATCAACAACAATATTTCCTTCATTATATAACATGCAATACGTGAGAATGACTACAATAGAAATCACGAATCACATGGCCCGAAAAACTCCTAGTCTCGGCCCTCAACATAAAAAGGGTACATGCACACCTTATTTTCCATATCTTCCTTAACAAGAAGTCATCTATACACTATAACAATGAGTAATATCCAATTACTACGGAAAAAGAAGAATTATTACCTCATTTTTAGCCTTAAAAATGCCCCGGGCATAATGATATGTTTTGGTCCGCAGTTTTCGTTTCACTCCACTTCTTCAAGTTCCAATCACATATATGTGACCTCTATGAACTTATACACAACTCCACTTTGTATTTCGCTTCCAAAAAGTTGACGGAACCTTAGGGTTTCACACCCTCTATTTCGTCCACAACATGATTCTTGGGTTTAAGGGTGCTTAATCTTGTTAATCACTTGGTTAGAGACCTTAATCTTGTATAATAACTAAGCTTGTAAGATTTGGGAAATTTGGTCTTCCATTTTTGCCCTTGGTCGAGAGCAATATGAAGAACAAGATGGGATCTTTTGCTAAGTGTTGGCAAGTCTTGCAAGCCCTCTAATATATAGATGTATATCTCAAGTAGCAAGACAAGTGGAGTGAGACCCACATGGCTCACTTGTCCACAAAATATCTTGCCAAGTCTCACAAATATCTAGTCAAATAGTCAAGGTCTTCCAAGAACAAGACAAGGGGTAGGGTGTTCCACGTGTCACCCTATGATTCGTCCAAAATATTTTCATCTCCCAAAAAGTCCATAATTGGTCAAACTATCGAAAAACTTGTGGGCCCCACATGACCAAATCCAAAAATTAAAATTCATAATTCCAATATATTCTCTAAGTCCCAATTATCAAATTTGAGAATCAAACTCCACTTTATAAACTTTTTTCCTTCACGGGGCTCGGAGGATTTTTCCAGAATTTTTTCATTCTTTTCAAAATTCAAATCTCAATTTCTCACGTACGTTCTCATTTCAAACTGTTGAAAATACGGGGTGTAACATTTCTATAATTCAATTACTAGGTGGGAAGGGTGTGAAGTTAAAATTATGATTTCAAAGACTTGTGGAATATGATTTTTAAGAAACTTTTTCATATTTCATTTCTTGCCTTTAATGAGAAACCTTTTAACTTCATAATTGACAAAGAAGAAATGCTCACCTTAATACAACATTGTTTCTTCCAGCCCATCATATTCTAGATCTTCCGAATCTGTATCCTGGACATATGTATCGTAGTCTGACGCGTGAATCTCCTTGCGACACCTTTCTCGTCGTGTTTTGAACACAGAGCAGATCACATAGACATTCAGGATGTAATTCCTGCACATGAAGTCATTTTGACTCCAAGTGTCAAACTTCATCAGGCCATTGATAGCCTGGGTACCTTGGCCCACCTCAACCGTGTTATCGGCTTGAGTGTCCATCTTATCTCCATTAGCAGGAGGATCTTTAGTTAGGTATCTAACCATACCCAACACTCACCCGAAAACTTCTCGGGTCATTCAGCTTGAAAGTTGGGAGGAATCATGGCGTTTCCAATGGTTCTAAAAATCGAAACCAGCGACCGGGGCAGTAGCGTTGCCCGGAGTAGCAAGGGGAAATGGCAAGAGTAGAAGCAAAGACTGGATCTCTTCCATTCACCATCTTTAGTTCTTCACAATATATAATAACCTGGTGGCGCCACGCAATAAATAAGCGATTCGACTTGAGTCATCGACATTTGGCGTCGCGGCCACTGTCGTGTTTCTCGGTGCCCGACCCTATTACGGCTCCGCAGCTCTTCCCCATTTTCCGCATTTTGCACATTTCTTCTTTTCTTATACCGTCGTGGGAGACGCATCAATTTGGCCAATTAATGGTTCATCCTTACATAACTTAAGAACACTTAACATGTGTACCAACATCTCTTTCACTACGTGAAATTTAGCTAGACGTTGTACGACTTATGCATGTGTATGGAAATCGTATTTCCGACATGCGGGACCCCATGTGTTCAAGTTATTAAGAATGAGATAAACTCAATCTCACTAAGTAAATTTCCAACCATATATTGCTATGTGAGTTGTGACTCGTGGGAGTGAGTTGGGCATCTGGTTTTGGTGATGTAGTAGGCAGTAAGTAAATGATGAAGTTATTTTGCGTTCTCATGAGCTAATGGAGTGACTTTTTGTGGGGTGTATGCTTATGCCGGTAGTTTGAAGAGGGGGGAGGGGGGTTCTTTTAGAGGCAAGACGGAAGTTTTCAATAGTTAAGCTATTTTAATACGTATAGTTCAGTTGGTTCGAATGTTGTGTTTTCACAATTATACTTGGTAGTATTCTTCTTTTAATAAAAAAAAAATAATTGCATTTTGAATTTGGTCTTCATTAATTTTCAGGTCAAAGTGCCTTGTAAATTGAAATTTTACCTACTTTGAGTTTTCTTTTTATTCTGTAAGTTTCACTATTTTCTTAGCTTTTAGTCCTCATGTTGTGTTCCCATCACTTTTATCAATCACTTCTTCACCGCATGCACCAGGTTTTGTTCATCTTATTTGAAACTAGACTGTCTCCTAGGGGTGTACACCGGTCTAAAACCGGACCGGATCGGAATCGAAATTAATGTTTTTTCTGGATCGAGGATCGGACCAGAATTAATCCGGTCCGGTCCGAGTTTTGAACCTATTTTTTTTTAATTTATTTTTATTTGTAAATTTTTAACAATGTGTTCGTTTATCAATCTCGTTAAATATGTTTGTTTTTGGACCGTGGATGTGAGTTGCACCGAAACTCTATATTATTTTGTAATCAAGTTGACCTGACATTCTCAAATAAAACTTGACAATCTTCATTCTCCACTTGCCATTAAATCACACTAACGAGTCCACAAAAACGATTTCATCATCTATATCATCATATTGCACATCTAGTCATAAAGAAAAAAAATATAGATAAATAATGTCAAACATTAGAAATTATAAGTTTTAAAAAATAAATAGAAGAGTTATAAAAATAACATTACATTTCTCAATTTCCTATAAATCTTTCACATTTTCTTCTACATCTAATTAGAAGAGTTATAAAAATTAACATTACCTAGAATTTTTCAAAAAAAAAAAATGGAATCGGTCCATTCCGGTCCGGACCGGATTATTCCGGTTTTTACCCTACCCGGACCGGAAAACCGGAATCTTCAATAATGAAGGACCGGTGACCGGACCGGTGACCGGACCGGAATCCACCGGTCCGATCCGATCCAGAAATGTACACCCCTGTCTCCTGCCATACATTCGCCAGATTATTATAGAAGAAACCAGTTCCATGGCTTGAGTGCGATTATTTATGCATGCATTGAACTAAACAACTAGGTGTATTGAAATAGTTTCATGTTGATTCCAGAGTAAATACTCTAAGGTTGAAATAAAAGATGACGAAGATGGATTAGATGAAGAAGAGGAAGAGCATGGAGATACCAGTGTGGGGCATGTGGTGAGAACTATGCTTCGGATGAATTCTGAATTTGCTGCGACTTAGGCGAGAGGTGGTTCCATGGGAAGTGCGTGAAGATCACACCTGCCAAGGATGAGCATATAAAGCAGTACAAATGCCCATCATGCAGCAACAAGAGGCCACACCCTTGACATCTTGTTGAATTTGCTGAGTTCCACCCTTGTATTTGTCTCATGTAGGACTCAGCAAACTGCCATCTTACGTACATCAGCACGCATGTTTATTCAAAACTTCTGGTCCTTGGTCTTTGTTTTCTGGATAATCTAGTAGGTAAATTGCTAGGGTTCTCCATTTGACTATAAATTTAGACAACATAGGGATCTTTGTCTTGTAGGAAGGCATCTTCCTGTGATTAATGCTAACTTGTAAAATTTAGTTGAAGTATGTTGTCGCGGGTATAAATTAGTTGTTGGAACCATTTGGGCCCCGATGTTTAATTGAAAATTGTGTTAATCTTGCTGGTGTCAAGTCAATCGATTGAATGATTATATGAGTGTGTGCTCTGTTTTCGTGGTTGCAGCTTGTGATCTAGTTGACAAAAGGTTATAAAAGTTATACTAAGCTCCCGTTATGTGCGGGGTCCGGGGAAGGACCGGACCACTAGGGTATTGTACGCAGCCTTACCTCACATTTCTGCAAGAAGTTATTTCCACGGTTTGAATACATGACCTTCTGGTCACATGGCAGCAAGGCTCCCCTTCAACAAAAGGGCATAGAATAGGCAAAATAAACCTAAGGAATAATGATTACAGGAGGAGAACTGAAAGGTGCTAGTGTTCGTTCCTTAGTTGGAAACATGCATCTTTTTGTTATCTTTATCTGCTAACTTCTCTCGTGGGTTATCACTACTTGGATCCCTGAGACTTTTATGTATGCAGCAAGCCAGCAACTTCCTTCATTAGTTTCCCATTGTGTCATTTGTATTCTATCCACTTCGGTTTCCCCATCATCCCATCCAGGCCTCGCACGGTGCAAGAACCTCTTGAGCATCTTTTGTTTCCTAGTATGAGTCTGTTTTGCCTTCCTCAAAAACACATAATATGATGATTAGAAGACAGAAGATTCGTTTCACCAAAATACATTACAAAATACCTGTTTCTAGCTTTGTGGTTGGAGTGTGGAGATGAAATGCTTAAAACAAATTGGGTTTTCCTTTAAACAAAGATTTAGATAAGGGTCTGTTTGGTATGATGGAAAATGTGAACTACTCTTTTGGAAATTGAGTCTTACCTATCTTCCGGTGTTTCGTAAGTAAGAAAAAAGATTGCCTCAAAGGCGTTTATATGTAATTAGGAAAATAATATGGTGGTGGGGTCGGGGTTGGCGGGGGTGGAGTGGTCAAGGGTTGAGGAGTGGAGGGTAGAAATGAGACAATGAGTTTGGAACGCCATTTATTAACTTCTCCTACTGTCACTAGGGAAGTCATATATATGATTTTTTAAGGATTTTGTTTTCCAAAAGAAATTCAAATATTTTGACCAACCAAATGTGAAAAAATTGAAACATCAACATTTTCTAGAAAGTTTTGGAAAATTCCTCCATACAGAACACACCCTAAATTCATATCAGAAAACTTGGGTGATTGGAATTTTGTCATCCAGAGGGAGGGAAGGAGATTCCACTTGACATGAGAAATAAAACAAAACATTCAATGTCCGAAAAGTGGTACGCTTTCTTTCGCCCAGCTTAAACTTTTCTCGCATGGTCGCTAAGTTTCAATACAATTGTGATTCAACGGAAAACCACAACATCGGAACAAATCTTCTATTATTGCCACAAACACAATGAGTCACATGAGTATCGACATTTCTTCTATAAGTGAAGTGGAAAACATTGTTCCCATGACAACGCGACGCGCTAACAATGTATAAAATTAAGCACATTAACAAAAGGAACAATAACTTTAAGAACAAAAGAGCACATTCCTCGATATGTCATTGGCAATTGCACAAACATATACTAGTTCAAGACGTTAGCTATGGACACGCAGAGAGACATTTAGGCGAAGTATGACAATCCTTTGTATCCCGAGCCTCTCACCGTTCTTTGATGTTCACGAAGTTGGGTGGTCAATTCCAAAATTCATCGTCCCAATTAATAACACGCTTTGCATCACTACCTCATTCTGATTTTTTCATTAGGTAATATCACATTTGGATTCGATATGTGGATTTAGTGTTTCTATATCCTTCCATTTAGTGCTGTGCTATGAACCCTAGAAGATATGCTCCAAAGTGTATCACCAGTCGCATGATGGTTGTTCTTGATGGAGCGACTTCCTTTGATGATTTGTTAGCGCTTTTGACTTTATTAATGGATGTTTATTTTTCTTTCCCATTCCATTAGCAACCAACCAACGAGAGCGATCGTTTCTTGAGTTGCGAACCCCATAATTTCTTTTCACCTTGCTTGGTCTTCGCACTGCAACATGCACCTCGATTATTTTATACTGTGCTATTTCCTCAACCTCGGGGATTTTCTCTTCTTTGATGTCCGCCTATTTGGGAGGTGCAGATTCATCGTCATCATCTACATCGTTGTTTCTAACCTCAGAAACTGTGTTGTATATCTTAGGTTTAGGTGGTACAAACACTCTCTCTACTTGAACAAGAGCAAGCATATGTGTACCAACTGACTCATAATTTCGCAAAGGATCACTGAGTCGCACCATTAGTGCCACCGTAAAGTTGTTTCCTAGCAAACCACACTTCCTACCTTTTCCGCATCTCTTCTCTCCCTTCGACCTTCCCGAAACACGTCGTGCGATAGCATGATGAGCTGCGCCAGCTTGGAGGTTCGCCGCTAATCTCATCTTCATCGTCAATTTCTCCCGAGTTCAACCTCATCCATTCATCAAGTGTTAAAGATAAACCCATAAGCCCATCAACATCATCACCATTGTCTTTAATGTCCGAAAGCTTCAATCCACCGCCTTCCGCACCTATCGCTCCACCCAAATTGATCTTACGTCCCTCAAAGGTGAAAACTCAAAGACAGTCGATGTTTGAAGGTGCATACTCATCCGACATGCCCGTCAGATTCTCAAACCCTCAATTGAAAGGGCTTCAATTTTATCCATTGCCAAAGGAGCAAGATCTTCCAAGGATACATATTCGGCATCCACGTGAGTGGTAGAACTTGATTCCAACTTACCTGACATTGGTCCATGCGATTTTCCTTTTACTTTGATCGCTTGCCATATTTTGCCCAAATTCAAAGTCATGTTGCAATAAATCTTGTCTGCAGAACAATTTCATACAAGAAATAAGTAGGTGCCGATATATGTATATTTGCGAAGGAAAGCAAATCCAACTCTAAAAAGCAAAGTGTAAGCAGAATAAACCTTTGAGTCCTTCTAAGCTCGGTGCATTTTCCTGTGCTAATTGTTCCATGTCTTCCCGCTTATATCTTCCAAAGGCATTAATTTACTTGCACTGCATCGAGAGCTTTGTATTCCAATGGAGGCCAAGTGTTGCAGATGTCCATTATACTGACCCATTCTGCGAGCACCACCAACTGATTTGGATACTGCGTAATTAAACTCCTCCACTCTTAGCATTCTCGAAAATTACAGATTCATCGACCTTAAAAATCCTCCATTTTTAGTCCAGAGTAGCAAGTTTCCTAAGCCTTCTCCGAGAGGAGGCAATTGGTAAGGGTCTTCGTGAGGCATATCAATTGGGTGCCAAAACCACTTGAGCTTTTAGGAGGAGAATATTCAAACGACTTGTCGCTCAAGCCCCATTCACGCATCAAAGCCTCTGTCTCCAAGTCTTCCAACATGAAAGCTCTTGTTTTGTGACTTGTTTCCTCACTTTCTATCTTGGGCATCTCCTCATATGACGGTGCAGTGAAGAATAACCAAAATTATCGATATGCTCCCCATCGAGATACACTTGGAGCATCGGAAGAAAATTCTTCAATGTCCGTATCAAGGTTAAACAAAGAACACCCACTAGCCGCAGTGTCCTTCTCAAATTGCCTCAATAACCGTTCTCGTGGGGAATCGCTCGCTCTCTCGAACTTGGGCCAAATGGACTATGCTCAATCCCTAACATATCCAGAAATCACTAGCCACGATTCGAGAACGTAATCTACGCCGAGGATTTTCCTTCCGGCTCTTTATAGTTCGCTTTAGCATCCAAGTAACTATCTTCGTTGTCATGTTCCCGAGAATCTAATCCTCGCTTTCCAAGTCGAGACACTTCAATGTAGACTCCAATTCTCTCATAATTAATTCTTTTGTTGATTCATCGTTGTTGGCGCCACCGCAAGGTCTTCATTCTCACCGCCAAGACTCTTGGCCAACGATGCAGTGGGCTTCTCTTCAATGGGCATCTTCAAGGTACTATCGGTACAAGTCTCTGCATCACAGGATGATCAGCGGTTTTCACAGAATCTTCTTCTTTTCCTTCCGTTCCTTGAGGAAGTTCTATGCCTTGCTCTATGACGAAAAATCACCAATTTCACACTGCTTTAAGATTTCCTTCACACGATCCGATAACAAGGCCAATTCTGGTTTGAGGTTATCAACAAACACAACAATCTCTGGTTTGAATTCAAATGAAGCTTCCACCTTGTCTTCCTCAAGCTTCGATACATCACTTCTACAGATTTGTAGAGGTCACAACTCGCATCGGTAAAATCTCTTTTACATCTTCTGCAGAGTGTTGTGAAGTAGAAGACCAGCAGAACGCTTCGCCGCCTTATCATGCCCACTCATCACTTTGCTCAGATTGTGCAAGAAGCTTTGCACCACTTGCACTGCTCGCCTCAAGTTCCGCCTCAAGAGCGCCCTTATTGCTAGGAAGCATGGCGGATGTGTTCCCATTTCCAACTATATGAAACCCAAAACTAACATTCATGCTTGCACCTTTAGCCTTACTCGACAACCTGAAACTAGTTGTCCACTTACCGAGCTCTTCTCATCCTCTAATTCTTCCAGGTGTAAGAGGAAGCAACCAGTAAGGTCAACCCGATGCTTCCCAAGTCAAGTTCGTATAGCGAAATCAAGCACTCAACAAACAATGTTTTGCCTCATACTTTCTCGAATGATGAGGACCACTCCTACTCCCATATATAAAACATGTATAACTCAACTGTTCCTCAAACTCGGCTACACCTTCAGAAACCACAACCGGACATGTCATCAACTCACCATCTCGCCTCCTCCAATGCACGACAAGGCTAAGGTTATTAAAAAATCCCGGTATCCCTTCAATGCAATGTACTTGAAGCGAAAAACAGCAATTGAACCTTCGGTTTTTAACTTGAGTTAACGACTTTAAGCTCTTCCAACTCCATATGGACTTCTTATTACCATCCTTGTCTAACAAATCTCGACCACTGTCTTTATTCTTCGATTTAGGCTCTGGTAAACGCTCTTTCCCAACAGATTTGGAACGACTACTAGCTGTAGACATCAAAATCCGAGGTTGGGTTTTATCCAAATATAGGGCTTTACTTATAGTTTCAATATCATTCAACAACTTCCCATTTCCAGGCTTCTCACCTATTTTCTTCCTAGAATTCATTCTTGATAACATTCAAAACTACAAAATTAACACAATATAAAAATCACCCACAATCCAAAATCATATCCTGAGAACACACTTAATGATTTTACAATAAAATATAATAAATTAAAAACTTAAAAAATTATCTCCATACTTGAGCAAAATTAGTCTTTTCGAGAAAAATAAACAAAGTTATTTATTCAGCAAATAAAAATACTTGAGTAAAGAAGAAAAAAGAGTGAATTTCTTACAAGAGGAGTAAGCGATGTGTTCAAGGAACGCTCTGTTTTGGCGTGACGATGTTTCATTCCAAGTTTCAATTTTCAAATTATAAAATTATACGAAAGTGGAGAGTATTTGTCACGTTCATTCAGTCCTCTAATTATATTTACACTATGATGACTTTATTTTGTCTACTTCGTATTTAGCCCCCATATGTTATACATGTTGACACTGTTGCTCACATTGTCATGCCTTCAAGTTCAGTTCAATTTAAGTTCAATTTACGGTAGAATCTCTATAAATTAATACTAGATAAATTAATAATCTCTCTAAAATATTAATGAAGGCATCTAAAATATTATTCTTTTCTGGATTAGATTCTCCTAACTCATAGCCCTCTAATACTTTACGGTAAAATCTTTTGCGGTAGTGCATCTTGAAAGTTCTTATTACCCCTACATCACATGGTTGGATTTTTGATGTCATGTTGGGTGGTAAAAAATACAACGCAACAGTATGTAGCCCTTCAATATTTTTTGGATGGGCTGGACAATTATCTACCACCAACAAATTCTTCTACCGTGCATTTTTTGGTCCAGCCAACGAACATATTCATCAAAAAGCACACTCGTCATTCATGCTTGTGTGTTGGAACGATATTGACAATTCAAACTGTTCATGTTGACATTTTTGAAGCAACGTGAATTTGCGTACTTTCCGGTAATCCATAAAAGATTTTTTTCAAAATCATCATCATTGCAACAAATAACAATTGTAAGCCTTTCTTCGCTTTATTTTCTTCCTTCAAGTTGTTTCGTTGCAAGAGATTGATTAGCTTGTAACCTATAAAACAAACCAGTTTCATCCATATTAAAAACAACCTTCATAGGATACTGATTTATTTTTTTTCCCGTATAGCCACCAATTTGTTCTTCATGTCCTCTATGTCAACAGAACCACTCTCTTCAAAGCGACGAAATAACTTGATACCATGTCTTAGCTTGAACTTCTCAAGCCAATTTTGAGAAAATTTGTGCGACTCAGGAGGTTGTTGAGGGTATAGAAGTTTCATCGTGTCTCTTGCCTTCTCCAAAATTAGCTCTCCGGACATGTTTACACGTTCTTGGTATTGGAGAAACCACTCATAAAGAACCTTCTCCATCTCTGGATATTTTGCAGGTTTCTGTCGTTTGGTATCCTTTACTTTTTCTAAGTTAGCCGAAAGGTACTCAGATGATCGCTTGAATGTGTTTGATATTGTACATTGACTAACTTTCAAATGAATTTTTTCATCAATCCACTGTTGCAAATCTTTTTGAGTGCATGTGGGATGATCTCTCTTATACTCACATAGTGTTTTACGTATTTGATCTGTCATGGTTGATTTTTGGACACCTTTTAGATGTGAAGCCATGGTTGGTTGGTTTTGATTTGGATTGACTAATTAGGAATGTTTGATGTTGTTTATATAGTGGTTGATTTCCTTACCATATATGAACTTGCATTAAGTTTTAACTAGTACTGCGTACTACAATGAATTTTATTTTTTTAGAAGGATGTATTACATTTAATTAGTCACGTTGTACATGAACATCATTCAATTAGTCAATATAATTATATGTTTTATTCATGAAGAATAATGTAGGTTCGTTGATTCGGAAAAAAACTCTATCGATTAATTAATACCTCTTTAAATTAATAAAATTACGTAATCCCGACATTATTAATTTACAGAGGTTTTACTGTGCTCCGCCATTATAGTCCTTGATACTTCGTGAGACACTTTTGACTTGTATAAAATAAATAACAATTGGAGGTTATGATGTATATAATAACCTTTTTAGTATTGTTCATACATTTGGACACCCATAAGGCTCGTTTGATACGTCGTACTGAACTGTATATTTTTATATTGGACTGTACTGTATTGTAATAGACTGGGCTATATTAATATATAATGGACGGTATTAATATATAATGGACTGCATTTTTTTAGTACAGTTCAGGCCCATATACTAGATGAGTCTAAAAAATGACAGTTGGAGTGTACAATTTTTAGAAATAGTATGGTCCAGTCCGGCTGAAAACGTCCATCAAACGTTGTATTCTTTTTTTTGTCCAATACAGTCCAACGTAATATAGCGTACTAAACGTGCCCATAATGTGTAATCTTTATGTACTTCTGTAGCACACGAGTAATTTTTAGAAGAGTTGTTTTAATAGAAAAAATTTTAATTTTTTTTATTTTAATATCTTAATACGGATAAGATATATCTCATTGAATCGGTTTTTTCAAAAGTCTGTTCGTTAGGCAAATGTATAATGTAAGCACTCTTCGAATTAGTGGAGACCAAAAAACACCTTTTTTTGCAGTTCTGAGCTTTTTGTTTTTTTAGCATTTATCGATCTTTAAGCGCTCTTTACCAAACTATCGAAGCTCCTTTGTGCAACCTTTACCTTCTTCTACCTGATATGTGATTATTATATAGAAGACCTGTGATGGAAGTAATAAATAAATTAAAGAAATATGATGTATTCATTAATAATGTATAATATATATAGTAGTATAATACTATTTAAATTAGGTAACTAATTAATCTTATACTAGAAAATATAATTCTGCATAAAATAGAAAATCTAATTAAAATAGAAATATAATTCTACCTAAAATAAGAGATATACAATTAATGAAAAAATATTCAGAAAATATTCTATTACACACCCGCAGTCGAAACAGGAGGTTCACGAACATTGAGACTGACTCGAAAATCATCAAATAGTTTGCGCAGAAGTCATTTGGTGAAGATGTCGACAATCTGATATCTGGAAGGAACATGAAGTATACGAACTTGACCACGAGCCATTTTTTCACGAACGAAATGAATTTTCATCTCAATGTGTTCAGTGCGTTGATGTTGGACGGGATTGCCGGAAAGATATATCGCACTAATATTATCGCAGTAGACCAGTGTTGCCTTTTGAATCGGACAGTGAAGCTCAAGTAGAAGGTTACGGATCCAACAAGACTTAGAGACGGCGTTGGCGACACATCTGTACTCTGCTTTAGCACTAGATCGGGATAGTGTAGATTATCTTTTGGAAGACCAAGATAATAGGTTTATCTCCGAGGAAAACGTAGTAACCAGATGTGGAGCGTCGGGTGTCAGGACATCCACTCTAATCATCATTAGAATAAGTAGTGAGACCAGTGAGCGAGGACCTATATAGATGTAATCCGAAGTGAAATATACCTTTGACGTATCATAAAATATGTTTGAGGGCATGCATGTGTGCTTTCATCAGATTGTGCATATATAGGCAGATTTGTTGCACGGTATATGATATGTCAGGTCTCGTGAATGTGAAGTACTGCAGGGCCCCAGTCAGACTACGATAGTGAGTCGTGTCTGAATATGGGGGGCCGAAATCAGCGATGAGCTTGTAATTGCTGTCTATTGGCGCGTGAGATGGTTTGCAAGATGTCATGCCCGCATGTTCAAAAATCTCTTTGGCGTACTTCTTCTGACATATAAATAGGCCGCCAGAATGTCGAGTGATAGAGATTCCCAAGAAATAACTTAGGGGGCCTAGATCCTTCATAGCAAACTCAGATGAAATGAGAGATATGATGGACCGACAGAGAGCATCAAATGATATGGTGAGGATGATGTCATCAACATATAATAATAGATAAGCCATGTTTTTACCTCTGTTGTAGATGGACAGGGAATGATCAGATCAGATGTGTGAAAAATTGATAGATGAGATATAATCGGTGAACTACTGGTATCATACTCAAGAAGTATGTTTGAGTCCATATAGTGATTTCTGCAACAGATACACATAATTCAGATGAATAAGATCTCTGAAACGCATATGCTGATGCATACATACCGTTTTATGAAGATCCCAAGGTAAAAAAACATTATTTACATCAAGCTGATGAATGACCTTAGACTTGGATAGAGCAATGTTGAGGACGTTCCGGGTGGTTGTGGGTGATGAAAGTAAGACGGGGTGTTGGTGGTAAGTGGGTCGGGTCTTGGTTATATTAGGATTGACCCGAAATTAGATGACAAAAAAAGGAGTCTTGGGTTCTCGGTTTGGTCGGGCAGTGTGGTGTTTGGTGACTATTTTATGTTGTTGAGTTTTGAATTGGGATTAGGTGTTTTGTGGAATTATTATGGGTGTGTTGAGGGTCAGGATGATGTTCGGGACTTGGTGGTTTGGTCGTGGCAAGGTGACAGAACAGAACTAAAACAGTGAGGTCATCAGCAAGGTGTGTTATGCGGACTATTTGGTATCGTCGGGATTGGACAGGACTTTGTGAGTGGTTTTGGTTAGGGACCTTGGTGGGGATGTTTATAGAGACTTTTGGGATGTGGTGGTAGAAATAATGAAGTGGTTTGGACAAGGAATGAACACGAGATGCTAGGTGTAAACCCGAGTACAAACCAAGTGTTTGGGATGGTCGATATGAATAAGAATATGGAAACGGGGGTTTTAATGCCCGAGTTGACACCAAGATGAAGGTGACCAATTTCAGAAAGACTTGACTGGGGTTGATAAGTACAATCCCGAATACAAACCATAAGGGTGGCCAAAAACCTTAAGATAGACTCAAGGCTTAGGCTAGGTTGGATCACACAAGTTTCAACGTTCGCTTACAACCAATGGGGTCCCTTAAGCTTGAGTTTTGATTAGGTCACACAATTCCTAACCAATACTTACACCGAAGGGACCTTAGCTTGGGTTTAACTAGGTCACACAAGTCTTATCTTCAACTTACACTAAGAGGTTGGCTCACATAAGAACCAAAGGCCCACACAAGGACCAACTAATGTATACAACATACAAGTTGAATACCTTAGCTTTTTGAGTAAAACTCACTTTGTATATTTCATCAATTTTGAATATTTACAATTACCTAAGGGTTATATTTATAGTAGTACATGGACTATTCTAGAAGATAAACCAAAGGACAAAAGTCTCAACCTCTCGACCGAGTATGAACAAGTGGGACGAGTGTGGATTGACTTGGGGCCAAGTTGGTTCTAGGACAAGGCGAAGACAATGGGAAAGGGTTTGGATTTTCTTGGAGGCAAAGTTGAACTCAAACTCCTTCACACCTCTTTGTGGTATCCAAGTAGAAGAGTGGATGGATTTGGCTTCTCAAGACTTCATCTTCTTGGAATTATTTGGAAGCTTTCATTCCTTGCACCAAGGAGTGGTTCTCGGCCACCTCTTCTTCTTCCCTAGGCCGAGCTTGACTTGTTCTTAAATGGTCTTCTTGGAAGTTTCTTGTCCTTGCCACTTTGTCGGCTAACTCACCTCTTGTCCATGCCATCTTGGCACTTTCGGCCATGTCACCTTTCTCGGCATTCTCATCTTATTGGTTGTGTCCTAAAGAAAACTAAGGGTTATTACATAGTTTTATTATGCCCTAATAATAGATAAAAGCTAAGCTAAGAAATAAGGACAAGCTAAAAGAAAAAAACATGATCTCGGCCAAGACAAACAAGAAGGCTGAATAAAATGTCTTATTCCTCAACTTTTCAAGTCCAATCTTTAATTCTACTCCACAATCCATACCATATTAGGCGTCTAAGTGTAGATTTATGTGTCATTGTTGGCATTCTTAGTAAAGCTCATCTCAACGCATGTTGAGAGTTTAAGTTTGTGGGCTTTCTTTCATCAATCTCCCCTTCTTTGAAAGAATTTGCCATCAAATTTGTTTCGTCTAAATGTGGTAATAATCCTTCAACAATAAGTGTTGACCTAACACTTTCATCATTCGATAAGTTCAGAAGTTTTATTTTGTGGACGTCTTCCTCAAAACTTGCCAAATAAGGATCTGAATACAAGATAAATGGTTTTGACTTCACATGATGCCCATGTTGAATCACGGATCCCATAAGACATGCTTCCTTGCCATAGGTAGAAAATAGTGTCTTGCACTACTCAATTTATGTGATGGATCCTTTACCTTGAGTCAAGCTGACACTCATGCTAACTCTAATATCACGTTTAGCTTCAAATATCATGTTATGATTCGGCCCAGGGGCAGCAAGAGTACCAACATCCTGAATGAAATGACAAGGGGAGGAACTCACACAATGGAAACTTCTTGCACTCATAGGCTTGGACCAATTCCGGATAGTTTCCACCGTGCATAGATTCTAGTACGTACCCATGAATGATTGGTCAACCAAAAGAGTTTGGAGTAATTTGTGCACACTACTCATGGAATAAATTAGGACCTTCTTAGGA
This sequence comes from Przewalskia tangutica, assembly GCA_029844215.1. Lineage (NCBI taxonomy): Eukaryota > Viridiplantae > Streptophyta > Magnoliopsida > Solanales > Solanaceae > Przewalskia > Przewalskia tangutica. The sequence continues at coordinate 62,213,619 of CM056736.1, read as the reverse complement.
TACATAGTTACCACACAAGCATACTTCTTTAACTCGCCATACAAGTCCACAATATTTGTTATTTCATTGGTCTTGTGACAAGCAACAAAGTGAAACATCTTTACGAATCTATCCACGACTATCATGAAAGAGTTGTTGCCCCCATTTTGCTTACGATGAGCCTTGGATAAAATCTAAGCTCGCATCTCTCTATGATTGTTCCGTAATCCGCAAAGGAGTATCCGACCCTTGGTGGGAAAAACCTTTGGTCCTTTGATCAGTAGAACATTCATTTACCATTCCATGCATATCCTCGAACTCGGGACCTTGTTCATGGAGCTCCTTTAGCACTTCCAATACCATCGACATTGGTTCAAGCATGGTCAACATCATGTGCCTTTGAAGAAGTGTACCCGTCTCTTTGGAGACAAATTTGAACTCAAACTCCTTCACACCTCTTTGTGGCATCCAAGTAGAAGAGTGGATGGATTTGGCTTCTCAAAACTTCATCTTCTTGGAACTAGTTTGAAAGCTTCCATTCCTTGCACCAAGGAGTGGTTCTCGGACACCTCTTATTTTCCCTAGATCGAGCTTGACTTGTTCTTGAATGGTCTTCTTGGAAGTTTCTTGTCCTTACCACTTTGTCGGCCAAGTGACCTCTTGTATGTGCCATATTCGCACTTTCGTCCATGTCACCTTCCTCGACATTCTCATCTTATTGATTGTGTCCTAAAGCAAGCTATGGGTTATTACATGGTTGTATTATGTCCTATAAGAGCTAAAAGCTAAGCTAAGAAATAAAAACAAGCTAAAAGAAAAAAAATGGTCTCGGCCAAGACCAACAAAAATGAAAAATAAAATGTCTTCTTCTTCAACTCTTCAAGTCCAATCTTTAATCCCACTCCACAATCCATACCATATTAGGCATCTAAGTGTAGATTGACGGGCCATCGTTGGCATTCTTATTAAAGCTCCCTTCGACTTATGTTAAAAGTTTAAGTTCGTGGGCTTTCTTTCATCAACGGGCTTTACAATCGGGCTGAACGTTTCATCATAGTCCACTCCCACCTATTGAGACATGTCATCACCTACAAGACCAGCATTGCACCTCTCAAAAGAACTATCATATTTCTTTTTATGTCTAAAAATCTACGTAGAATGAATAATATTAGCATCATGTGGATGGGGTACTAGGTCGCATGTATTATTATCAATAAGAGCATCATATTCATAAATCATTCCGGCTTTCCAATTAAGGTCGGACAAGGCATCCTTCGGATTTTGAGGGACAGAAGAAGGGACAACTGAAATGGATAGGTTAAACAATTGTTTAGGTTTATGAATTACGTGCATGTCATGGGTTTTATGGTTTGAGAGTGTGACTCGGGACGCAGAATGGGATGTGTATGTGACGCGAGACTACCGGGAAGAGGAGGAATGGTAATGGTGGTAGGATCGGCTAGCTGATGCTCGGTTTGTTTAGAGGTGGTTGCGGAATCACCATGAGGTGGGTTGTTCCTGGCCACCATCGACAGAACCGGGTGGGCAGTATGTCCCAAAATATCTGAGGTGGGGGCATGTGCCGGGGCTGGAATGACGGACTATGTAAATGATGAATTAGAAGAGAGTTCAGGCCATCATCTAGGAAGTCGTAGGAAGGCCGAGGTGGCGAGTTTAGAGAGGCAAAAGGGAATTGTGACTCATCAAATAGGACATGACGTAAAATAATAATTTTATGGCTTGACAAGTCATAGCACAAGTAACCATGATGAATGGTGGGGTAACCCATAAATACACACGGGGAAGACCAGAGTTGGCGTTTGTGAGTGGTTGGATGGAAAGGATAACAGAGATATCTAAAGATATGCAAGTGTTGGTAGGAGGGGTTCCTACGAAATAGAACTTGAGTGGGAGATAGTTGAGCTAGAGACTTGTTTAGGATTATGTTTAGGAGATAAGTGGCTATGGAGAGTGCGTAATTCTAGAATTGAGGCATGAGCAAATAGAGCACGAATCAGGTTATTTATGGTTCAAATTTCCGTTCGGCCTTACCATTTTGGGAGGAGGTATGAGGGCAGGAAAAATGAAAGGTAAGACTGTTATTCGAGCAAAACTGTTTGAATTGATTACTATTGAATTCCCTGCCATTGTCACATTGAAAATATCTTGTCACGACCCGACCCGACGGGCCGCGACTAAGCGCCCTAATGACGCCATTATATTAACCTGTAACGTAATCAGACTGATACTAAGGACAATATGAAATTCGGCAGCATAACACCGCAATCATAACACATGTCCGAATAGGCAAGCCGGCAATGCTGCCTTTACACACAAATAACTATGTCTCCTGAGGAGTCACACCCAAGCAAATATAACAAAATATGCAAGCCGACAAGGCTGCCACTATATACGGGAACATCCCAAAATGAAATACAATAGTACAGCTGAACAAAACATATCTATAATCCTCATATGACCAACCCACATATATACAACCCACAACTGTCTACAGACCTCTATGAGAAGGATAACGACATATGACGGGACAAGGTCCCGTCGTGCCCCTAAATATACATGAGTCAAAATAATAGGGTTCTGTACCAAAATGACAAAGCTCTGAATCAAAGGAGCTCTCCAATCAGCTGAACAGGAATCCTAGACTGGAGGATCACCAAACTGACCACCTGTACCTGCGGGTATGAACGCAGCCCCCCGAGGAAAGAAATTCGATGCATTAAATAATGTAATGAGTATGTAAAATATGTAATAATGTAAAGAAGATCATATGTGGCCAACAGATAACAGAAGACCAGTATAATACTCAGAATCCAAATCCAATTGTGTCGTATACAAATAAGAGTCATATGTGCCTTATAAAAATGAGAGTCGTGTCAAAACCATGAATGCTTGTCCATATAGTCATCGCATACATATATATATATATATATACATATAACGTAATCCGGCCCTCTAGTGCGGGAATCGGTGGAATCATATCATAACCCGACCCATATTGGGACTCGATGAAGTCATCATCTCATCTATGCATACATTCTACGTAATCCGGCCCTCTAGTGAAGGACTCGATGAACAATGCAAGGCTGTGCACGAACATAAGCCGGCCCGGGACTCGGTGGGGTGAAGTAATAACACTTAGCACGAGTAGATATCGTGAGCAACCATATGCAATTAAAAATCATCATTTGACTCTCAATAAAATCATTACAATAAACTATTTACTGAAAAATCATAGGCACTTCTCATAACTAACATCTTTAGGAATTAGACTGTGTAGAAATCATGTACGTCCGCCGTACTTTCATTAAATCATGCCAAAAAGAAAGAAGGAAGAGTATCACATACCTTTTAGTCGAACTAGTCAACTCAATATTAGAATACGTCTCGTCTAATACTTCAACCTATAATAAAGGGTAATACATCCGTCAATCTTATGATTTCTAGCGTAAGTTATATCAAAAGATGACTCTCTTTTCTATAGAAATTCGGGCAGCACTTCCCCTATTTTTGTGCATATCCATAACGTACAAATCAAGCCATCAATACCAAATAACAATCACAACTATTCCATTTACGCCATCATAATACCTTTTTTCTCTTTATATTCATGAAAGACAACAACTAAGGTGATTGATACACCTATTTCTCTTATTAATTCAGCCCCTTAAACCACATTAAGATAACCTTAAAAACAGTCCATCAATTCTAACAACAACAACAACATATTTCAACAACCACATGCATTGTCTCACTCGCATTGCCTCTTAAACTAAATTCAATTCTTAACACAAGACTATTTAACTTCCAAATATTCTATAAAACGAAGAGTTTTTACCTTACAATGAAGCCTAAAACAGTCCCTGAAGATCAACCCACTGTTCCATCGATGTCTTGCCCGATTTTTCACTTTTTCAACCCTAAATTGAGATGCATAAATTCTACAATGTTAAGCCATCATTATTTACTCATTTTTCTTCCAAAAACTTGACCCAAAATCTGGAATTTTCTTGGCCTAAACCGGCCCAGCAGTGGCGGAAATCACTGTTTTAGGAGCAAATTTTTGGCTTCTATTTGTGGAAGGATTAAGCTTGGAAGATAAGTGAATTGAATCTTAAATTTTTGCTATTGAAATGGTGTATTTTCGCTGGTTTAGAGAGATGGAGGAGAGAAAATAAGAGAGGTTTGTTTTTGAATTAAGGTTAGTGAGGAAGATGAAAGTTAATAGGGTATAAATTAAAAATCTGAAAATTTTATTTACATTTTGGTCCAATCCTCTCAATTGTCTACTTAAATTAACCCCTCTACTAAAATAAATCTCCCTTCTTTTAAATCTTGAAAATCTCGTAAGACCTCGTATTCTCAGTGCCATAAGTCTCATAATACGACACTAGTCCATTACGGGAATATACAACTATCATAATAAGTTTCCAACGTCACACTTGTTGTAACCAAAAATCTTCCGGAATCACATCCTTCGTATACTAACTTCCGGATTAGCATATATAAGTATACTTTATACCCAATATTCGAGTCTTAGTTCTTAATGACGTTCTTAATTATCGCTTTGAACTTACGAGGCGTAACATCCTTCCCTCCCTTAGAAACATTCACCCTCGAATGTTCATAATAGGTCTCATGGTATAAAAATTTCGGCAGAGTCTCCTTTATAACTATACCTATCCACCTATATTCAGCAAACCAACAGATGTCACACAGGGCCACAATATATCACACATACAATTCACCACTTACTATAATCAAATAAAAGATCGAGTTGGATTACCTAGAGGCATCAGGAACAAGTGAGGATACTTCTTCTTCATTTCATATTCTGCCTCCCAAGGCATTTCTTCCCTATTGTTGTTTCGCCACAATACCTTGACGGAAGCCACATCCTTTGTCCATAATCTCCTGACCTGGCGATCAAGTATGACTATGGGACTCTCCTCATACGATAACTTCTCTGTCACCTGGACATCATCTACTGGGAAGACTCTGGAAGGATCACAAATACACTTACGTAGCATCGATACGTGGAAGACTGGGTGTACTGCTTCCAAATCAGATGGTAGATCCAACGCATAGACAACCTTGCCTATCCTACGAATGATCTGGTAAGGCCCAATGTATCTCGGGCTAAGCTTCTCTTTCCTACCAAACCTCATCACACCCTTCATGGGTGATACCTTCAAGAATACCCAATCACCAACCTGGAACTCTAAGTGTCGACGTCGATTATTAGCATATGGCTTCTGTCGACTCTGGGATACTAATAATCTCTCCTGAATGAGCTTCACCTTATCAACAACTTGCTGAACCATGTCTGGGCCGATCAACTTAGTCTCACCTACATCAAACCAACCAATAAGTGACCTACACTTCCTCTCATATAAGGCCTCCTACGGGGTCATCTGAATACTAGAATGATATCTGTTGTTATAGGCAAACTCAATGAGTGGTAAATGATCATCCCAGCTACCTCTGAAGTCAATAATACAGGCTTTTAGCATATCCTCAAATGTCTGAATAGTACGCTCTGCCTACTCATCAGTCTGAGGATGAAAAGTTGTGTTGAGACTCATTTGTGTCCCCAATCCCTTATGGAACGACCTCTAAAAGTTAGCTGTGAATTGAGCTCCTCGGTCCGATATAATAGATGTGGGAACCCCGTGCAGTCTTACTATCTCCCTGATGTATAGCCTAGAATAGTCCTCCGCTGAGTAAGTAGTCCTGACTGGAAGAAAATGGGCTGACTTCATCAGCCTATCCACAATAACCCATATGGAGTCACACTTCCGCTGAGTGCGAGGTAGGCCTGTAATGAATTCCATATTGATCACTTCCCACTTCCAAATAGGGATTTCTATCTCCTGCAATAATCCACCAGGCTTTTGATGCTCAACCTTAACCTGTTGACAATTCGGGCACTGGGCAACAAATTCTGCTATGTTTCTTTTCATGCCATCCCACCATTACAAACATCTAAGATCATGATACATCTTCGTCGACCCTGGATGAATGGAATAACGAACATTGTGTGCCTCTCCCATAACCTGCTGTCGTAGCCCTGCAACATTAGGTACACATAATCTGCCTTCAGACCTTAACACATCATCAGGTTCAACTTCAAATAGAGTCTTCTCCTTTCGGAGAGCTTCATCTCTATACCATGCTAGAACATGATCGTTAAACTGACGTCTCTTTACCTCTTCTACGATAGAGGACTCAGCGACTTCTCGAACAAGAATCCCACTATCTCCCGAATTCGTCAATCGGACTCGAAGACTAGCTAGCCTGTGTATCTCACGAACCATCTCCTTTTTATATGGATGCACATCTAATAAGCTACCCATAGATCTATAGCTAAAAGCATCTACCACAACATTGGCTTTCCCTGGGTGGTATAGAATATCAACATCATAGTCCTTTAGCAACTCTAGCCACCGTCTCTGTCGTAGGTTCAGCTCCTTCTGCTTAAAGATATATTGGAGACTCTTGTGATCCGTATAAATATCAACATGAACCCCATACAAATAATGTCTCTATATCTTCAAGGCATGAATCACCGCTACTAGCTCCAAATCATGAGTGGGATAATTCTTTTCATATTTTTTTAGCTGTCGGGAGGCATAAGATATAACTCTTCCATGCTGCATCAACACACAACCAAGTCCAACACCTTAAGCATCACAATAAATAACATACCCATTTGGTCCTTCAGAAAAAGTCAGAACTGGAGTCGTAGTCAACTTGTCCTTCAACAACTAGAAGATGTGCTCACAAACATCGGTCCACTGAAACTTAGCTGCCTTCTGGTTTAGCCTAGTCAAAGGACCTGAGATCGAGGAAAACTTCTCCAAAAACCTCTTGTAATACCCTGTTAGTCCTAGAAAACTGCGTACCTCAGTAGGTGTAAAAGGTCTGGGCCAAGTCTTCACGGCCTCAATTTTCTGTGTATCCACCCGAATACCATCAGCCCCGATAATATGCCCCAAGAATGCCACTGAAATCAACCAAAACTCACACTTAGAAAACTTGGCATACAACTGCTGGTGCTGGAGGACTCTAAGTACTGTCCTCAAATGGTTTGCATGCTCCTGCTCTGAACGGGAATAAACCAGGATATCATCAATGAATATAATGACGAACATTTCTAAGAACTGCCTGAATACCCGGTTCATCAAATCCATAAACACAACTGGAGCATTGTTCGGTCCAAAAGACATCACCCTAAACTCATAATGTCCATATCGAGTTCTGAATGCTGTCTTTGGAACATCCGCCTCCCTTACCCGCACCTGATGATAACCTGACCGCAAGTCTATCTTCGAAAAACACTTAGCACCCTGCAACTGGTCAAACAAATTATCAATCCTGGGGAGGGGATACCTGTTCTTGATGGTTACCTTATTCAGCTGCCTATAATCAATACACAATCGCAGCGATCCATCCTTTTTCCTCACAAATAATACTGGTGCTCTCCAGGGAGATGTACTAGGCCTAATGAAGCATTTTTCCAACAAGTCTCTCAGTTGCTCCTTTAACTCCTTCAATTCTGCAGGTGTCATTCTATAAGGAGGAATGGATATAGTTTGGGTACCTGACAATACATCTATACTGAAATCTATCTCCCGCTCTGGAGGAAGACCTGGAAGATCATCTGGGAATACATCCGGGAACTCACTAACTACCGGGACTGACTGAAGAGCCGGTACATCTGCTTCCGTATCATGCACCCGAACCAAATGATAGATACAACCCTTTCTAACCATCTTCCTTGCCTTGAGGTATGAAATAAACTTACCCCTCAGAGATGTTGTATTCCCTTTCCATTCTATAATCGGCTCACCTGGAAACCGAAACCGAACCAAATTCTCTCTACAATCAACGTTGGCAAAACAAGAAGCCAACCAATCCATACTCATAATAACATCAAAGTCGGTCATATCCAACTCTATCAAATCTGCTAGGGTATGACGGTTATATATCACCACTGAATAATTTTTATATACACGCTTAACTATAACCGAATCTCATACCGGTGTAGCTACTTCAAATGGTTCTATCGACTCAGGTTTTATCCAGATTCTACTAGCAACAAGAGGAGATATGTAGGACAAGGTGGAACCTGGATCAATCAAAGTATATACATCACAGAAAAAGACCGATAGTATACCTGTAACAACATCTGGTGACGCCTCCTGATCACGTCTACTGACAAAAGCATATATATGGTTCGAAGGACCTCCAGAACTAGAAAATCCGCCACGACCTCTACTACGGCCTGCTGGCGCCTAAATACTCTGCCCGGTGGGGCGCATAACTATGGATGATGACAAACCAGCACCCGACCCCGTAGGCCGAGCCATACCACCTGGACCACCCTTGTAGGGACACTCTCTCATCATATGGCCCTGACAGCCGCAAGAAAAGCAAGCACATATGGTCGAACGATATTCCCCAATATGAAGCTTACCACACTGAGAGCACCGAGGATAAAATGGCCTCAACTGAGTAGAACCCCTTTCCCTCTGAGAACCTGAATCCCTGGAGCTCTGACCGGCCCCTGAATACCCTGGACGATCAAATATCCTACCCGTGAACTGTAGAGGAGCACTCTGTGCTGGCTGGGATGAATATCTAACCTGCTGTTGAGGCTGCCTACCTCAAGACTCACCAGAATAAGCTTCCGACCTAGCCCTCTTATGCTGGTCCCTATCATGACCTTTGTCTGGTTGTCGCCCTCTATGTCGGTCCTCAACCCCCTGTGCATATGCCTGGATACGAGCAATATCCATACCCGGCGTAAGAGCCACCGCCATACAACTATCGATCAAATAATGGTCCAGCCCCATCACATAGCGATGCACCCTGTCTGCCATATCTGCTACAATAGTGGGTGTGTATCTGGCCAATGAATCAAACTCAAGGTTGTACTCTCTAATGCTCCTACCGCCCTTCCTCAAGTTTAGGAACCTATCAACTTTGGCCCTTCTCAACTCTGGAGGTAGGAAGTGGTCAAGGAAAGCCTCTGCGAACTCGTCCCACACGGTTGGAGGAGCACCATTACCCCTAGATAGCTCCCACGACTCATACCAGTTAAGATCTACGTCACGCAACCGATATGATGCCAACATGACAGACTCAGTCTCTGAAGCCTTTATCACCCTCAACGTACGCTGTATCTGTCGGATGAACTCCTGTGGATCATTCTCGGGCCTTGACCCGAAAAACTCTGGTGGACTACAGCTCAAGAAATCACGGACCCTCAAACTAACTTATCTGGGGTCAGCTCCTGGTCCCTGTCTGTGGGTCTGCCCTACCACTAACCTAGTCAGCATCTGAACCGCATCTCTCATGGCTTTGTCCTCTATCCTGGTGAGAGCGGAGGCCAGTCTTGGGGTCTCGAATCGGTGACGCCCCGAATGGAGCCTCTGGAGGTGGCGACGAAGCGAGCTTCGTCGGCCCGAGTACGATTTCGGCATAGGCGAGTCTGAGACACGGTAACTCTCTGAATCCGACTAGTATCCCCCACTGTAGATTTGCCCTTCTGGGCCGTTGTCGCCTTCTTTGGAGGCATAGCTGTAAACATATTAAGTCGTTAGAGAGGGATTATCCTAATAACACAGCTCTATTGCACGATCTAAGAGATGAAAGAATAGAAACCAATCCTAAATGCCTGGCAGCCTCCTGTGTATAAGTATGGTGCACAACATACTCATACACAAGACTCTACTAGACACGGTCTGTAGACATTCCGAGGACTAACTGTTCTGATACCACTCTTGTCACGACCCGACCTGATGGGCCGCGACTAAGCTCTCTAATGACGCAATTATACTAACATGTCACGTAATCAGACTGACACTAATGACAATATAAAATTCGGCAGCATAACGCCGCAATCATAACACATGTCCGAATAGGCAAGCCGGCAAGACTGCCTTTATACACAAATAACCCTGTCACTTGAGGAGTCACACCCAAGCAAATATAACAAAGGATGCAAGCCGACAAGGCTGCCACTATATACGGGAACATCCCAAAATGAAATACAATAGTACAGCTGAATGTCAGCCGATTTCCACGTGTTTAACGCAAGTGTACGTATCGTTCACAAGTAATATAGTCTGGTAAGATCGAATATCGTCCTCAGAGACTTGTTATCAAGTACCGATTATCTAAGCTATGGTTTTTGTTTGGTGAACGTTAATTTGTTTGTATTTTTATCTAATAGCTAAGACTAAGTGCAAAAATTAAACTAAATTACTTAATTTTAATCAGTTATGATGAAGATAGGGCTTCCAATATCCTCGACTATCCACTTTATTCAATCCTTAATGCAACTAAAATAATTCTTTTTCTTCGTTAAGATAGCGGTTAACTAGACTGTCTTATATTCCGGTTAGGGCAATATAATCACTCAACCCCAGTGCAGAACTCTTCTATATTTCTATGATAGGATTTACCACATAGGAGGATTAAGAACAGTAACCTATAATGCTACACAAGTATCGGGGTACTTTCGTCCGCGATTTTAACTTATGTCTAGTCAATTACAGCATATCTAAATCTCACCTTTCAAAAATTTGATTCGAAATCATATAGGTTATGATAATTAGTGATCAATTAATCATCAAACATTCATACCAAATATTGACTAAATCTTAATCAAGTGAAGAAGAAATCAAACTACTGCATTAATTCATGAATAAAAGTTTCAAGCGATTCATAAGAAAAGCCCTAATATAGTGTTTAGCTCCTAGCCATAGTCACGCTAAGAACTAATACAAACTCTAACATGAACTGAAATAAAAACAAAGAAAAGAGAAAGAAAATACTTTGAACTAGGTCTCCAATCTTGTAGCCTCCAAGAGTTGTGTTGTGGAATATGTACAATGATTCCCCCCAAAGTAGAATGAATAATATCACCTAGGATATAGGGTTTTATACTTATAAAATATATTGTTTTGGACCCTTATACCCCTGTCCAATTTCGGTTTGGATCTACAAAATTCCGCGTCGGCACCGCGGTGCTGCAGGCTGGCACCCCGGTGCCGGAAGTCCTGTGGCCAACCTGAACTAGCTGATCTTTTGGCACCGTGGTGCTGCCAGAATGGAACCGCGGTGCTGAAAGTAGTGCAACAAATATTTTCTGAAACCTTGTCCTTTTCTCGTCCGGACTTCATCTGATTTCTTCTATACTTTCCGGGACTTCTTAGGCTTCATTTCTTGGCCCTTTTAATGTGCAATTCCATCTCAAATAAGCTCATTTCATCTTCTTTTTGACGTTTCTCCATTTATGACCGTTGTAACTCAAAAGAAAGAAAAAAACCCTAATATTATACTAAACACAAATGAAATGAGTAAAATACTAACTAAGTGTTACACCCCGTAATTACAGGGCATGTTTATATGAACGTACGTAAGAACTCAGAAATGTTAAGATTTGAGACTTGTAAAAATTTATCGGAATTATGAAATTGTCGGAAAACGAAATATTGTGACTAATGGGAGGGCGACACGTGTCACCCCCCCCCCCCCCCTTAAGTGGTCTTGGACGAAAATAACATGGGTAAAAGGGTCATTTAACTATACTTGAGATGACCAAGTCTTGCTAAGTCTCCAAGCTTGATATATTTGACTTGTCAAAGGGCCACATGGGCTTGACCCTAGTGAAATGAATCTAGACCACATATTTGTGCTAATCTCAACCCTCCATTATGTTATATATGTGTACTAGTAGCAAGACAAGCTTCTATACTTAGCTAAATTTTCAAGAAATTTGAAGAACTCCTAAAGGTGCTCTCGGGTTCAAGGTCTTCAAGAAAGAAAAAAATTTGTTTGTTGTCCAATAATCTCCCCACTTGAAAACAAGGTTCCTAAGAGTTTTGTAAGGGTATCTCAATAGAAAGATCCCGGAAAAATAGCGTTTTCGTATTAGTCGCAAGGTGAAAACCTAGTTGCTTTCCTAGGTTTTGATTGGAAGATTAAAGGAAAGTTGTTTGTGGTATTCTAAGGGTCTCAAGTGGCGGATTGAAGTGTCAAGAAGAGGCTCTAAGTTGCTAGGGAGCGACTTCGGATCTTGAAGTGGATTAAGGCTCGTTAAGGTAACAATCTTGTTCTCTTAAAGTGTTACAAGATTACATATTGTTGTTATCCTTACATTTTTACTAGCATGAAGTATATGTATTGAAGATTGATAAGTGATATGGATTGTAGTAACCTAAATCCGAAATGATATATGAGCCATTTGAAATGGAAATACAATTTGGTCGTTAATTAGAATCGTCGCATGTTACTTACTTGAAGATTGTAGTAGTTGTAATCGGTTGCGACTTGATATCAAGTTATATTAAACAACTTGGATTGAAAAGGAAATTGGATAAGAATTGGTGTTGTTGTATCTCAAGTTGCCGAATTTACCTTGTAGTTTGTACTAGTTTGATATCAATTGCGGGGCGGAATTTTACACGTCTAGTAGGCGTGTAATCCCCTATTGTTAACTACATTGTTGGGCCTTAAATGTGGCGTGTTTGATTATTGAATTCGGGCCTTGAAAAAGGTGGTAAAGTATGTAGAAACAAAGGAAGCGTTGTCCGATTTTTCGTAGAATTTAGTGACTTTGCACTTATTATATTCTACGTTTGAAGTAAGAAGTTAATAGACGTATTATGGCCATTATAGGTTGACATACTACGTGCGGTATATTGGACTTAGCGAGTGGATTGACCCGAAGAGGTATGTGGAACTTTCCTATCTCTTGAGCATGAGTAGTTGTACCTATATAGTACGGTTGACGTACAAGACTTTGATATCCTTTACTTGTTTAAGAATGTGCAAGTCGGTTGAGTTAGGGGATTAACTCACTTGTTTAAAAGTAGTAAGGATGTCTTAGTTTTCAAAGTTAAGGGACTTGAAGTGTTTTAAAGTATATGATACTTGTTTCGTTTTAAACGTATAAGTCCCTTGGATATAGGAAAATGTAATTGACAAAGTATAAAGTTAATATAACGACTTTATGGAAAGTTGGTTATATTAGCTTTATGGAAAGTTAAAAAGAGAGACTTACTCTAAGTAAAATAAGTAAGGATAAATAACTTGAATTTATGAAAGGAAAATTGATTTTAAGACATCAATTGCCTAAGGTTTTAAAAGAAAAGAAGTCACTTCATTTAGAAGCCTAATTATATTTCTAAAAGGTATTGTGACTTGTCTTGAAAAGTAGTTGTGACTTGATACTACGGTTATTAGTATCTTGGAAGTTTTATATGAAAAAGAGTCATTTTTAAAAGAGTAGAAGTATGTAGTACTTTGGGTTAAATTCCCGGATTTTTATAAAGACATGTTAGTGCCTTAAGTAAACTAAAAAGAGAGTGTATATAAACAAGACTAATAAGAAGTTAGGGGATTTCTTAACTTGCTTATATTATGTATGATAAGCCGGTAGTGCTTATGTTATGTATGATAGCCGGTTTGTGCTAGTGATATATTATTCATTACGGGGTCATTCCCCGGGTTTGTGGCATTTGCATATTCCGTGGATTTGCTACCCATGATGCGAGGAATACCTCATGCGGGTCCGTAAGGGCTTATGCGGGTGAAATAGTCCCATGCGGGGCGGACCAGTCCTATGCGAGGAATACCTACGCGGTCTACACGACCTATGCGGGCGGATACAGTCTATGCGAGGAATACCTCATGCGGGTCCACACGACCCTTGCGGGTGAAATAGTCCCAGGAGTAGGATTGCTTAATGATACTGCGGGCGGGTGGCCCTGCTTTGATCATGAGCCTCATATTTTTATGCAGTAAAGTATACTCTTGTTTACTCTCATTGTTAGTAAGGCACAATGTACTGTAATTTGATTATCATACATGTCTCCGACTTTGTTTTAGACTTATGATGTAATTACAGTATATTTCCAGTTTCGCATACTTAGTACATATTGTGTCGACCCCTTCTGGGCTGCGTTCATGCCGCAGGTAGGGGTAAGCAGGTGGTGGATCCTCATTCTTAGGATCATTGATCAGATGTCAGAAGCTCTATTTCTCCGGAAGCTTGTCTTTTGGTACGGTTCTCCCTGATGTTGTAGATATTATGTACATTCAGGGGTATGGCGGGGCCCTGTCCCGCCACAGTTGTTATTCCTAGAGGTCTGTAGTCACATTTGTGGTTTGGGCTGTAAGAACAGAGTTGTATTGTTTTACTTTTGGTTATGTATATTTTATGGAAGGCGGCCTTATCGGCTAACCTGGTGATGTTTATTTTCTAAGTTTTGAGATACGTTGTGTATGTTCCGTTGCCATTCTCTGATGTATACCTGAACGGCGTGCCCAGGTAGGGCACCAGTCGCGGCCCGGGGTAGGGTCGTGACAAAAGTGGTATCAGAGCAGTTAGTCCTCGGAAAGTGTCTACAGACCGTGTCTAGTAAAGTCTTGATTATCGGTGTGTTGTGCATCACATCTATAATCAGGAGGTTGCAGGACATTTAGGATTGGTTTCCATTCTTCTCTCTCTGAGATCGTGCAGTAGAGTTGTCTTATTAGGTTGAATCCTCTCTGACCTATTCTTATGTATCAGTTATGCCTCCACGGAAGGCGGCCGGGGCGAAGGCAAAGCGGCGGCAGAGGCGCTAGCGGTCTGTGAGGTTACCAGACTCATGCGGACTATGCCTGTGGTTGCAGGCGGGTCGGCGAGTTCAACCACGCCAGCGGTATTAGAGGAGGCGGCGGTAGCTCGCAGGTTCCGGTACCTGAGCCTCCAGTTCCACAGCCAGGGGCTGAGTATAGGGATTACGGAGAGCAGATCCGGTTATTGACCAGCATAGTGGCAGGGCAGCGCCGACAAGAGCAGGTAGCTAACCCTAGAGCTGACAGTTTGCGGATTCGGGATTTTCTGGGTTGTCATCCACCCGAGTTCTATGGTTCGAGATCCGATGAGGATCCTCAGAAGTTTATTCGGCGATTCTGGACTATGCAGTCTTGGGCCTCAAGACAGTCGATTATGTTAGCCTCTTACCGGTTACGTGACATTGCGTTGAACTGGTTTGAGTCATGGGAGTTGTCTAGAGGTGAGGGTGCTCTTCCAGCTGTTTGGGAGGAGTTCACAGAGGCCTTCCTGGATCACTTTTTGCCTTCTGAGATGAGGAGAGCCCGCATGGATAGATTCTTGACCTTGAGGCAGAATGGGAGGACTATCAGAGAGTACAACCTGGAGTTTGACTCATTGGCCAGGTATGCGCTCACCATTGTAGCTGACATGGCGGACAGAGTTCATCGCTATGTGATGGGTCTAGACCGTCATATGATTACTGCATGCTTGGGGGTGGCCCTTCATCCAGGTATGGATATTGCCAGGATGCAGGCGTATGCGCAGGGGATAGAGGATAGAGAGAGGGAGGATCAGCTAGACTCAGGCCAGCCCAAGACGGCGGGGCAGCGAGGTCTCGAGGCGATTTAGCGGGCGGCCTCGCAGCGAACTAGGTCCACATTTCAGCGCACGAAGTCCCCTTCTCGATTTTACGCGGGAGGGTTGATCACCGGTCATTCGGAGCAGTCGTGCTCAGGACTTGAGGTTTCGGAGGCGGCCGTCACCGATCGAGACCACCCACATCTCGGTGTGCTCGATGTGGTAGATCTCACCCAGGCGAGTGTCGTGTTCCCCTAGGAGCTTGTTACTCTTGTGGCCATCAGGGCCATTTGAAGAGAGATTGTCCGACCAGAGGCATCATGGGTGGTATGGTTCAAGCGAGGATCGATTCTTTGGGTCTTCCTCTCGTGGTTATGCGCCTGGAGGCGGGTGTTCCGCGGACTGGCAGGCCGCGGCAGAGGTCGTGGTGGTGGTTCCAGTTCTAGTGGTCCACAGAACCGCATATATTCCTTAGCCAGCCGCCAGGATCAGGAGGCTTCCCCAGACGTCTTCACAGGTACCTTATTAATTTCATGTTGTGACGTTTATGTCTTGATAGATCCAGGTTCTACTTTGTCCTATGTGTCCCCTCTTATTGCTGGTAGAATCGGGATAGAGCCGGTGTCGATAGAGCCTTTTGAGGTAGCTACGCCAGTGGGTGATTCGGTGTTAGCTGAGCGGGTGTACAAAGGTTGTCCGGTGTTTATTTACAGTCGTCAGACCCTAGTAGACTTGATAGAGTTGGAGATGACAGATTTTGACGTCATTATGGGTATGGACTGGTTGGCTTCTTGTTATGCCAACGTTGACTGTAGGGACAAGTTGGTCCGGTTCTGGTTTCCTGGCGAGCCAGTTATCGAGTGAAAGGGCAACACAGCGTCGCCGAATGGTAGGTTTATTTCTTACCTCAAGGCCAGGAAGATGGTGCAGAAGGGGTACATCTATCATTTGGTTCGGGTATTCGTCTGAGGTGAGGTGCGATTCTTGATCGATGCCAGTGGTTAGGGAGTTTCCAGATGTGTTCCCAGACGATCTCCCGGGTATCCCTCCTGAGAGGGAGATTGAGTTTTGTATTGATATGTTGCCAGACACTCGACCTATATCTATTCCGCCATACAGGATGACACCTGCTGAGTTGAGGAGTGAAGGACCGGTGAAAGATTTCCGGAAAAAGGCTTTATCGTGCCTAGTGTTTCTCCCAGGGAGCGCCGCTTTTGTTTGTGAAGAAGAAGGATGGGGCCAGCGTATGTGTGTTGATTACAGCGGTGAATAAGGTAACCATCAAGCAGATACCCTCCCGTGATTGATGAATTGTTTGACCGCTTTGAGTGCGAGGTGTTTCTCAAGATAGACTGCGATGCAGTTATCATCAGTGCAGTTCGAGAGGCGAGATATCCCAAAGATCGCATTCGGGACCGGTATGGGCACTATGAGTTGAGGTAATGTCTTTCGGTTTGACCAACGCTCCAGCGGTATTTATGGATCTGATGAACCGGGTGTTCAAGCCATTTTTGGATACATTTGTTATAGTATTCATTGATGACAACCTGGTTTATTCGCGTCTGAGCAGAGCATGCATATCACGAGGGCGATGCCAGGGTCCTCCGAGGCGATTGTTCGCCAAGTTCTCCAAGTGTGAGTTTTGGTTGGCCTCAGTGGCATTCCTAGGGAACATTATTGGAGTTGATGGTGTTCAGGTGGATACGACAAAGATTGAGGCGGTCAAGTCTTGGCCGAGACCTACTACTCCGACCGAGGTGCGCAGTTTCTTAGGGCTGGCAGGTTATTATCGTAGGTTTGTGGAGCAGTTTGCTTCGATATCAGCACAATTGACTAGGCTGACTCAGAAAGCAGCTAAGTTCCAGTGGACAGAAGCTTGTGAGAAGGGCTTGCAGTTACTGAAGTAAAAGTTAACGACGACTCAAGTTCTTACTCTTCTTGAGGGGTTAGAGGGATACGTGATTTATTGTGATGCCTGGGGTATCGGGCTAGGGTGCGTATTGATGCAGCACGACAAAGTTATAGCCTATGCTTCCCGGCAGTTATGGAAGCATGAGAGGAATTACCCTACCCACGACTTAGAGTTGGCCGCAGTTATTCAGGCCTTGAAGATTTGGAGACATTATTTATATGGGGTTCATGTGGATATTTATACAGACCACAAGAGCCTCCAGTATATCTTCAGGCAGAGGGAGCTGAACTTGCGGCAGAGACGGTGGTTAGAGTTGTTGAAACATTATGATGTTGATATTCTATACCATCCGGGGAAAGCCAACGTGGTTGCAGATGCTTTGAGTCGTAGATCGATGGGGAGTCTGTCAGAGGTACAGCCAGAGAGACAGGACATGGTCCGTCAGATCCATCAGCTAGCGAGCCTTGGGGTTCGATTGATCGATACCGATGATAGTGGGGTACGAGTTCGTGAGATTGCCGAGTCTTCCATCATTGATGAGGTGAAAAGGCGACAGTATGAGGACCCAGTGTTGGTACGGTATCGAGATGCAGCTCTTTGGGAGGAGAAGAGTCTATTCGAGGTAGCGCCTGATGGGGTGCTAAGATTTGAGGGTCGGTTGTGTGTTCCCGATGTTGCAGGACTTCGTCAGCAGATTATGGGGAGGCACACAGTGCTCGTTATTCTATTCATCCGGGGTCGACTAAGATGTACCATGACCTCAGGTGTATGTATTGGTGGGATGGCCTGAAGAGGGACGTGGCAGGTTTTGTTGCCTGATGTCCTAATTGTCGAGTCAAGTTGAGCACGAAGCCGGTGGGCTATTGCGGGCTATTGATATTGACATGGAAGTGGGAGGTGATCAACATGGACTTTGTTCTGAGGTTACCTCGCACTCGGAGGAAGTATGACTCATCCGGGTTATTGTTGTGGTGTGAAATCAGCCCATTTTCTTCGATCGAGGACTACGTATTCGGCTGAGGATTATGCCAGATTGTATATCAGGAAGATTGTGAGACTGCGCGGAGTCCCTATATCGATTATATCGCGAAGAGGGCCCGGTTTGGCTAACTTCGGAGGTCTTTCCGAAGGATTAGGGACACGGTGAGTCTCAGATGACGTTTCATCCTCGGTGACCGGGCGGGAAGATCGTACTATCCGCACAACGAGGATATCTTTGCGAGGCGTGTGATTGATTTCGTGGGTAGTGGGAGGATCATTTTCCTCTTGTGAGTTTGCTTATAACATGGCTACCATTCTAGTATCTGAATGGCACCATATGAGGTGTTGTATGGGCGGAAATGTAGGTCGCCGATTGGTTGGTTCGACGTGGGCGAGGTGCAGTTAGTTGGCCCAGACTTGATTCAACAGGTTGTGAATAAGGTAAAGCTTATCCAGGAGAGACTGTTAGCAGCTCAGAGTCGGCAGAAGTCTTATGCAGATAATCAGCGTCGACATTTGGAGTTTCAGGTAGATGATTGGGTCTTCTTGAAGGTATCGCCTATGAAGGGTGTGATGAGATTCGGAAAGAAGGGGAAACTTAGCCCAAGGTACATTGGGCCCTACCAGATCATCCGTAGATTAGGCAAGATTGCCTATGAGTTGGATCTGCCATCAGAGTTGGAGGCGGTGCATCCGGTCTTCCATGTTTCTATGTTGCGGAAGTGTATCAGAGATCCATCGAGAGTTTTCCCAGCTAGCGAGGTCCAGGTGACAGAGGGGTTATCGTATGAGGAGAGTTCCATAGCGATACTCGATCGCCAGGTCAGGCGACTGCGGACCAAGGATGTGGCTTCCGTCAAAGTCTTGTGGAGGAATGATAACAGGGAGGAGATGACTTGGGAAGCGGAAGAGGGCATGTTGAGTAAGTATCCTCACTTATTCCCTACACCTTCAGGTAATTCATTTTCCTTTACTTGTCAAGTTTTAATTGAAGTATTTTTTTTTTGCTTAAGTGCTATTATGTGGCCATGTGTGGCATTATTGGTATGTCGGAGTTGTAAAAGGAAACTATGTCGCTAATTATAAGTTTGACTCCGAAAGAACATTCGGGGACGAATATTTCTAAGGGGGGCAGAATGTTATACCCTTAATTACAGGTCATGTTTATATGAACGTACGTAAGAACTCAGAAATGTTAAGATTTGAGACTTATAAAAATTTATCGGAATTATGAAATTGTCGGAAAACGAAATATTGTGACGAATGGGAGGGCGACACGTGTCATACCCCCCCCCCCCCTTAAGTGGTCTTGGACGAAAATAACATGGGTAAAAGGGTCATTTGACCATACTTGAGATGACCAAGTCTTGCTAAGTCTCCAAGCTTGATAAATTTGACTTGTCAAAGGGCCACATGGGCTTGACCCTAGTGAAATGAATCTAGACCACACATTTGTGCTAATCTCAACCCTCAATTATGCTATATATGTGTACTAGTAGCAAGACAAGCTTCTATACTTAGCTAAATTTTCAAGAAATTTGAAGAACTCCTAAAGGTGCTCTCGGGTTCAAGGTCTTCAAGAAAGAAAAAAATTTGTTTGTTGTCCAATAATCTCCCCACTTTAAACCAAGGTTCCTAAGAGTGTTATAAGGGTATCTCAATAGAAAGATCCCGGAAAAATAGCGTTTTCGTATTAGTCGCAAGGTGAAAACCTAGTTGCTTTCCTAGGTTTTGATTGGAAGATTAAAGGAAAGTTGTTTGTGGTATTCTAAGGGTCTCAAGTGGAGGATTGAAGTGTCAAGAAGAGGCTCTAAGTTGCTAGGGAGCGACTTCGGATCTTGAAGTGGATTAAGGCTCGTTAAGGTAACAATCTTGTTCTCTTAAAGTGTTACAAGATTACATATTGTTGTTAGCCTTACATTTTTACTAGCATGAAGTATATGTATTGAAGATTGATAAGTGCTATGGATTGTAGTAACCTAAATCCGAAATGACATATGAGCCATTTGAAATTGAAATACAATTTGGTCGTTAATTAGAATCGTCGCATGTTACTTACTTGAAGATTGTAGTAGTTGTAATCGGTTGCGACTTGATATCAAGTTATATTAAACAACTTGGATTGAAAAGGAAATTGGATAAAAATTGGTGTTGTTGTATCTCAAGTTGCCGAATTTACCTTGTAGTTTGTACTAGTTTGATATCAATTGTGGGGCGGAATTTTATACATCTAGTAGGCGTGTAATCCCCTATTGTTAACTACATTGTTGGTCCTTAAATGTGGCGTGTTTGATTATTGAATTCGGGCCTTGAAAAAGGTGGTAAAGTATGTAGAAACAAAGGAAGCGCTGTCCGATTTTCCGTAGAATTTAGTGACTTTGCACTTATTATATTCTACGTTTGAAGTAAGAAGTTAATAGACGTATTATGGCCATTATAGGTTGACATACTACGTGCGGTATATTGGACTTAGCGAGTGGATTGACCCGAAGAGGTATGTGGAACTTTCCTATCTCTTGAGCATGAGTAGTTGTACCTATATAGTACGGTTGACGTACAAGACTTTGATATCCTTTACTTGTTTAAGAATGTGCAAGTCGGTTGAGTTAGGGGATTAACTCACTTGTTTAAAAGTAGTAAGGATGTCTTAGTTTTCAAAGTTAAGGGACTTGAAGTGTTTTAAAGTATATGATACTTGTTTCGTTTTAAACGTATAAGTCCCTTGGATATAGGAAAATGTAATTGACAAAGTATAAAGTTAATATAACGACTTTATGGGAAGTTGGTTATATTAGCTTTATGGAAAGTTAAAAAGAGAGACTTACTCTAAGTAAAATAAGTAAGGATAAATGACTTGAATTTATGATAGGCAAATTGATTTTAAGGCATCAATTGCCTAAGGTTTTAAAAGAAAAGAAGTCACTTGATTTAGAAGCCTAATTATATTTCTAAAAGGTATTGTGACTTGTCTTGAAAAGTAGTTGTGACTTGATACTACGATTATTAGTATCTTGGAAGTTTTATATGAAAAAGAGTCATTTTTAAAAGAGTAGAAGTATGTAGTACTTTGGGTTAAATTCTCGGATTTTTATAAAGACATGTTAGTGCCTTAAGTAAACTAAAATGAGAGTGTATATGAACAAGACTAATAAGAAGTTAGGAGATTTCTTAACTTGCTTATATTATGTATGATAAGCCGGTAGTGCTTATGTTATGTATGATAACCGGTTTGTTCTAGTGATATATTATTCATTACTGGGTCATTCCCCGGGTTTGTGGCATTTGCATATTCCTTGGATTTGCTACCCATGATGCGAGGAATACCTCATGCGGGTTCGTAAGGGCTTATGCGGGTGAAATAGTCCCATGCGGGGCGGACCAATGCGAGGAATACCTCATGCGGGTCTACACGACCTAGGCGGGCGGATACAGTCTATGTGAGGAATACCTCATGCGGGTCCACACGACCCTTGCGGGTGAAATAGTCCCAGGAGTAGGATTGCTTAATGGTACTGCGGGCGGGTGGCCCTGCTTTGATCATGAGCCTCCTATTTTTATGCAGTAAAGTATACTCTTGTTTACTCTCATTGTTAGTAAGGCACAGTGTACTGTAATTTGATTATCATACATGTCTCCGACTTTGTTTTAAACTTATGATGTAATTACAGTATTTTTCCAGTTTCGCATACTTAGTACATATTGTGTACTGACCCCCTTCCTCGGGGGCTGCGTTCATGCCGCAGGTAGGGGTAAGCAGGTGGTGGATCCTCATTCTTAGGATCATTGATCAGGTGTCAGAAGCTCCATTTCTCCGGAGGCTTGTCTTTTGGTACGGTTCTCCCTGATGTTGTAGATATTATGTACATTCAGGGGTATGGCGGGGCCCTGTCCCGCCACAGTTGTTATTCCTAGAGGTCTGTAGTCACATTTGTGGTTTGGTCTGTAAGAACAGAGTTGTATTGTTTTACTTTTGGTTATGTATATTTTATGGAAGACGGCCTTATCGGCTAGCTTGTTGATGTTTATTTTCTAAGTTTTGATATGCGTTGTGTATGTTCCGCTGCTATTCTCTGATGTATACCTGAATGGGGTGTCAAGGTAGGGCACCAGTCGCGGCCCGGGGTTGGGTCGTGACACTAAGAATGACTCACAAAGTGTATATAAAATACACCTAACAAGTACCCCCAAACTTAACCTTTACTCGCCCTCGAGTAAAGAACTAAACAAAAATAAAAACAAAAACAAAAACAAAGACTCTATGAAATGAATCAAGTAGCTATAGCAATGCTTCTTCAAAATCATGGATGAAAGATGGGATAATATGTTAGAATATATATAGCATGAATAATCAGCAATCTAGAATTTCAAGTTAGATATTTCGCAAATTCATTTCAATCACAATCAACGGAAATACAAACACCTAACCTATGCATGTCAATTTCATTCCATCTTTTCCAAAATGTTATAGACATGTTTACTTGCTATTCTCCACTAATCATAGACACACATATTAAAGATCATCAGGACTTTCAAGGGTTGTAATATAGGCTTAAGCATGAGTAGGTAAAAATAGGCATTTAGGCTCCAATTACATACCATAAGCTATTTTCATTCAACTCTTTCTTCCTTCTTTTTGATTTTTTTTTAGTCTCATACCTATTTTCCCCCTCTGTTATTTTGAGAGAATGAGACACATTATAACAAGCACCCTCAAACTTAGATTTTTGCATATTTTTTCATTGGGGAGCATCAAATTTTCATTCTTTTTTTAATCTCTTTTTCAACACTTTTAATCCAAGAATCTTCAAATATCACTTATGACACAAACATGGAATCATAGGGTGTCAAACAAAGATATTATTTTAGGCTCAACGGAGCTGACTAAGGATACAATTTAAGTCAGGGTAGGTAATGAATGGTCAGAAGGGCTATTAAAGAAATACCTTAATCATCTCCCTAAACATGTACATCTTAACTATTTCGCCTCAAATAACAAGCAAACAGATTTTCTAGACATTTTCAACTTCAACACATAGGCTACGCACAAATATTCCAAATAATTAGGTGTCATGAATTCTTGACATATCTAACTTAAGCACACAAATTTTGCTTTCCATTACATTATCCCACTTTATCCATTCAATATCTTTAGCAACTACCACATACATGATCCATAAAAAAAATTATGACTCAAAAACACACAAAGACAAATCAAAAGACTCAAACACAAAACAATAAAACAAAATAAGACACATCCCCTAAACCTAATCGACGCATTGTCCCCAAGGTGTAAAGACTACGGGACAACTTACTGACACAACACAGCGGTCATAACGGAGGTCTGGGATGAGAAATTCTGGAAATTTCACGGCATCATGGCTCTCTGAGGTTGCAGCGCCGTGGACCTTTTCCAGTGTGTTTGATCCTTTTCCATAGTCCACCTACCATCAACACATAAGACAGCACCAAAGACCGTGAGACTGTTCAAGATAAAATAAAATAACTAAAACAAGAATTGAAATAACATAATTAATAAATATTGGGTTGTCTCCCAACAAGCGTTGTCTTTAACGTCTTTTAGCCGGACGCAGTAAACCTTTACTAGTGCCCAGTGGATCCTTCTGCGAACGGCTTGCAATCCGAACATTTATTTTTGTCGGCCTCACTTCACCTACACCATTTCTATAGAACACAGAAAAGGGTAGTACTTTTGTGCTTGCCCCCAAATCGCTGAATACTTGCTTGCATTCAAAATTCCCAAAAGTGCAGTGAATAATGAAACTCCATGGATCTCTAGACTTTTAGAGGTTCCCTTGAGGGTATGGACCTTCTGGTTGGGGGTCAGCAAAGATATCCGGTGGTGTTTCTTCTGCAATGGGTTCAGCAAAAAGAAACTCCAAAGAATCCAACAAAGTGAAAAATTGGATTCTAGTAACCCCTTCTTTCTCTACAACAACCATCTTTCTCAATTCCTCAATAACTTGGTGTGGTTCAGGTTCCTCATTCTGCTTACCACTTCCCACAATGGTGTCGCTAGGCAGACTTTCTTGAGGTGTATTGATCATCATATCTATCAGCTGCCCTATTTGTGTCTCCAAATTTTTTACGGACACCCTTGTCTCAGCCATAAACTGAGCCAGACAATTAGTGAGCTTGAGTATGGCTGCCTGCGACTCATTGCGATCTTCCGGTGGAACATGTGGGTTAGGTTGTTGCTGCTGAATTTGCTGCCCTGATAGTTGTAATAGTCCATGTGTCCTATTTTTTTTTACACACGAACTTTACCTACAAAATAAGAAAAATAACAAAAAGTGATAAAAAGATGCTCGCAGAATAAGTTAGAAACTTGTTCCTGGAGCAACCAAATTAGAAATAAGAATAGATAAATCGATATTGAAAGTACGTCAGTCCCCGACAACGGCGCCAAAAACTTGTCAGTCGATTTCCACGTGCTTAACGCAAGTGTACGTATCGTTCACAAGTAATATAGTCTGGTAAGACTGAATATCGTCCTCAGAGACTGGTTATCAAGTGCCGATTATCTAAGCTATGGTTTCTAATTGGTGAACGTTAATTTATTTGTATTTTTATCTAATAGCTAAGACTAAGTGCAGAAATTAAACTAAATTACTTAAGTTTAATCAGTTATGATGGATATAGGGCTTTCAATATCCTCGACTATCCACTTTATTCAATCCTTAATGCAACTAAAATGATTCTTTTTCTTCGTTAAGATAGCGGTTAACTAGACTGTCTTATATTCCGGTTAGGGCAATATAATCACTCAACCTCAGTGCAGAACCCTTCTATATTTCTATGATAGGACTTACCACATGGGAGGATTAAGAACAGTAACCTATAATGCTACACAAGTATCGGGGTACTTTCGTCCGCGATTTTAACGTATGTCTAGTCAATTACAACATATCCAAATCTCACCTTTCAGAATTTTGATTCGAAATTATATAGGTTATGATAATTAGTGATCAATTAATTATCAAACATTCATACCAAATATTGACTAAATCTTAATCAAGTGAAGAAGAAATCAAACTACTGCATTAGTTTATGAATAAAAGTTTCAAGCGATTCATAAGGAAGACTCTAATATAGTGTTTAGCCCCTAGCCATAGTCACGCTAAGAACTAATACAAACTCCAACATGAACTGAAATAAAAACAAATAAAAGAGAAAGAAAATACTTTGAACTAGGTCTCCAATCTTGTAGCCTCCAAGAATTGTGTTGTGGAATATGTACAATGATTCCCCCAAAGTGGAATGAATAATATCACCTAGGGTGTAGGGTTTTATACTTATAAAATATATTGCTTTGGACCTTTATACCCCTGTCTAATTTTGGTTCGGATCTGCAAAATTCTGCATCGGTGCCGCGATGCTGCAGGCTGGCACCCCGGTGCCGGAATGTTATGCCTCGTAATTTCAAGAGAATAAGATGAAGACGTACGAAAGGAAATAAGATTGGAATTTGGAAAGATAAGTTGGCAAAAATGTTTTAGACAGATTTGGAGTTCTATATATCCCAGTTTAGTAAGAGTTTTTAGGTATTTAAAAAGCCTAGTATGAAGTTCGTTGAGTTTAATTTCCAACGCAACAAACCGCTCGTCGATAGGACATCGGAGCGGAGAAGTATGGACGTTAGTAGTTCAGTGGGCAGAGGTGAGGGAAAAATATTCCAGTCAGGCGTCACAGCGCCACGACGCCGTCTGCAGGGCCACGGCACCGTAAATCCTGTAACTTTCTGAAGTTGCAGCGCCATGGCGCCGGCTACAGGGCCGCGGCGCCGAGGTGGGATTTTTCGCGAAAAAGGGGGGAAAATCAGAAGATATTTGTGTAAAGGCCTATGGGAGGGTGACAAGTGTCCCTCCCATCTTTTTGACCAAGAGAAGGTCGTATATTATGACCAAGTCTTGAAGACTTGGTCATTTTGCAAAGGTTCACCCTAAAGAATTCCTCTCCCCTTCTCTCTAAAAATTTAAAGAAAACTTAAGCCTAGTGAAATTGTTGGAGAGGCGGCAAAAAGATAAAGTGTTGATAAACTTGTAGAAAGGTCGTGTGGATGATTTTGACGAGAAAAGGAGTTGCGGAAAAAGGGCTATAGTGGGCGAAATCCTAAAGGTAAAATTCTCTCTCCTCTTGGAAATAAATTATGATACATGTAATAGTTGATAAGTGTTATAGAGTATTGGGAGCCTAAATCCGAACACGGGCTTATTAGCAATTGGAATTACAATACAAATGAATTGATAGTTATAATTGTCGCATATTATCTAAATGAGAGATTATAGTTGTTGAAATTGGTTGCGACTATATAACATGCGAGAACGACATTATGGATTGAAAAGGGATTGAAAAAGATTTATTGTGGTTGTACTTTGTAGTTGAAAAATGACATTTAATATTGGACTATTTTATATGAATTGTGGGGAAGAATTTTATACGTCCTGTAAGGCGTATAATCTCCTTTGATTGGTTGATGTGTTGAGCCTTAAATGTGGCATGTTTGGTTATTGAATTCGGGCCTTGAAAAAGGTGGAAAAATACATAGAAACAAAGGAAGTGTTGTCCAATTTTTCATAGAATAAGTGAATTTACACTTAGAATATTCTACGTTTGAAACCAGAAATTGATAGACGTATTATGGTCATTATAGATTTACATACTACGTACGACATATTGGACTTAGCAAGTGGATTGAACCAAAGAGGTATGCAGAACTTTCTTATCTCTTGAGCATGAGTAGTTGTAAATGTATAGTACGGTAGACGTACGAGATTTAAATGAATTTAGTTTCATTTGATATTCTTGACTTGTTTTAAGAATGTCCGAGTTGGTTGAGTTATAGCATTAACTCACTTGTTTTAAAAGTTAAAGATATCTTAGTTTCTAAGGTTAAGAAACTTGATTTCTAAAGCTATGATACTTGTTTTTTTAAAAGTATAAGTCTTTTGGTTATAAAGAGAATGTAAGTGTCTAAATCATAAAGTTAGTATAACGGCTTTATGGGAAGTTGATTATAATAACTTTGTGGAAAGTTAAAAGAATGGTTTACTCTAGTGAAGTAAATAAAGACAAATGACTTGAAATGAAGAAAGGCAAATTGATTTAAAGGCATCAATTGCTTAAGGTTTTAAAGTAAAAAGTCACTTGGTTTAGAAGATGTACATTCAGGGGTATGACTGGGCCCTGTCCCGTCACAGTTGTTATTCTTAGAGGTCTGTAGTCATATCTTGTGGATTGGGTTGTAAGAACAAAGATGTAATTGTTTTATTTTTTTTGGGTTTCTTATATTTTACGGAAGGTGGCCTTATCGGCTAGTCTGTTGATATTTTATTGTCTATGTATTTTATGAGTGTATGTATGTTCCGCTGCTATTCTCTGATGTATACCTGTAAAGGGTGCCCAGGTAGGGGACCAGTCGCGGGCCCAGGGTCGGGTCGTGACAAAACTGGTATCAGAGCAGTTAGTTCTCGGAAAGTGTCTACAGACCGTGTCTAGTCGAGTCTTGATTATCGGTGTGTTGTGCACCACATCTTTAATCAGGAGGCTGCAGGACATTTAGGATTGGTTTCCATTCTTCTCTCTCTGAGATCGTGCGATGAGAGTCTTATTAGGTTGAATCCTCTCGACCTATTCTTATGTATCATTTATGCCTCACGGAAGGCGACCGGGGCCCGAGAAGGGCAAAGGCGGCGGAGTCGCTAGTGGTACGCAAAGGTTACTAGGACTCGTGCCCGGACTATGCACGAGGTTGTGGCGGTCGGCGAGTTCAGCCACGGCGATATTAGAGGCGAGAGCGGCCGTAGCTCAGAGGTTCCGATATCCGAGCCTCGATTCCGCGGCCGAGGCGAGTATAGAGATTACGGAAGCGGTCAGATTATTGACTAGCATAGTGGCGAGGCGGCGAGGCGGTAGCTAACCACAAGTCGACAACGAGGATTCGGGATTTTACGGTTGCAATCCACGAGTTCTATGGTTCGAGATCGGAGGATCCCGGGAGTTTATTCAGCGAATCTGACGGACTATGCAGGTGCTTAGGGCCTCGGAGACAGAGTCAGTTGTGTTAGCTTCTTATCGGTTACGCGATATTGCGTTGAACCGGTTTGAGTCATGGGAGCTGTCTAGAGGTGTGGGTACTCTTCCAGCTGTTTGGTATGAGTTCACAGAGGTCTTCCTTGATCATTTTTTGCCTCCTGAGATGAGGAGAGCCCGCGTGGATAGGTTCTTGTCATTGAGACAGAATGGGAGGAACATCAGAGAGTACAACCTGGAGTTTGATTCATTGGCCAGGTATGCGACCACTATTGTGGCTGACATGGCGGACAGAGTTCACCGCTATGTGATGGGGCTAGACCTGTTACACCCCGTAGTTCCAGGGTATGTATTTGAGGACGTACGTACGAGAATACGACATTAATATTGGAAAGAAAGAAAGATGTGATTTTTCGACGGAAAAGTTTCCGGGTTTTGTGAAGGAAAAAGGTTCGTTGATGGGAATTGGATTCCCAGATTTGGTATTTGGGCTTCTTGAATTATATTAGAATTATGGAATTTTATTTCCGGAATTGGTCACGTGGGGCCCACGGGAGAAATTTACGGTTTTGTGGGGCCCACTTTGTTTTAGAGATTTTGGCCTTTATGGATATTTTCGGAAGATGAAATGTTTTGGACCAATAGAGGGGCGACACGTGTCACCCCTAGGTGGCTCTTGGCCGAATTTGGGCAAGACAAGTGGCCTTGTCTTGCAAGATATTTTTTGTGTGGACAAGTGGCTTGTGGGTCCCACCCACACTTGTCCCCAATCTCAACCACACACTTGCCTTCATCCTAGCCCTTGGTTGTCCTATATATGCACCCTTTGTTGATGAAATCTTGCACACTTAGATATTTCAAGACTTGAGAAATATTTTCCTCTCCCTCCCTCTCTCCTAGCTCTCGTCGACCACCCCCCCCCCCCCCAACCAAACCTTGTCCAATAATTCCTAAACTCCTAAGTGTTCTTCCCTAGTGTATTAGGAAGACTATTAACCAAAAGTTGGAAAAGATTTCACCCCCTAGCCTCTAAAAGGTCACCTTGGCCGAGAGCTCTTGGAAGAAAAACCTAAGTGTTCTTCACTTGTTTGAGTTGGTTCTTGAAGAGATGATGGTTAGGATCTTCTTAGGGTGATTTGTGGTGGGTTGGAACACAAAGGATTTGGAGCTAAGACTTGCTTGGAGCGACATTAAGTTCTTGGATAATTTTGGGCTATTTGAGGTAGTGAATCTTAAACCTCTTTGTGAATTGGTCATTATACATATATTATAAGTATATTATGGATTATGTAATATATGGAGTAAAGTTTGGAAGAGTTGGATCTTTCTTAACTTGTTAAAAGAAAGGATTGGCCGTTTGCCATTAAAATGGTAAAAACGTATCTTACTTGTGAAGAAGTAATTAACAAAGTAACTATAACTTATATTAAGAATGGAAATATAAGTTGGATGACTAATGAGTAAATTGGATAAGTAAAATGGACAAAGTTGGCCAAGGACCCCAACTTAAGGAATTGTATTTACTTTGGTATGTATTACATTGGGTATGATTTACATTTACATTAAGGGAAGATTTTTCAATCGCATTCCGTTTGGGCGTGTGATCCCCTTTTTAATTATTGTATTGTTATGAAGGCGTGATAGTAAACCGCGTTACCGGTTGGGCGCGTAATCCCCTTCTTTTACTTATTGTTATTATGGGCGTGATAGTAAACGCGTTACCGTTTGGCGTGTAATCCTTCTTTATGTTGTTTAATTATTACGCCTTATATATATATGGTATATATATTATGGTTATTCGGGCCTTGGAGAAAGATGGAAAAGTGAGTAAAAGCGGAAGTCGCCCGATTTTCCGTAGAATTAGAGGACTTTTTATTGGTATAAGTCTTCAATGGTAAGAAAGGTTTGATAGAAGTACTATGACCATTTTAGGAGTGGAGTACTACGGGTGGCGTGATCTACTTGGCTTAAGGAGTAGCCGACGGGTTGAAGTACTTGGAGCGTTTTGCTATTTGTCGATAATCGTCGCGAGGTATGTGAACCTCTTCCTATCCTTTCTAGCATGATGTTTTGTAAACTATGTAGTACGGTAGACGTACATGTGCTAAATGAGTATGGTTGGTTCAAAACATAGGGTGTTATAATAGCTTTATGGGAAGTTAGTTATAACGACTCTATGTAGGTAAAATAATGGTTTATTGATTGTAGAAGTTAAGAGACTTGATCTTGAAAGATAAGAGGCTTGACTTAGTTTGACTTGTTATGAATTTTGTTAAAATGTTGTAAAAACCTCATTCGCGAGTAATGAGTAGTTGGTTTTAAAAGAATAATGTTTTCCTGATTTCGGAAATGAGAATAAGTGTCGAACAAAACCACTGCAGCGTTAATAAAGGAAAATGTATTGACAAATAACTGATTGTTATTAAAACCAGTAGAAACCTCCATCTGCATAGAAGCTAAGATAAGACAAAATTGTATTACATTTCCTAGATCATGGCTGCTGTAGCAAGATTGTTATAAACAAGAATAAACGGCTCACGCATAAGACATATGTTACTCAATTGTTTTAAAAGGGATTAAGACTATGAGTTATGAAACCTTTCTAAAATAAGAAACTTGAGCATTTGAAATTAGGCAAACTTGAACGTTTGGAAAATAATGTGGTTACTTGATTTTACAAAGGGAAGTGTTTTGGGTTACTTAAAAAGATAGTCACTCTATTTTTATACTACGGGTATTGTGTGACTTATTGTGAAAGAAATGGATCTTTTAAAAAGAACTTAATGTATGTAGTACTTTGGGGTTAAAACCCGGATTTGTTGTAATAAAATGTAAGTCCATGAGTATGTTGAACTTGCCTATGCTTGTGGTGATAGCCTTTGTTGTGCAAGTGTTGTATTTATGTGCTACCGCGTCTCTCGATGGAGGGCCGGCTGATTTGTTATGAATGATTCTTTATCGAGTCCCATGAGATGGGCCGAGACACGTATTCCACCTGATTCTTTATCGAGTCCCATGGGATGGGCCGAGACACGTATTCCACCGATTCTTTATCGAGTCTCGTAGGATGGGCGAGACACGTATTCCACATGATTCTTTATCGAGTCCCGTAGGATGGGCGAGACACGATTCCACATGATTCTTTATCGAGTCCCGTGGGATGGGCGAGACACGATTCCACATGATTTATACCTAGACCGCCGGTGAAGAAGGAGTTCCAGGCGTGAGGATGACTTTGAGGCGTGAGTCCCCGACTTGACATGACGCTTTTATGTTATGAATCGTAGTTTGGTTATCATACATGTCTCCCGCTTTATATAGATTATGATTTCATTTACTGATATTTTCGATTTCACATACTTGGTACTGTTGTTATCGACCTCCTTGGGCCGCGTTCACGCCGCAGTAGAGGTACATCGGTTGTGGATCCTCGCTCATGGATCACGATTCGGCGTGTTGGAAGCCCCGTTTCTTCGAGGCTTATCTTTTGGTATGTTACCCCGAGTCCAGTAGGTTCTTGTACATTCGTGTATGGCGGGGCCACGTCCCGTCATAGTTGTTGTCACTTCTTAGAGTGCAGTAATGCTTGTGGGCAGAGTTTGTAAAAAGGATAACTGTTCGGGTTTTTATGTATATATACAGAAGGCAACTGTTTTGGTTGGCCTGTTTATTTATCATGTCTCTTGTTTCATGTTTATGTTTTTATTTCCGCTGATTTTCTCTGATGTTATATCACTAGGGTGCCCGGGGTAAGGCACCAGTCACGGGCCCCGGTTCGGGTCGTGACAAAAGTGGTATCAGAGCAGTTAGTCCTCGGAAAGTGTCTACAGACCGTATCTAGTAGAGTCTTGATTATCGATGTGTTGTACACCACATCTATAATCAGGAGGCTACAGGATATTTAGGATTGGTTTCCATTCTTCTCATTCTGAGATCGTGCCTTAGAGTTGTGTTGTCAGTTGGACTCCCTCTGACGTATTCTTATGTGCCAGTTATGCCTCCGTGCAAGGCAATCGGGGCCCAGGAGGGCAAGGCAGCAGAGGGAGCTGCGAGTGGAGTAGCGGCGGTCTCTACTGAGGCCACAGTACCTGAGACGTCAGACCCACGGCAAGGAACATAGGAGATGGGTTACAAGGAGATGGCCCAGTTATTGGCCAGGATAGTGGCAAGGCACGAGGATAGGCTGGATGCAGCAATTCCGGTACCGGTAGTACCCGTAGTTCACCCGAGATCGGATAGTTTGAGACTGCGGGACTTTTTGAGTTGCAGCCCGCCAGAGTTTTATGGGTCGAGTCCTGAGGATGATCCGCAGGAGTTCATCCGGCGATTCTAACGGATCGTAGAGTGATCGAGCCGGAGACCGAGTCAGTGGTCCTAGGTTCACATCGACTGCGCGATACGACAGTCGACTGGTTTAATTCATGGGAACTGTCCCGAGGAGAGCATGCGCTCCCAGCAGGTTGGGACGAGTTCTCAAGGGCATTTCTTGCACATTTCTTGCCTCCACAGATGAGGAGGGATCGGGCCGACAGATTTTTGACGCGTTAAAGCGGGCCAGGCGCATTTGCCGGTTAGGGAGTACAACGTGGAGTTTGACTCGTTGGCTCGGTATGTCCCCGCTTTAGTGACAGATATGGAGGACAGAGTGCACCTCTACGTCATCGGGCTCGATGACTATTTGGCAGAGGCTTGTTCGGGGGTAGCTCTTCAACCGGGCATGGACATTGCCCGCATGCAGGCTCATGCACTAGGATGTGAGGCACGGAGAGGTCGACGGAATGACCGTGATCAGCAGAAGAAGGCGAATGCAGGTCCTTTGGTAACTTGCGAGGCGGACCGCCGCGAGCTAGTTATGCACCTTCGCCAAGATGAGTGGTCCTCCGCGCCTTCGGGGCGTTCGGTATTCGGAGCTAGTCGAGCTCGTGGCTTAGTTCCAGTATACATGGGTTCTAGCCACGGGTTCATATTTCCTCGGTGTGCACGACGGCAGCGCCATCCCGGGAATGTCGTCTTTTCGGTGCTTGTTTTACTGCGGCCATCAGGGCCATGTGACGAAACTGTCTAATAGGAAGGATACAGCGGCAGGACTCACCTCAAGGGTCGATGGCGTGTTCATCACCTTCATACTATGCGCCTGCAGGCGTGCCTATGATTAGAGTGAAGCGGTTGATACAGGTATATTCTTACCCCTCTAGAGACTGGTATGCGTTGTTGATATGATGATGTGCTATGTATTATGTTCAGATAGCATTATGTTAAATTGTGATTTAGAGGCCTGGTTAGAAAAAGGGTAAGTCTGGGGACGAGACAATTGTGAGCCTTAGAATTTATAACAGTTAGGACCTTGGATGCAAGGCCGTCTTGAGTGGGTGATTTTACGGTTAGCATTTGTCGAAATACTTGAAATGCGTGAAATATTGTGAGATAATTACATGAGGGGTATGAGAGGTAAGTGGTAGCTTTCATGACGTAAATTAGTAGGATTGTTCCGGATCGGGGAACAAGAGTTTGGCGCGTTTATGGGTCGGGTTGAAGGCCATTTGCGGGTCAACCCGCAGCCCAGAATGAGGTGGGGTCAGTTCGAGGTGGTCCCGCCAGGTGGTAGGGTCACGAGGGTGCTAGGCCCAAGTTTAGGTAACCATCGTACGAGTTCGTGGATGCGTTCAACCAGAATCGGAGCGTGAAGGCCGGGGATGGCCTTAAAAGAATTTGAGGCCAGTAAGATGACCAAGTTTGGAGGTAGAGACTCCAAGGTTTTGGAAACTGCAGCGATGACGGAAATATGGTACGTGTACTAGAAAGAGTTCGGGTGTACGAGAAAGGTACGACGAGTAAGAAAGGAAGCGAACATGTGTTAAGAGGATGGAAGTGATCTTTTTTTTGTGAAGTGAAGGTGCGATGAGAGTATCCTTTGGACCAGGAGTGAGATTTAGTGTTGTTTTACATCTTAGAGGTGATTCCTCATTAGTTTGGATTTGGGTTTCGCGCGTATGTGATATTATGGCCATGTGTGGCATAATTGGTTTTGTAAAGTATAGTAGTGGAGACTATACCGGCGCATGTGTGTTTTTTGAGACTTAGAAGGAACATTCGGGATGAATGTTTCTAAGAGGGGAAGAATGTTACACCCCGTAGTTCCAGGGTATGTATGTGAGGACGTACGTACGAGAATACGACATTAATAATGGAAAGAAAGAAAGATGTGATTTTTCGACGGAAAAGTTTTTGGGTTTTGTGAAGGAAAAAGGTTCGTTGATGGGAATTGGATTACCAGATTTGGTATTTGGGCTTCTTGAATTAGATTAGAATTATGGAATTTTATTTCCGGAATTGGTCACGTGGGGCCCACGGGAGAAATTTACGGTTTTGTGGGGCCCACTTTGTTTTAGAGATTTTGGCATTTATGGATATTTTCGGAAGATGAAATGTTTTGGACCAATAGAGGGGCGACACATGTCACCCCTAGGTGGCTCTTGGCCGAATTTGGGCAAGACAAGTGGCCTTGTCTTGCAAGATATTTTTTGTGTGGACAAGTGGCTTGTGGGTCCCACCCACACTTGTCCCCAATCTCAACCACACACTTGCCTTCATCCTAGCCCTTGGTTGTCCTATATATGCACCCTTTGTTGATGAAATCTTGCACACTTAGATATTTCAAGACTTGAGAAATATTTTCCTCTCCCTCCCTCTCTCCTAGCTCTCATCGACCACACCCCCCCCCCCTAACCAAACCTTGTCCAATAATTCCTAAACTCCTAAGTGTTCTTCCCTAGTGTATTAGGAAGACTATTAACCAAAAGTTGGAAAAGATTTCACCCCCTAGCCTCTAAAAGGTCACCTTGGCCGAGAGCTCTTGGAAGAAAAACCTAAGTGTTCTTCACTTGTTTGAGTTGGTTCTTGAAGAGATGATGGTTAGGAGCTTCTTAGGGTGATTTGTGGTGGGTTGGAACACAAAGGATTTGGAGCTAAGACTTGCTTGGAGCGACATTAAGTTCTTGGATAATTTTGGGCTATTTGAGGTAGTGAATCTTAAACCTCTTTGTGAATTGGTCATTATACATATATTATAAGTATATTATGGATTATGTAATATATGGAGTAAAGTTTGGAAGAGTTGGATCTTTCTTAACTTGTTAAAAGAAAGGATTGGCCGTTTGCCATTAAAATGGTAAAAACGTATCTTACTTGTGAAGAAGTAATTAACAAAGTAACTATAACTTATATTAAGAATGGAAATATAAGTTGGATGACTAATGAGTAAATTGGATAAGTAAAATGGACAAAGTTGGCCAAGGACCCCAACTTAAGGACTGTATTTACTTTGGATTGTATTTACATTGGACTGTATTTACATTTCTGTTAAGGGGAAGATTTTTCAATCGCATTCCGTTTGGGCGTGTGATCCCCTTTTTAATTATTGTATTGTTATGAAGGCGTGATAGTAAACCGCGTTACCGGTTGGGCGCGTAATCCCCTTCTTTTACTTATTGTTATTATGGAGGCGTGATAGTAAACCGCGTTACCGTTTGGGCGTGTAATCCCCTTCTTTATGTTGTTTAATTATTACGCCTTATATATATATATATGGTATATATATTATGGTTATTCGGGCCTTGGAGAAATATGGAAAAGTGAGTAAAAACGGGGGAAGTGCTGCCCAATTTTCCGTAGAATTAGAGGACTTTTTATTGGTATAAGTCTTCAATGGTAAGAAAGGTTTGATAGAAGTACTATGACCATTTTAGGAGTGGAGTACTATGGGTGGCGTGATATATTTGGCTTAAGGAGTTGCCGACGGGTTGAAGTACTTGGAGCGTTTTGCTATTTGTCGATAATCGTCGCGAGGTATGTGAACCTCTTCCTATCCTTTCTAGCATGATGTTTTGTAAACTATGTAGTACGGTAGACGTAGATGTGCTAAATGAGTATGGTTGGTTCAAAACATAGGGTGTTATAATAGCTTTATGGGAAGTTAGTTATAACGACTCTATGTAGGTAAAATAATGGTTTATTGATTGTAGAAGTTAAGAGACTTGATCTTGAAAGATAAGAGACTTGACTTAGTTTGACTTGTTATGAATTTTGTTAAAATGTTGTAAAAACCTCATTCGCGAGTAATGAGTAGTTGGTTTTAAAAGAATAATGTTTTCCTGATTTCGGAAATGAGAATAAGTGTCGATCAAAACCACTGCAGCGTTAATAAAGGAAAATGTATTGACAAATAACTGATTGTTATTAAAACCAGTAGAAACCTCCATCTGCATAGAAGCTAAGATAAGACAAAATTGTATTACATTTCCTAGATCATGGCTGCTGTAGCAAGATTGTTATAAACAAGAATAAACGACTCACGCATAAGACATATGTTACTCAATTGTTTTAAAAGGGATTAAGACTATGAGTTATGAAACCTTTCTAAAATAAGAAACTTTAGCATTTGAAATTAGGCAAACTTGAACGTTTGGAAAATAATGTGGTTACTTTATTTTACAAAGGGAAGTGTTTTGGGTTACTTAAAAATATAGTCACTCTATTTTTATACTACGGGTATTGTGTGACTTATTGTGAAAGAAATGGATCTTTTTAAAAGAACTTAATGTATGTAGTACTTTGGGGTTAAAACCCGGATTTGTTGTAATATAATGTAAGTCCATGAGTATGTTGAACTTGCCTATGCTTGTGGTGATATCCTTTGTTGTGCAAGTGTTGTATTTACGTGCTCTGGCGTCTCTCGATGGAGGCGGTGATTTGTTATGAATGATTCTGTATCGAGTCCCCTGGGATGGGCCGAGACACGTATTCCACCTGATTCTTTATCGAGTCCCATGGGATGGGCCGAGACACGTATTCCACCTGATTCTTTATCGAGTCCCATGGGATGGGCCGAGACACGTATTCCACATGATTCTTTATCGAGTCTCGCTGATGGGCCGAGACACGTATTCCACCTGATTCTTTATCGAGTCCCATGGGATGGGCCGGGACACGTATTCCACATGATTTATACCTAGACTGCCGGCAGTGAGGAAGGAGTTCCACGGGAATGAGGGATGACTTTGAGGCGTGAGTCACGACTTGACATGATCGCTTTTATGTTATGAATCGTAGTTTGGTTATCATACATGTCTCTGTTTTATATAGATTATGATTTCATTTCTGATATTTTCGTTCACATACTTGGTACTGTTATCGACCTCGCCCGAGGCTGCGTTCATCTGCATGAGTAGAAACATCGGTTGTGGATCCTCGCTCATAGGATCACGATTCGTGTTAGGAAGCCCGTTTCTTGAGGCTTATCTTTTGGTATGTTACCACGAGTGCAGTAGGTTTTGTACATTCGTGGTATGGCGGGGCCCCGTCCGTCATAGTTGTTATCACTTCTTAAGTGCATGTAATCTTGTTGTAGGCGAGTTTGTAAAAGGATAACTGTCGGGTTTTTATGTATATATCTGTAAGGCAATTTTGGTTGGCTGTTTATTTATCATGTCTCTTGTTTCATGTTTATGTTTTTATTTCCGCTGATTTTCTCTGATGTTGTATCACTAGGGTGCCCGGGGTAAGGCACCAGTCACGGGCCCCGGTTCGGGTCGTGACAAGACCGTTATATGATTACTGTATATGCAGGAGTAGCTCTTGGCCAGTATGGACATTTCGGAGACGCAGCTTATGCGCGAGGATAGAGGACAGAGAGAGAGAGAGAGGATCAGCCAGACCTAGGCCAGCCCAAGAGGGCCAGGACAACAGGGTTTCAGAGTAATTTTCGAGGCGGACAACCTCAACAACAGGCCAGGTCTACACTTCAGCCGGCACAGAGTGCTCCTTCCCGGTTTTCTGGCAGGAGGTTTGGTCGGCCAGGTTATTCGAGAGCGGTCGGGCTCGGGGCTTGAGTTCCCGAGGCAGGGTTCCAGTCAGATGAGGCTACCCTTACCTCGATATGGTCGATGTGGTAGGTCTCATCGTGGGGAGGGTCGTATTTATCCAGGAGCTTGTTACTCTTGCGGCCAGCAGGGCCATTTGAAGAGGGATTGTCCGACCCGAGGCAGCATGGGTGGTACGATTCGACTCTGGTCACTCGCGGCTTCTTCATCTTACGCGAGTACGTCCGAAGGCGGTGGTGTTCACGGACCGTGACTCTGGCAGAGGTCATGGTGGAGGTCCTAGTTCTAGCGGTCCAGAGAACCGCATATATTCCTTAGCCAGCCGACAAGACTAGGAGGCTTCCCCGGATGTCGTCATAGGTACATTATTGATTTCATGTTGTGACGTTTATGCTTTGATAGATCCAGGTTCTACCTTGTCCTATGTGTCCCCTCTTATTTCTGGTAGAATAGGGATAGATCCGGTGTCGATAGAACCTTTTGAGGTAGCTACGCCAGTGGGTGATTCGGTGTTAGCTGAGCGGGTGTACAAAGATTTCCCGGTGTTTATATACAGCCGGCAGACCCTAGCAGACTTGATAGAGTTGGAGATGACAGATTTTGATGTCATTATGGGTATGGACTGGTTGACTTCTTGTTATGCCAGCGTTGACTGTAGAGACAGGTTGGTCCGATTCCAGTTTTTCGGTGAGCCGGTTATCGAGTGGCAGGGCAATACAGCATCGCCGAGAGGTAGGTTTATTTCTTACCTTAAGGCTAGAAAGATGGTGCAGAAAGGGTACATATATCATCTGGTTCGGGTATTCGATACAGAGGCTGATGTGCCAGTTCTTCAGTCAGTCCCGGTGGTTAGAGAGTTTCCGGATGTATTCCCAGATGATCTCTCAGGTATTCCTCCCGAGATGGAGATAGAGTTATGTATTGACACGTTGCCAGAAACTCCGCCTATATCTATTCCGCCATACATGATGGCACCTGCTGAGTTGAGGGAGTTGAAGGATCAGATGAAAGATTTGCTGGAAAAAGGCTTTATTAGGCCTAGTATTTCTCTCTGGGGAGCGCCGGTTTTGTTTGTTAAAAAGAAGGATGGAACGCTGCGTATGTGTGTTGACTACAGACAACTGAATAAGGTAACCATCAAGAATAGATACCCCCTCCCCGGGATTGATGATTTGTTTGACCAGTTGCAGGGTGCAAATTGTTTCTCCAAAATAGACATGCGGTCTGGTTATCATCAGGTGCGAGTTATCCTAAAGACTGCATTCAGGACCCGGTATGGGCACTATGAGTTCAGGGTGATGTCTTTCGGGTTGACCAACGCTCCAGCGGTATTTATGGATTTGATGAACCGGGTGTTC
Source organism: Przewalskia tangutica (assembly GCA_029844215.1). NCBI lineage: Eukaryota > Viridiplantae > Streptophyta > Magnoliopsida > Solanales > Solanaceae > Przewalskia > Przewalskia tangutica. Next base: position 62,174,028 of record CM056736.1, on the reverse strand, counting down.
AAGCCATTTTTGGATACGTTTGTTATAGTATTCATCGATGACATCCTGGTCTATTCGTGCACAGAGCAGGAGCATGCAGATCACTTGAGGACGGTACTTGGGGTCCTCCGGAGCCGGCAGTTGTTCGCCAAGTTCTCCAAGTGTGAGTTTGGTTGGCCTCAGTGGCATTCTTGGGGCACATTATCGGGGCTGACGGTGTTCAGGTAGATACAACAAAGATTGAGGCGGTCAAGACTTGGCCGAGACCTACTACTCCGACGGAGGTGCGCAGCTTCTTGGGGCTAGCAGGTTATTATCGTAGGTTTGTGGAGCAGTTCGCTTCGATATCAGAACCATTGACTAAGCTGACTCAGAAAGCAGCTAAGTTCCAGTGGATAGAAGCTTGTGAGAAGGGCTTCCAGTTACTGAATGAAAAGTTGACGACAGCTCCTGTTCTTACTCTTCCCGAGGGGTTAGAGGGCTACGTGATTTATTGTGATGCCTCAGGTATCGGGCTAGGGTGCGTATTAATGCAGCACGACAAGGTAATAGCATATGCTTCCCGGCAACTACGGAATCATGAGAGAATTACCCTACTCATAACTTAGAGTTGGCCGCAGTTATTCATGCCTTGAAGATTTGGAGACATTATTTATACGGGGTTCATGTGGATATTTATACAGACCACAAGAGCCTCCAGTACATCTTCAGGCAGAGGGAGCTGAACTTGCGGCAGAGACGGTGGTTAGAGTTGTTAAAGGATTATGATGTTGACATCCTATACCATCCGGGAAAAGCCAACGTGTTATACCCCGTAGCTTTGGCCATGCGTATGAGAGCGTACGAAAGGGTTTAAGACTTAAATTTTAGAAGGATAGATTGACGGATTGTTTCGGACGGGTTTTGGTCATCTTTGAGGCGGGTTATGACCCGTTACATTGATAGTTCCTAGGTGTTTCAAAGGCCTAGTGTGTAGTTCGTTGAGTCTAGTTTCCAACGCAACCAACCGTTCGTCGATAGGACATCGGAGTAGAAAGTTATGGGAGTTACAAGTTCAGTGCGCAGTCGGACAGAAAGGTGTTTCGGTCAGGAGCCACAGGGCCGCGGCGCCGGAATGTTCTGGGAGTCGGCAGAGGTTTCAGCGCCGCGGCGCCGGCTGCAGGGCCGCGGCGCTGAGGCGGGTTCTGCGAAGTTGAGTGGAAAAATCTGAACTGTTTTGTTTTAAAAAAGGCCATGGGAGGGTGACAAGTGTCCCCCCCATCTGATTTTGCATGTACTACTTATTGACCAAGTATTGAAGACTTGGTCATTCTTCAATCTCTCATCTCTCTCTAAAAATAAAGCTCTCCCTTCTCTCTAGAATTTCAAGAGGAAATCAAAGCTTGAGGAAAATCTGAAAAAGTGTGGCAAAAAGGAAGCTTGTTGGCTAGCTTGTAGGAGTTATTGTGGTGGTGTTTTTGGAAAGGAGGATAGCAAACTTGTTGGAATAATTTGGCTAAAGCTCTAAGGTAACAATTCTTTTCTTGTAGCTAGTTTTTGGTGTTGCATGTGAAGAAGAAAGATTTTGTAGTGGTAAATATTGCCCTTAGATACATTGCATGTAAGAAATATGGTTTGGATATGAAAGAATTGGATAAGAAGGTTATGTAAGCATGTTGTAGCCTAAATACTACCTTAAACTTGTTAAGTTAGTTGTTATACATTATGGGGCAGAATTTTACACACCCAAGTTTAGGTGTGTAATCCCCTTTGAAATGTTTGGATTGTTGGGCCTTAAAAGTGGCGTTTGGTTGTTGAATTCGACCTTGAAAAAGGTGGCAAAGTATGTAGAAACAAAGGAAATGCTGCCCGATTTTCCATAGAATTTAGTGACCTTGAACTTGGAATATTCTACATTGAAACTTGAGGTTAATAAACGTATTATGGTCATTATAGGTTGACATACTACGTGCGGTAGTTTGGACTTAGCAAGTGGATTGACCGAAGAGGTATGTGGAACTTTCCTACCTCTTGAGCATGAATAGTTGCATCTATGTAGTACGGTATACGTACAAGGCTTTGATATTCCTTACTTGTTTTAATGATGTCTTAAGTTTCAAAGTTAAGGGACTTGAAGTATTTTAAATATGTGATACTTGTTTCGTTTTAAAAATATAAACCCCTTGGATATAGGGAAAGATATTTGACTAATGTATAAAGTTAATATAACGACTTTATGGGAAGTTGGTTATATTAGTCTTATGGAAGGTTAATAAGGAAATATTTACACTAAGTAAGATGAGTAGGGACAAATGACTTGAATTATGAAAGACAAACTGATTTTAAGGCATCAATTGCCTAAAAAGTTTTATATGAAAAGGAGTCAGTTTTAAAAGAGAAGAAGTATGTAATACTTGGGTTAAATTCTCGGGTTTATTTTATTAAGATATGTTAAGTGCCTTAAGTAAACTAAAATGAGAGGGTATATGAGCCAGACTAATAAGAAGTTAGTGGATTTCTTAACTTACTTATGTTATGTATGATAGCCGGTTGAGCCAGGGTAAGAGTATAAATGAGGGGTATATCCCCAAGACGTTATACCACCTTCTTCAGGGTAAGAGTATAAATGAGGGGTACATCCCCAAGACGTTATACCACCTTCTTCAGGGTAAGAGTATAAATGAGGGGTACATCCCCAAGACGTTATACCACCTTCTTCAGGGTAAGAGTATAAATGAGGGGTAAATCCCCAAGACGTTATACCACCTTCTTTATGGTAAGAGTATAAATGAGGGGTACACCCCCAAGACGTTATACCACCTTTTGTGTATTCCATGGATTTGCTACCCATGATGCGAGGAATACCTCATGCGGGTCCACAGGATCCATGCGGGTGAAATAGTCCCAGGAGTAGGATTGCTTAATGACACTACGGGCGAGGGACCCTGTTTTGATCATGGGCCTCCTATTTTTATGCAGTTAAGTTTATATTTGTTACTCTCATTGCTAGTAAGGCACAGTACAATGTAATTTGATTTTCATCCATGACTCCAGCTTATTTTAGATTTATGATATTATTACAGTATTTTCCAGTTTTACATACTTGGTACATATTGTGTATTGACCCTTCCTGGGGTTGCGTTAAATCTCACGCGGTAGGGGTAAGCAGGTGGTAGATCCTCATTCTTAGGATCTTTGCTCAGGTATCAGGAGCTCCATTCCTCCGGAGGCTCGACTTTTGGTACGGTTCTCCCTGGTGTCGTAGATGTTATTTACATTCAGGGGTATGGCGGGGCCCTGTCCCGCCACAGTTGTTATTTCTAGAGGTATGTGGTCACGTTTGTGGGTTGTGCTGTAAGAACAAGTTGTACTTTTGATTAAGTTAATCTATGGAAGGCAGCCTTATCGGCTTGCCAGTGATGTTTACTTTATACAGGCTTATGTATTATGTATGTTCTGCTGCTATTCTCTGATGTATACCTGACGGGGTGCCCCGATAGGGCACCAATAGCGGCCCCGGGGTCGGGTCGTGACACAACATGGTTGCAGATGCTTTGAGTCGTAGATCGATGGGGAGTCTGTCAGAGGTACAGCCAGAGAGACAGGACATGGTCCGTCAGATCCATCAGCTAGCGAGCCTTGGGGTTCGTTTGGTCGATACCGATGATAGTGGGGTACGAGTTCGTGAGATTGCCAAGTCTTCCATCGTTGATGAGGTGAAGAGGCGACATTATGAGGACCCAGTGATGATACGGTATCGAGATACGGCTCTTCGAGAGGAGAAGAGTTTGCTTGAGGTAGCGCCTGATGAGGTGCTAAGATTCGAGGGCAGATTGTGTGTTCCCGATGTTGCAGGACTTCGTTAGCAGATTCTGGGGGAGGCACACAGTGCTCGTTACTCTATTCATCCGGGGTCGACTAAGATGTACCATGACCTCAGATGTATGTATTGGTGGGATGGCCTGAAGAGGGACGTGGCAGGGTTTGTTGCTCGATGTCGAATTGTCGGTAGTCAAGTTGAGCACGTAAGCCTGGTGGGCTATTGCAGGCGATTGATATTCCAACATGGAAGTGGTAGGTGATCAACATGGATTTTGTTACAGGATTACCTTGTATGCAGAGGAAGTGTGATTCCATCTGGGTTATCGTGGACGGGCTGACGAAATCAGCCCATTTTCTTCCAGTCAGGACTACGTATTCGGCTGAGGATTATGCTAGATTGTATATCAGGGAGATTGTGAGACTGCACGGAGTTCCTATATCGATTATATCAGACAGAGGGGCCCAGTTTACGGCTAACTTCTGGAGGTCTTTCCAGAAGGGGTTAGGGACACAGGTGAGTCTCAGTACTGCGTTTCATCCTCAGACCGACGGACAGGCAGAGCGTACTATCCAGACACTTGAGGATATTTCCTGTGTTATTGATTTCAGGGATAGCTGGGAGGATCATTTGCCTCTTGTAGAGTTTGCTTATAACAACAGCTACCATTCTAGCATTTAGATGGCGCCATATGAGGCTTTGTATGGGCGGAAGTGTAGGTCGCCGATTGGTTGGTTCGACGTGGGCGAGGTTCAGTTAGTTGGCCCAGACTTGATTTAACAGGCTGTGGATAAGGTGAAGCTTATCCAGGAGAGACTGCTAGCAGCTCAGAGTCGACAGAAATCTTATGCAGATAATCGGCGTCGACATTTGGAGTTTCAGGTTGACGATTGTGTTATACCCCGTAGTTCCGGCCTTACGTGTGAGAGCATACGAAAGGGAGTAGGGCTTAAAATTTTCGAAAGATAGGTTGACGGATTGTTTCGGACGGGTTTTAGTCAACTTTGAGGCGGGTTATGACCCGGTACATTGAGAGTTCCTAAGTATTTCAAAGGCCTAGTGCGTAGTTCGTTGAGTCTAGTTTCCAACGCAACCGGCCGTTCATCGATAGGACATCGGAGTAGAAAGTTATGGGAGTTACAAGTTCGGTCTTGTGATCGGGACAATGTGTTTCGACAGAGCCACGGCGCGGCGCGGATGCGGGCAGCGCCGGATATTCTGAGGGGTCGCTGAAGTTACAGCGCCGCGGCGCCGGGAAGCAGGGCCGTGGTGCCAGAAGTTCTGTGAGGTGGCGGAAGTTTCAGCGCCGCGGCGCCGAGGCGGGATTTCTGGCGGAAAAACTTAGAAAAATCAGATTTCTTCTTTTAAAAAGGCCATGGGAGGGTGAAAAGTGTCCCCCCCATCTGATTTCTTGCATGTCTTATATTGACCAAGTCTTGAAGACTTGGTCATCTTTCAAATCCATCTCTCTCTCTAAACTAAAGCTCTCACTTCTCTCTAAAATTCCAAGAGGAATTCAAAGCTTAAGGAAAATCTGAAAAGTTAGGACAAAAAGGAAGCTTGTGGCTAGCTTGTAGGAGTTTTTGTGGTGGTGTTCTTGAAAGGAGGCTAGCAAAATTGTTGGAATAATTTTGGTTAAAGCTCTAAGGTAACAATTCTTCTCTTGTAGCTAGTTATTTGTGTTGCATGTGAAGAAGAAGGAACTTGTAGTAGTAATCATGCTCTTAGATTCATTGCATGTAAGAACTATGGTTTGGATATGAAAAGATTGGTTAAGAAGATGTTATGAGCATGTTGTAGCCTACAAACTACTTTAAAATTATTAAGTGAATTGTTGTACCTTATGGGGCAGAATTTTACACACCCAAGTTTAGGTGTGTAATCCCCTTTGAAATGTTTGGATTGTTGGGCCTAAGATGTGGCGTTTGGATGTTGAATTCGGCCTTGAAAAAGGTGGCAAAGTATGTAGAAACAAAGGAAATGCTGCCCAATTTTCCATAGAAATTAGTAACTTTGAACTTGGATTATTCTACATTGAAATTAGAGGTTAATAAACGTATCATGGTTATTTTAGGTTGACATATTACTTGCGGTAGTTTGGGTTTAGCAAGTGGATTGACCGAAGAGGTATGTGGAGCTTTCATATCTCTTGAGCATGGGTAGTTGTATCTATGTAGTACGGTAGACGTACAAGATTTGGTATTCTTACTTGTTTTAAGTATATAAAGACTTGTTTCGTCTTAAAAAGTATAAGTCCCTTGGTTATGGGAAAAGTATAATTTTTACTAAAGTATAGGGTCAATATAACAACTTTATGGGAAGTTGGTTTGTTAGCTTTATGAAAGGATAATAAGAAGAGATTTACTCTAAGTAAGATAAGTAAGGACAAGTGACTTGATTTATGAAAGGCAAATTGATTTTAAGGCATCAATTGCCCAAAGGTTTTATATGAAAAAGAGTCATTTTTAAAGAATATAAGTATGTGGTACTTTGGGTTAAATTCCCGGATTTTCTTTTATTAAATATGTTAGTGCCTTGAGTAAACTAAAATGAGAGGGTATATGAACAAGACTAATAAGAAGTATGAGCTTTCGTAACTTATATATATGATTATGATATGATGACCGATTGAGCTAGGGTAAGAGTATAAATGAGGGGCAAGCCCCAAGATCGTTATACCACCTTCTCCAGGGTAAGAGTATGAATGAGGGGCAAGCCCCAAGATCGTCATACCACCTTCTTCAGGGTAAGAGTATAAATGAGGGGTAAATCCCCAAGATCGTTATACCACCTGCTTCAGGGTAAGAGTATAAATGAGGGGTAAATCCCCAAGATCGTTATACCACCTGTTCCGTGGATTTGCTACCCATGATGCGAGGAATACCTCATGCGAGTCCTATGGGCTTATGCGGGTGAAATAGTCCCATGCGGGCGGGTACAGCCTATGCGAGGAATACCTCATGCGGGTCCACAAGACCCATGCGGGTGAAATAGTCCCAGGAGTAGGATTGCTTATTGATACTACAGGCGAGGGACCCTGTTTTGATCACAAGCCTCCTATTTTTATGCAGTAAAGTATATACTTGTTACTCTCATTGTTAGCAAGGCACAGTGTACTATATTTTGATTTTCTTCCATGACTCCAGCTTACTTTTAGACTTATGATATCATCATTACAGTATTTTCTAGTTTTACATACTTGGTACATATTGTGTACTGACCCCCTTCCTCGGGGGCTGCGTTCATGCCGCAGGTAAGGGTAAGCAGGTGGTGGATCCTCGTTCTTAGGATCACTGTTCCGGTGTCAGAAGCCCCATTCCTCCGGACGCTTATTTTGTTGGTACGGTTCCCTGATGTTATAGACATTATGTATATTCAGGGGTATGGCGGGGCCCTGTCCTGCCACAGTTGTTATCCTTAGAGGTCTGTGGTCACGTATGTCTTTTGGGCTGTAAGAACAAGTTGTACTGCTATACTTTTGATTAAGTATGTTTTGATGGAAGCGGCACTTATCCGCCAAGTGATGTTTACCTTTATAAGTTATGTGTTATGTATGTTCATTGCTATTCTCGATGTATACGGCAGGTACCGGTAGGTACGATCGCGCCCGAAGTCGGTCGTGAAAGATTGGGTCTTCTTGAAGGTATCACCCATGAAGGGTGTGATGAGATTCGGGAAGAATGGGAAATTTAGCCCAAGGTACATTGGGCCTTACCAGATCATCCGTAGAGTAGGCAATGTTGCCTATGAGTTGGATCTGCCATCGGAATTAGAGGCGGTACATCCGGTCTTCCATGTTTCTATGTTGCGGAAGTGTATCAGAGACCCATCGAGATTTTTCCCAGCTAGCGATGTCCAGGTGACAGAGGGATTATCTTATGAAGAGAGTCTCATAGCGATAATCGATCGCCAGGTCAAGCGACTGCGAACCAAGGATGTGGCTTCCGTCAAAGTCTTGTGGCGGAATGATAATAGGGATGAGATGACCTGGGAAGCAGAAGAGGACATGATGAGGAAGTATCCTCACTTATGTTAGACACCTTCAGGTAAATTCACTTCCCTTACTTGTGAAGTATTTTGCTTAAGTACTATTATGTGGCCACGTGTGGAATTATTGGTATGTAGGGGTCGAAAAAGGGAGACTATGTCGCTATTTATAAGATTGACTCCGAAAGAACATTCGGGGACGAATGTTTCTAAGGGGGAAAGAATGTTACGCCCCGTAATTTCAAGAGAATAAGATGAAGACGTACGAAAGGAAATAAGATTGGAATTTGGAAAGATAAGTTGGCAAAAATGTTTTAGACATATTTGGAGTCAACTTTGGAGTGCTATATATCCCAGTTTAGTAAGAGTTTTTAGGTATATAAAAAGCCTAGTATGAAGTTCGTTGAGTCTAGTTTCCAACGCAACAAACCGCTCGTCGATAGGACATCGGAGAAGAGAAGTATGGACGTTAGTAGTTCAGTGGGCAGAAGTGAGGGAAAAATATTCCAGTCAGGCGTCACGGCGCCGTCTGCAGGGCCGCGGCGCCGTAAATCCTGAAACTTTCTGAAGTTGCAGCGCCACGGCGCCGGCTGCAGGGCCGCGGCGCCGAGGCGGGATTTTTCGCGAAAAAGGGGGGAAAATCAGAAGATATTTGTGTAAAGACCTATGGGAGGGTGACAAGTGTCCCTCCCATCTTTTTGACCAAGAGAAGGTCTTATATTATGACCAAGTCTTCAAGACTTGGTCATTTTGAAAAGGTTCACCCTAAATAATTCCTCTCCCATTCTCTCTAAAAATTTAAAGAAAACCTAAGCCTAGTGAAATTGTTGGAGAGGCGGCAAGAAGATAAAGTGTTGATAAACTTGTAGAAAGGTCGTGTGGATGATTTTGACGAGAAAATGAGTTGCGGAAAAAGGGCTATAGTGGGTGAAATCCTAAAGGTAAAATTCTCTCTCCTCTTGGAAATAAATTATGATACATGTAATAGTTGATAAGTGTTATAGAGTATTGGGAGCCTAAATCCTAACACGGGCTTATTAGCCATTGGACTTACAATACAAATGAATCGATAGTTATAATTGCCGCATGTTATCTAAATGAGAGATTATAGTTGTTGAAATTGGTTGCGACTATATAACATGCGAGAACGACATTATGGATTGAAAAGGGATTGGAAAAGATTTATTGTGGTTGTACTTTGTAGTCGAAAAATGACATTTAATATTGGATTGTTTTATATGAATTGTGGGGCAGAATTTTATATGTCCTGTAAGGCGTATAATCCCCTTTGATTGGTTGATGTGTTGAGCCTTAAATGTGGCATGTTTGGTTATTGAATTCGGGCCTTGAAAAAGGTGGAAAAGTACATAGAAACAAAGGAAGTGATATCCAACTTTTCGTAGAATAAGTGACTTTACACTTAGAATATTCTACGTTTGAAACCAGAAATTGATAGACGTATTATGGTCATTATAGGTTGACATACTACGTACGACATATTGGACTTAGCAAGTGGATTGAACCGAAGAGGTATGCGAAACTTTCTTATCTCTTGAGCATGAGTAGTTGTAAATGTATAGTACGGTAGACGTACGAGATTTAAATGAATTTAGTTTCATTTGATATTCTTGACTTGTTTTAAGAATGTCCGAGTTGGTTGAGTTATAGCATTAACTCACTTGTTTTAAAGGTTAAAGATATCTTAGTTTCTAAGGTTAAGAAACTTGATTTCTAAAGCTATGATACTTGTTTTTTTGAAAGTATAAGTCTCTTGGTTATAAAGAGAATGTAAGTGTCTAAAGCATAAAGTTAGTATAACGGCTTTATGGAAAGTTGGTTATAATAACTTTGTGGAAAGTTAAAAGAATGGTTTACTCTAGTGAAGTAAATAAAGACAAATGACTTGAAATGAAGAAAGGCAAATTGATTTAAAGGCATCAATTGCTTAAGGTTTTAAAGTAAAAAGTCACTTGGTTTAGAAGCCTATAAATGTATTTCTAAAATGTATTGTGACTTGTTTTGAAAGGTAGATATGACTTGATACTACGGTTATTAGTATCTTGGAGTTTTATATGAAAAAGAGTCATTTTAAAAGAAGAGAAGTACATAGTACTTTGGGTTAAACTCCCGGATTTTATAATGACATGTTAGTGCCTTAAGTAAACTAAAATGAGAGTGTATATAAATAAGGTTAATAAGAAGTTAGGGGATTTCTTAACTTGCTTATGTTATGTATGATAAGCCGGTAGCGCTTATGTTATGTATGATAGACGGTTGTGCTAGGTTATGTTATTCGTGCGGGGTAAACCCCCGGGTTGCTACTTATTCCATGGATTTGCTACCCATGATGCGAGTGCGGCGTTTGTACTCATTGCGGGGCCACCGGGCCCATGCGGGTGAAATAGTCTCATGCGAGGCGGATGACCTCATTGCGGGTCCACAAGACCTATGCGGGTGAAATAGTCCCAGGAGTAGGATTTGCTTAATGATACTACGGGTGAGCGACCCTACCTTGATCATGAGCCTCTTATTTTTATGCAGTATAGTATACTCTTGATTACTCTCATTGTTAGTAAGGCACAGTGTACTGTTATTTGAGTTATCATACATGTCTCCAGCTTTATTTTAGACCTTATGATTCATTTCAGTACTTTCAGTTTTGCATACTTGGTACATCTGTTGTATCGACTTCTTTCTGGAGGCTGCGTTCATGCCGCAGGTAGGGGTAAGAAGGTGGTGGATCCTCACTCTTAGGATCACTGATCAGGTGTCAGAAGCTTCATTTCTCCGGAGGCTTGTCTTTTGGTACAGTTTCCCTGATGTTGTAGATAGATGTACATTCAGGGGTATGATGGGGCCCTGTCCCGTCACAGTTGTTATTCTTATAGGTCTATAGTCATATCTTGTGGATTGGGTTGTAAGAACAAAGATGTAATTTTTTTTTTGGGTTTCGTATATTTTACGGAAGGTGGTCTTATCGGCTAGCCTGTTGATATTTTACTGTCTATGTATTTTATGAGTTTATGTATGTTCCGCTACTATTCTCTGATGTATACCTATAAAGGGTGCCCAGGTAGGGCACCAGTCGCGGGCCCATGGTCGGGTCGTGACACGGAAGTCCTGTGGCCAACCTGAACTCACGGATCTTTTGGCACCGCGACGCTGAAAGTACTGCAGCAAATATTTTCCGAAACCTTGTCCTTTTCTCGTCCGGACTTCGTCTGATTTCTTCTATACTTCCTGGGACTTCTTAGGCTTCATTTCTTGGCCCTTTTAGTGTTCAATTTCATCTCAAATAAGCTCATTTCATCTTCTTTTTGACGTTTCTCCATTTATGACCGCTGTCTACAGACCTCTATGAGAAGGATAACGACATATGATGGGACAGGGCCCCGTCGTGCCCCTAAATATACATGAGTCAAAATAATAGGATTTTGTACCAAAATGACAAAGCTCGCAAAAAAACACTAGGGTTCCGTTGGGGTGACGGTCGAGAGCTAAATACGTTCCTTGATTGTATTAATCAATAATGTACAATATATATAATAGTAGAAGAATATTTAAACTAGGTAACTAATTAACTTAATTACAATAGGAAATATAATTCTACCCAAAATAAGAAACTCAATTATAATATGAATACAATTCTACTTAAAATAAGAAATATACCATTAAATAAAGGCAAGGATGAAAGTGGATAAGAAGAAAGATGTTCTTGGCCGCTTTGGGTTCGTGAAACATTCTATTAGAAATAGAGAGAAAAGTAACCCGCATGGGTGTAGCTCAGTTGGTTCCAGGGTGGCAGATTGCTCCCAAGAAGGCAGGTTCGAGTCCTGGCAGCCGCAGTGTGGGAGTTCATTTCTTCTTTGTGAGGGATGACTCCTTGTGGGCACCAGACACTGTGTCTCCCACCTAGTGGGCCGCTGAGTACCATGATTTACCTTCCTCCACCAATCTCTGTCGGGTCGGAGGGGTGGAGGCCCTGTGGGCGAGGGATTTCGCCTTTTGCTCCCAAGAAATAGAGAGAAAAGTTATAATGTACTTTATATTACAGTAGTAATTAATTTTTCTCAATTATCAACTAAATCGAGGCAAAGCTAAATGGGTGATTTTATTTATAACTATGATTACTGAATTCTCAACGTTTCAGGATGTAATCATTATATCTGCGAATGCATAAAGCATCGTGTGTTATCAGTATTCCGTAAAAGATTGCACCAAAAAGGGTGTGATATAGACTTGCAAGATATCCTCTTTAATTGTTACCACAAAGCATATAAATTGTTTCTCCCTCTATCTCAAGAGCATGTAAATGGTATCATGTTGGAATACTAGAAATCATAAAAATAGACAAAAGAGATAATGGCGTTAACACTATTTTAACAAATCCATTATGGTGTTTTTCTTGTAAAGCCTTTTGAAGAGCCAAATTATTAACTAAAAATAAGGGATGACTCAGAAAAAAAAATTAAACTTTTTCGAAGACTAAACGAAAAAGGTAAGACTTGAACTGACACTATTGAAACCCGTTTAAGGGTCGCTAACAAAAGGTAAAAGGAGGCCCTAGAGGGAGAATCTTTATACGAGTTCGAGGCGTGTAGCTTATAGTTAGAGTTAGCCGACTCAATAGAAGAATGAAATAGGTGGGATCAGACAAGTGTTCAGATCTATTATGACATAGCCTTGAAGCGCTCAACGGACCTTTTAACCTTTTTAAAACCTTTTTGGACTTTGGATTGATCCAAAAACCAACGTAAATTGATAGAGATAGTTTGACCATTGTAATTTCTCAACTCCAATTTTTTTATATTTATCGAAGCTCTTATCTTAGTTAGATCTGACTCTTTATAAATATATCAAATTAACTAGTAATCAAGAGTTAATTGATAATAGAATGAACGGAAAATAAGGCTTGTTGAGATCCTGTGTGGAATTCTCTTTGGTGCCTTTTAATTTAGATATATTCATATTTAGTTGATATAGGGATCACTTTTGGAAATTATGTTAAGTTTATGAGGCATAATGTGAATAAGGCGAAATATAGAATTTTTCTCCGAATGCTTTATTTAGTCATTGATTTTGAAGAAAAAGCTTGTGCGACCTGTCCACCTTTTCATTGCTAGTTTGGCATTAATTTTTCCAATTATAGTTTGGCATTAATCTTTTCATTAAATTATGATATAATCCGAATTAGAAAATAATTGAACTCATTGTAACTTATAGGACTTACATTTTTTCTATTTAATGACACTACAAAAAAAATCTAATTTACTTCTTATGCCTTATACATTTATAGGGTGGTGTCTAGTTGGACACTAAAGTTTAAAATATTAATTTGATCCACAGATACTAAATTAACAGATGAAAAGTTACTTTGACTATGGAAATATGGTAGGGTTTTTGTCGGGTTCGTGTACGCAGCAGAATTTTAAAATTTGTGTTTCAAACTCAACAAACGACGAACTGTACGATGAGTATGCAGTAATATAATATACATATAAATCATAGCATGTATATATAACTGTAACACATCGATAGAACATTTACAGTTTGATAAATCTGGAGTCTTTTAGTATAATGTCCGAGGGTGCGCACACAATTGATCCTCGATTGCAAGTTCCAAGAACTCCGATGTATACCTCATTCGAACAGCTAGAAAATTCGACAGAGGTTCGAGAGAGTTTTAATTCTAGATCTCTAAGACTTAGAATGATATATGAATCAAGTGTGTAGAATAATGAATAGAAGCCCTCTATTTATAGTTGCGTTTTAGGTATAAAATGCAGCTAGGGTTTCCCGTAGGCCAGGCCCAAAAAATGAGGTGCAATGGGTCAGTGAGACTGGCCCACTGCATGTCCGGCGCTGCGGTGCCATGGCGACGCGGCCCCTATGTCGCAGGCGCCGCGGCCCTTGAAATCTAATGTGTAACGTCATCCCGTTTTTATTTTAATTAAATCTGAAATCCAATTTCGACTTAATTAAACAATCATTATTCATTCAAATGTCTCAATTATAAATCGAACATTTATATTATCTCAATACATCCTTAGATCGAAGGAACAATTGACTTAGTGTTACCATACATGCCTTCACATATCGACACTAATCATATTAGGGTCTACACGAAACTCTTAGGTGGCGCCGGAAGATGAACTCAATACGTGAAGTATATTTACATGAATCCGGTAAACATAACCTCTATGTGGGAAGATAAAATCCTTTCATTCACGACACACTCGATCAAGCTTAGGATTTGCCAAGTGTCTATCCAAATGTCTTGATCATTATATCTCATCTATATAGGTTGACAACAAGACAATATTCTAGATATTCCTATTGCGTTGACGAACGACTTAGTCAACCTAATATCACATGAGAATATGAGTGTTCTATCGAATATACATTCGAGGAATGAATCCTAATCTTGGCTCAACTACCACCTTTAATTCACATCGTAATGTACTCAATACAAGTCGTATCTCAACCTATAAAGCAATTGAGCTTAGGACATGATAAAAGTATATTACTCTATAGACAAGGTGCCCGACTCTTTCCTTTAATAACAACAATCTAAATGTGACACTTTCACGATGAAATACCGAGAAATTTTTATACGTCAGTCCCAAAACCCAGGAAATTAAGCCAATGATCGACTGTCCCTGCCCATTCTAAGTAAAAAATCTAGTGAAATAATCTTCCCTATTCTTTCCCCGGACCCTGCTACTAAGAAGGATGTTCACTTCAACAAATATCCTATATACGTAGGCGGGAACAGGGGAAGGGGTCAGATTTATCCCGACGTCAGCAAAAGTAAGAGCCTGATCACTCTGAATCCGCTGATCAGGAAGAGAGAAATGAAGAGGTTTTTTCTTTAGATAAAGCGGAAGCTTGTTCCTAGCCTCTTTGGCAGTAGCTAATCTGAATTCGTAACCTGCCATCTTTGGGAAGGAGTCGTTAGATCTTGCCCAGGCAAAGGAGCGATCGACACTCGCTCGCAAGTTTTAAGAATATCGACCTCAAGTCTAAGGACTTCTATCTCCCACACGTTGATCATACTTTAGACATTGTATAACAAACAGTATATCAGTAGGGTATACCACTACTTCTAAGGCATTCATGTGTCCATCACGAGTAACCATTACTCGTAGCAGGTGAGACATACTACATTCTCTAAGAATGTGATACAGACCACATGTCGACTTATCACATATCATCAATATCCATTCTCGATGATCATTAGACGAGGCTATTTTAAGAGTTACATTATAATATTAATATCTCACACTATTAATAACAATGTAATCACTAGGGATGCATATTATAGAATATTATAAATAATCAATTAATAATTCAATAATTACAAATACCAAAATATTAATCTGCATTAATAATAATACTAATGTGTATAAAGTACATTTGTTTTGATATAGATTGTCTCTAGGACATAAATATACTTTCAAATACTATATCTAATAAAAAGAAACATCAATTTTAAGATGATTGAAAATGTAGGATAATATTAAGAAACTAATTTTCTTTATAATATTGTATTTATGAGATGGTCCTATATGGGGTGTGATGGTGGATTATGTGACTTCAATTCATTTAAAATTATAATATAGTTATTATTGTTGTTGTTATTATTATATAGAATATTTTTATTAGTAAAGAGAAGAGTACAACTTATTATTATTTTAGCACAATTAAATACGGTTGTTGTGCTGCTTCAAATCCAGCTTGTAGATTAATTAGGTGCACTTGTGGACTTGCTGGTCATGTCTCATTTTCTATCCACCATAATTGAATTCTTTTTTCGTCCATCTTTTATTTTTCCAATTAAAAAAAAAAGATGGACGAAAAAAGAATTCAATTATGGTGGATTATAAAATGAGACATGTTTTGTATGAATTATTTAACAGTTCTAATTATATGAATGACTGATAGAAAATAATGATTTGTTTGAAATGTATTACCAAACATAATTATAACTAGTAATTTAAATAAATTTAACAAATATTCTTGAGTCCTGACAAAATCATGTTACATATAGCACGAATGAGAGAGACTCAAGTTCCCTATTTATGAGATTTAAACGTGGAGAGTGGGGAGTTGAGACTGCAGAATGTAATGTATTCTTCATTTTTTGGAGCTTATAAATAGAAAACGTGATTTGTGTAGGATCAAATATAAAATAATGCTCTTTAGGCAGAGTTTCTACAAAAAAATATGTAATGGAACATACCATAACATAATAATTATCTGATTATGAATCCATGATGATAGCGTTATTACATTGTAATTAAATAAGCTTAATTAATCTGTGTGTTGAGAATTAAATATTGTGAAGAAGCATCTTTTAGAAATATAAGTTGATCCTTGTGGAAAAGCTAGATTCTTTAGACTTTGATTTCATATTTCATCTAGTGATATAAAATATGATAGTACGACATACGTTGAATACATCAAACGACCCGTAGTGTTCACTTCCAGCTGGACCTTCTTCAACAACAATAACATACCTAGTGAAATCTCACACCGTGAGGTCTGAAAATGATAGAATGTACACAGACCTTACATTCACCTTGATAGGTAGAGCGACTATTTCCGGGAGACCCTCAACTCAAGACAAAACATAATCACAAGCAAGACAATCAAAACCAAGCACTAGTAAAGCAAGAGTAAAGAGTAAATCAAGAGAAACGGTCAGACTCAGATAAGGAATTAAAGTAGTATAAAGTGCATTCGAACAAAAGGGAGCAGTAGCTAACACAACTAAATAAGCTAAATAAAATACACTAAAGAAAACATATCAGCAGAAATCAAGCTACATTGGATTAAAAAGCAATAATGTGCATATACGCGTGATATGTTAATCGGGTTTACAGTAATAGCACTATAACTATCAATTTGTAAGCATAAGTAGGACTACACTCGAGTACCTACTACTCTTTTATCCTAATCTGTGTCCTCCACAACCCCATATCTAAGGTCATGTCCTCAGTAAGTTGTACCTGCGCCATATCGCATCTAATTACCTCTCTTCAATACTTCTTTGGGCTACCTCTACCCCTACTGAACCCGTCCATAGCCAACCTCTCACACCTCTACACTGGGGCATCTGTGTCTCTCCTTTGCACATGTCTGAACCATCTCAATCTCGCTTCCCGCATCTTATCATCCCCTAGGCCACTCCCACTTTCTCCCGAATATCATCATTTCTAATCATATCTCTTCTTGTATGCCCACACATCCATCTCAGCATCCTCATTTCTGCAACTTTCATCTTTTGTATGTGCAAAATTTTGACCGGCCAACACTCCGTCCCATACAACATAGTCGGCCTAACCACAACTCTATAGAACTTGCCAAAGTTTTAGTGACACCTTTTTGTCGCACAAGACTCCATATGTGAGCCTCTATTTCATCCACCATGCCCCAATATGATGTGTGACATCGTCATCAATTTCTCCATTCCCTTGGATAATAGACCCTAGGTACTTGAAGTCCTTTCTTTTGAATGACCTGAGTACCAAGCCTTACCTCCATACCTGTCACAGGGTCGCTCTCATTGCTGAACTTGCACTCCAAATATTCTGTCTTGGTCCTACTCAACCTGAACCCTTTAGACTCCAAAGTCTGTCTCCAAACCTCCAGCTTGGCGTTCACTACGCTGCTAGTCTCATCAATCAGGACTATGTCGTCTGCGAATAAAATACGCCATGGTACCTCCCCTTAGATTTGTCGTGTCAGACCATCCATCGCCAAGGCAAATAGGAATGGGCTAAGAGCTGATCTTTGGTGCAACCTCATCATCACTGGAAAGTGCTCCGAGTATCCTCCTATTGTCCGTACTCTAGTCTTGGATCCATCATTTATATCCTTGATCGCCCTAGTGTACGCTGCAGGTACCTCTCTAACCTCCAAATATCTCTATAGAACCTCCCTAGGGACTTTGTCGTATGCCTTCTAGAGGTCGATGAAATCTATATGTAAGTTTTTCTTCCTCTCTCTTTACTGCTCCACCAACCTCCTAATAAGATGAATGACTTCAGTAGTCGAACGCCCTGACATGAATCTAAACTGGTTCTCAAAAATAGACTCGCCTCTCCTCACTCTCATCTCCATGAATCTTTTCCAAACTTTCATAGAATGGCTCAACAGCTTGATACCCTTGTAGTTGTTGCAACTCTGGATATCAGCTTTGTTTTTGTACAAGGGAATCATTGTACTACACATCCATTCTTCGGGCATTCTTGTCGTCTTAAAATGATGTTAAATAACGCAGTCAACCACTCTAAACTAGCCCTGCCTGCGCTATTCCAAAATTCAACTGGGATCTCATCAAGCCCGGTCGCTCGTCCCCTACGAATCTTGTGAATAACACCCGTAACCTCATCAACCTTAATGATTATACAATACCCAAAATCCTCGTGCCTACCAGAATGCTCCAGATCTCCCAACACAATGTCTTCATCTCTTTTTTCGTTCAAGAGTTTGTGGAAGTAAGACTACCACCTCCGCCTAATATGCGCTTCCTCCACCAGTACTTTATCGTCCTCATCCTTGATGCACCTCACTTGATCCAAGTCACATGCCATCCTCTGCCTTGTCTTGGCTAGTATGTACAACATCTTATCCCCGCATTTCTCCTCTAATTCCATATACAGGCGTTCGAAAGCCGCCGATTTCGTCGTCGTAACCGCTAGTTTTTCCTCCATCCTCTCCATATTATACAGTTCCCTATTCGTCCACTTCTCCACATCATTTTTGCTTTCTTCTAATTTCACATACGACATTTTCTTCGCTTCATCTTTTCTTGAACTTCACCAGTCCCCTCGATGTCCACCACGATAACACCGCGAGACTCCTAGCATTCTCTGCTACCTGCGAATACGCCGCGTCTGTCCCACATACCGGTCACATCCCCACTACTCCCTCAATCCTCCTTGGCCATCAACCTCTCCCCCATCTCTTTGCACTAGCCATGGTCAAACTCCCCCATTTGATTCTTAACCTGTCATCCACAACCCTATTCTTCTTCTCCAACTTGATCTCCAAATCCATCACCAAAATCTTATGTCGGATTGTAAGATGCTCCTTCAGAATAACCTTACTGTCTTTACAAAGACCTTTGTCAACCTTCCTAAGGAGAAAAAAGTCTATCTGAGTCTTAGCCACCGAACTACGGAAAGTCACAAGTGTTCCTCCTTCTTCAGGAATCTAGAATTGGCTATCACCATCCCACAAGCTCTAGCGAACTCCAAAAGTGAGACTCTCCCCCATTCCTGACCCCGAGTTCAAATCCTCCATGCACTTCGTCATAACCCCTGGAAGTGACCCGATATCTCCATTGAAATCCCCTCCTGTAAATAACTTCTCAGTGTATGGTATACCTCCCACCACTTCGTCTAAATCCTCCCAAAAGCGGTTCTTCTCCTCCTCGTCCAGTTGGACCTTCTCCAATTACTAATTATGTAGAAAAAAAAACATTACTTTAACAATATTCTCTTCTATTCCACTTAAATGACGCATAAAACATTTAAATTTTCAGGTTGATTCTAACAATGGAATGAAAAAAGTAGTACATACATGAAGTATATATATATATATTAGTGGAAGTGTTACTTTTCCTTTGTGTATTTGCATTTGGTTCTTTCCCCGCTATGACTAGAGAATGATTGAAATTGTATATGTGCCCCAAGGATCTCGTGATAGCTTTAAATATGAAATAAAGCTCTTTTTCAAAAATGAAATTCTGCATGTTACAGAGAAACTCATTTATTTTAGTTTTAGGAAAAACATTTATTACGAGAGAAACTGTACTCAATAATTTCATAACCACAAAAATCATTTGATATTATTAAATATTACGTCCCCAAGTTTTCATGTCAATGTAATTTGGAGTGTAGTCTTAAAATACACGAATTTACTTCAGAAGACTCATTTAAATTTTGATTTTGTTAATATATAAAAGTTCTCGCCAAAAAATTGAAGAACACCACTCTCCGATTTTTTTCAACTTGAAAAATAATTGTTACAAAAGTCAAAATAGGTCTACAGATTTTTGAAGTTAACGTTTTAAAATTAATATTAGAAGGTTGTATATCAAAGTTGAAGTCATTTAAAATTGATATGTTATGGCGATCAATTTTGGTGATTTTTAATCATAAATATTGAAATGGTCTTAGCGATCCGTCAGAATTTAGCCAAATATTTTAACAATCACCGTAACATAAACTCTTATGGCTAGAAATATCCTATTGATGAATTTATGGAAAAACTGTTGGCGATCATCATACGTTGCTATTAGACCTGTCCAAAGCTCGGATCGGGCCGGGTCAAGTGGATTTTTTTTCCTGCTTGTCCGACCCCGACCTTGTTTTTTTAAAAAAATTATGACCCTGGCCCGACCCTATATATCATCGGGTCCCGTTTTTTTTTTAATCGGATGGCTCACGGGTCAGATATTAGTTGATCTGGCCTTGTTTTTTTGTGTCGGGTTTCCGACCCGATGGACATGTCTAGTTGCTATTAAGACTAATTTTTATTTATGATTGAAAAGATCTTCATGATTTGTTAGGATTTATGGAATCGGTTAGCCTTTCATTTAAAGTGCCTTAAATTAAATGCAAGTTCAACCCATCATAGTATTTAAATATAGCGCGATTGTTGGCATATATCAGTATTTATGTGCAGCATAGTAAATGATAGAAATCCACGTTTTAGTACACAAAAGAAAATGAAATACTATAAACATGTTTAAATGCATCCCTTCACAAGCTAAGTTCAATACTCAATACTTCATCCGTTGTGATTATTAAAAATAATTATCTCAAATTATTTATCTTAAATGCAAAATTAGTTATTTTTCTCCATTACTTTTTGTCATTAATGAAGATAAGACATAATTAAACAAAATATTTAATTAAGAGATATTATAACTTAGACATAAATAAGGATAAAGTAATTAATATTTCTTAAAGAGCATGTAAATTATAAAATCGACAAATGATCATCTAAAACTAAAAGGAATCCGTTGTTTTCTGTCGAATCCTTGCTAAGTTGTTAACACTTTTGGCATTTCTTACCATCTGTTTCATTGTTTAACTACCTTTTTTACTTTCTATTAATTTTTTAACTAGAAATATAATGTCTTACAGGCTGGTGGGCTAACAATCTTAAACTAACTCTATTGAAATAACAGGTTGCTTAATAAATCTGTGTGACTTCCAATTATATTTAAATAAAATATATTTTTTTATTACAAAAACTAGTTTAGCAATATTCATGATTGTTTATAAAATATTATAATAATTTTGGTACAGTAAAATAAAAATTTCTTATTTGTTTTCTTGTTCTTACTTGAGCTTCCACTAGCCACAAAATCATAGTAATTAATTAGAAATGTAATGTATTCTTCATTCAGCCTCGTCCCAACCTTACGGGCTGGTGGGTTAACTTGGATTGACCTATTAGTCTCGATTTTAAATGGGCTTAAAATTTTTAAACCAAACCATACTGAAACAACGGGTTGCTTAAAAAATCTCCCTGAATATCAATTAAATTTAAATAATTTTTTATTACCAAAACTATTTTAGCAATATTCGTGATTGTCGCAAAAATAGTTATAATAATTTTGACACAGTAAAATAAAAATCGAGTGACTATTCATAAAATTAACCCTTCTTTGCTTTTCTTGTTCTTACTTGAGAAGATTAGCCACTAAATTATAGTAATTAATTACATTTTTGTTTGCGGAAATAATATGTTTGAACCTCTTATAGCTGCAAGAGAAGAACGGTTAGACCCAATTCCTTTACCGAGAGATAACTATTTGATTGTATGGTCATGCCTCCACACAAGCTAGAACTTTGTTAGACTCAGAAATATCAAGTATCGCCATACTATTTGCCAAACATTGAACATCTATGGCCAAATCTCGCTCCCCTAAAATGATTCCAAGAAGATGAAGTCTAGAGAAGCCAAGTTCATTCCCTCATCTACTCGGTTACTACAATGAAAGTGTGAAGAAGTTTTGGTTTACCCTTATCTTTAAAAAAGGCCAAACTCTTTCACATTGTGCTAACATTGGCCGAGGGACGACTTGGTCCCCAAGCCAACCCAAACCCCTTCCCTTGTTCCCATTTTGCCCGAATGGCTTGTATGTTTGTGTCCTTTTGTTTTCCTTCTAGAATGGTCCCTACGGTACTATAAATAGGGCCTTATGTTGTTGTACTTAGACATCTTGAGTTTGAGTTAAATATAAACTTTTGTGTTGAAACATATCGATCATGTGTGGATCACCCCTCCCTTTAGTGTAAGTCTTGGTTAGGATTGTGTTACCTAATCAATACTCAATCTCGAGGAACCCCCTTAGTGGTAAGCGAACGTTGGAACTATGTGGACCAATCTAGCCTAAGCTTCGGGTTACTAAAAAGGCTCCCAACCACCCTCACTTGGCTAGTTCACGGGCTTATACTTAGCAACCCGGGTCTTGACCTTGTGAAATTGGTCACCATCTCATTGGTGTCGACTCGGGAAGTAAAAACCCCGTGTCTCTATCCATGGGCTCATCGACCGTATTTCACTACAACCATAACAACTAAATACTTAACCCAAAACTGTACCAACCAACACTTGGTGTGTGCCCGGATTGCAACTCACTTTTTCGTGTTCATTCCTCATCCAAACCACTTCAGTACTTTCACCACCACATTCCAAAATACGTCTCTAATCCCCACTATAAATACCATTGTCCGAAACCACACACATACACCCATCCATACCCGACAACTATAAACAGAACTATAAACAGTCCGATAAAATCAACCTTACTGAGACCACACTGTTTTGGTTCAATTTCGAAGTCGTACCACCATCAAAACACCAAGTACCGAACATCGTCCTGAACCTCATCCCACCCATAACAACTTCATAAAATGCCTAGACCCGTTTCCAAACACAACTACCTGAAACTACCAACAAACACCACTCTATCCGGTCAAACCGAGAACTTCATATTTCACATCTAGTTTCGTGTTGACCCGAATATTACTAGCACCCGACCCACTTACCAAATATCACTCCTCCTTACTTACATCACATTTACTTCTAACTCAAAGCATTCACCACTACATTGGCCTCGCCCGGGTGATAAATGATAGTCGTGTCATAATCCTTGAACATCTTCAACCACTCTCTCTGCCTCAAATTGAGATTCCTCTTATTGAAAATATGTTGAAGACTCCGATGATCGGTAAACACCTCACAATAGATACCGCAAAGGTAATACTCCAAATCTTTAATGCAAATACTATTGATCGGTGTATTTTATATACACCTTTTGAGTCATTTTTAGTTAGTCTTTTGCCCACTTTTGTACAAATATGTGTCGTGTTAGGATAGATTTTCTTTCTTTTGAGTCACAGTGGTTTAAAGTGGCACATTGGTGAGAGGGAGCGAAAAGAGGGCAGAAACAGAGGTTCCAGAGCTCAAAAAGCTGAAAAATTGGCAACCTGGGCGAAAAGCGGCAGCGCAGTGGCGCGAGCATCGCAGGCGAGCCACGACACGAAGCGGACCACCGCGAAGTTTGGTGCCGCGCGCGGTTCTGGTCGCGCCGACGCTGAAATTTGACAAATCCGAATAGGATTGGGCCAAAGCCAAAGAAGAAAAGGTTTTGCACGTTTTTGAGGATATAAATACGGCCTTTTAGGTCAGATTTGAAAAGAACACACCTTACCATTCATCACAACATTAGATCAAGATTGGAGACTTATTTTTGAGTAATTTCTTGTTCTTTACTTTATTTCTTTCTAGGATTTGTTGGATATTATTTTAGTTCTTGGCATGTCTATGGCTAGGAACTAACTTAATTTAGGGTTTTCCATATCGAATCGCTTGAACCTCGTTTTATGAATTAATGTAAGATTTTGGTTTCTTCTTATTATTGTTGAGATTTATTCAATAATTGTTTTGATTGCTTGATAATTAAATGATCACTAATTATCATAACTTATATGATTTCTAATCGAAATCCGAAAAGGGAGATTGTGAATATGCTATAGTTGAATAAACATAGGTTTAAATTGTGGACGAAAGTACTCCGATACTTGTGTAGTTTAATAGGTTATTGCTCTTAATCCTTCTTTGTAGTCAATATTGTCATCGAACGATAGAAGGGTTCTACATTGGGGTTGAGTGTTTATATTACCTTAACAGGAGTATAAAACGGCTTAGTTAACCTGCTATCTCAACATAGAAGAAGAACCTTAATTATTTGCATTAACGAGTAAAGCGAGCGGATAGTCGAGGAGATTTGGAAGCCCTATTTCCACCATATATGAAGTAAAGTAAAATAATTTAGTTAGCATCTATAATCATAGCTATAAACAAATCATAAAATTATCGGTCATCAAATAGATACTACAGAATAGAGGTTGGTAATTGGACACTAATCCCTGAGGACGATAACTCGGTCTTCTAG
Source organism: Przewalskia tangutica (assembly GCA_029844215.1). Taxonomy (NCBI): domain Eukaryota; kingdom Viridiplantae; phylum Streptophyta; class Magnoliopsida; order Solanales; family Solanaceae; genus Przewalskia; species Przewalskia tangutica. Next base: position 62,149,780 of record CM056736.1, on the reverse strand, counting down.
ACTATATTACTTGTCACGATACGTGCACTTGCGCTTAGCGTGTATATAAATCACGCATCAAATTTTTGGCGCCGTTTCCGGGGTTGGCGTAGTTCAATATCAATCTTTCTATTCTTAATTTCTAATTTGGTTTTTAATTTTATTTTATTTTATTTTATTTTGGAACCATGCGCCGTGATCCGTTCGTTGGTTTTGATTCATCTCAGGGACCCTGCAAACATGGATTACCACTATCAAGGGTTACAGAACGATCAACAGCAATGTAACCCCCATACCCCACAGGAAGAGCAGGATGGGCTACGAGCAGCCATACTCAGGCTAACTAGGCACCAAACTCAGTTCATGGATGAGATGAGAGTGTCCCTAAAGAATTTGGAAACAAAAATAGGACAACTCGCGGACATGCTAAGAAATAGAATACAAGGGAATCACCCTGAACATATTGGGGAGAATATAAAAGGGCAATGCCAGGCGATTGACCTGAGAAATGGAGAACCAGTGGAAGCAAACTCACCACCACCGTGTTCAGAAAAGAAGGGCCCAGACTTCTTGCAGAAGTTACAGCGCCACGGCGCCACTGAGCAGCGCCACGACGCCGATAATCCTGAGACATTGCAGAAGTTTGGGCGCCACGGCGCCGAATCTCAGGGCCGTGGCGCCCAGGGCTCAGAAGGTACAATGATTTCGGAAGCAGTTATGGACGCACCCCAGGTGAAGATCCCGTACCCCCAGAGGCTAAAAACAAGTTTTCTTGACAAACAGTTCTCTAAATTCTTGGAAGTTCTCACACAATTGCAACTCAACATCCCGTTTGCTGAGGCACTAGAGCAGATGCCGAGTTATGTAAAGTTCATGAAGGATTCTCAGCAAAAAGAGGAGGACAGATGACTACGAAACAGCGGTGTTGGCTGAAGAATGCAGTGTCATCCTACAGAGAAAGCTACCTCAGAAGTTGAAAGATCCGGGGAGTTTCACCATCCCATGCACTATAGGAAAGTCTGAGTGTCAGAAGGCGTTGTGTGATCTGGGGGCAGGTATAAATTTGATGCCCTATCTGGTATTTTGCAAACTTGGAATGGGAGAAGCCAGACCTACGAACATCACCTTGCAGCTAGATGACTGCTCCATCGTCCACCCTAGAGGAGTCATCGAGGATGTGTTAGTTAAGGTGGACAAATTCATCTTTCCCGCTGATTTCATCATCTTAGACATGAGAGATAATGACATGATCCCCATTATCCTGGGCAGACCCTTCCTAGCCACAGGACAGGCACTCATTGATGTTCGAAAGGGTGAGTTGAGACTTCGTGTGGAAGAAGAAGAGGTGATTTTCAATGTTTTCCAACTTGTGAAAAACTCCTCTTCTATTTCCAACTTCAAAGTTGAAGAGCACCTTGGGTTTTCGCCTTGCGACTAACGTAAAAATGCGGTTTTTCCGGGATCTTTCTATTGAGATATCCTAACAATACCCTTATGAACCTTGGTTTAAAGTATTGAGATTATTGAACCATAAACGAAAATCTTTCTTGTTCACAAAGGGGCAAACCCGAGAGCTCACAATGAGTCTTCAAAGTTTTCAAATTTTTTCTAAGTGTAAAAAGTCTTGTCTTGCTACTTAGGATGAATATATAACAACAGGGAGGGTCTAGATTAGAACAAATGTGTGGCTTGGATGAATGAGATTAAAATATCAAGTCAGGTGACTATTTGACTTAGTCAAATATATCAAGCTCTAGCTTGCAAGACTTGTTCATCTTTACTTTGGTCAAATGACCATTATACCCATGGTCAATTTCGACCAAGACCAACCAAGGGGGGTGACACGTGTCACCCTCCCATTCGTCGCAATATTTCATTTTCCGACATTTCCAAAATTCCGATAAATTCTACAAGCCTCAAATCTTAACGTCCTGATTTCATACGTATGTTCTTATATACATGTCCTGGGATTACGGGGTGTAACAGGTACATTTTGTTCCATTTAAAATAGGAAGTCTACCAATATTTAGATTAACCGGATCCATAACTTTGAATAATAGGACCAATCACTTATTATGTCAAGTGTTGACTATGATACCACTTGTTGGGTCCCGGGGGATATGCTATGGAAAAGCAAACTGGAAATAAATAAATTCGAATGCTGGAACAGTTTGCGAATGTCGGCAGAAATGTCGTCTGACACAACTGACAATATTTCGGTAAAAACAGAATAAAACCTTTGAAAGAGATAAAGTGCAGCGGAAATAAATAAAGAACACAAAGGTTTAATTTTCATAAGTTATATATTGATATAACCCATGATGGTCAATGACCAAAAGTATTGTATATATATATATATATATATATATATATATATATATATATATATATATATATATATATATATATATATATATACAATTGAATATATTCCTTTCTTTACAAGATTTACAAGATAATACAAAGGAATAAAAAATGTTAAGTCGCAGATGACTTATGCCTGAAAAATCTATCTAAATAGAAGTGCACCACATCTCATTACAATCGCTCCATACAAAGCTAATCTAGAATCTGAAACAACTAATGTAATGTCGGACAAAATGTCGTCACAAACACAGACAACATTTCATGATCCAGATTTCTGAGAAGAAATCCCGAGAGCTCTCTTGGTATTTTTACATTTTGTTTCTGGGTATTGATTCACTCTTCTGCCCTCTCTATTTATAGTAGAGAGTCCTTCTTGAAAAGTTCATCAATTGATTGTAGAAGTTGAGGTAAAAGTGGGCACGTGAAGCAGTAGCTTGAGGCATGAAAATAGGAGCTGATTTGACTTGTTCTTCACCCTACTTGCTCCTCAAGTTAAGCTACTCCTTGGACTTGGTCTTCCACATTTTTCAATCTGCTTCAAAGACTCCTTACCAAGTCAATTACCATGTGGTAAAAAGGTCCATGATTTTAGGTTCTGTCCAGTGAAGTAAGGCAAAACTGTTACCAGAATGTCAGTCCGAATGTCATGAAATTGGTTCCAACATTTCTAATTTTAACTTAGTACTGAAAATGATATGTTGGGTAAAATGTCATAACACCAAAACCCAACATTAACAGATTTGGTGAAAGAATATGAGCTAGCATGTTCCTTGTGTATACCAAAATTTGAATGGTCATGTGTAGTGAATCAAAATTAGGGCTGGCCAGTGGGCCGGGCCGGGCCCACTGGGATCGGGATAGACGGGTCGATGCAGGTCGGGACGGAGAGGAGAGGCGGTCGGGTGGGCGGGCAGGCGGGACCGGTACTAGTGGGACGATACCGTGTCCGTCCCGATCTCCGATCGGTGGCGATTGGTCCGGAAGGGAAGACAGTCGGGTCGGGACGGGACAGGCGGGACATTTTTTTTTTTTAAATTTTTTCACTAAATTAAAAATACTAAATTACTAACAAAGTAACATATAGTCATATTATAGTGATAGTCATATACTCATATTATACTATTATAGTATTATACTCATATATATTTATAAACTAAATAATTAAACAAAGACAAGAAGAGTGTAAAAAAAACATCCAAATGCTGTTTTTGTGTCTCTTATATTATTAATTATTTCATTGAAATATACAAGATTCAGAATTACAACATTGTAGTGTACTGTTGTTGAAAAAATTGTAAAAGACAGAAAAAAAATACTAAAATTGCAATGAAATATATTACCAATTTGAAAATACTTTTTCTAGTTTCTTTATAATTTCGTGTGGTTCTTCGGTTGGAATTGGTATATCTTGGTCAAATTGTTCCACGTCGCTACTCATACCTTCAGATAAGATGTCGTTGTAGTTTTCGTCTTCTTCTTCGTTAATCTCTGGTTGACCGCACCTTCTTCGCTCTGCTCGTATCCAATCTCTGAATAGTACCTCCATCTCCAAGTTGTCTCCGGCTAATGAGTGTCTGTGCTCTCCTATTTGAAATCTTCCTACAGAAAAAGCGCTTTCAGAAGCGATTGATGACGCTTGAATGTTCAAAATATCTCGGGCTATCATTGAAAGTGTCAGAAATGTCTTCTCATCTGCATCCAATATTTCAGCAAGTCTTCCTTTCCGTCTTCATTGACAACTGCTTGGTAAGGTAAAGTGTCCTGCAAAACAAAAACGCTAATTTGGTTAGCAGTGCTACCACCGCACATTCTATTTCTGAGGCTTTCAATACTGTCCGCAGAAACAACATGTCTTTTTTGAGGCTGTGTTGAATCAGAAGAAGATGGTACGCCGGTTGCTTACTAGCACTTTCTTGCTGGTAATGCCGATATACTTTTTTGCATTCATCTTCTACGCTATCCAACACTTCTTCTAGCGTTTGTTCAATAGGTGGCTCAACATTTAAATTTTTGGGAGTTGGAGGTGGTAGTACGTCCATACAGTTATAAATATTTCCAATAAGACTTTTACAATCGTCTACTTTAATAGTCGGGTTTAATACAACACCAATAATATAAATAGGGGGAATAAGAATAAAATATTTCTTTAATTTCATAAACATTTTTTTAATAGCTGCCTTATAAGCAGATTTTTCCATATATTCTTTAAGAAGTAAAAATATTATAGCTATATAAAACAACATAGTTGAAATAGTAGGATAATATAAAGTAGAAAATTATTTTGTTGCTCGTTGAAAATTCTCTAGAAATACAATAAGTTCTTTAATTTTGTCCCAATCATTATCCACCATCATATCAATTGGATTTTGATTATGGGCGTTAAAAAATAAAGTGATAGGTTTTCTATAGTCATAAGCAACAACTAGTTGATCATATAAAGAATTCCACCTAGTTGGTACTTCTTCGGGAATTTTTCTGTAAGATAGTCCACAATCGTGACAAGTTTTTTTATATTCTTTTCTCTGTTGAATTCAATTATTTTAAAAAAAAAAGGTTATATCAAAATGTATATTTACAAGAATATCGTGAAAAATTGAAAGAACATCTTTTACAACTAAGTTATAAATATGACACGCACATTTGATATGAAAATGTTTTGGAAAAGACGGAGTTAAAACTTCTTTTAAAACATAAATAGCAGAATTGTTAGAAGCTGCATTATCTAATGTAATACTCATAACTTTATCAGTTATTCCGTAATAATCGCAGACTAAATAAATATTTTGTGAAATAAACTCACCAGTGTGCCTACTATCTATATATCTATATGCTAAAATACGTTTTTGCATAGATCATTTATAATCTATCCAATGACAGTTCTAGTTAAATAATCATGGTAGATTAGTACTACGACCTATATCAGAAGTTAGAGCGACTTTGCAATTTAAATGATATAATGAATAACGCAAATATTGTTGATATTCGTGTGCAAATTTAAACATGTCTCTCTTAACCGTTGATCTAGGAAAACCTTTATAAGCAGGATTATACATATCTCTAATATAATGAATAAAACCAGGCGATTCAGGAAATGAAAAAGGCAAACCTTCCACAACAACTAATTTTGCTAGTGCTTTCCTATCTTTATGTTTATCGTATTTAGGGTCTACAACTCCCCCGTCATAGGGTTAATTTGACCCTGTACTTTGTCCGGGACAGTATGTGAACCTTGTCCCAATTGAGAGGACGCTTGCTCACCATCTTTTTCAATAAGGTATTGGGCATGCAAGACTTTGTGTTTTTGCAATAGGTGTCTTGCTAAACCCCCGTCCCATGTGACCTTGTCCAGTTTTAAAAGTATAAACAGATTTACAAGTTTTACATATAGCTACTTGATTCGGTACGTTCCTGTGAAAATATTTCCATACAGCTGATGTTAATGGTCGTTTTGCCGGACATCGTCTCATACTAGGGGGGATAGGAGGCATTTCACTAGTGGGTGTATCATCATCTACATTAGTAGGTGTATCATCATCTAGAGTGTCATCTAAATTAAAATCTTCTTCATTTTGAGGATAAACATTTGTGTCAAGATCATATGGTATTTCAGGAAACAGTTCAGGATCCATAAATTATCTTGCCTAGGAATACTAGAAGAAGTACCATTTCCCTTGCCCTTAATACCCAAGGCCTTGCCCAAAATATTTTTGTTCTTTTCATTTTAATTATGGTAATAAATAGTTAAAGACATAAAAAGTTAAAGATAATGAAATTAAATGTGCTAAATGAAATAAAAACAAAATAATAATTTAATGAGAGAACGAATGTACCAAACGCCGACGTAGAGTCGATGTGTAATCGAGAGAGGTTGAAAATTGAAACTTTTGCTCAATAGATTAATCCTCAAGCTAGTTGCCAACTTCACTCTCAATTCTCAAATTAATAAATAGAGTGAATATGTAGTAGACAATGTTGTATAGAAATAGATTGATTGAGATTTGAGAGATTAGAGATTGTAGGAAGATTTGTGAGAAATAAGAAGAGAAAATGAAGTATTTATAGTTGGAAAATTGGGTTAAAGTGTAAATATAATAACTTAGGGGTTAAAAATAAATATAAAGGAGGTAGGGGGGTTGGGGGAAGCCAAAAATGGCCGTTGTCTAACGGCCAAAATGTAAAATGGCCGTTATTGCAACGGCTATTTTTGGCAAGTGGCGGGACTGGGGCGGGATCGGATCCTAGCGGGACTGGATCGGGCGGGACCATACCATGTCCCGTCCCGATTCGAGCCCCGGACCCGCTAATTTATTTTTTATAATTTAATCGGGTCCGGGACGGGACCGGAACGGGACCGGGTCGGACCCGGCCCGGCCCACTGGCCATCCCTAATCAAAATTGAATAGTTACGTGTTGGCAAGCGGCAAAGGTGAGTTTATGGCCAACTTTGTGATTCTACTGAATTTATTAGTTATAATATGCCAAAAGAATTTAAAACGTGTTTAATATAATACTCTCTCCTCGTAAAAAAGAGTTTTAACTTTTACTTTTTGAGTTCGAAGAGAGTGTCCACTTATTCATTCAAGAAAGAATTAACATTACTTTTTCAGATTCGTCCTTATTAAGTGTTAGATGATAAAATCACATACCTATTTAATTAGAGATAATTTAATCAAATTACCTTTTTTACTTAAAAATTAATATTTTTAAGAGGTGTGCAAATGACTAAATGAACACTCTTTTTTATCCGGAGCGTCTAAGGTGTTGAGTTTTTCATATTTGTCTTCATTATGATCTTATCAATTAATTTTTGGGGTGGATTTAGTTTAAGATTCATTTTCACGTTATTAGATTCAACGTAATTTTTAGTTTACTCGATGAATTTTTTTCCGCATCAGTTGCAGGATTAAATATTACTCCATCTATTTTAATTTATGTGATATAGTTTGATTCGACACAAAATTTAAGAAATAAAGGAATACTTTTAAATTTTATGGTCTAAAATAAGTCAAATATATTAGTGTGGTTATAAATCATCTCGTTAAGCGTAAAAAATAAATGTTAAAGTTAAATTATTGTAAAATAAAGAAATGTATCATTTTTTTTGGAACGGACTAAAAAGAAAAGTGTATCACATAAATTGGGACAGATGGAGTAGATTTTTTTATATAATTTTTATAATACATAAATAGGTCCCTGAACTTGTAATTTCCTTGAACAATTTAAGCTCCAGTTTGACCATAGATTTTGGGAGCATATTTTGAAGATTTATTTTCAATTCTTTATTTGGCAATAAAATTTTGACCCAATCAATTCTATCTAGCAAAGATCTATAAGCTCAGTTAGTTGGCTACCTGAACTTCACCTTATTGATGAGCCTCCTGATGCGAAACGGACTAGAGAATTCAAAGAAATTGAAGAAGGATTCTTCAACTCCACATGAACACCAAGAACAATTATAGAAAGCAATAAAGGATAGGAAGATTAAGATAATTATTGGAATAAATACACACCTAAGTAATTAATTACCTAAACATATATAAATGCAACCAATAATCTTGAATCTATGATAACAAGAAAGAAAGGATTAATATAGAATTGAAACACAATCAATTAACTCGAAGAAACAATGAAGAGAATCTAGGAACTAATTAGATTAACATTCAAATATGAGATAAAATCGAAAGAAAAAATATATGAACTCACACATGAGTTACCTACTCGTAGTAATTCAAGAGAATGATGGAACAAATGCCCAACTCTCAAAAGAGTAATCTACACTTATCATTCGAACATAATATCTATTCAAAAAAAGACATAATAGCCTATTTATATTAGGGTTCATTATCTAAGCAAAAATACTAAAATACCTTTAACTTATGGGCCTCCAATTTAAGACCAAGACATGAGTCTTTTTTCTTCTTTTGGGCTTTCAATTGTCTTGGATATTGTTCTCCACTCTTTAAATATCTACATAAGTATATTGTAGATCTTGAAGCTCGGAAAGAAGTCTCCAGTTTCATGATGGCTACCTCGTATTTCATCATTTTCTTCATTTTTAAAGAAATTTGTCTTCAAATTTGATCCTTCCAAAATAATTATGTAAATATGTATAAAGGTACGAATTTCATCAAACAATACATAGCAAAGGCAAGGGAGTTTTAGCAATTTCCACTCAAATTGCACACTTTTATGATATAGCCAAGTATCATAAAAATCAAAGAAGAACATCTTTGTATTATAAACATGTACTTTACCATAAGAACACACTTCTCATTCAATGTATCAAAGCAAACAAAAATTTCAAAAAATGAAACATATAAAACACATTTGGAAGCATTATCAATAGATTTTGATAATCTAAATTTAAGTACTAGCCATTCAAATACACTATTTTCAATTTTAAAAAGTTTGAAAATCTCTGACACAATATACACCAAAGTAGCAACTCAAGGCTTCCAATTGTCCTTTACACAATTTCTTTGGTTGAAGCTTCACAATTGAATCAAGAAAGCTGATAAATTCTTTCAAAAGAATTATGACTTTCTTCATCCCATAGAGGAGGACCATCATATGACTCAACATCATACTCATCATCACTAGTCCAAGATTCACAATCAAGTTGATTCATATAATGATCTTCCATAAAATGCAATCTTTGTGGTCAAACATATTAGCAACACATAACTTTTCAAATTCACCAATGTTAACATCACTAGTTTGCAACTTACTATCAAGTTCACAAGAATAATCAACATAATCTCTACAACTCAACTCAACTAGTTGATGCTCACAATAAATAATAGAATCATCATCACAAGTTAAAGAATCATTATGCTAAAAAATGTTATGACCAACTTCTAAACTCAAACTTTCATCAAGATCATTCAAAGTACTTAGAGTAGAAAGCTTAGTCATTTTACCTTGAAACTATTTAAAATAAAATTTCTTTACCTTGATCCTGCTCAATTAAGCCCATATATTTTCTTGAAAAGGTACCTTTTTCTTCCACGTTCTCCATAAATGAATTTTCTTCTGTGGGGTGTGTTCGATCCTGGAAAATGAGTTCTTGAAAAACAAGTGAATTTCTTACTTATTTTCTCATGTTCGTTTGGTTAATGAAAAATAAGTGAATTTCTTAATTGGTTAGTTGAAGATATTTTTCGAAAAATACTCACACAAGGCCTATCCAACCCCACCACCCACACCCAAATCCACCACACCCCCACCACCTACCACCCAGCAGCCACCTAAAGCACCCACCCCACCCACCACCCACTCCATCCGCCACCCAATCAAATCCCACCATCACCAACATCGGACGCAATTCATCTTCGCCCACATCTACCCCACACCACCACATCTACCCTCAATTCCATCCCACCCCGCACCATCGTTTCACCTACCTACCCCACCCCATCCCAAATTTTTTATTTCATATATTTAATTTTATTTTTATAAAAAATGGAAAAAGTTTCTTACCCCCTCCCCCAATAAAAACTCGCCCACACCAAATTATCTACGCAAATTTTTTATTTTTTAGAAAAAAATTATAACACAGGAGAGGGAGGAATTAGTGGGTGGTGTAGAAACTAAAAAATTAAAACTCTTTGAAATCTAAAGAATTACATGGGTATGTTTGGTCCCCCGCGTATTGAAAAACTCACAAGTTAGAGGATTTGAGTCAATGTTTCAAATTTAAAGTGAGTAAAGTTATATTCTTCGGGCTTGTGTATTGATAGAAATTGAATCCCGACTATACGTTGAATGATCGGAGGATACGTGAAATTGAAGTTAAGGCTTTGAGGTAAGTTAAAGCTTACTCTCCTAACAAGGGCTTTCATTACAACCTTGTGCTCCATGCATTCGACAAAATTCATACGTTGTCTTCTTTTGTGCCAATACTTAAGTTCACTCCATTTTTATTCAATATGACCACATATGAAAACGTGACGGTATTACATGCTTATGTGCCTTGCTGTGATACTTACATTTAATTTCAGCAATTATTTATGCATTAGTGTGATCACATTCCGACCGAAGAGCTAGCGCAAGAAAGGCAAGGGTTAGCTACCCACACACTCGTAGTGACTATTGTTTGCTGGAGAAATAGGCCAACACTCCTCCGTGCGTGTTTCTAGACCACACTTACGTAGGGCCTCTATGTGTAACTCAGTTTCAAATTCTAGTTACATGTTCAACTTACAATTTTAGTCTTTCGTCTATTATTAGTTTCAGACCTTAAATTGCTTCATGCTATCTAAATGTACTTTCTTTTTCTTATTTTATTCCAGAAGGACTCACCTCGCCTTCTTAGGAGGTGGCCTATGAGACTTTCTGGGTATCGTATCGGTGGTACTTAACCCGTTAGGGCATGCTTCCAATTTTTTATGCACATAATGTTGATCACGTTTCAGGCACTACATGATAGGACTAGCTTTCAACTCAGCATTTTTTCATATTTTTCTTCTCGGTGGGAATTCAGACTCGTTTATTTACATTGATTTAGTATTCCGGGGTATGCCCCCGGGGACATATATTCTTGTTAGTATTCTTTTAGAGGCTCTAGTCTGATGAATGTATGTTAGTTTCACATTTAAGCTTTGATGTTTACATGGGATTTCCACATTAGTATTTCAGGATCTAATGCAGATTTTGATATGCTCAGTTAGTACTTTATTGGGTAGTTGTTGCTAATTAATTCAATAAATGCTATGACCTACAACTTAATTCAGGGTTCGCTCGACGGGTAGCTTATGTCGGTGCTATGACGTCTTACCCCAGTTTTGGGACGTGACAGATAGGGGCGTACTGTCAGTTCAAAACACAAGTTATGCCTCGTTACAAGGGCATAACTTAGTTCCTACAGAACTTATGTCGGACAAGGCAACGATTCTCTAAATTTATGTCGAGCGATTAAGATACTACACAACTTATGTCGGATAAATTAATTCATACAAAATTTATACAGGATAAGGCAAACGTTTTCTAAACGTATGCCTTGCGAAATTAGATCATAGATAAGGATACTTTGACCTATAAATTTTTATTAAATGAGAAGCAGAGCCAAAATTAAAGGCCATAGCCCAAATTAAAGACCACCCGTAATAGGGGAAATCCGTGCAAAAACTTCTATTTTTATTGGGTAAAAGTAAACGCGTTCATGTACAAATATACATCTAGATCATTTGGCATAACTTTAGATTATGGATATGCAAGAACTATTATTAAAAATTAGGATTGTCCTGTGAATTGTATCCAATAACAATTGTTCGCTTAGTTTGAAAGACTATAGATATACTTGCTTGCTACATTTGCTAAACAAATGTTCTAATATTCGGTTTGTTGAAATTCTAATGTTAATTTTTATATATACACAGAGTATACAGTAATTTATATTAACTAAATTCATAAATAATAAGAATTATAATTACTGTGTATTATAATTTTATCGAACTGTTGCATAGCCTAAAAATCTGTTTTATATAGTCTATGAGTAGTGTGGAGATAGAAAAACAAAAGGGGAAAACTACGGGCAAAGGTTCCAAAAATGGGTGTCATACTTGTCTTTACAATGGTCAAAGAAGGAACTTACCCCTCATTTGATGTTTTCATGATTTTTTAAAAATTTTGTTAAACATTTAATTTAATTCTTAATTTTTTTAAAAAAAGGAAAAAGGGCCAAAAATTACTCCTGAACTATTCAAAATAGATCAAATATATATTTCACTAGGTTTTTGGCTCAAAAATGTCTTCGTCGTTACGTTTTTGGCTTAAAAATATCATCCAACTAGCCAAATAGCTCAAAATACACTTCCTCCTAACGGTTGTTCCAAAACAAGGGAAACATAAAACATTCACGTACAAATATACATCTAGATATTTGACATTGTTACACCTCGTAGTTCGATATGCGAAGGAGAGTAGGGTTAGATAACGTGAGCCGGTGATTCGAGATCATTTCCAAAGGTTCCTTATGACTTAGAGAGATGTTACAAAGGTGTATGGAAGGTTGGAGGCCATCGGGGGTTGAAGGAACCATCCCTCGACGAAGTAAAAGTGATAATCTAAGCATTTCGCCTCACAGATGGAGCCGCAGAAGAGAATCCAAAATTTGGGAAATTCCTGGAAGGATATGCGACCTCATGTGCGACCTCATATGACAATATGCGATCGCATATGGTGTCACATACGGGAAGCGTAACCTACTTTCTTTGACTATTTAAGCGGTGGCTTGCCATTTTAATTCATTTCTCGACCTCGACAGACCCCTAACACTCCTAAACTCTCCCTAGACATCCCACAGAACTAAGAGTGATTCCAAGGTAATACATCATGTTACGACATCAAAAGCTAACTTAGATGGAAGATGATACTTATATGGTATTGGGGAGTGATCAAGGGTTATTGTGAGCTAGGTGGAGCTTGGAATTCAAGTTGAATATGCTATATAAGGTATGTATAACACCTTATTGGTTGTCCATAAGGTTAATCCCATGTTTAGATGAGTTGTTCGAATAAAGAATTAAGAACTAGAGCTTATAGAATGAGAAGATGAAATTGTCTTATTGTTGGGCAGACAATTACTTACCACCGGGTTATTGTTCGCGATATTTTTATGCTTACGCAAGTGTACGTATCACTGAAGTAATAAATATTGGTGAGACCAAATATCGTCTACAGAGATTGTTTTATCAAGTACCGAATACCTAATCTATGGTTTCTATTTGGTTAACGTTAATTTTATTTGGTTTGTGAACTAAGAATTAAAACTAAGAAATAAGCAATAATAACTAATGATAATAATACTTTGGTTTTAAGACAGTTATGTAGAGAATTAGGGTTTCCAATATCCTCAACTATCCACTCTTTCACTTGTTAATGCAGGATTAATGACTCTTCTTCTTATTAAGATAGCAGGTTAACTGAGATGTTCTATATTCCGGTTAGGATATATAAAAACTCAATCTTATGTAGAAATCTTCTATATTTCTATGATAAATTTTACCACACAGGAGGATTAAGAATAATAACCTTAAACACTAGACAAGTATCGGGGTACTTTCGTCCGCGATTTTAACCTATGTCTAAACAACTATAGCATATTCAAATCTCCCTTTTCAGGCCTCGATTCAAAATCATATAAGTTATGACAATTAATAGTCATTTAATTATCGAACAATCAATACAAATTGAATAGATCTTAAATAGATGAAAAAGAAATCACATACAATGCATTAACTTATGAAAAGAGTTTCAAGTTGATTCAATGAAAACCCTAATAAAGAAATTAGCTCATAGACATTGTCATGCTAAGAAAACTAATTTTCTTCAATATAAACTGAATTAAATAAAAGAAAATAGAGAAGAACTTGAATGTAGAAGTCTTTAATCTTGTTCCTAGCCTCCGTTTCTCGCTCTCCAAAGTATCCTCTCCTCCTAGGAATTAATCCCTAGGGCTTATATCTGTCTAAATCTCATTTTGGACACTTTTTCCCTTTCAAAAACCGATTTTCTCGCCCAAAACCCGCGTCGGCGCCGCGACGCTAGTCTGGCAGAAAGTTTCAGGAGCTGCAGGACTTCCGGCGCCGCGACCCTTCATCTCTTGCGCCGCGGCGCTGCACCTCTTCTGTCCGGATTTCATCAGATTTCTTTCATACTTTCCGGGACTTCTTAGGTTTGATTGCTTGGACTTTTCTTATGAAATTTCATCCTCAAAATCAACTCATTTCATCCTCAATTCGGTATTTTCTCCTTTAGGACCGCTGTGACTCAAAAGAAAGAAAAATAACCCTAACACTATACTAAACGCAAAAGAAAAGAGGAAAATACTAACTAAAAAAGACTCAAAATGTATATAAAACCGGCTCAATAAATACCCCCAAACTTAACTTTTACTCGCCCTCGAGTAAAGCCCTAAACAAAAACAAAACAAAACCAAAGAAAAGACTCTACGAAATGGATCAAGTAGCTATATCAATGTTGCCTAAAAAATCATGGATGAAAACTGAGATAATGTGTTAGAACATAGCATGAATTTTTAGCAATCTAGAAGTTTAAGTTAGATATTTCGCAAATTTAATGATGCACATGAGTCAAACATGTGGATCATAATCACCGGAAATACAAGCACATAACCTATGCATGTCAATTTCATTCCATCTTTTTCCAAAATTATATAGACCTGTCTACTTGCTATTCTCCACTAATCATAGACATACACATTAGGGATCTTCAGGACTTTCAGGGGTTGTAATGTAGGCTTAGGCAGGGGTAGAAAAATGTTGGCATTTAGGCTCAATTTCGTACCATAAACATTTTTCATTTAATTCTTTTTTCCTTCTTTTTGACTTTCTTTTTAGTCTCATACCTATTTTCTCCCTTTTTTTTGAGAGAATGAGACACATTACTCAAGAACAAGCATCCCCAAACTTAGGCTTTTGCATATTTTTTAGTGGGGTGCATCAAATTTTCATTCTCTTTTATCTTAATCTTCAACACTTTCTGTTACACCCCGTAAATTCAAGAAGATAAGATAAGTTGACAAACATGTGTTGGACGGATTTTGAGTCTACCTTGGAGTGTTGTACCCCATTTGTTAAGAATTTCGAGGTGTTTAAAAAGTCTAGTGTGTAGTCCGTTAAATCTAGTTCCCAAAGCAACAAACCGTTCGTCGATGGGACATCAGAGTCAAACGTTATGGAAGTTACAAGTTAGGTGCGTGATCGAGCAGCGGCGATTTCGGTTCGAAGTGCAGCGCGCGGCGGAATGCGAGGCGCAGAAATCTGGAACTTTCGGAAGCGCGGCGGCTGGCGGGATTTTTCGCGGTAAGGGCGAAAATCGGGGATATTTTGATAAAAGGCCTATGGGAGGGTGACAAGTGTCCTCCCATTTTTGGACCAAGAAAGGACCCTATTTCAAGGGCCAAGTCTTGAAAGACTTGGCCATTTCACCTAACCCTCCCCAAGAAAATCCTCTCCCTTTCTCTCGAGATTTTTGGAAGAAAACCTAGCCTACGGAATTTTGGAAAGACTTGAAGGAAAAGTGTTGGCGGACTTGTAGAGGGCTCGTGTGGGTAATTTTAAAGTGAAGAAGATTTGGAAGAGAGCTTCGAGGTAAGATCTCCACCTTCTTGTATAATTGAAGATTTCAAGTTATAGTAGTTTAGAAATGAGCCTGAGGGTGTTTTATTTAAGTTGAATAGATTTAGATCTTGTTGTCTTGTTGAAAACTGAAATGGGCATGTTAGCCTTAAGATGATAACTTCAATTTGGTTACTAATTTGGTCGTCGCATGTTGTAAAAGGGGGATTGTAGTTGTTGAAGGTGTCTAGGGCTAGATATCATGTTAGGCCTAAGAACTTGGATTGGAAAAGAGTTGAAAGGGGTTAGTATTGGTTATATTGTTGGCCAAGAATGACATGGAAATTATTGGTTTATTTTGTATCATTGTGGGGCGGAATTTTACGCGTCCTGTAAAGACGTGTAATCCCCTTTGTGGTTAGCTGAATTGTGTGCCTTAAATGTGGCGTTGGTTATTGAAATTCGACCTTGAAAAAGGTGGCAAAGTTAGTAGAAACAAAGGAAGTTCTGTCCAAATTGCCGTAGAATTTAGGGACTTTGCACTTAGTTTATTCTACGTTCGAAGCTAGAGTTTGATAGACGTTTTATGACCTTATTAGGATTGAAGTACTACGAGTAGCGTATCCTACTTGGAGGGTATAGTACTGTGGAGCCTTTTGCTAATTGTCGGCAATCATCGCGAGGTATGTGATTCTTCCTATCCTCTTCAGCATGATTATTTGTGAAATATATAGTGTAGTAGATGCACGTGTGTTAAAGGAATTTGGTTTCCCTTGTTTTTCCTTGACTTGATATGAAGTGTAAAGGTCTTGATTGTTTGAAAAAGTAGGAAAATCTTATTCGTTAGTAATGGGTACTCGGTGGTTAAAGAATAAGCCCTCTTGGTCTCATAAAGGGCTTATAGTTGTAATTGATTGGTTTAAAACATAAGGTGTTATAACGACTTTATGGGAAGTTGGTTATAACCACTTTATGTGGGTAAAAGACTTGGTTTTTAAAAGAATAATGTTACATAAATTTCGGAAATGGGAATAAGAATCGAACAAGCCAATGCAGCGTTAATAAAGGAAATAGTAATGACAATTAATTATATTAAAACCAGTAGAAACCTCCATCTGCATAGAAGCTAAGATAAGACAAAATTGTATTACATTTCCTAGATCATGATTGCTCACAATAAGAATTATTGTAATCAAGTTTCGATCTTCTTGAAAATTCCAAGGTAAGGAACTCGATTTCTAAAAGAAAAAAGACTTAAGAATTTGAAGTGTTTTGTTTTAAAAAGAAAGGCATGGTTTTGCCTTGACTTGTTTTAAAACATAAAGTGTTATAACAGCTTTATGGGAAGTTAGTTATAATGACTTTATAGGAGTAAAGGAATGGATTCATTATTGGATTTTTAAATGGTATACTTGACGTTGTGCTAAAAAGTGTTTAAAGTGCTTGAATTAAACCTGAATGTGTTCGATACTACGGGTGTTAGTATCGTGTGGCTTTTACGTAGAAAAAGGTCTTTGTTTTGAAGGAATGAAAGTATGTAGTATTTTGGGGTTGAAACCCGAAATTGTTGACATGAAATGAAAGTACGTTGAACTGACCTATGCTTGTTGTGATAGCTTTTGTTGTGCAAGTGTTGTATTTCTGTGCTCTGGCGTCTCGTTGGAGGCGGCTATCGGTTGATTGATGGACATCTTGACACGTTGGGTAGCCCGGGTATGCTTCCACTATATCGATTCTTTATGGACATCTTGACACGTTGGGAGGCCAGCGGGTATCTTCCATTAGGGTGTTATTATTGTTAGTTGATTGGACATCTTGTCACGACCGAACGGGCGTGGATCGTGCCTTACCGGGCACCCGGTAGTCATACATCGAGAGAAGATCGTGAACATAAATCAATAACATAAAATAGCAGTATAAACAATAATCTGTGAAAACTTGCCTTTGGCATATATAATAATAACAACTCTTTCAAAATGAGCAGTTTAATCCTTTCTTTACAACCCCCACAGCGATACTACATACCTCAGAAAAGATCGGCCAGCAGCGGGACGGGGCCGTCATACCACGAATGTAGCACTACAACAGGGACTATACGCGATAAGCCTCGGAGAAGCGGAGCTTCCCAAGCGATATTTGTGACCCTAAGGCGAGGATCAACGGCGGTGTACCTTTACTGCGGCGTGAGCGCGGCCCAGGAGTCGATCTGGCAGTGCAGAGTATGTGAAACGAAAATAAATCGTAAATGAAATCATAGCGATCATATAAAGCGGAGACATGTATGATAACCAAACTACGATTCTACAAAGCGATCATGTCAAGTCGGGGACTCACGCCCTCAGTCATCACTCAAGTATAACAATGGGTCTCGGGCCCACAACATCAATCATGCGTGGAATACGCCCGCCATTCTTGGCGATTTATGATATAAAAGCACGAGGAACACATGAACACGAGGTCCACGTGCCATAATGAACGCGTGCGGGGTAATGCGAAGGCATAGCTACTAACACCCGGTAACAAGGTCGTGAAGCGTATCATAAGATCTGTCTGGCCGTCACGCATGATCAAAGGCGGCCACTTGCGCGGTATCTAATGTGCGGCGTCTAGCCACGAACTTTCCGCGACTCGCGTAGGCCAATCTCGTCGGCCGCGTGAGGTATTCCCGCATCGGTAGCTACTCCGGCGTCGTCACGACGCGATCGCGTAGCGCGTGGACGCGTGCCCGTAAGGGCGCAGCGCTAACACGGAACTCGTAGCTCGCGTAGGCCGCAGGACTGCGTGAGGTATTCTCGAATCATAGGTCCATCGACCGCTGAGTCTACCCGCGTCGGAGGGCATCTTAACCGGAATCATCTCGAGATGAGTGATGTAAAATACTAACACAATGACTTATCGTTAAGCAACATAAGCACAACAAAGGAAAACCCCTTTACACAACATCACAAGATACTAACACGTAGCATCCTAGCATGTTTACTTATCAATCAACAAGAAAGTATTACAAGACTATCACAAACCAACACAATCAAGTTATACGCTGAGGTACTTTAAGCTAACAAGTTCGGGTATCTACCCAAAGTACTTTACATTAAATCTTTTAAAAGGTCCGTTGCTTTCACATAAGTCACTGATACGTAGTATAAAATAGAGTGGTTTGTCTTTTAAATAAACCAAAACACTTACCTTTGTAAAATCAAGTAACAACATTATTTTCCAAGCGTCCAAGTTTGCCTAATTTCAAATGTTCACGTTTCTTATTTTAGAAAGGTTTAGAGTTCATAGTCTTATTCATTTAAGAATATAATTCTCTTTTAAACAATCGAGAAACATAAGTCTTATATGTGAGTAGGATATTCTTTTTATAACAATCTTATTACAGTAGTGATCTAGGAAATATCATTTTGTCTCATCTTAGCTTATGCGGATGGAAGTTTCTCTTGGTTTTAATAATACTTAATTAGTCAAAACATTTCCTTTTATTAGCTGCGATGGTTTGTCGATACATTCGATTTCGAAATCATAAAACATTCTTAAGCCGTTATACCTAACTTCCCATAAAGCTAGTATAACTCTTAAGTTTTTCAAAACCAAGTATTACTTCTTCTTTCAAAATGATTCAAAAATCTTTTGAAATACTTCAAGTTCTTTATTAACACATAACAAGCGATTATAGTTCAAATCGATTTACCTTTTAAAGACCACAGTATTTTCTTACCAACATAAAAATTTATATAACCAACTTCCCATAAAGCGTTATAACACTTTATGTTTTAAACCAATCAAATACGTTTAGCACGTATCGTCACCGTACTACATAGTTCACACATATCATGCTAGAAGAGATAGGAAGAGGTTCACATACCTCGCGACAGTATCGACTAATAGCAAAGCGCTCAAGTACTTCCAACCGTCGGCTACTCCTTAAGCCAAGTAGATCGCGCCCACGTAGTACTTGACCTATAAGGCCTGTGACTTTATTAACATTTAGATCTCATCGTAGAACATTCTACAGAAAATTGGCGACCTCCCCATGGCGGCGTAAATCTCTCTCTGTCGAGGCTGCTACCAAGCCAACCGGGGGTTATCGTCTAACCACTAACGGTACAATTCTATTCCACGGTACTACTACGAGTCCATGTCTGACCCTATGTAATTCTGATTCGGTATTCTTCTTTAAATTCGGGCTTAAGTCGCAAGACATTGCGTAAGTATTATTCGGGCTTAAGTCAAAAGACATTGCGATAACTACGTTCAGCTATATATAGTATACTTCAACTATATATTCTAACAATATGTAATTTCCAATTACAATAGAGGACAAGATATTTACCTCGATAAGCCCATAATTATCCAAGTTAAAATGTCGATCTGGGCAACGTTTAGCTCGACTCCGGCGCTCGACCCGCTCTAAACCACCCTTAGAAGTTCTAACAAACTTCACACAATTCTCCAACGGACTATGGAGATATTTCCTTAGGGTTTCGGTTTTGTGGTGAAGGAAGTATAATAGTATTTACGGGCTTTTAGTATAAGTATAACCTTAGAATACTACAAGGTATATGGCTAAGGTAATTTGGGCATTATAACAATACTTTTGAGAGTATTTCTACCAAGAGAGGGGGGGGTGTATTATACGAGACAACTAGGCTAGGGGGGGGGGTACCCCACGGCCCCACTAGGAGGGGGCGCTACTCGGCCAAAGGGGGGCCTCACGAAATGGGAGGGCTCTCAACACTTAGAGATTTTTTTGGGATGAAGAAGTCTTCAAAGGGAAGGGGTATTTATAGGTCAAGTGAAGGCCAACCAATGGCGAGATCTTGCCAAGTGCAAGGCAAGTGTAGGGCAAGATTCACCCATGTGTCCTGACCAACTAACACACAAAATATCCTACCAACTACACCTCTCCATTTCGTCAATCTGAGCCACTACGTCCTTGATGGGAGGGTGCCAAGTGGCGCCCTCTTGTTGGCCAACACGTTCGTCTCTCGGAAAAATCATAAAAATTAAAAATGACATGGCGGAAATTCCCTACGAAAGGTGAAAGCGTTTCGTCGAAAAACGACTCTAAACGGGTGTTGTGAACAAAATTAATTCGGCCAAGCCTTAGTACAAGTTTCAAATTTCTACGTACGTCCTTACGTACATACTCTGAAAATACGGGGTATAACATTCTCCCCTCCTTAGAAACATTCGTCCCGAATGTTCCTTCTAAGTCTCAAAACAAACGCGCGCCAGTATAGTCTTCACTACCATACTTACGAAACAATCATGCCACAAAGGCCACAGAAACAACTGCGCAAAATACTTACATCCAAGTCCACGAGGAATCACCTCTAACATCACCACAAACACCTCTCTCCGGGGTCTAAAATATACTTCCTTCGCACCTTCTCCTTACAAAAGAAATGATCACATTTATGCTCGCCATACATGCTCGCTTCTTCCCGATACCACTTTTGTCACTTTGCCGCGAGGTTCTAGTGTCACTCCGTGACCCAACAATTGATGCCGGACTACATGCGATCCACGAGTGTCGTGACACTCGAACTCTTACCACATTTAAATCTTGCTTGATTTCCAAAACTTCGGGGTTACTATCTCTAACGTGGTCATCATTAGCGGGAACACTGCGGATGGATCTCGATACTTTCCGATCATAACAATACGAAAGGCGGACATCTCGCCTCCAAGTCGGACGACAAAGCTAACATATAGGCAACTGGCCTATTCTTCAAAAGGCCCAAGTAACTCGGGCTAAGTTCCTCTGTATTCCAAAACTCGTCACACCCACGGGGTGGTACTTTGAAGACCAACCGTCAACTGAACTCTGGCGTCGTCGGCGTTTATCCATACGATTTCTGAGTGCGGAACCTTTTCTAGACAAGCTTTACTCATCCACGATCTGTGGAACAAGCTGAACCAACTATCTGAATCTTGCCAACATCGAACCAATCGGCCGTGACTTACACATCCGCCCTCTACAAGGCTTCAAAGGTGACATCCGAACAACGAAATGGTAGCTTAAACACTCCTCACGAGACAACAATCTCCACAACTACCGCGAAATCGAACCATCGGCAGAGGCGAATGCGGTCTGAGACTCGCGAGTTCCTAACCTGCTGGTAAACTTTTGAAAACGAAAATAGCCACAACCGGGCTTCACTTATCGACATAAGGTGAAGGTAGGCACCGTGCGACCTTTCAACCTTTACGATAACTCAACCGTACAGTAAGCGGTCGACCGAAGAACACGATGGGCTGCCCCATCGGCCCGACCACCGGTCGAACGCATCCACGAACTCGTTCATTTGGTTAACTAAACTTGGGCCTAACATCCTCACAACCCTAACCAGGCGGGACCATCACAACGACCCGCACCACCAAACCTACCGCGGGTTGACCCGCGGCGTGGCCTCAACCCGACCGGCAGCGCGCAATACTAGCTCCCGATCCGGAACAATCTCACTAATCACGTTTGAAAACCTAGCGGTCTTCTTAGCTCAACTACCCCTTTCATTCCACGCTACTAGGGACCTATCCTAACATAACTCACGTGCACTATGACTTCCGATAAAGTCAAACATAACACTACACCTTTTCTCGAGATGGCCTGTGGTGTAAGGTCTTTACGTAAAAAGCTCTAAGGCTCACACCTTCTCTATCCCCCAAAATCTTACTCGGTTAAACAACCATGATCTAATCACGACTAACACACTGCTATCAGAACATAGCACTTAAGGTATACTCACCTTATCACACATACTGATCTCTAGAGGGTTAAGGATATATCTATATCTCATCGCTTGCTCCTTAGTCGTTCTAATCAAACTGCCCGTAGGCGCATAGCTAAGGAAGATGACAAACTACCCACCGATCACGAAGGCTAAGTCCTCCATGAGACACTCTTTCGACATCAGACCACGGCGGTCATAGTGCAACAAGTACCAACTAAAAGACGACATTCCGAGATGGCGCTGCGCCGTGTGAACGAGAAAAAGCGAATCGGATGTTGGAACGCGCGTGTATTTGTGAGCGGAAGCTGCGGAGCTCTGACCAACTCCTGCATACCTCGAACGTCCTGAACCCTGTGGAGGACCTTTCTGCACTGGTGGATGTGCATAATCTAATCTGCTGGTGAGGTGACTTGACTCGAAAGTTACTAAAGGACCTTGCTACTCTGGCCCTCTTCTGCTGTCCTTGGTTAACCCGTCGATCTCACGTTTCTCGGCTGCTTGCATAAGCCGCACCACGTGCCATGCTCAAGCCTAAGCGAAGAACTTACTCTTGCACAACCTTCGTTGATATTCATCAAGACTCGCGATACATCGGTACACTCTGCAGTAGCCAAATCCATAGCTAATGCGAGGTTGTCTCTTTGCAATCCATATTCTCTGTTCCTGGTCGTGGGCGAAGGTTCAAATATCATGGCGCGCAGAGCTGCGCGCCGTGCTAAACTTTCTGGGGCTAGTGGCGTCGCGAAATCCCGAATGAAGCACCACCCGGTGATAATGGGCTGAGCCCACGTAACCCTTCGTACTCTACTCGCAGCTCCTCGGTGCCGCCCTCTGGGCGGGTTGCCTACGCGGAGGCATAGCGGTAAGGGAAAGAAATACGTTAGGGGTCCAACTTACAACACAACTCTAAGGCACGATCTCGAGTGAGAAGAATAAAAACAATCCTAAATATCCTATAGCCTCACGATTATTGGTGTGGTGCGCAACACACCGATAATCAAGACTCTCTTGGATACGATCTGTAGACACTTTCAGGATTAATCGCTCGATACCACTTTTGTCACGACCGAACCGGGCGTGGTCGTGCCTACCGGGCACCCTGAGTCATACATCAGAGAAGATCAGCGGAACATAAATCAATAACATAAAATAACAGAAGTATAAACAATAATCTGTGAAAACTTGCCTTTCGGCATATATAATAATAACAACTCTTTCAAAATGAACAGTTTAATCCTTTCTTTACAACCACGCTTGATTACTACTGAGGCACCTAAGAAAAGATCGGCGGCAGCAGCGGACGGGGCCGTCATACCACGAATGTAGCACCTACAACAAGGGGACTATACCACGATAAGCCTCGGAACGGAGCTTCCCAAACGGCTGTGACCACTAGGCGAGGATCAACGGCGGTGTACCTTTACTGCGGCATGAACGCGGCCCCGAGAGTCGATCTGACAGTGCAAGTATGTGGCCCGAAAATAAATCATCGTAAATGAAATCATAGCGATCATATAAAGCGAGAGACATGTATGATAACCAAACTACGATTCTGACAAAGCGATCATGTCAAGTCGTGGACTCGCCCTCAGTCATCACTCAAGTATAACAATGGGTCTCGTGCCCACAACATCAATCATGCGTGGAATACCTTCGCCACTGCCGGCGATTTATGATATAAAAGCACGAGAACACATGAACACCAGGTCCGCGTGCCATAATGGCGTGCGAGGGTAAATGCGAAGGCATAGCGACTACTAACACCAGTACCAACAAGGTCATGAATCGTATCATAAGATCTGTCTGCACCGTCACATGATCAAAGGCGGCCACTTGCCCGAGTATCTAATGCGGCGTCTAGCCACAGGAACTTTCCGCGACTCGCATAGGCCAATCTCATCGGCCCGCGTGAGGTATTCCCGCATCGGTAGCTACTCCGGCGTCGATCACGGACCGCGATCCGCGTAGCCACGTGGACGCGTGCCCATAAAGGACGACACTAACACGGAACTCGTAGCTCGCGCAGGCCACAGGACTGCGTGAGGTATTCTCGAATCATAGGTCCATCGACCGCTGAGTCTACCCCGCATCGGAGGCGCCAACCCGGAATCATCTCAAGAGATGAGTGATGTAAAATACTAACACAACGACTTATCGTTAAGCAACATAAGCACAAAGGAAAACCCCTTTACACATCACAAGATACTAACACGTAGCATCCTAGCATGTTTACTTATCAATCAACAAGAAAGTATTACAAGGCTATCACAAACCAACACAATCAAGTTATACACACAAGGTACTTTAAGCTAACAAGTTCAGGTATCTACCACAAAGTACTTCATACATTAAATCTTTTAAAAGGTCCGTTGCTTTCACATAAGTCACACAATACCCGTAGTATAAAATAGAGTAGTATCTTTTAAATAAACCAAAACACTTACCTTTGTAAAATCAAGTAACAACATTATTTTCCAAACGTCCAAGTTTGCCTAATTTCAAATGTTCACGTTTCTTATTTTAGAAAGGTTTACAGTTCATAGTCTTATTCATTTAAGAATATAATTCTCTTTTAAACAATCTGAGAAACATAAGTCTTATATGTGAGTAGGATATTCTTGTTTATAACAATCTTATTACAGCAGCCGTGATCTAGGAAATATCATTTTGTCTCATCTTAGCTTATGCGGATGGAAGTTTCTCTTGGTTTTAATAATACTTAATTAGTCAAAACATTTCCTTTTATTAACGCTGATGGTTTGTCGATACGTTCGATTTCGAAATCAGTAAAACATTCTTAAGCCGTTATACCTAACTTCCCATAAAGCTAGTATAACTCTTAAGGTTTCAAAAACCAAGTATTACTTCTTCTTTCAAAATGATTCAAAAATCTTTTGAAATACTTCAAGTTCTTTATTAATACATAACAAGCGATTATAGTTCAAATCGATTTACCTTTTAAAGACCACAGTATTTTCTTACCAACATAAAGTTTATAACCAACTTCCCATAAAGCGTTATAACACTTTATGTTTTAAACAATCAAATACGTTTAGCACGTATGCGTCTACCGTGCTACATAGTTCACACATATCATGCTAGAAGAGATAGGAAGAGGTTCACATACCTCGCGGCAGTATCGACTAATAGCAAAACGCTCAGTACTTCCAACCGTCGGCTACTCCTTAAGCCAAGTAGATCGCGCCACGTAGTACTTCAACCTATAAGGCCACAGCGCTATTAACATTTAGATCTCATCGTAGAACATTCTACGAAAATTCGGCGACCTCCCCATGACAGCGTAAATCTCCTCTCTGCCGAGGCTGCCACTAAGCCAACCGGGGTTATCGTCTAACCTAACGGGTACAATTCTACTCCACGGTACTACTACACAAGTCCATGTCTGACCCTATGTAATTTAATTCGGTTCAGATTCTTCTTTAAATTGGGCTTAAGTCGCAAGACATTGCAGTAAGTATTATTCGGGCTTAAGTCAAAAGACATTGCCGATAACTACGTTGATTCTATATATAGTATACTTCAACTATATATTCTAACAATATGTAATTTCCAATTACAATAGAGGACAAGATATTTACCTCGATAAGCCCATAATTATCCAGTTAAAATGTCGATCACGGGCAACGTTTAGCTCGACTCAGGCGCCCAACCCGCTCTAAACCACCCTTAGAAGTTCTAACCAACTTCTACACAATTCTCCAACGGACTATGGAGATTTTTCCTTAGGGTTTCGGTTTTGTGACTGAAGGGAAGTATAATAGTATTTCTGGGCTTTTCGTATAAGTATAACCTTAGAATACTACAAGGTATATGGCTAAGGTAATTTGGGCATTATAACAATACTTTTGAGAGTATTTCTACCAAGAGAGGGGGTGTATTATACGAGACAACTAGGCTAGGGTGGGGTACCCCGCCCACTACTAGGAGGGAGGCGCTACTCGGCCAAAGGGCCTCACGAAATGGGAGGGAGCTCTCAAGACTTAGAGATTTTTTTGGATGAAGAAGTCTTCAAAGGGAAGGGGTATTTATAGGTCAAGTGAAGGCCAACCAATGGCCAAGATCTTGCCAAGTGCAAGGCAAGTGTAGGGCTAAGATTCACCCATGTGTCCTTGACCAACTAACACACAAAATATCCTACCAACTACACCTCTCCATTTCGTCCAATCCGAGCCCTTACGTCCGCCAATGGGAGGGTGCCAAGTGGCGCCCTCTTGTTGGCCCAACACGTTTCGTCTATGGGAAAAAGCCGAAAAAATTAAAAATTACATAGCCGTAAATTCCCTACGAAGTCGTGAAAACGTTTCGTCGAAAAACGACTCTAAACGGGTGTTGTGAACAAAATTAATTCGGCCAAGCCTTAGTACAAGTTTCAAATTTCTACGTACGTCCTTACGTACATACTCTGAAAATATGGGGTATAACATACTGACACGTTGGGTAGCCCACGGGTATGATTCCACAGTGAGTAGTATCTTGTTATTTGATTGGACATACTGACACGTTGGGTAGCCCACGGGTATGCTTCCACAGTGAGTATTGTTTTGTTAGTTATTTGGACATACCGACACGATTGGGTGGCCCACGGGTATGCTGCCACAGGGATTATTATCTTGTTACTTTCTTTGGGCATACCGACACGTTGGATGGTCCACGGGTATGGGCCCACTAGGACGGTTCCAGTGCCATGCTTATACCGAGGTGAGATGCCGGGGCATGCGACCATTGTGCGGGTTAAATTCTCGGGTTGTATTTGAGTGATGATTTTACGGGCATGAGTCCCTGACTTGGCATGACTACTTTTATGTGGTACTGTAGTTTGGTTATCATACATGTCTTCTGCTTTATATAGACTATTATGATTTCATTTACAGTATTTTTCAGTTTCACATACTTGGTACCTGTTGTACTGACCTCCTTCGGGGGGCTGCTGTTATACCCCGTATTTCCTGAGTATGTACGTGAGGGTGTACGTATAAAAATTTAAGCCTTAAAGTTGGCAAGGTTCGAAAATTTGGGCACAAGTGCCAAAAAGAATCGTTTTTCGACGAAACGTTTTACTAAACTTGCGAAGGGAAAATTCCGGCTATGTCATTTCTAATTTTTGCGGATTTTTCCGAGAGACGAAACATTTTGGACCAACGAGAGGGTGGCATGTGTCACCCTCACATTGGAGGCATTGGGGCGGCAAAGTGGACGATTTGGAGCTTGTGGTTAGGTAGGATATTTTGTGCAAGTTGGTGTGGTAGATGGATAAGGTGCACTTGGCTTAATCCTAGCCCTACACTTGCATGGCACTTGGCTTGATCTTGGCCATTGGTTGGCCATTGGTTGACCTATAATACCCCTCTAAGTTGATGAACTTCTTCATCCTAAAATCATTTTCCAAGTCTTAAAATCCCTTCCCCTTGGTAGTTGAATTCGTCCAAAGCCCCCCCCCCCCCTTTGAGAAGCTTTGGCCGAGAGGGTCCCCCCCCTAGCCTAGTTGTTTTCGTATAATACCCCCCTTTGTGGTATAGAAATACTCTCCAAAGTATTGTTATAATGCCCAAATACTCTAGCCCTTATACCTTGTAGTACTTTCCAAAGTTACCTCTATACGTAGAGCCCGGAAAATACTATTATACTTCCTTTAGTCACTAAACGAAACCCTAAGGAAAACCTTCATAGTCGATTGAAGTGTTAAGTAGAAGTTGCGTAGAACTTCTAAGGGTTGTTTGGAGCGGATTGGAGCACTCGGAGTAGGAGCTAAACGTTGCTCAGGATCGACTTTAAACTTGGATAATTTTGGGCTACAGGGTAAATAATCCTATCCTTCTGTAATTGGAAATTACATCGTAGTTGTATAGAAATGAATATAAGATTCATAGAAGAGAATTGAACTGTAATAGAAGGATATTACAGAAAAGACTTGAACTGAAATCACATCAGAAGAATATATAAGTAGAAGATTGAATACTTACATAGAATTTGTATTCTGATGGTGATAACCTTTATTGGTTGAATGTGCTGTGAGTAGCATATACTACTTGGAAGGTGGACAAGGCTAGCCGATTTATAGCCGTGGAGCGTTTTGCTTATAGTCGATAATCGTCGCGAGGTATGTGATTCTTCCTATACTCTTGAGCATGAAGTATTTTAAAAGGATATATATATAGTACGGTAGACGTACATGTGGCAATGCCTTTTGACTTAAAGCCTGAATAATATATATATATATAGTATGGTAAACGTACGTGTGCTAACTGAATATAGTTGTACGGCCATGTCTTTTGACTTAAGCCTGAATAATAAGAATCTTGAAATATTTTAAAGGGATATATATAGTACGGTAGACGTACGTGTGTTAACTGAATGTAGTGTTACGGCAATGTCTTTTGACTTAAGCCTGAATAATAAAGAATCTTGAAGTATTTCAAAAGATTAAGAAACCGTTTTGAAAGAAGAGTAATACTTGGTTTTGAAAACATAAGAGTTATACTAGCTTTATGGGAAGTTAGGTATAACGTCTTAAGAGTGGTAAAGAGAATGGTTTACTGATTTTTAGAAGTTAAGAGACTTGATCTTAAAAGATAAGAGACTTGACTTAAAAGACTTAATATGAATTTTGTGTGAAACCTCATTCGTGAGTAATGAGTATTTGGTTTTTAAAAGGAATAATGTTTCTTGATTTGGAAATCGAATGAGTATCGACAAACCATGCCGCGTTAATAAAGGAAATGTATTGATTAATGAAGTATTATTAAAACCAGTAGAAACCTCCATCTGCATAGAAGCTAAGATGAGACAAAATGATATTACATTTCCTAGATCATGGCTGCTTAATAAGATTTATTATGAACAAGAATAACCTACTCACATATAAGGCGTATGTTTCTCAGATTGTTTTAAAAGAGAATTATATTCTTAAGTGAATAAAACTATGAACTATGAAACCTTTCTAAAATAAGAGACTTAAGTACTTGAAATTAGGCAAACTTGAACTTAGGGAAAAGAATGTTGTTACTTGATGTTGAAAAGGAAAGTGTTTGGGTTTACCTAAAAATGTGAGTCACCCTATTTTTATACTACGGGTATCGGGTGACCTTTATAAAAGAAATGGATCTTTTAA
Organism: Przewalskia tangutica; assembly: GCA_029844215.1. Lineage (NCBI taxonomy): Eukaryota > Viridiplantae > Streptophyta > Magnoliopsida > Solanales > Solanaceae > Przewalskia > Przewalskia tangutica. Next base: position 62,120,489 of record CM056736.1, on the reverse strand, counting down.
AAAAGAATCTAACGTATGTAATACTTGGGGGTCAGAACCTGGACTTTGGCCTAAAATAAACTTGAGTTGTGTGTAACTTGCCTATGTTTGTGTTTGATAGCCTTGTTGTGCAAATACTGTATTTCCATACCACCGTGTCTCTCGATGGAGTAGGTTGATTTGTTATGAACGATTCTTCACCGAGTCCCACGGGATGGGCCAGGACACGTATTTCATCTGATTATTCACCGAGTCCCACGGGATGGGCCGGGACACGTATTTCATCTGATTATTCACCGAGTCCCACGGGATGGGCCGGGACACGTATTTCATCTGATTATTCACGAGTCCCGAGATGGGCGGACACGATTTCATCCGATTCTTTACCAGTCATGGATGGGCGGGACACGCGTACTCGCATGATTCTTTACCGAGTCGGGATGGTAGGACACGTATTCCACATGATTTATACCTAGGCCGGCGGTGAGGAAGGAGTTCCACGGGCGTGAGGATGACTTGAGGCGTGAGTCACGGCAGCATGGCGCTTTTATGTAGTTTTGTTATCATACATGTCTCTGCTTTATAGACTATTATGATTTCATTTCTGATATTTCTGATTTCACATACTTGGTACATGTTGTCTTGACCTCTCCTTGGGGCTGCGTTCATCTGCATGGTAGAACATCGGTTGTAGATCTCGCCATAGGATCAAAGTGCGGCGTGTTGGGAAGCCGTTTCTTGAGGCTTATCTTTTGGTATGTTACCACGAGTCTGTAAGTTCTTGTACATTCGGGGTATGGCGGGCCACTGTCCGCCATAGTTGTCATTCATTCTTAAGTGCATGTAATCTTGTTGTGGCGGGGTTGTAAAAAGGATTAAAGCTGTTCGGTTTTTATATATATGTCTGAACATCGCTTTGGTTGCTTTGTTTGTTTATCATGTCTCTTGTTTCATATTTATGTTTTATGTTCCGCTGATTTTCTCGATGAATGACTACTTGGGTGCGGGTAAGGCACGATCCACGAACCGGATCGGTCGTGGCAATGCGTTCATGCCGCGAGTTGAGGTACATAACTTGCGATCCGCATTCTTAAGATCATTGTTCGGTTCTGAAAGCTCCATATCTCGGAGCTTGTCACGTAGTGCGGTTCCACAAGTGGTAGACTTTTGTATATTCAGGGCATGGCGGGCCCTGTCCGTCATTATGGTTTCAAAATTCTTAAGTGCAGTAGCCTTTGTTGTGGGCAGGTTTGTAAGGGATGTAACTGTTCAAGTTTTAATTTATGTACGAAAAGGTAACCGTTTGGGTTAGCCTGCTTTCTTATTTCACTGTTTTCTTTCTTGAGTTTTTTTATTTCCGCTGGTTTTTCTCTGATGTTGTATCACTAGGGTGCCCGGGGTAAGGCACCAGTCACGGGCCCGGGATCGGGTCGTGACAAAAGTGGTATCAGAGCAGTTAATCCTCGGAAAGTGTCTACAGACCGTATCCAGTAGAGTCTTGATTATCGGTGTGTTGTGCACCACATCTATAATCAGGAGGCTATAGGATATTTAGGATTGGTTTCCATTCTTCTCACTCTGAGATCGTGCCTTAGAGCTGTGTTATAAGTTGGACTCCCTCTGACGTATTCTTTGTATACCAGTGATGCCTCCACGCAAGGCAACCAGAGCCCAGAAGGGCAAGGCAACGAGGAGGCTGCGAGTAAAGCGGCGGTATCTGCTGAGACCACGACACCTGAGCCTCGGTCCACGGCTGAGGCGAGAGATGGGTTCTGAGGAGATGGCCCGATTACTAGCCGAGATCGTGGCGAACGTGAGATAAATTTGGATCACGGATTCGATGGCACCCATAGTTCACCCGAGGTCGAGATAGTTTGAGACTACGGGATTTTCGAGTTGCCCACCCCGAGTTCTGGTCGAGGCACGAGGAGGATCCGCGAGTTCATCCGATTCGCCGGATCATGAGAGTGATCAAGGCTTGAGACCGAGTCGGTGGTCTTAGGTTCGCATCACCGCGTGATCTGCCGATCGTGGTTTGATTCGTGGAGGCTGTCGGGGAGCATGCACCTCCGGTGGTTGGGGCGAGTTCTCGGAGGCTTTCCTTGGCCATTTCTTGCCTCCATGATAGGAGGACACGGGCGACATATTTTTGATCTTTGAGACAAAGAGGCGCCTGATTCGAGTACAATGTAGAGTTTGACTCATTGGCTCGGTGCGTCCCGCTCGGTGGCGAATATGGAGGATAGAGTGCACCGTTATGTCACGAGACTCGATGACTACTTAGCGAGTTGCAGGAGTAGCTCTTCAGGGCATGGATATTGCCCGTGCGAGCTTATGCGCCCAGGTGTGAGGCGTGAGGTCGGCGGATTAACCAAGATCAGCGAGAAGGGGCGGGACGGCGAGGTCCTCGTGACCTTCGAGGCGAGAAGCCTCGGCAGACTAGTTATGCACCTCCGCCCGATGGAGTGCTCCGCCATCTTCGGGCGTTCGGGAGATTCCGGAGCAGTCGGGCTCCAAGTTTCGAGTTTTGGGGGCAGGGCGTTAGTCGAATGGGACCACCCTACCTCATTGTGGCCGTTGTGGTAGGCTCCATGATGGGAGTGTCGTCTTTGGAATGGGAGTTTGCTTTGCATGCGGCCAGGCCATTTTGCGAATTGTCCAACGGTAGCGCGGATATAGAGACTCGGCCGGGATCGATGGTGATTCATCTACTCCTTTTGTGCGCCGTGCAGGGAAGGAACATGAGTAGAACGACAAAAACGGGAAGTGAAGTAATAGTTACAGGTATATTCTTAACCCTCTAGAGACTAGTATGCATTGATGTTATGGTGATGTGTTAAGTGTTATGTTCGGATAACTTTGTGTTAAAAATGTGATTTAGAATCTTGGCTAGTGAAAAAGGGAAAGTCTGGGGATGAGAAAATTTTGAACCTTAGAATTTATAACAATTGAAACCTAGGTATAAGGCCGTCTTGGGTAAGACATTTTACAGTGATCCTTGTCGGAGTACATAGTATGCGGGGAGTATATTCGGGTGATAAGTCCATGAGTGGCATAACTGAGTCTTTTGTAAGTGCAGTGGTGAAAACTATACCGGCGTCTGCGTTTTGGAGACTTAGAAGGAACATTCGGGACGAATGTTTCTAAGGGGGGGAGAATGTTACACCCCGTAAATTCAAGAAGATAAGATAAGTTGACAAACATGTGTTGGACGGATTTTGAGTCTACCTTGGAGTGTTGCACCCCAGTTGTTAAGAATTTCGAGGTGTTTAAAAAGCCTAGTGTGTAGTCCGTTAAATCTAGTTCCCAACGCAACAAACCGTTCGTCGATGGGACATCGGAGTCAAAAGTTATGGAAGTTACAAGTTAGGTGCGATCGGCAAGCGGATTTTGATTGAAGTGCAGGCGCGCCGGAATGCGCGCGCGGTTATCTTGTGGAGTCCGAGGTTGCAGCCGCGCGCCGAATCTGGCAGCGCCGGGATTGTTATACCGTATTTTGGTATGCGTAAGGGGCGTGCGTAGAAAATTTAAACTTGAAGATTTGGCTTGGCGATTTATTTTTGTGCACAACCCGGTTAGAGTCGTTTTGGCCGAAACGTTTTCCACGGCTTTCGTAGGAAAATTCGACTATGTCATTTATTTTTGCGGATTTTTCCGAGAGATGAAGCGTGTTGGACCAGCAAGAGCGCCATGGCACCTCTCATTGAGTGGAGTGTGGGCGGTAAAGGTGGCGAAAGTGAGGCCTTTGTGGTCAAGGGTTGGTAGGATATTTTGTGTGTTAGTTGGTTAGGGTGCACTTGGCAAGATCTTGGCCCTACACTTGCCTTGCACTTGGCAAGATCTTGGCCATTGGTTGGACTTGGCTTGTCCTATAAATACCCTCTCCCTTTGAAGACTTCTTCATCCAAATAATTTCCTAAGTCTAAAATTCCTCCCTCCCTTGTAGTATAGTTCTCCCCCTCCCTTGTGAGGCCTTGGCGAGCCCTTCTCCCCTGTCCGAGAGTACCCCACAGTGGGAGTAGAGGGTATACACCCCCTCTTGTGGTGTTGTCTCGTATAAATACCCCTCTTGGTAGAAATACTCTCAAAAGTATTGTTGTAATGCCCAAATTACCTTAGCCATATACCTTGTAGTATTCTAAGGTTATACCTATACTAAAAACCCAGAAATACTATTATACTTCCCGTCAGTCACAAAACCGAAAACCTAAGGAAAATCTCCATAGTTAGTTGAAGTAGTAGTAGAAGTTGGTTAGAACTTCTAAGGGTTGTTTGGAGCGGGTCGGAGCGCACGGAGTAGGAGCTAAACCTTGCTCAGGATCGACATTTAAACTCAGATAATTATGGGCTTATCGAGGTAATTATCTTGCCCCCCTATTGTAATTGGAAATTACATGTTGTTAGAATATATAGTTGGAGTATACTATATATAGAAGCAACGTGATGGTCGGCAATGTCTTTTGACTTAAGCTGAAGAATAAAGAGAGCTGTAATTACATAGGATCATTCTGATGAGACTTGTAGCATTCTTGTGAAGTAGAATTGTACACGTCAGGTTAGATGTATAAACCCCGGTTGGCTTGATAGCCGGCCTCGATAGAGGAGGAGATTTCTGTTGTGGCGGGAAGTCTTTGCGAATTTTACGTAGAATGTTCTACGATAAGATCTAGATGTTAATAAAGCGCCTTGTGGCCTTATAGGTTGAAGTACTACGTGTGGCGCGATCTACTTGGCTTAAGGAGTAGGCGGCTTGAGGTACTTGGAGCGTTTGCTATTAGTCGATACTGTCGCGAGGTATGTGAACCTCTTCCTATCTCTTCTAGCATGATATGTGAACTATGTAGATGCGGTACGTGTGCTAAATGTATTTGATTGATTTAAAACATAAAGTGTTATAACGGCTTTATGGGAAGTTAGTTATAACGCTTTTATGTTGGTAAGAAAATACTTGTGGTTTTAAAAGGTAACCGATTTGAACTATAATTGGCTTGTTATGTGTTAATAAAGAACTTGAAGTATATCAAAGATTTTGAATCATTTTGAAAGAAGGAGTAATACTTGGCTTTTGAAAACTTAAGAGTTATACTAGCTTTATGGAAAGTTAGGTATAACGGCTTAAGAATGTTTCTTGATTTGAAATCGAATGTGTATCGACAAACCACTGCGGCGTTAATAAAAGGAAATGTTTTGTGATTTAGTATTATTAAAACCGGTAGAAACTTCCATCTGCATAGAAGCTAAGATGAGACAAAATGATATTTCTAGATCATGTCTTTGTAATAAGATTGTTATAAACAAGAATATCCTACTCACACATAAGGCTTATGTTTCTCGGATAGTTTAAAAGAGAATTATATTCTTAAATGAATAAGACTATGAAATCTGAAACCTTTCTAAAATAAGAACCGTGAACATTTTAAATTAGGCAAACTTGGGCGTTTGGAAAATAATGTTGTTACTTGATTTTACAAAGGTAAGTGTTTTGATTTACTTCAAAAGATAACCACTCTATTTTCATATACTACGGTATTGTGTGGTTTTGTGAAGTAACATATCTCTAAAGAGTTATTGTATAAAGTACTTTGGGGATAAAACCCGATCTCGTTAATCATATAGTAGAAAGTACCTTATGTGTGAATAACTTGATTGTATTGGTTTGTGATAGCCTTGTAATACCTTCGTGTTGATTTGATAAGTAAACATGTTAGGATGCTACGTGTGTTAGTATCTTGTATGATCATGATGTAAAGGGGGTCATTCTTGTGCTTACGTTGTTAAGCGTTAAGCGTTGTACTATTATTATATCACATACCCTGACTTATTATACAGGGCTTGCCACCCGATGCGGTCTATCGGCTATGCGATCCTTGTGACTACGCGGAGTCGCGGTAGCTCGAGATTGATCATTCAGTGTTTAGCCCGATGCGGGATTCCTATGCGATGCTGTTGAGACTATGCGGTCTTTTGAGACTATGCGGGTTGCGGGAGCCTGGCGGATACCGAAGGTTAAGCTGCGCCGATGCGGGGTGTACCTCGGCGGTCTAGGACCATGATTCGAGAATACCTTATGCGGGTGCGTGTGTGACCTATGCGGGCTGCGAGAGTTCGAGGATGGACACGCATTGATATCGGGCAAATGGCCAACCGATCATGTAGTGCGGTCTAGAAAGACCTCGTGATACTGATTTATGGCATTTGTGGTGCGAGGGTCTTAGTAGTCGGCTATGCCTTCGCTTACCGTGCGGTTTCTTGTGATGACTTTGAGGCGTGAGTCCCTAACTTGACATATCGCTTATTTATTGTGAGCTGTAGTTTGGTTATCATACATGTCTCTGCTTCATAGACTACTATGATTTCGTTCTGATATTATTTTGATTTCACATACCTTTGTTGTCTTGACCTCGCCCGGAGTGCGTTCATGCAGCAGTAAAGGTACACCGATCGTTGATCCTCGCTCTTAGGGTCACAGTTCAGCGTTTGGAAGCTCGTTCCTCGGAGGCTTATCTTAGTATAGTCCCTGTTGTTGTAGGTGTTTACATTGGGGTATGGCGAACCTGTCCGTCGTTGTTATCATATCATTCGTAAGTGCAGTAATCTTGTTGTGGCGGGGTTTGTAAAAGGATTAAAGCTCGAGTTGAAAGAGTTCTTTGTTATATATATGCCGTAAAGGCAAGTTTTCTGAGTTGCTTATACTTACATTTATTTTATGTTATTGATTTATGTTCACGATTTTCTCGATGTATGACTCTCGGTAAGGCCCGGTAGTGCACTTCGATCGGTTGCCTGGCGCCGAAGCGGATTTTTCTCACAGAAGCGAAAATTCGGGGATATTTTGATAAAAGGCCTATGGGAGGTGACAAGTGTCCTCCCATCTTTTGACCAAGAAAGGACCTATTTGAGGCCAAGTCTTGGAAGACTTGGCCATTTCACCTAACCCTCCCCAAGAAAATCCTCTCCCTTTCTCTCTAGATTTTTGGAAGAAAACCTAGCCTAAGGAATTTTTAGAAAGACTTCAAGAAGGAAACGTGTTGGCAGACTTGTAGAGGGCTCGTGTGGGTAATTTTAAAGTGAAGAAGATTTCGGAAAGAGAGCTTCTTGAGGTAAGATCTCCACCTTCTTGTATAATTGAAGATTTCAAGTTATAGTAGTTTAGAAATGAGCCTGAGGCTATTTTATTTAAGTTGAATAGATTTAGATCTTGTTGTCTTGTTGAAAACTGAAATGGGCATGTTAGCCTTAAGATGATAACTTCAATTTGGTTACTAATTTGGTCGTCGCATGTTGTAAAGGGGGGATTGTAGTTGTTGAAGGTGTCTAGGGCTAGATATCATGTTAGGCCTAAGAACTTGGATTGGAAAAGAGTTGAAATGGGTTAGTATTGGTTATATTGTTGGCCAAGAATGGCATGGAAATTATTGGTTTATTTTGTATCATTGTGGGGCGGAATTTCTGGCGTCTGTAAAGGCGTGTAATCCGCTGTGGTTAGCTGAATTGTGTGCCTTAAATGTGGCGTTGGTTATTGAAATTCGACCTTGAAAAAGGTGGCAAAGTTAGTAGAAACAAAGGAAGTTCTGTCCAAATTGCCGTAGAATTTAGGGACTTTGCACTTAGTTTATTCTACGTTCGAAGCTAGAGTTTGATAAACGTTTTATGACCTTATTAGGATTGAAGTACTACGAGTAGCGTATCCTACTTGGAGGGTATAGTACTGTGGAGCCTTTTGCTAATTGTCGGCAATCGTCGCGAGGTATGTGATTCTTCATATCCTCTTCAGCATGATTATTTGTGAAATATATAGTGTAGTAGATGCACGTGTGTTAAAGGAATTTGGTTTCCCTTGTTTTGCCTTGACTTGATATGAAGTGTAAAGGTCTTGATTGTTTGAAAAAGTAGGAAAATCTTATTCGTTAGTAATGGGTACTCGGTGGTTAAAGAATAAGCCCTCTTGGTCTCATAAAGGGCTTATAGTTGTAATTGGTTGGTTTAAAACATAAAGTGTTATAACGACTTTATGGGAAGTTGGTTATAACCACTTTATGTGGGTAAAAGACTTGGTTTTTAAAAGAATAATGTTACATAAATTTCGGAAATGGGAATAAGAATCGAACAAGCCAATGCAGCGTTAATAAAGGAAATAGTAATGACAATTAATTATATTAAAACCAGTAGAAACCTCCATCTGCATAGAAGCTAAGATAAGACAAAATTGTATTACATTTCCTAGATCATGGCTACTCTAATAAGAATTATTGTAATCAAGTTTCGATCTTCTTGAAAATTCCAAGGTAAGGAACTCGATTTCTAAAAGAAAAGAGACTTAAGAATTTGAAGTGTTTTGTTTTAAAAAGAAAGGCATGGTTTCGCCTTGACTTGTTTTAAAACATAAAGTGTTATAACAGCTTTATGGGAAGTTAGTTATAATGACTTTATAGGAGTAAAGGAATGGATTCATTATTGGATTTTTAAATGGTATACTTGACGTTGTGCTAAAAAGTGTTTAAAGTGCTTGAATTAAACCTGAATGTGTTCGATACTACGGGTGTTAGTATCGTGTGGCTTTTACGTAGAAAGAGGTCTTTGTTTTGAAGGAATGAAAGTATGTAGTATTTTGGGGTTGAAACCCGGAATTGTTGACATGAAATGAAAGTACGTTGAACTGGCCTATGCTTGTTGTGATAGCTTTTGTTGTGCAAGTGTTGTATTTACGTACTCTGCGTCTCGTTGGAGGGGCTATCCAGTTGATTGATGGACATCTCGACACGTTGGGTAGCCGCGGGTATGCTTCCACTATATCGATGCTTGATGGACATACTGACACGTTGGGAGGCCCACGGGTATGCTTCCATTAGGGGTGTTATTATTGTTAGTTGATTGGACATACTGTCACGTTGGGTAGCTCACGGGTATGCTTCCACAGTGAGTAGTATCTTGTTATTTGATTGGAAATACTGACACGTTGGGTAGCCCACGGGTATGCTTCCACAGTGAGTATTGTTTTGTTAGTTGTTTGGACATACCGACCACGATTGGGTGGCCACGGGTATCTTGCCACGAGATTGTTATCTTGTTACTTCCTTTGGGCATACTGGCATGTTGGATGGTCCACAGTATGGGCCCACTAGGACGGTTCGAGGGCCATGCTTATCCGAGAGTGAGATCGGGGCACGCGACCATTGTGCGGGTTAAATTCCCGGGTTGTATTTGAGTGATGATTTTACGGGCATGAGTCCCTGACTTTGCATGACTACTTTTATGTGGTACTGTAGTTTGGTTATCATACATGTCTCCTGCTTTATATATACTATTATGATTTCATTTCTGATATTTTCGGTTTCACATACTTGGTACTGTTATCTTGACCTCGCCCGAAGTGCGTTCATCGCCGCGAGTTGAGGTACATAGCTTGCTGATCCGCATTCTTAGGATCGCTGTTCGGTTCTCGGAAAGCTCTATATCTCCGAAAGCTTGTCCTGTGGTACATTTCCCTGAAGTGGTAGACTTTTGTATATTCAGGGGCATGGCGGGGCCCTGTCCCGTCATTATGGTTTCAAAATTCTTAGAGGTCTGTAGCACTGTTGTGGGCAGGTTTGTAAGAGATGTAACTGTTCAAGTTTTAATTTATGTACGAAAAGGTAACCGTTTGGGTTAGCCTTCTTTCTTATTTCACTGTTTTCTTTCTTGAGTTTTTTTATTTCCGCTGGTTTTTCTCTGATGTTGTATCACTAGGGTGCCCGGGGTAAGGCACCAGTCACGGGCCCGGGATCGGGTCGTGACACTTTCTTATCTCCAGGATTTTTCAATTATCATTTATAGTACAACAAGGGAATCATAGGTGTTCAAATAAAGATACTATTTTAGGCTCAAAAAGGCTGACATAGGATACAATTTATGTCAGGGTAGGTAATGAACGGTAAGAAGAGCTATCAAAGAATGCCTGAATCAATTTTCTAAACATGTATATCTTAACTATATCGCCTCAAATAGCAAGCAAACAGGTTTTCTAGACATTTTTAACCTTACTTTCCATAATTGACAACACATAGGCTAAGTACAAATATCCAAATAATTAGATGTTCATGAATTTTTGGCATATCTAACTTAAGCACACAAATTTTTGCTTTTAATTCCATTACAATATCCCACTTAATCCACTCAATATCTTTAGAAACTACAACATACATGATCCATAAAAAAAATTGACTCACAAACACATAAAATAAACAAAACACAACAAAAAGACTTAAAACAAACACAACACAAGGTATCCCCCTAAATTTAATCGACACATTATCTCCAATGTGTAACGACTAAAAAAATAAAGACATCGGTCACAACGGATGTCTAGGAGGAGGTCTTGAAATTGCATAGGCGGCCCGGATCTGAACTTTTGGCATCGCGACCCTGCTGGTTGACGACGCGACGCTGTCGACGAGAATCTCTGATTGACGTTGTGGCCCTGCATTTTAGCACTGCGGTGCTTCACCGTAGAACAATTTTCTCCATATTTTCAGCGCTTTCAACCCTTTTCCCCTCAGAGTTAGTCCCCAGTCCACCTACCATAAAAAACTTAAACCAAGAAACCAAGAACGTGAGACTGTTCAAGAACAAAACTAAAACAAAATAAAACAAAATGAAATAACATAATTAAAACATTGGGTTGCCTCCCAGTAGCGCTGTCGTTGACGTCATTTAGCCAGCCACATTTCTCTTTTTCATTCAAGGGGGTAGATTACCCCCGCAACAAATTCACTTCAGGATTGTTCTCTTCCTATTTCTCTTTTTCTTCTTCTTTTTCTTCTTCTTTTTCTTCTTCTTCTTCACAGGGTCATGTTCAGAGGGGTTAACTCTCTTTTCATCATCTATTGGTTCAGTATCTTTACCATCATGTTCTACACATTGCTTTAATGTTACCCCAAGGGCGTCAGTACCTTTGGATATTTCCTAAGAAACCACATTTTCAACTATTCCAACAACAAAATATCTGTCACTGGCTTGTGGTTCATTTGGTGGCCTGAAGACAGTGAAGATCACTTCCTCATCCTGGACTCGAAGCTTTAACTCTCCTTTTCCCACATCAATGAGGGCTCTCCCTGTGGCTAGGAAGGGTCTCCCAAGGATAATGGGCATATTCTAATCTTCTTCCATGTCCAAGATGATGAAGTCAGCAGGAAAGCTGAATTTGTCCACTTTCACTAATACATCTTCAATAATGTCTCGGGGATGTACGATTGAATGATCTGCTAGCTGCAAATTAACTGTTGTCGGCTTTGCTTCCCCCAACTCAAGTCTGCAAAATACCAAGAGAGGCGTCAGATTGATACTTGCCCTCAAATCACACAATGCCCGGTTGCATTTAACATTCCCTATAGTGCAGGGGATGGTGACGCTTCCCGGATCTCTCAATATTTGGGGCAACTTTCTCTGTAAGATGGCACTGCATTCCTCCGTCAGCGTCACTGTCTCATATTCTGCCAGTTTCCTCTTTTTAAAGAGGACATCTTTCATGAACTTGACATAGGCAGACATTTGCTCTAAAGCCTCAATAAAAGGGATATTTATGTGCTGTTTTTTAAACACCTCTAAGAACTTTGAAAATTGCTTATCGAGGGATTTCTTTTGAAGTCTTTGAGTGTAGGGAATTCTGTCTTTATATCCCTTACAACTGTTGGTGGAGCCTCCTCTGAAATATGGTGATCATCAGTAATCCCCTTTTTATCTGAATCAATTGTATCTCCTAACTTGTAAACCGTATCAACATGCGCCTGAGCTGTAAATTTCTCCACTATTTGTTTACCACTTCTCAAACTTATTGCCTGACATTGCTCTTTTGGGTTCACCTCTATGTCTCTAGGCAGATTCCCCTGAGGTCTATTATTTAGCATGTTTGCCAACTGTCCCACTTACGTCTCCAAATTCCTAATAGAGGACCTTGTCTCTGTCATGAATTGGGTTTGGGAGTTGGTAAGAGACCCGCAGGACTGTCCCACTTTAGAATTTAGACCTAGTCCCAGAAGCAGAACAGCGGTGCCAAAAGATCAGAGACCCGCATGATTTTAGGCACAAGGGTGCCATTCAGACAGAACCGCTGTGCCATTTGTATTGAGAGCTACAGGACTTTCAGCACCGCGATGCCAACCTGCAGGACCGCAGTGCCGAGACGCGAATTATCAGATCCGAGTTAGAATTGGCCAAGGGCAGAAGGGTTCATAGGGCACGAATTTGCAACATATTTAAGCCCTAGAGATTAGTTTAATGAAGGGGAGTTGATTCTAGAAAAGAAACACATCACAAGATAAGGATTCAAGGCTACAATTGGAGACTTAGTCTACGTAATTTTCTTTCTATCTTTTAATTCAGTTTATGTATGAATATAGTGTTAGTTCGTAGCGTGACTATGGCTAGGAACTAAACACTTTATTAGGGCTTTCCTTATGATTCACTTGAAATTTTATTCATGAATTAATGCAGTAGCTTGATTACTTCTTCACTTGTTAAGATTTATTCAATAATTGATATGAATGTTTGATAGTTAATTGATCACTAATTATCATAATCTATATGATTTCGAATCAAGAACCGAGAGGAGAGATTTGGATATGCTGTAATTGAATAGACATAGGTTAAAATCGCAGACGAAAGTACCCCGATACTTGTGTAACATTATAGGTTACTGCTCTTAATCCTCCTATGTGGTAAATCCTTTCATAGAAATATAGAAGGGTTCTGCACTGGGGTTGAGTGATTATATATCCTATCCGGAATATAAGACAGTCTAGTTAATCGTTATCTTAATGTAGAAGAAGAATCATTCTATTCGCATTAAGGATTGAATAAAGTGGATAGTCGAGGATTTGGAAGCCCTAATTCCTTCATAATCTGAGTACAACTTAAATAGTTTAATTAATTTTGCAATTAATTCTAGTAGTTAGACAAAAACCCCAATCAATACTCGTTTGCCAAATAGATAACATAAAATAGATGAACGGTACTTAGAAACCAGTCTCTGAGGACGATATTCGGTCTTACAGACTATATTACTTGTAAAACGATACGTGCACTTGTGTGAGCATTTGTAAATCGCCTAACAAGTTTTTGGCGCCGTTGCCGGGGACTAGCGTACTTCTAATATCGAACCGTCTATTTTTAATTTCTAATTTGGCTTTTATTTTTATTTCTTTCACTATTAGAACCGTGTGCCTTGATTTGTTGTTGATTTTGATCTATTTCAGGGATCTAGTTTATGCGAAGAAGAAGAGGGACATACACACTTGTTCCTTTCAATCCTGAAATTGAGAAAACCCACAAACAAAACAGGAGAAGTAAGAGGATAGCTGATTCAGTGACAATGGAGAACCAACCACCGAATCAGAATGGGGCAAATAATGAGGTCCCATAAAATACAGTGGAGCCAATCCCTGTTCCAGTGTAGAGAAGTTTGAGGGACTATGTTCTTCCCACAGTCACAGGTGCCCAGACTTGCATCAGGCTCCCAGCTATATGGGCCAACAACTTTGAGATCAAGCCAACCATCCTGAGCATGGTCCAGAACACAGTACAATTTGGGGGACTGTCATTTGAGGATCCCCACATGCACATTGCAAACTTCCTGGAGCTGTGTGCCACTTTCAAATACAATGGCGTTACTGACGATGTCATTAGACTAAGGCTCTTCCCGTTCTCACTGAGGGATAGAGCCAAAAGCTAGTTGAATGCACTGCTTGCCAACTCCGTCACTACCTGGCATGACCTGGCCCAAAAGTCTCTAGCAAAGTTCTTCCCTCCTTCCAAAGCAGCAAAGTTAAGAGGTGAGTTGAACAATTTTACCAGGTGGATGGTGAGTCGCTCTATGATGTATGGGAGCGATTTAAGGACTTGCAAAGAAAATGCCCACATCATGGCATTGAGAAGTGGATATTAGTCCACATCTTTTATATGGGCTGAGTGGTACTACTCGTACCATTATTGATGCTGCAGCAGGGGGTTCTTTCATGAGAAAGAGTGCCAATGAGGCACATGAGTTACTGGAAGATATGGCTGCCAACAATCACCAAGGAGCAGATAACAGTCCAGTGACCAACAAGAAGGCTATGGGAATATATGAATTAGATGCCATCACTGCTCTGAATGCACAGGTGGTCCTTTTGATGAAGCAACTGCGTGAGAACACCATGCGTGAATGCGGTCCGGATGCCAAGATGGCGTGAGATTTGTGGTGGGCCGCACTCATTTGATAGATGCTCAGCGGTGGATCCCAATAATGTGCCCATGGAGCAAGTTCAGGCAGTTGGGAATTTTCAGAGGCCTTACAACTCCAACACATACAATCCAAGGTGGAGAAATCACCCTAACTTTTCGTGGAGGAACGATCAATCCCAGCAACAACCATATCAATGTGGTTACCAGAACCAGCATGTGCAAAACCAACTCACTTCATCCCAGCAGTTTAGGCCACCTACACAGCAACAGGAAAAGCCTGATGAACTGAGAGTTGAATTGCTCACACTTACTAATTCGCAGAATCAGTTCATGTCTGAAACCAGTTCCTCTCTCAGGAGCTTGGAAACACAGGTTGGACAACTTGAAAAGATGGTAACCAACAGGCCGCAGGGAGATCTCCCAAGCAATACATAAGTGAATCCTAGAGAGCAATGTCAAGTAGTGTTGTTGAGGAGTGGAAAATAGTTGGAGCAGGTTGCTCCCCAACCCGCAGTGGTAAGTGAGAAGGAATGTGAGAAAGTAGCTGAGGTAGAGAAGGAGGGGGTCACTGAGGACCGCCCTACATTTGAGAGAGCTCCACCGGCACCTTTGAGGGAATACGTTGATAGAATCCCTTACCCTCAGAGGTTACAAAAGAAACCGATTGACAAGCAATTCTCCAAGTTCTTGGAGGTGTTTAAGAAGCTTCACATAAATATCCCCTTCATTGAGGAACTAGAACAGATGCCCGCATACTTCAAATTCATAAAGGAGATACTTGGGAAAAAGAGAAGACTAGAAAATTATGAGATAGTAGCATTGATAGAGGAGTGCAGTGTCATCCTGCAAAAGAAACTACCTCCTAAGCTGAAGGATCCATGGAGCTTCACCTTGCCCTGCACTATTGGTAAGGTAACATGCAACAAGGCGTTGTGTGATCTAGGGGCCAGTATTAATCTCATGCCTCTGTCTGTCTTCAAGAGATTGAGTTTGGGTGAAGCCAAACCAACCTGATGAATTTGCGGTTGGTGGCCGAATCGTGAGTGCACCCGGAGGCATAATAGAAGATGTCTTTGGTCAAGGTAGGAAAGTTCTTCTTCCCAGTGACTTCATTCTTGATATGGAGGAAGATGATGAAATACCCATAATTTTTGGGAGACCATTCCTTGCAACTGGGAGAGCCCTGATTGATGTAGAAAAGGGACAACTAAGACTAAGGGTTCAGGAGGAAGAGATGGTGTTCAAAGTGTTCAATTCCACCATTGAATCTCAAGCCATCAACAAGTGTTTCGCAGTCAACACAGCTGACACAGCAGTTCAGCCAACACATGCCAAAGATAGGGAGATCATCCCTATAGCAGTGAATCCACAGGTCAGCAAGAATGTTGAAACAAAAATTGATGCCAAGGAAGCTGTCAAACAGGTAAGTCTTATTGAACCCCCTCTTGAGAAAAAGAAAATCAGAGTAAGAAAGAGGAGGATTATTTTGAAATGGATAGGTTGTGCGGTTAAATTACCCCAATGATTTTTGAAAAGTAACTTGCGTCCGGCTAAAAGACGTTAAAGACATCGCTACTTGAGAGGCAACCCAATGTTTAAATTCTGCAATTTATTTTAATTAGGACAGTCTCACTTTTGGTGTGTTTATTATGTTGTGATGCCAGGTGAATCACTCAGAGGATGAAACATGAAGGAAAGGGCGAAAAGACATGAAATCGAGTCGAGATGCGATCTGCGACCGTGATCTTTGAATCTTTAGAAAAACCTTAGTACTTTATGCACCGCGGTGCCACAGAGGCAGAACCACGGTGCCAGTTCACGATCCCCGAAAATATGAGAAGGCCCAGAATCGCCAAATCTCCTCCCACAAATACCGTCACAATGCAATATCCGCCGCCACCACCACCATTTTGAGTCGTTGTACATCTGTAAGTCGTCCCTGTTTCATCTTTGAGTCATACACATTTAGGACAATGTGTCAGTTACGTTTGGGGGGTACTTGTATTTTCTTATAATTTTGAGTCATTGATTTGTGTCTTTTATGTGTCTATATGAGTCACAATTTTTTTTATCATGCATGCTGTAGTTGCTTGAAACGCCTAGTGAATTAAGTAGGATAATGTAATGGAATTATATTCAAAAATTTGTGTGCTTAAGTTAAATATGCCAAAAATTCATGAAAACCTGATTAGTTGGAATATAGTGTGCTTATCTTGTGTATGTCAATTACGAAAAATGTCCTGCATGCTTGTTATTTGAGGCGAAATAATTAGGATGTACATGTTATGGGGAGGATTCAGACATTTCTTTGTTATTCCTTCTTACCTTTCATTACCTACCCTGACAATGAATTGTATCCCTAGTCAGCCCTTTGAGCCTAAATGAAAAGCTATTTCTTTGACACCCCAATTCCCTCATGTGTCATAAACAATAACTGATGATACGGGGGAAAAAGAAAGTGAAAAAGAAATACAAAAGAGAGCAAAAATAAATTATGCACCCCAATTAAAATATGAAAAAGCTTAAGTTTGGGGGTGCTAATGCGAATGTGTATGTTTCGCTCTCAACAAAAAGAGTAAAGGGAGTAATGGGTAAGAACTAAAAAGAATACAGCAAGGAAGAGAAACAAGTTGAATGAAACGCGCTTATGGTACGTAATTTGAGCATAAATGCCTATTTTTACCTACCATAAGCGCCCCTGCCTAAGCCTATATTACAACCATGAAAAGTCCTGATGATCCCTAGTATGTATGTCCATGATTAGTGGAGAATAACAAGTAAACAGACTATATTACCTTGAAAAAAAATGCAATAACATTGACATGCATAGGTTATGTATTCATGCTTACCGTGATTGTGACTGAAATGAATCTGCGAAATATCTAACTTGAAATTCTAGATTGTTCAATGCATGCTACATCTATTCCTACATATTGTCCTAACTAACGTTCATATGTTTCTAAGTGACATTTTGCAACTGCTTGACGTGAGTCTTTGAGTCTTTTTGATTTTATTTCTTTGTTTTATTTTCTTCTTTGCTCGAGGGCGAGCAAAGTTTAAGTTTGGGGGTTTGTTAGACATATTTCATATACCTATTTGAGTCATTTTCGATTAGTATTTTACCCATTTTCGTTGCGTCTAGTACAGTTTTAGGGTTGTTTTTATTTCTTTTGAGTCACATCGGTTCAAAAAGGCAAAATGACAAAAATGAGCGAAAAGTAGGCATAAAAGGAGGTCCCGAGGCAGAAAAAGGTCGAAGATGACTCGGAAAAACCACAAAGCGACAGATGCCAGAAGCGAGGACGCGGTGCCAAAACAGCGAAACCCGCAGGACTTTCCGGCCCGGGATGCATTGACGAACGCGGTGCCATTTATTGAGTGCAGAGTTTAGGCGCGCGGTGCTAACTCGAATCAGCGGTGCGATCTGAAATTTTCGATTTTGAGTTGGAATTGGTCAAGGGCAATAGGGTCCCTAGGGCACGAAATTGATACATATTAAAGCCCTAGGGATCAGTCTTTATGAGGGGGTCCATTCTTGAACACAAGAACAACACAAGACACTTGGAGCAACAATTGGAGACTTTAATCTTCGTAATTTTCTATCTTTAGTTTGTATTTCAGTTTTATGTTGGATATTGTGTTAGTTCGAAGCATGTCTATGACTAGGAACTAAACACTTAATTAGGGTTTTTCTTATGATTCACTTGAACCTTTATTCATGATTTGATGTAATATTTCCAAGATCGAAATGATCGAACTTGGCTTTAGACTCTTACTCCGGAGGTTCGCGATTTACGGGCCTTGCGAGGATATTATCGTGATTCGTGGAGAAGTTTGCTTCTATCTGCACCATTGACTAGTGACTCGGAAAGCGGCCAAGTTTGATGGACGATGCTTGTGGCGAGGTTTCGATTCTTGAAAGAGGCGGCGACCGCCCCGTTCTTACTCTTCCGGAGAGGTCGGATGGTTATGTCGTGTATTGTGATGCGTCGAGCATCGGTTTGGGATGTGTGTTGATGCAGCATGGCGGGGTTATAGCATATGCATCCCGGCGGTGAAGAAACACGGAGGAACTACCCCACCATGATTTGGAGTTGGCGTAAGTGATTCACGCTTTGAAGATCTGGAGGCACTATTTGTATGGGGTTCACGTGGATATTTTCTGAACCACAAGAGCCTCGGTATATCTTGACGGAGGAGTGAACTTACGGCGAGACGGTGGTTAGAGTTGCTTAAGGATTACGATGTTGATATCCTGTACCAGGGAAGGCCAATGTTGTGGCGGATGCTCTTAGTCGTAGGTCGATGGGAGCCTATCGGATGTGCGGCTAGAGAGGAGGGACATGGTTCGTGATTTGCATCGATTAGCGAGCCTTGGTGTCCGTTTGATTGATTACGATAGCGGTGGGGTTAGAGTTCGTGAGGTTGCGAGTCTTCCATCGTTGAGGAGGTGAAGAGGAAGCGATTCGAGATCCGCTTTGATGCGATATCGTGATCTGACTCTTACGTGAGGCAAGGTCGCTTTTGGTAGCACGATGGGGTGCTAAGGTTTGAGCGTTGTGTGTTCGGATGTTTGAGACTTGGCGGAGTTCTTGGGAAGCACTGCGTGCGTTACTCTATCCACGGGGTCGACCAAGATGTACCACGACCTTAGATCGTGTATTGGTGGGATGGCTTGAAGAGGGGCGTTGCGAGTTCGTAGCTCGGTGCCGTGTTGCGGCGGTGAAGGTAGAGCACGAGGCACGGTGGTTTATTCTGACGATAGAGATCCCGACGGAAGTGGGAGGTGATCAACGTGGACTTCATCACGGGATTGCCTGCACTCGGAGGAGACATGATTCTATATGGGTTATCATCGACGGTGGCGAAATCAGCCCACTTTCTTCCCGTGGGGCGACTTTTGGTGAGGATTATGCGAACTTTACATCAGAGAGATCGTCAGTGCATGGAGTCCCTACTTCGATTATATCGACGAGAGCCCGATTTACGGCTAAGCCGGAGGTCTTTCGAGAGAGGTTTAGGGGCCTTGGTGAGCACGATTCGCATTTCATCCATGAGCAGACGGACGGCGAGCGCACTATCGGACTCTTGAGGATATCTTTGCGAGCTTTGTGTTATTGACCCGATGGTAGTTGGGAGGATCATTTGCCTAGTGGAGTTCGCGTATAATAATAGCTACCACTCGGTATTCGGATGGCGCCTTATGAGGCCTTATATGGGAGGAAGTGCGGATCGCCTATAGGTTGGTTCGATGTGGGCGAGTGCGGCTAGTGGGACGGTTGGTGCGGCGAGCGATGGATAAGGTGAAGCTTATCCGAGGCGACTATTAATGACTCGAGTCGACAAAGTCGTATGCGAGATCATCGTCGTCGGCATACAGGTTCGATAGATGATTGGGTTTTCTAAAGGTGTCACCCATGAAGGGTGTGATGAGATTCGGGAAGAAGAAACTTCGGCCAAGGTACATTGGGCCGTTTGATTGTCGCGAGGTAGGCAAGGTTGCTACGAGTTGAATCTGCCGTCCGATCTGGAGGCGGTGCATCCAGTGTTTCACGTATCTATCTTTGAGAGATGTATCGGGGATCCATCTAGGGTGCACGGTTGGCGATGTCGGTGGCCAGGGGTTATCGTATGAGAGGTTCCATAGCGATAATCGATCGTCGGGTTAGGCGTCTGCGGACGAAGGGCGTGGCCGTCAAGGTCTTGTGGCGGAGCAGCTCGGGAGGAGATGGCGTGGGAAGCCGAGGAGGACATGAGGCGAAGTATCCTCACCTATTCCCACACCTCGGGTAATTCACTTTCCTACTTGTAAATTTCCATTATCATTTATGCCTAAGTGTTGTTTTGTGGCGTGTGTGGCATTTGCAAGCTGTTTAAGCTTCCGTTATACATCTTGAGAAGGAACATTCGGGACGAATGTTTCTAAGGAGGAGAATGTTATACCGTATTTCAGTATGCGTGGGAGATACGTACAAAAGTTTGGCTTTAAAGTTAGCCTTGGGCGTTTTTTTGTACACGACTCTCAAAGAATCGTTTCGGCGAAGCGTTTCCACGACTTTCGTAGGGAAAATTCGGCTATGCCATTACTAATTTTTGCAGATTTTTAGAGGCGAAACATTTTGGACCAGCGGAGGCGACACTGCACCTCCCATTGATGGACTTAGATCGTCCATTGGGCGAGATTGGAGAAGGTGGAGCACGTTTTTGTGCCTTGTGCACAAGTCAAGGAGTTAGTAGGATATTTGTGTGGAGTAAATCTCCACCTACACTTACCTTGCACTTGTCTTAATCTTGGCCATTGGTTGGCCACTTCTTGACCTATAAATACCCCCAAGATGAAGAGTTCTTCGTCCACAAATCTTCAAGTCTTGAAAAATCCTCCTCTCCCTTTGTGAGCTTTTCGTCCAACACCCCTTCCCTCCTGTGAGTTTGGCGAGGCCTAACCCCTGCTAGCAGAAATCTACCCTCACTTGGTAGAAAAGTTGTCTTCTAGTATCGTTATAATGCCCAAAATACCCTAGCCCAAATCCCGTAGTCTTTGGTAGAAGTTGTGAAGAACTTCTAAGGTTTCTTGGAGCTACCTGGGCGTATAACTTAGGAGCTAAACCTTGCTCAGGCGCGACTTTATCTAGGATATTATTGGGCTTACAGAGGTAATAATCCTAACCCTCTTTTGAATTAGACAATACTTCTTGTTGTAGTATAAGGATAAGTATAAATACTTAGAAGAATATCACGAGAAAAGAATTGAACTATTACCACGATGAAGGTTTTAAAGAAGAATAATCCTGTTGTACTCGCATGGAATTTGTTTTCTGATGAGACTTATATAGCTCACGGGTAGGGTTGTCTGCCCGACTTTCAGTAGAATTGTGAACCCTCTGTTTAGAATGACCCTCGAGTAGTCTTTGATAGATATACGTGACTATTATAGGTGACTCTGCGCGCGACATATTGACTTGGCGGTGGTTTTATTTGAGAAGGTATGTGATTCTTCCTAAAGCATGATATTTTACAATATATAATGCGGTGAGCGTACATGTGTTAGCGAATAATACTTATGGCAATGCCTCACGGCTTAAGCTGAATAATACTACGGCTGATGCCTGGCACTTTGAATAACAGAGCGAAAACATTTCAAAGAATCTTGAATCATTTTTAATGAAGATAAATAATTGGTTTTTAAAACAAAGGCTTAAGAGTTATGCTAGCTTTATGGGAAGTTAGGTATATGACTTAAGAATGATAAAAAGGCTTTACTTGTTTGTTTATAAAGCCTTGTATTGATCTCTGTTAAGTGTAGTAAGATTGTTTGATAAGTAGACATATCATGATGCTACTGTGTTAGTGTCTTGTAATCTTTGTGTAAGGGTCATTCTTCTTTGTGCTTACGTGGCTAACAGGTAAGTCCGTTGTCTTTATTCTTGTATCACTACCCTTGACTATTATCACAGGGCTTGCCCGATCGCAGTCTATACGGCTTTATGCGGTCTGTGAGACTATGCGGAGCAGCGGTATGCTCGAGATTGATCATTCGGGCGTCTAGCTTTGATGCGGGGATTCCTATGCGGTCTGTTGAGACTATGCGGTCTTTTGAGACTATGCGAGTGCGGGAGCCTAGGCGGATCTGGGGGTTAGCTGCCCCGATGCGAGGAGCTACCTCGTGCGGGTCTACGTGTGACCTATGCGAGTGCGAAAGTCGGGACTAGGCACGCGAGAATGATACTATGGGCGATTGGCCTTGCCCGATCATTCGCGGCCTAGAATAGACATTCTGATCTTTCCATTTCCGTTGTTGTTTGTGATGTGGCACTATGTGCAATTGAGCGATTGTATTTGTGAAAAGGTTTTAAATACTTTGATTTCATTTGATTCCTTATAGTTTCACATACTTGGTACTGTTGTCTTGACCTCGCTTGGGGCTGCGTTCATCTGTGAGGTAAGGCAGCAGTGCTAGATCCACATCCTTAGGATCTGCGTTGGTGTCGGGAGCTCCATCTTCTCGGAGGCTCTACTTTTGGGTATGATCTCCTGTATTGTAGATAGTTTTATGCGATCGGGGTATGGCGGGCCCTGTCCCGCCATAGTTGTTTACTTCCTTAGAAGTGCAGTACTATTATGCAGTTGGGATGTAGCGCAAAACTTGAGTTATTTATATTATCGAAAGGCAAGCTTTTCATCGAGATAAAGCGTATGTCTTATTTTATAAACTGTTTACTGTCTTGTTTTATATTCAGCTGGTTACTCTGATGTATGACTACTTGGGTGCCGGTAAGACACGATCCACGGGCCGGGCAGTCGTGACAAAAGTGGTATCGAGCGATTAATCCTCGGAAAGTGTCTACAGACCGTATCTAGTAGAGTCTTGATTATCGGTGTGTTGTGCACCACACCAATAATCAGGAGGCTATAGGATATTTAGGATTGGTTTCCATTCTTCTCATTATGAGATCGTGCTTTAGAGCTGTGTTATAGGTTGGACCCCTCTAACGTATTCCTTTCTATGTGATTATGCCTCACGTAAGGCAACCGGGCCCAGAAGGGCAAAGCGGAGGAGGCTGCTAGCGAGACACCCAGTCACGAGGGCTCGAGCCCGGTCTATACGAGGCGGCGAGTTCTATGGCCTTGGCCGGCCCAGCGAGACCACAGTACCCACGCCTGTCCCACGGCTGGGGCGGAGAGTTAGGGTCTGAGAGATAGCTTGCTTTTGGCTAAAGTTGTGGCCCGTCTGAGAGAGGCGGATCTGGCAGTTCGGCTCGGCTCGTCGCACCGTAGTGCACGAGGCGAATAGTTTGAGGTGCGAGATTTCTTGAGTTGTAGCCCGCGAGTTTCTGGTCGAGGCGGGAGGATGATCGCGAGGAGTTCATCCGTCAGTGCGAAGGATTATCGCGGTGATCGGGGCTTGGAGGCGAGGCTGTGACATTCGGTTCGCGTCGGTGCGTGACACGCGATCGATTAGTTTGATCATGGGAGCTTTCGGGAGAGCATGCACCTCAGCGGTATGGGATGAGTTTTGAGGCTTTTCTCACACACTTCTTGCCTCGCGGATGAGGAGGCCACAGTGATAGATTCTTCTTCTTTGAGGCAGAGGGCCTTGCGTCGAGAATACAATGTCGAGTTTGATTCTTTGGTTAGATATGTCCCGGCATTGGTAGCGAATATGGAGGATAGGGTACAGCTACGTCAGGGCTAGATGATTATATGGCGAGTCGTATGCGGGTGTTTCTCTTCGGCCGGGTATGGACATTACCGCGTGCGAGCTCATGCGCTAGGATGCGAGGCGCGAGACGCCGGGTAAGCGATATCAGCGAGAAGAAGGCGAGCGGCGGTTCTTTTGGTAGTCCTCGGGGTGGCGGCATCGGTAAGTCGGTGCACCACGGCCAGCGAGCGCTCTACCTCATTTACGGCCTGGCCAGAGCGATCGGCGGTCGAGGCCCGGGACTTGATTTCGAGTAGCGAGAGGTGCTAACCGTTGAGTGCCTTTCGGTGTGCCCGTTATGGCGAATACCATGCGGGGCGTACTCCGAGCTTGCTATACTTGTAGCGGCCAGCGGTCACTGCGAGATTTGTCGGCCGGCGTGGCGGTGGTAGGGCTCGGCTACGAGTGCATTGCCGCTTCTTCATCCCAGCGATTACTCGCCCGGGAGAAGGTACACGTGGACCAGCGGGTCGCGGCGGTCGTGGCGCGAGTCGATTCTAGCGGTCCTCGAGCGCGTATATGCTGTCGGTAAGCGAGGATCGGAGGCCTCGCTGATGTCGTCACGGTACCTTATCGGTTTGGGTTTGATGTGTATGCTTTGATAGATCCGGGTTCTACTGCATCTATATATCTCCGCTTGTTGCTAGTAGGATAGGGATGAGCACGAGTCCATAGACCACTTCGAGGTAGCTACGCGATGGGTGATTCGGTGGTAGCTCGGCGGGTATATAGAGCTTGTCTGTGACCATTTACGATCGTCGGACCTGGCGACTTGATAGAGTTGGAGATGATTGACCGGCGTGATCATGGGGATGGATTGGCTAGCCTCTTGCTACGCCAATGTGGGCTGAGAGAGAAAGTAGTGCAGTTCCGGTTTCTGAGGCCGGTTGTTGAGTGGGAGAACGGTATCGCAGAGGGTAGGTTTATTTCCTACCTCGAGGCTAGGAAGATGGTGCGAAGGGTATATCTACCATCTCGTTCGGGTGTTAATCTTGAAGGCTGCGGTGCAGTTTCGATCGATTCGATGGTCGTGAGTTCCCGGGCGTGTTTCGGATGACCTCCGGGTATCCCTCACGAGAGGAGATCGAGTTTTGTATAGATGTCTTTGCGGATACTCGGCTATTTCCATTCCGCCATACGAATGACACTGCCGAGTTGAGAGAGTTGAAGGATCGGCTTAGGGATTTCTTTGGAGAAGGGCTTCATCGGGCCTAGTGTTTCTCACAGAAGCGCCGGTATTGTTCGTGAAAAAGAAGGGCGGGGCAGCTGCATGTGTTGATTCTGACGGTGAACAAGGTTACCATTAAACGAATACCCTTCCGGGATTGATGATTTGTTCGACGATTGCGAGAGCGCGAGATGTTTCTCAAGATTGATCTGCGTTCGGGCTATCATCGAGGTTAGTGTCGAGAGGTGGATGTCCACAGATTTGCATTAGGACGTGCGGGCATTATGAGTTGGTCATGTCTTTTGGGTTGACGATGCTCGTGGTATTCATGGATTTGATGAACGAGTGTTCAAACCATTTTGGACACGTTTGTGATAGTGTTCGTTGATGATATCTTGGTTTATTCTCGCTCGAGGCGGGGCATGCGGGCGTTTGAGGCTGTGCTATGATTCTCGAGACCAGCGATTATCGCCAAGTTTTCCAAATGTGAGTTTTGGTTGACTTGATGGCGTTTCTTGGGCATATTGTCGGGTGATGGCATTAGTGGATCTGGCCAAGATCGGCGATCGAGAACTTGGCCTGACCTCTTACTCAATGAGAGGTTCGCGATTTTACGGGCCTTGCGAGGATATTATCGGCGGTTCGTGGAGAAGTTTGCTTCTATCTGCACCATTGACTAGGTGACTCGGAAAGCGGCCAAGTTTGATGGTGATGCTTGTGGCGGGGTTTCGATTCTTTGAAAGAGGCGGCGGCCGCCCGTTCTTACTCTTCGGAGGTCGGATGGTTATGTCGTGTATTGTGATCGTCGAGCATCGGTTTGGGATGTGTGTTGATGCGGCATGGCGGGGTTATAGCATATCATCCGACGGTGAAGAAACACGGAGGAACTACCCGCGTGATTTGGAGTTGGCGGTAGTGATTCGCGCTTTGAAGATCTGGAGGCACTATTTGTATGGGGTTGCGTGGATATTTTACGGACCACAGAGCCTCCGGTATATCTTGGCGGAGGAGGTGAACTTACAGCGAGAGGCGGTGGTTAGAGTTGCTTAAGGATTACGATGTTGATATCTGTACCACGGGAAGGCCAATGTTGTGGCGGATGCTCTTAGTCGTAGGTCGATGGGAGCCTATCGGATGTGCGGTAGAGAGGAGGACATGGTTCGTGATTTGCATCGATTAGCGAGCCTTGGTGTCCGTTTGATTGATTACGATAGCGGTGGGGTTAGAGTTCGTGAGGTTGCCGAGTCTTCCATCGTTGAGGAGGTGAAGAGGCAGCGATTCGAGGATCCGCTTTGATGCGATATCGTGTCTGACTCTTACGTGAGGGCAAGGGTCACTTTTGAGTAGCACGATGGGGTGCTAAGGTTTGAGAAGCGGTATGTGTTCGGATGTTTGAGGACTTGGCGGCGAGTTCTTGGGGAAGCACCTGGCGCGCGTTACTCTATCCACGAGTCGACCAAGATGTACCACGACCTTAGATACGTGTATTGGTGGGATGGCTTGAAGAGGGCGTTGCGAGTTCGTGCTCGGTGCGTGTTGCGGCGGTGAAGGTAGAGCACGGAGGCACGGTGGTTTATTCTGAGCGATAGAGATCCCGACACGGAAGTGGGAGGTGATCAACATGGACTTCATCGCGGGATTGCCTCGCACTCGGAGGAGACATGATTCTATATGGGTTATCATCGACGGTGGCGAAATCAGCCCGCTTTCTTCCGTCGGGGCGACTTTTCGGTGAGATTATGCGGACTTTACATCAGAGATCGTCGGTTGCATGAGTCCCTACGATTATATCGAGACGAGAGGCCGATTCGGCTAACCAGAGGTCTTTCGAAGAGGTTTAGGGGCCGGTGAGCTAATCTGCATTTCATCATGAGCAGGCGGGCGAGCGAGCGCTATCGGACTCTTGAGGATATCTTTGCGAGCTGTGTTATTGACCGATGGTAGTTGGGAGGATCATTTGCCTAGTGAGTTCGCGTATAATAATAGCTACCACTCCGGTATTCGGATGGCGCCTTATGAGGCCTTATATGGGAGAAGTGCGGTCGCCTATAGGTTGGTTCGATGTGGGCGAGTGCGGCTAGTGGGACGGTTGGTGCGGCGACGGTGGATAAGGTGAAGCTTATCGAGGCGACTATTGGCGACTCGAGTCGGCGAGTCGTATCACGGATCATCGTCGTCGGCATCGGAGTTCGCGATGATAGATGATTGGGTTTTCTAAAGGTGTCACCCATGAAGGGTGTGATGGTCGGGAAGAAGAAGCTTCGGCCCAAGGTACATTGGGCGTTTGATGTCGCGAGGTAAGCAAGGTTGCCTACGAGTTGGAATCTGCCGTCCGTGCGGAAGCGGTGCATCCGGTGTTTCACGTATCTATCTTTGAGGAGATGTATCGAGGATCCGTCTAGGGTGCACCGGTTGGCGATGTCAGGTGGCCAGGGGTTATCGTATGAGAGGTTCCGTAGCGATGTCGATCGTCGAGTTAGGCGTCTGCGGACGAAGGGCGTGGCCCGTCAGGTCTTGTGGCGGAGCGAGCTCGGGGAGGAGATGGCGTGGGAAGCGAGGAGGACATGAGGCGAAGTATCCTCACTATTCCCACACCTCCGGGTAATTCACTTTCCTACTTGTAAATTTCCATTATCATTTATGCCTAAGTGTTGTTTGTGGCGTGTGTGGCATTTGCAAAGTGTTTAAGCTTCTTAGTTATCTGTCTTGAGAAGGAACATTGGGGACGAATGTTTCTAAGGAAGGAGAATGTTATACCAGTATTTCGGAGTATATGCGTGGGAGATCGTCAAAAGTTTGGCTTTAAAGTTAGCCTTGGGCGTTTTTTTGTACACAACTCTAAAAGAATCGTTTTCAGCGAAGCGTTTCCCACGACTTTCGTAGGGAAAATTCGGCTATGCCATTACTAATTTTTGCGGATTTTTAGAGGCGAAACATTTTGGACCAGCGGGAGGCGACACTTGGCACCCTCCCATTGATGAACAGATCGTCCATTGGGCGAGATTGGAGAAGGTGGAGCACGTTTTTGTGCCTTGTGCACAAGTCAAGGAGTTAGTAGGATATTTGTGTGGAGTAAATCTCCACCCTACACTTACCTTGCACTTGTCTTAATCTTGGCCATTGGTTGGCCACTTCTTGACCTATAAATACCCCCTTAAGATGAAGAGTTCTTCATCCACAAATCTTCAAGTCTTGAAAAATCCTCCCTCTCCTTTGTGAGCTTTTAGTCAACACCCTTCCCTCCTTGTGAGTTTGGCGAGGCACAACCCTAGCTGGCCGAAATCTACCCCACTCCTTGGTAGAAAAGTTGTCTTCTAGTATCGTTATAATGCCCAAAATACCTAGCCCAAATCCCTTAGTCTTTGGTAGAAGTTGTGAAGAACTTCTAAGGTTTCTTAGACTCTGGGCGTACAACTTAGGAGCTAAACCTTGCTCAGTGCGACTTTATCTAGGATATTATTGGGCTTAGAGGTAATAATCCTAACCTCTTTTGAATTAGAGAATACTTCTTGTTGTAGTATAAGGATAAGTATAAATACTTAGAAGAATATCACGAGAAAAGAATTGAACTATTACCACAGTAGAAGGTTTTAAAGAAGAATAATCACCTGTGTACTCACATAGAATTTGTTTTCACGATGAGACTTATATAGCTCAGGGTAGGGTTGTCTTGCCCGACTTTCCGTAGAATTGTGAACCCTACTGTTTAGAATGACCCTCGAGTAGTCTTTGATAGATATACGTGACTATTATAGGTGACTCTGCTTGCGACATATTGACTTGGCGGTGGTTTATTTGAGAAGGTATGTGATTCTTCCTAAAGCATGATATTTTACAATATATAGTGCGGTGACGTACATGTGTTAAGCTGAATAATACTTATGGCAATGCCTCACAAGCTTTGAATAATACTTACGGCAATGCCTGGCTTAAGCACGAATAACAAAGAAGCGAAAACATTTCAAAAGAATCTTTGAATCATTTTTAACGAAGATAAATAATTGGTTTTTAAAACAAAGGCTTAAGAGTTATGCTAGCTTTATGGGAAGTTAGGTATAACAACTTAAGAATGATAAAAGGCTGTTTACTTGTTTGTTTATAAAAGCCTTGTATTGATCTCTGTTAAGTGTAGTAAGATTGTTTGATAAGTAGACATATCATGATGCTACGTGTTGAGTGTCTTGTAATCTTGTGTAAGGGTCATTCTTGCTTGTGCTTACGTGGCTAACAGGTAAGTCGTTGTCTTTATTCTTGTATCACCTACCACTTGACTATTATCTGAGGGCTTGCCGCTTGATCTTGGTCTATCGGCCTATGCGGTCTGTGAGACTATGCGGAGCGGTATGCTCGAGATTGATCATTCGGGCGTCTTTGATCGGGATTCCTGCGGTCTGTTGAGACTATGCGGTCTTTTGAGACTATGCGAGTGCGGAGCCTAGGCGGATCTCGGGGTTAGCTGCCCCGATCACGAGGGCTACCTCGTGCGTGTTATACCCCGTAGTTGCGGGGTATGTATGTGAGGCGTGCGTCGAGTGTCTGTGAAATTTTGAAAGGAAAGAAAGATGTGAGTTTTGCGGAAAAGTTTCGGTTATTTGTGAAGAAAAAGGTTCGTTAATGGAATTGGATTCCCAGTTTGGTATTTGGACTTCATAGATTATATTAGAATTTTGAGATTTTATTTTTCGGAAATGGTCACGTGGGGCCCACGGGAGAAATTTGCGGTTTTGTGGGGCCCACTTTGTTTTCGAGATTTTGGCCATTATGGTTATTTTTTTGAAGAGCGTTTTTGAGGGCCAATAGGAGGTGACACGTGTCACCCCGCTTTAAAGTGGCAGCGAAGTTACGTTTGAGCGCAGTCAAGCTAAGTCGTTTTCCACGAAAGCGTTTCCTGACTTTCGTAGGAAAATTCCGGCTATGTCGTTTTGTATTTTTGCGGATTTTTCCGAGAGGCGGAACATGTTGGACCAGCGGGAGGTGACATGTGTCACCCGCACATTGGAAGCAAGTGGCGTCAGTGAGCGAATAGTTCCGCGTTTTGGCTTGATCTTTTGGCTCGCGTTTTGTGCCTATTGGTTCCTTGTTTTGTGCCTTGTTTTGGCCTTGTTTTGTGGCTTGTTTGGTGCAATGTTTTGTGGAGTAGGGGTTAGGGTGCACTTGGCTTGATCAGGCCTTACACTTGCCTTGCACGTGGCTTGATCTTGGCCGTTGGTTGGCATTTGGGTTTCTTATAAATACCCCTTTGTGAAGACTTCATTCATCCACAAATGTTTCCAAGTCTTGAATCCCTCCTCCCTCTTGTTGACTCGTCCAAGAGCTCCTCTCCCCAGAAAGTGGCCTTTGGCAGGTGAGTCTTCCACTCCCTTGTGAGGTCTAGTAGGGTACCCCACTGCCTAGTTGTTTCGTATAATACCCTTGTTGTGGTATAGAAATACCCCTAGTATTGTTATAATGCCCAAAATACCTTAGCCTTGTACCTTGTAGTATTCCAAAGATACCTCTTTGCGTAGAGTCGGAAATACTACCTTTTGTCCTTTTAGTCTCAAGCCAGAAACCACAAGGAAATCTTCATAGTTGGTTGAAGTATGTGAGTAGAAGTTGGTTAGAACTTCTAAGGGTTGTTTGGAGTGGTTTGGGCGCTCGGTGGAGCTAAACCTTGCTCGGGATCGACATTATAACTTGGATAATTTTGGGCTTATCGAGGTAATTATCTTGTCCTCTATTGTAATTGGAAATTACATGTTTGTTAGGATATATAGTTGAAGTATACTATATATGGAACTATACTTAGTATTATGGCAATGTCTTTTGACTTAAGCTTTGAAGAATGAAGAATTGAGCGATAATCACATAGAAGGTTAATAAAGAGAAGAAGCTGAGTAATTACCTAGGGTTGTATTCTGATAGACTTATGTAGCATTCTTGTGTTGTAGGGTATGCGGCGTCAGGTTAGGCGTGTTAACCCCACTGGTTGGCTTGGTAGCCTGCGATAGAAGGAGGAGATTCTGTTTGTTGCGGGGAGAGTCTGCCAATTTTACGTAGAAAGATGGGAGCGTGTGTTTAAGATTTTAATGAGCGTTTGTGACCTTTATAGGTAAAAGTACTAAGAGTAGCGTATTACTCTCGAGAGTGGAAAGGGCTAGCAAGGTTGTAGTACTTGGAGCATTTTGCTTATTGTCGATAAATCGTCGCAAGGTATGTGAACCTCTTCTATCTCTTCCCGCATGATATGTGTGAACTATGTGATGCGGTAGGCGTACGTGTGTTATTGTGTTTGATTGTTTTTAAAACATAAAGTGTTATAACGGCTTTATGGGAAGTTGGTTATAACGACTTTATGTAGGTAAGAAAATACTTTGTGGTTTTAAAGGTAAGCGATGTGAATTATAGCGGCTAGTTATAATAAAGAACTTGATGTATTTCAAAAGATTTCTAAATCGTTTTGAAGGAGAGTAACACTTGGTTTTAAAGGTTTTAAAAAGAGTTATACTAGCTTGATGGGAGTTAGGTATAATGTCTTAAGAGAGGTAAAGAAAATGGTTTCTGATGTTAGAAGTTAAGAGACTTGATCTTATAAGATAAGAGACTTAACTTATTTGTTTTAATGTGGATGTTTATGTGAAACCTCATTCGTGAGTAATGAGTACTTGGTTTTATTTAAAGGATAATGTTTCTTGATTTGGAAATCGAGAATGTGTATCGACAGGACCAACTGCGGCGTTAATAAAGGAAAATGTATTGAATAATGATGAATTGTATTAAAACGGTAGAAACCTCCATCTGCATAGAAACTAAGATGAGACAAAATGATATTACATTTTCTAGATCATAATTTCTGTAATAAGAATGTTGTAAACAAGAATAACCTACTCTCGCGTGAGACTTATATTACTCAATTGTTCTAAAAGCGGAATCAAGTGATTAAGTTTATGAACTATGAAACCATTTGAAAATGAGAAGCTTGAGTAATTGAAACTAGGCAAAGCTGGAACTTAGGAAAGAATGTTGTTACTTGATTTTGAAAAGGAATGTGGGTTAGTCATTCTAATACTACGAATTATCGGGTGACTTTAATAAGTAATGGATCTCTTTTAAAAGAACTTAACGTCGTAGTACTTTAGGAGTTGAAACCGGACTTTGGCATAAAATGAAAGTACTTTGAGTTGTGTGAAACCTATATGCTTGTTGTTGTGAAACTTGCCTATGCTTGTTGTTGTGAAACTTGCCTATGCTTGTGATGATAGCCTTTGTTGTGCAAGTGTGGTATTTACGTACCGCGTCTCGATAGAGGGAGGTCGACTTGTTGAGAACTTACTTGGGCGTCTTGGCGGTGATGGAGAATTCCACGTATGCTCGCGGTGATAGTGTTATTCCATGGACTAGCTCTCCGAGGTTTCTTCTTGTTCGGCTGGGTATCGGTGGTCGGCTCTGACTTGCCCCGTCACGTGGTGATTCGCCTTGGTATCGGTAGTCGACCCTCGCACTTGCCCGTTCGGTATAGTGACGAAGTCTCGTGATCTGACCTTGGTCCACGTGGTCAGCCACCGTACTTGCCGGTCAGCTCGTGGCCGCCTTGGTATCCGATGATCGGCTCGCACTTGCCGTGTCGAACCGTGTTTGTGGTTGCATTGTATTATTAGCGCAGTCGGATCCGGTAGTTGTACTTGTCTGTCACGGTTTTTATGACAGGTGGGACACGGTGTTCATGTATAATCCTTGGTATTGTTATATCATAAAGCCAGCGGTGAGGAAGAAATTCCACGCACAGTGATAATTTGGGCGTGAGTCCTGTCTTGATATATCGGGTTATATGTTATATCGTAGTGCGGTCATCATACATGTCTCTGCTTTATAGACTATTATGATTTCATTCATGTTCTGATTTCACATACTTGGTACTGTTCTTGACCTCCTTCGGTTTTGCGTTCATGCCGCAGTAGGTACGTCTACCGTCGATCCGCGTTTAGGATCTCATTTCAGCGTTTTGGGAAGCTCAGTTCCGTCGGAGGCTTATCTTTGGTATGTTACCACAGTGCGTAAGTTCTTATGCGTTCAGGGGTATGGCGGCCACACCTGTCATAGTTGTTGTATAAATCTTAGAGGTCTGTAGCATCTTGTTGTGGGGGGTTGTAAAGATTAAACTGTTCGTATTATGTATATCACGGCAACCGTTTTTGGTTGCTTTGTTTATTTATTATATCTCTTGTTTCATGATTCATGTTTTATTTTCCGCTGGTTTTCTCGATGTTGTATCACTAGGGTGCGGGGTAAGGCACGAGAATCAGCCCGGTTGGGCGTTACAAAGTGGTATCGAGCGATTAATCCTCGAAAGTGTCTACGAGCCGTGTCAGTAGAAGTCTTGATTATCGATGTGTTGTGCACCACATCTATAATCGTGAGGCTATAGGACATTTAGGATTAGTTTCCATTCTTCTCATTACGAGATCGTGCCTTAGGCGTGTGATAAGATTGACCCTGCCGACATGCCGTTTATGCCTGCTCCGCTGCGGCGGCAGGGCAAAGCAGAAGGAGCGTGAAGCAGAGCAACGTGAAGAGACCACGAGCACTGAGCCTCCTCGATCCGCGATGGAAGCGAGGAGATGAGTTACAAAGTGGGCGATTAATGGCGGGGTTGTGGCGACTTGAGGATAAGTGGACGCGGCGGTTCGAGCACCGTGATGGTTCACCCTAGATCGATAGTTCGAGGCTACGGATTTTAGGAGTTGTAGGCGCGAGTTTTATGGGTGAGGCACGAGGATGATCCGCAGGAGTTCATCCGACGATTCTGATCATGAGAGTGATCAAGGCATCGAGATCGAGTCGGTGGCCTTAGGTTCACATCAATGCGTGATACCGCAATGATCAGTTTGATTCTTGAGCTGTCGGGGAGAGCATGCTTCCAGCGGTATGGAACGAGTTCTCGGAGGCCTTTCTTGCACATTTCTTGCCTCCCGGATGAGGAGGGCTCGCCGATGATTTTTGGTATTCTGGCGAAGGCGTGCAGTTCGGGAGTACAATGTGAGTTCGACTCATTGGCGATGCGTCCGCGTTAGTAGCTAGTATGGAGGATCGAGTGCACCGATATGTTCTGAGGCTCGATGATTGCCTTGCAGAGAGTTGTTGGTGTAGCTCTTCATGGGCATGGACATGCCGCACGCAGCGTATACACTGATGTGAGGAGCGATAAATCGGCGGAATGACCAAAGTCGCGAAGAGGGCGAGCAGCAGGTCCTTTGGTGATTTTCGAGGCGACCGCCTCAGCAGACTAGTTATGTACTCCGTCGATGAGTGGTCCTCCACGGCTTTCGGGACCTTCAGATATTCGGGAGCGGTCGGGGCTCCTGTGTTTGATTTTCGGGAGAGCGGAGTGCTCGCGGATGAGGTTGCCCTTGTCTCGGTGTGGCGTTGTGGAAAGCTTCATAAGGGAGGTGTCGTACTAACTCGAGATTGTTATTTTTGCGGCCATGAGGCCATCGGCAAGAGATCGTCCGACTGTGGGTAGCGGTAGGATAGCATGGACTACTAGAGCGATTGCGGGTTCTTCACCTTCCGTAGCTGTGCAGGATGTTCGTACCCGAAGGCCCCAGAAGTCGCGGTGGGAGTTCGGATTTTAGCGGTCCTTGAACCGCCTAGCCAGTATATCCTTAACCTCTAGAGTTTTGTTTATGTTGTTGATGTGTTTAATGTTATGTTTGGTTAGCTTTGTGCTAAAATGTGATTTAGAAACACAGTTAGTGAAAAGGGTAAGTCACGGGTAGTGTGAGATGGAAGTGGTAGCTTTCATGATGTGAAATAGTAAGATTGTTAGGATCGGGAACAAGAGTTAGCGCGATTGGGGTCGGGTTTAGGACCATTTGCGGTCAAACCGTAACCCGGTTTGGGGTGGGGCCAGTTGGGTGGTCCCGCCGGTGGTAGGGTCACGAGGACGCTAGGCCCAAGTTTGTATGATCATCGTATGAGTTCGTGGACGCGCGTCGACCGAAGCGGTTCGTAAAAGGCCGGAATGGCCTTAAGGAAGTTTGAGGTTAGTAAGATGACCAAGTTTGGGGGTAGTGACTCCAGATTTTCGAACGGAAGTAATGACTGAAGTATGGTACATACTGGGAGAGTTCAAGTGTTCGAGAAGGGCACGACGAGTAAGGAAGGAAGATAACGTGTGTTATTTCGTGGCCAAGCTGTGGCGTTGACAACTTGTTAGAGGAACTTCATCGATATCCGTCTTGAGAAGGAACATTCGGACGAATGTTTCTAAGGAGGAGAATGTTATACCCGTAGTTGCAGGGTATGTATGTGAGGACGTGCGTGAGTGTGCAGAAATTTTGAAAGGAAAGAAAGATGTGAGTTTTCGACGGAAAAGTTTCCGGTTATTTGTGAAGAAAAAGGTTCGTTAATGGGAATTGGATTCCCAGATTTGGTATTTGGACTTCATAGATTATATTAGAATTTTGAGATTTTATTTTTCGGAAATGGTCACGTGGGGCCCACGGGAGAAATTTGCGGTTTTGTGGGGCCCACTTTGTTTTCGAGATTTTGGCCATTATGGTTATTTTTTTTTTCGAAAGACGTTTTTGAGGGCCAATAGGAGGGTGACACGTGTCACCCCCGCCTAGGTGGCTTGGCCAAAGTTACATTTGGGCACAAGTGCCGACTAGAGTCGTTTTCCGACGAAACGTTTCCACGACTTCGTAGGGAAAATTCCGGCTATGTCGTTTTGTATTTTTGCGGATTTTTCCGAGAGGCGAACATGTTGGACCAGCGGGAGGGTGACATGTGTCACCTCACATCGAAGCAAGTGGGCCCGAGTGAGCGAATGGTTCACGTTTTGGCTTGATCTTTTTGGCTCACGTTTTGCCTATTGGTTCCTTGTTTTGTGCCTTGTTTTGGCCTTGTTTTGTGGCTTGTTTGGTGCAATGTTTTGTGGAGTAGGGGTTAGGTGCACTTGGCGATCAAGGCCTTACACTTGCCTTGCACATGGCTTGATCTTGGCCATGGTTGGCATTTGGGTTTGCTATAAATACCCCTTTGTGAAGACTTCATTCATCCACAAATGTTTCCAAGTCTTGAATCCCTCCTCCTCTTGTTGACTCTCGTCCAAGAGCTCCTCTCCCCCCGTGAAAGTGGCCGTTGGCCGTGCGGTCTTCCCCTCGCTGTGAGGTCTAGCCGGGTACCCCTAGCCTAGTTGTTTTAGTATAATACCCCTTGTTGTGGTATAGAAATACCCCTAGTATTGTTATAATGCCCAAAATACCTTAGCCTTGTACCTTGTAGTATTCCAAAGATACCTCTTTAGAGTCGGAAATACTACCTTTTGTCCTTTAGTCTCAAACCGAAACCCAAGGAAATCTTCATAGTTGGTTGAAGTATGTGAGTAGAAGTTGGTTAGAACTTCTAAGGGTTGTTTGGAGTGGTTTGGAGCGCTGGAGTGAGCTAAACCTTGCTCAGGATCGACATTATAACTTGGATAATTTTGGGCTTATCGAGGTAATTATCTTGTCCCTCTATTGTAATTGGAAATTACATGTTTGTTAGGATATATAGTTGAAGTATACTATATATGGAACTATACTTAGTATTATGGCAATGTCTTTTGACTTAAGCTCAAGAATGAAGAATTGAGCAGTAATCACATAGAAGGTTAATAAAGAGAAGAATCGAATCGTAATTACCTAGGGTTGTATTCTGATAGACTTATGTAGCATTCTGTTGTAGAATTGTACGCGTCCGGTTAGACGTGTTAACCCCCCCCCCCTGGTTGGCTTGGTAGCCGACCTCGATAGAGGAGGAGATTTACGCTGTTGTGGAGGTTTGCCGAATTTTACGTAGAAAGATGGGAACGTGTGTTTAAGATTTTAATGAGCGTTTGTGACCTTTATAGGTAAAAGTACTAAGAGTAGCGTATTCTACTCGAGGAGTGGAAAGGGCTAGCAAGGTTGTAGTACTTGGAGCATTTTGCTTATTGTCGATAAATCGTCGCAAGGTATGTGAACCTCTTCCTATCTCTTCCAGCATGATATGTGTGTAACTATGTAGTGAGACGCATACGTGTTAATGTGTTTGATTGGTTTAAAACATAAAGTGTTATAACGGCTTTATGGGAAGTTGGTTATAACAGCTTTATGTAGGTAAGAAAATACTTTGTGGTTTTAAAAGGTAACTGATGTGAATTATAACTGGCTAGTTATAATAAAGAACTTGATGTATTTCAAAAGATTTCTAAATCGTTTTGAAGGAAGAGTAACACTTGGTTTTAAAGGTTTTAAAAAGAGTTATACTAGCTTGATGGGGAGTTAGGTATAATGTCTTAAGAGAGGTAAAGAAAATGGTTTACTGATGTTAGAAGTTAAGAGACTTGATCTTATAAGATAAGAGACTTAACTTATTTGTTTTAATGTGGATGTTTATGTGAAACCTCATTCGTGAGTAATGAGTACTTGGTTTTATTTAAAGGATAATGTTTTACTGATTTCGGAAATCAGAATGTGTATCGACAGACCACTGCAGCGTTAATAAAGGAAAATGTATTGAATAATGATGAATTGTATTAAAACCAGTAGAAACCTCCATCTGCATAGAAACTAAGATGAGACAAAATGATATTACATTTTCTAGATCATGGCTGCTGTAATAAGAATGTTGTAAACAAGAATAACCTACTCTCACGTGAGACTTATATTACTCAATTGTTCTAAAACGGAATCAAGTGATTAAGTTTATGAACTATGAAACCATTTGAAAATGAGAAGCTTGAGTAATTGAAACTAGGCAAACTGGAACTTAGGAAAAGAATGTTGTTACTTGATTTTGAAAAGGAATGTGGGTTGGTCATTCTAATACTACGGGTATCGGGTGACTTTAATAAGTAATGGATCTCTTTTAAAAAGAACTTAACGTACGTAGTACTTTAGGGTTGAAACCCGGACTTTGGCATAAAATGAAAGTACTTTGAGTTGTGTGAAACTTGCCTATGCTTGTTGTTGTGAAACTTGCCTATGCTTGTTGTTGTGAAACTTGCCTATGCTTGTGATGATAGCCTTTGTTGTGCAAGTGTGGTATTTCTGTATTCTGGCGTCTCGATAGAGGCGGTCGACTTGTTGAGAACTTACTTGGACATCTTGGCGGTGATGGAGAATTCCACGGGTATGCTCGCGGTGATAGTGTTATTCCGTGGACTAGCTCTCCATGAGGTTTCTTCTTGTTCGGCTGGGTATCGGTGGTCGGCTCGTACTTGCCGTCTCGTGGTGATTCGGCCTTGGTATCGGTAGTCGACCTCGCGCTTGCCCGGGTTCGGTATAGTGACGAAGTCTCGTGTCTGACCTTGGTCCCCGGTGGTCGACCCTCGTACTTGCCGATCAGCTACGTGACCCGCCGTATATCCGATGTCGGCTCTCGCGCTGCCACCGTGTCGGCCGTGTTTGTGGTTGCATTGTATTATTAGCGTCGGATCCGGTAGTTGTACTTGTCTGTCACGGTTTTTATGACACAGGTGGGACACGGTGTTCATGTATAATCCTTGGTATTGTTATATCATAAAGCTGCGGTGATGAGGAAGAAATTCCACGCACGAGTGATAATTTGGGCGTGAGTCCACTGTCTTGATGTAGCGGTTATATGTTATATATCAGATGGTCATCATACATGTCTCCGCTTTATAGACTATTATGATTTCATTCTGATATTCTGATTTCACATACTTAGTACTGTTATGCGACCTCGGCCGATTTGCGTTCAATCCGCAGGTAGAAGTACATCATTTGTCGATCCGCGTTTAGGATCTCATTTCAGCGTTTTGGGAAGCTCGTTCCGTCGGAGGCTTATCTTTGGTATGTTACCACAGTGCGTAAGTTCTTATGCGTTCAGAGGGTATGGCGGGGCCTGTCGTCGTCATAGTTGTTGTATAAATCTTAAGTGCAGTATGCTTGTTGTGGCGGGGTTGTAAAAGGATTAAAGCTATTCGGTATTATGTATATCGAAGGCAAGCTGTTTTGGTTGGCTGTTTATTTATTATATCTCTTGTTTCATGATTCATGTTTTATTTTCCGCGGTTTTCTCGATGTTGTATCACTAGGGTGCGGGGTAAGGCACGATGCGGGCAGGTTCGGGCGTTACAATGCGGTCACGTGTGACCTGCGGCTGCGAAAGTCGAGGACTAGGCACGAGAATGATACTATGGGCGATTGGCCTTGCTTGATCATTCGCGGCCTAGAATAGACTATTCTGATCTTTCCATTTCCGTTGTTGTTTGTGATGTGGTATGTGCAATTGAAGCGATTGTATTTGTGAAAAGGTTTTAAATACTTTGATTTCATTTGATTCCTTATAGTTTCACATACTTGGTACTGTTGTCTGACCTCGCCCGGTGCGTTCATGCCGCGAGTAAGCAGCAGTGCTAGATCCACATCCTTAGGATCTTTGCGTTGGTGTCGGGAGCTCCATCTTCTCGGAGGCTCTACTTTTGGGTATGATCTCCTGTATTGTAGATAGTTTTATCTGATCGAGGGTATGGCGGAACCTGTCGCCATAGTTGTTACTTCCTTAAGTGCGTAGTACTATTATGCAGTTGGGATGTAGCGCAAAAC
Source organism: Przewalskia tangutica (assembly GCA_029844215.1). Classification (NCBI taxonomy): domain Eukaryota; kingdom Viridiplantae; phylum Streptophyta; class Magnoliopsida; order Solanales; family Solanaceae; genus Przewalskia; species Przewalskia tangutica. The sequence continues at coordinate 62,081,374 of CM056736.1, read as the reverse complement.
TTGAGTTATTTATATTATGCGAAGGCAAGCTTTTCATCGAGATAAAGCGTATGTCTTATTTTATAAACTGTTCCTGTCTTGTTTTATATTCATTGGTTACTCGATGTATGACTACTGGGTGCCGGTAAGGCACGATCCACGAGCCGGGCAGTCGTGACACGGTCGAGTTACCGGAGGAAGCGAGAGGACTTTCTCAGTCGAGGCCACCTATTCCTCAGTGTTTCCGATGTAGTAAGCGTCATATGGGGAAATGTCGTTATGGCACAGGTGTTTGTTTTTGTTGTGGCCGTCCGGGCCATATACGGAGGGTATGTCCTTTTAGAAAGAGCACCGGTGAGATGGCTCAGCCTATGAGGCCGATGGTTGGTTCACTTTCCTCCACAGCTGTGCGTCCCCGAGCGAGTGTTGGATGTCGACCCGGTAGTGGTAGAGGTCAGGGTGGAGTTTATAGTTCTGGCGGTCCTTCGAACCGCATAGATAACGTGACTACTGGATAGGATCAGGAGGCGACATCGCATGGGGTTACAGGTATATCTCGATTCTTTTGAATCATACGTGCATTGATAGATTCAGATTTCGCCCTAGCATATATGTTTTCCCTTTGTTGCTAGCAGTTGTAAGTGATAGTACCCCCAGAGGTAGGAATACTTTGATTAGTAAAGTGAAAAGTTAAGAATGTTGACAAGAATGATAAGTGAACTGAGACTATAGTTGTGTAGAGTTCACAAGTTGTAATTACCCCATAATAAGTGTAAGACCGATAGGGAAGGATGTACAGTAGAAATACTTTGGCTTATGTGACGAACCTCTAGTGAATAGGGGGATAGGGTGAGAAGTACCTCGAGATAAGAGAAAGATTTATTTCAGACTAAGAATGAGAAGTTAAGTATGACGATGAGTCGGGTTATGGACTCATTTCGGGTCAACCGGTAGTATGGAATGGGGTGATGTCAATTAGATATGGTCCCGCGATATGATAGGGTCACGAGGATGCAAGGCCCAAGTTTAGTTAATCGTTGTACGAGTTTGTGGACGCGTTCCACCGGAATCAGGTCGTAAGGACCGAGAAGAACCTTAGCGGAAATTCAGATAGCACGATGGCCAAGTTGGGATAGTAACTCCAAGGATCGGAGAACAGAATCAATACGCGACATTTTGTACGTATGCTAAATAAGTTTAGAAGTACGAGAAAGTATGACAAGTAAGAAAATAAAGGAACCTCTAAGGATCCCGTGTTTGAGAAGACTGTAACCTTCGAGTTTTGTGAGAAGAAATTCGCGGACGGAAGGTCCATTGTTATGTCTACGTTTGTTATGTGGTGGCCATGTGTGGCATCGTTGGTCTTGTGGAATATTGATTGATAGGCTTGGTAAAGAGTTTATGCCGGAGTTTGTATAGATTGAAAACCGACTAAGAACATTCGGGGACGAATGTTTCTAAGGGGGGAAGAATGTTACACCCCGTAAGTGCAGGACATGTATAAGAGAATGTACGTAAGGAACACAAGACTTGAAATTGGTACGAAAGGAAGAATTGTTTTTCCGACGGAAAATCTTCCGAACGTCGGAAAGGAAAAATGTTCGTTGAGGAGAATTAGATTCTCAAAATGCATTATTTGAAGAGTATGGAACTTATTAACATTATGGAAATTTATTTTTACGGATTTGGTCATGTGGGGCCCACCCGAGGAATTTTACGTTTTGTGGGGCCCACGAGGGTTACGGAATTTTATGGACGAATGAGAGGGCGACACGTGGCACCCCCACATATGGTCTTGGACGATTATGGTAAGGGTAAAATGGTCATTGACCATCAAGGAAGATAAGTCTTCAAAGCTTGAGATTGTTGACTTGTCAACTTGTCCACTTGGCCAATTATCCAAGTGTTCTTCATCCAAGCCACACATTTGTTATAATCTTGACCCTCCATTGTGTTATATATACCACACTAGTGCAAGACTAGCTCTTCAACACTTAGAATTATTTCACACATTGTTGTTCTTCATGGACATGCTCTCGGGTTCACCTAGTTCTCCACACAAAAGAATTGTAGTTTTGATCCATTATTCACAAGACTTAAACCCAAGGTCCCTAAGGGTATTGTAAGGATATCTCAATAGAAAGATCTCGAAAAAACGGCGTTTTCACGTTAGTCGCAAGGCGAAAACCTAAGGCATTTTCATAGGTTTTGATTGGAAATTGAAGAGAAATTGGTTGTGAACTTCTAGAGGCTTCAAATAGCGGATTGGAGCGTAAAGGAAAGGAGCTAAGAATTGCTAAGGAACGACTTTGAATCTTGGAAATTTTAAGGGCTTGTAAAGGTATAAATCTTGTCGTTTTAGCAATTAAAGTTTACTTATTGTTGTAGCTATGGATATTAGCAAGCATGAGTTATATAGTATGAAGTTTGATAAGTGTATTGGCTATTGGAACCCTAATCCGAAAACTAGCATGTTTAGCCCTTAAGATTACAATTCAAGTTGATTATTAGTTTAAGTCGTCACATGTTATATAAAGAAGGAATATTAGTTGTTAAGTTGTTTATGACTATATAACATGTTAGACCTAAGTACTTGGATTGAAAAAGAATTTGGAAAGGACTTGTGTTGTTGTATAAAGTTAGCCGAGAATGGCTTTAAATATTAAACTACTTGGTATGAATTGTGGGGCGGAATTTTACACGTATTGTAAGGCGTGTAATCCCCTTTGATTGGTTGGTATGTTGAGCCTTAAATGTGGCATGTTTGGTTATTGAATTCGACTTTGAAAAAGGTGGCAAAGTATGTAGAAACAAAAGAAGTGCTGCCCGATTTTCCGTAGAATAAGAGACCGTTTACTTAGTATTATTCTACGTTAGAGACTAGAAGTTGATAGTCATGTTGTGACCATTATAGGTTGACAATTCTACGTACGGCGTATTCGAAGCAGCTTGTGGATTTAGCCGAAAAGGTATGTGAACTATCTCCTCTTCTAGCATGATTCCGTATGGTAAAGAAAGTATGTCCTACTCCTTAAATGATCCATTCCTTGGTTGTATTTGGATTGCCTAAAATAGAATTTGTTCTATGTACTTCCTTGATTGTACCTCGATGTTTAAATTGTAAGTTGTATAATCCATTGCCTTAGTGAAGTTTGGATTCTTAAGAGTGAAAGTATTTTACTTAAGGTACATAGAGTCTTGAAAAGGAAGTGGTTTCCAAATCTTTTGGCTAGTGCCTTAGTTCCAAAACCTAAGGTTGTTATAATGACTTTAGGGGAGTCAAAGGTGTGAGTTACTTGAGGTTTAATAGTAGAAGAAACTTGTTTTCTAAATATTAAGAGACTTGAAGTATTTTGAAAGTTAAGAACTTGATTTGTAAGTATAAGTCTCTTGGTTATAAAAGGAATGAATATGTCTAAAACCATAAAGGGTTATAACGGCTTTATGGAAAGTTGGTTATAACGGCTTTATGGAAGGTTAAGAAAGTTGTCTATTTTGATTAATGGGCATAAGTTGCCTAGATTGTGAAAATTTGAAGTTACTTGATTTCAAGCTTTGAAATGAGTTTTCTAAAAGTGTAGTAACTTACTTTGAAAAATAGACACACCTTGATACTACGGGTGTTAGTATCTTGGGGTTTTACATAAAAGGAGTCTTTTGAAAAGAATGCGACGTAGTACTTTGACTTGTTTAATTGAGAATTATTCTATGTGTGCCTTGATAAGTACTTTGGCTTGTTTAATTGAGAATTATTCTATGTGTGCCTTGATAAGTACTTTGGCTTGTTTAATTGAGAATTATTCTATAAGTGCCTTGAGTTTATAAAATGAAAGACTAAAGATTTTATGAACTTGCCTATGTGTGATGGTGATAGCCTTTGAGTGCAAGAATTATATTTTACGCCGCGACTCTGGTTGGAGGGTTTGTCTTGTTGTAAGTTTACTTGGGCGTACAAGCGGTGATGTGGGATTCCACGGGTATGGTTCCATTATTTTTATTACTCCTTCGACATGCTTATACGATGTGGGATTCCGGGGCATGTGACCAGGAGGCGGGTTAGATTCCCGGATTTGTTTGTATTACCCCATGGTCATGCTTATACGATGTGGGATTCCGGGGCATGCGACCACGTGGGATATTGTTATTCCATGGATTAGCCCTCCATGAGATTTAGTGACGTAGGATGGATCTGGTAGTCAGCTTTCGTACTTGCCTCCATCGGTGGCTGACGCAGGATGGATCTGGTAGTTGGCTTTCGTACTTGCCCCCGTCAGTTCTATTGCACAGTTTGGTACGGTAGACTCCGGTAGATAGCTTTCACACTTGCCCCGGTCATATCTCGTGGCAACAGTGGATCTCGTAGTTAGCTTCGTACTTGCCCATCGATTGTTGTAGTGGATCTCGTAGTTGGCTTCGTACTTTCCCGTCGGTTTATGATGCAGTGGATCAGTGGTTCGTTCTCTACTTGCGTCTGATTTTAGGACACGAGTGGGACACGTGTTCATGTATGCCTATTGGTGTTATATTATATCATGGATCGCGGTGAGGAAGGATTCCACGGGCATGATTGATATTTTGGGCGTGAGACCCATGGTTATATTTTAGTAATGACTTTGAGGCATCGTCACGACTTGATATGGCCTTATGTATTGTGTATCGTAGGTTGGCTATCATACATGTCTCTATTTTGTTTAGCTGTTATGATTTCATTCTGATATTTTGATTTCACATACTTGGTACATTCGTCTTGACCTCGCGAGTGCGTTCATCTGCCGAGTTTAGTACGCAGCTTGATTTGGTGATCTGCAGTGTAGGACCACCTTTCGAGTTTTGGAAAGCTCCATACATTCGGGAGTTTATCTTTTTGGTATAGATCCTTGATCTGAGCTTTTATGCGATTATAGATGCGAGGCCTTGTCCCGTCAAAGTTCAGGAAAACTCTTAGAGGTCTGTATTCATATGTGGGATTGGACTCATGTACAGTGTAGTGTCTTTTGTTTATGTATATTATATGGCAGCCTTGTCGGCTTTGCCCTTGCACGTACGTTGGTAAAAAAAAAGAGGTGTTATTTAAATTCCGCAGTTTACTTGTGTCAGTTAGGTAGAAGGGTGCCCAGGTAGGGCACCAGTCACGGGCCCGGGGTTCGGGGCGTGACAATTACAACCCTGAAAAGTCCTGAGGATCGCTAGAATGTATGTCCATGATTAGTGGAGAATAGCAAGTAAACAGGCCCATAGAACTAAATGAAATTGACATACATGGTTTAGTATTCATATTTCCATTGGGTGTGATTGAACTAAATTTGCGAAATATCTGGAGTGAAATTCTAGATTGATATATATTCATGCTACATATGTTCCAACATATTATCCCACTGAAGTTCATGCTTTTTCTAAGTAACCTTGTGCAGCTGCTTGATCTGAGTCTTTTGAGTCTTTTTTATTTTGTTTCTTTGTTTTTATTTTCTGCTTTACTCGAGGGCGAGCAAAGTTTAAGTTCAGGGGTTTGTTAGGCGTATTTTGTATACGCTTTTTGAGTCATTTTCAGTTAGTATTTTACTTGTTTTTGTAGTGTTTAGTATAGTATTAGGGTTGTTTTACTTTCTATTGAGTCACAACGGTTCAAAAAGGCAAAATGACAAAAAAGAGCGAAAAGTGGGCATAAAAGGAGGTCCCGAGGCAGAAAAAGGTTGAAAATTGATGACTCGGAAAAAGGCAAAGCAGCACCGCGGTGCCCAGAAGCAGAACCGCGGTGCCAAAAGATCAGAGACCCGCAGGACTTTCGGCACCGGGGTGCCATTCAGACAGAACCGCGGTGCCATTTGTACTGAGAGCTGCAGGACTTTCAGCACCGCGGTGCCGACCTGCAGGACCGCGGTGCCGAGACGCGAATTGTCAGATCCGAGTTAGAATTGGCCAAGGGCAGAAGGGTCCATAGGGCACGAATTTGCAACATATTTAAGCCCTAGGGATTAGTTTAATGAAGGGGAGTTGATTCTAGAAAAGAAACACATCACAAGACAAGGATTCAAGGCTACAATTGGAGACTTAGTCTACGTAATTTTCTTTCTTTCTTTTAATTCAATTTATGTATGGATATTGTGTTAGTTCGTAGCATGACTATGGCTAGGAACTAAACACTTTATTAGAGTTTTCCTTATGATTCACTTGAAACTTTATTCATGAATTAATGCAGTAGCTTGATTACTTCTTCACTTGTTAAGATTTATTCAATAATTGATATGAATGTTTGATAGTTAATTGATCACTAATTATCATAATCAATATGATTTCGAATCAAGAACCGAGAGGAGAGATTTTGATATACTGTAATTGAATAGACATAGGTTAAAATCGCGGACGAAAGTACCCCGATACTTGTGTAGCATTATAGGTTACTGCTCTTAATCCTCCTATGTGGTAACTCATGTCATAGAAATATAGAATGGTTCTGCACTGGGGTTGAGTGATTATATATCCTAACCGAAATATAAGACAGTCTAGTTAACCGCTATCTTAAGAAGAATCATTCTAGTCGCATTAAGGATTGAATGAAGTGGATAGTCGAGGATTTGGAAGCCCTAATTCCTTCATAATCTGAGTACAACTTAAATAGTTTAATTAATTCTTGCAATTAATTCTAGTAGTTAGACAAAAAACCCAATCAATACTCATTTCCTAAATAGATAACATAAAATAGATGAACGGTACTTAAAAACCAGTCTCTGATGACGATATTCGGTCTTACAGACTATATTACTTGTAAAACTATACTTGCACTTGCGTGAGCATTTGTAAATCGCCTAACAAGAGTTGGCGGTCTGAACTGCTGAGAAGATGAGGCCTGATTCTGCAGCTGCTGATTCTGATATTGGCCTTGAAACTGTGGTTGTTTCCCTTGGTCATTTCTCCATGAAAAGTTGGGGTGATTTCTCCACCCTTGATTGTATGTGTTGGAGAATGAATTGTTATGAGGCCTTTGAAAATTTCCAACTACCTGAACCTGCTCCATAGTTACATTGTTGGGATCCACTGCTGTGCACTTATCAAAAGTATGTGGTCCCCCATAAATTTCACACTGAATCTGCGTCTGAACAACATTTATAGTCATAGTACTTTGCTGCAATTGCTTCGTCAAAGAAGCCACCTGAGCAGTCAACGCGGTGATAGCATCCAACTCATGTACGCCAGCCACTTTTCTGCTATTGGTCAATCTCTTATCGTACCACTGGTGATTATTCATTGTCATGTCCTCTAGAAGCTCATGCACCTCATTGGCATTCTTGCGCATAAAAGTTCCACCTATAACACTATCAATAATGGTACAAGTAGTACCACACAACCCATTGTAAAAATTATGGACCAACATCCACTGCTCAAGTCCGTGCTGCAGACACTTTCTCTGCAACTCTTTAAATCTCTCCCAAGATTCATACAATGATTCTCCCTCCAGTTGATAGAAATTATTAATCTTTTCTCTGAGTTTTTGCTGCCTTTGATGGAGGGAAGAATTTGGCAAGAATATTTTGAGCCAAGTCTTGCCATGTGGTGATGGAATTAGCCTGCAAAGAGTTCAGCCAGCTCTTGGCTCTATCCTTAAGTTAAAATGGAAAGAGCCTCAATCGAATGTCATAACGCCATTATATTTAAACGTAGCACACAGCTCCAGGAAGTTAGCCAAATGCATATGGGGATCTTCGGAAGGTAACTGTTACACCTCGTAAGTTTAGGACAATAATTAAGAACGTAATTAGGATAATAAGATCCGAATATTGAAAATTAGTATACAATGGAATTTCCCGAATTTAAGTTAAGTGAGGTATGAGATTATTAATAGTGGGATTTGGGACTAAAATGCAACAAACAAAAAAAAAAGAGAAAATCTGATTTCATTATAACAAAAAAAAACCCTTCATATTTCCAATTGATTTCAAAACTAATTTTCACTTAATCCTCTCCTCTCCTAGCCGATTTCTTCCCCCACTTTCTTAGAAAGAATTAAGCACTTATCAACTCCTATTCTAGGTAGATTTTTCTACAATTCTAGCCAAGTTTTATACCAAAAAACATTGGGCATTTTTGCCACTGCTGCCGCGATTTTCAGCTTCAATTTTTGGATTTTTGGAGCAAATTTTAGGAAGAGAAACGTGTAGGGATGTTGGTCTAACATTGAAGAATGGTTGCATGTTGAAATGGAGTTGATGAAGTGAAAAATCAGACAAGAAATTGATGAAATTCTGGGTTAAAAATCTGGGCAGTGTTCATGCGATTTTTGGACAGTTTTTGAACAATCTTTAAGGTATAAAATTCTTCTACTTATGGTATAAATTAAGTTGCATGTTGTTGTAAATGTTAGATTGAAACTTGTGTTGAGAATTAAACTAAGATTAAGAGGAATGGAAGTGAAATTGCATGTGTTGTGGTGACATTGATTGTAGCCGATTGTGGGACTGATTTGGTATAAAAATTGAAGTCAAGTATTGTTGTTATTGTTGCTAATTGCATGTTACAAATTGGAGGAAACATGAAGATTTAAGTTGTAGTTGTTTATATAAGAATGTTGAAATATGAAGTTGAATTTTTAGGAGTAAAGAAATGAGTTATGGAAGAATGTTGTTGGATATGCTTGAAGACTATTTTATGTACATTGGAATGGAGCGTTGAGATTTATTCTTATCACTAAGTGCATGTTGAGAATTGAAAAGAAATATTGAAATTAAGTTATAATTAGTAATGTAGAAGTATTGGAATATGAAATTAGATTCTAAAAGAATTAAGAAGAGGTGTTGGAATTGAATGATGGGTTGGCCGAAAGGTTGATGGGATTATTGAACATAATTGTTTTGTATTAGGGACTACTTGTTAAGATTATAATGTTGGAAATCAAGTATATTCATTGTGGTAATCACCTATACGTGTCTTAGAAGAATTAAAGTATAGGGGAGTATAAACTTCACCTTCTTGAATTCTTAAATGTTGATAGAAGTTTGAGATTGCTTTTATGAACTATTTTAACATGGCTAAGGATTGAATAACCATGATAAATAAGTGTGATAGTCACTTGATTGTTGAAGTTGTTGTCTTTCATGGATATAAAGAGAATGAAGGTTATAAGATAGCTTATATGACGTATGTTGGGCTTAACTTAATTATATCCTGGAATAATGTTGGACTATTGGTGTTGGTTAGCTTGTTGGTAAATTGTGGATATGCATATAAACAGGGGAAGTTCTGCCCAAATTTTTATAGAAATAAGAAGTCGTTATTTGAATAACTTACGTTAGAGACCGTAGAATTGACGAACGTATTGTCATTGTTATAGGTTGACATACTAGACGAGGCATGTCTTAGCATTTAGTTGATTTGCTCACTTAAAAGGTATGTGAGACTATTCTTTCTTTGGCATGATTTTGTGAAAGTCCTTTTCCCCTATTTTTGGCACGAACTTGTGAGAAACTTTCATTTGACTTTATTTTAATAAAAGTACGGCGGACGTACATGTTTTTCTACAGAGTTAGTTTTAAAAGAAAATTATTATGGCAAGTGTCTATGATTTCAGTAAAGAGTAAATTATGATGATTTTATCGGAAATCAAAGATGATTTCAAATTGCATATAGTTGCTCATGGTATCTACTCGTGCCGAGTCCTATTACACATTCACCGAGTCTCTCACATAGAGGGCCGGCACTATATAGTATGTTCCGGGTTCGAGTCCCGGCTATTATTATTATATTACTTGGGTTCGAGTCCCAAGCGGGTTCAACTCCCGATTTATTATTATTCCATGGATTAGCTCTTCATGATACGGGTTCGAGTCCCATGACATTATATTATTCCATATATTTAAGTGGGTTCGAGTCCCACGATATACATGCTAACTTGGGTTCGAGTCCCATGATATATATATACCTAGACGGGTTCGAGTCCCGTGCTATTATATCCTGAGGATAGAAGTTCATGATTTTGGCATGACTTGCATATTTTGAAAAAGGAAGAAATGATTTTCATTACTCTCATTTGATGGAGTACAATTATACAGTTAAGTTGAATTCTTACTTGTCTACTGTTTTACATTGAACTGTTATGATTTCTAGTCTGATTTTCGCCCACATACTTGGTACATCTATCGTCTTGACCCACTTTTTGCGGGGAGGGGGATGTTACACCCCGTAATACCAGTGCTACTAATTGAGAACGTGATTAAGGATTTAAGATTTGAATTTTGGAAGGAAAGAATAATTACATTTTATTAAGGAAAATTTCGGAAAAATTTGACGACAGAAAAATTATTAACTTGGAGTATAATACTTCTAATTGGATTTATGGACTTAGTATTGGATTATAAGGTGTTGGAATTGATAATATGGGGTCCGCCGAGAATTTCACAATTTCGCGAGAACCTTCGAAAAATTATAATATTTTGGACCACTCGGAGGGCGACACGTGGCACCCCTCCACTTGTCTTGCTAAGATGACAACAAATTAAATATTTTGAGAGGGGACAAGTGGACATGGGTCCCACTCCACTTGGCTATACATATCCAAGTCTTGCAAGACTTGGATCACTTTACACTTAGACCAAAAAAATAAGCTCTCATCTTCTCCCCTTTAGCTCCATAATTTCGAGATCCCCTTGGCTAAGAACAACCATTGTTGATCAATTTCTTTCTCCAAGATTATGCCCTTAAACCAAGTGCTAAGCCTAGATTAATATTCTACACGTTTTTACTTGTCTTGGCCGAAAGTTGATGCCAAAACCCTAGGGGTTCCGTCGACTTTTTGGAAGTGAGATTCAAAGAGAAGTTGCTCCTAAGGTTGTAGGGGGTACATATATGTGATTGGAACTTGAAGAAGTGGAGTGAAACGAAAACTGCGCACCAATAAAGACCGGACTATTTTGGGGTGTTTTTGGGCAAAAAAATGAGGTAAAAGTCCTTCTTCTTTTAAAGTAATTGGATATTACTTATTGTTATTATGTATGGATGAACTTGTGTTAGAAAAGAATGAAGAATAAAAAGTGTTTGAGCCATTTTTGGGGATAAAACCGATTTGGGACAGATTTGGTGCAAATGGAATTTGTTGGTTATTGTCGTTGTTATCTTCACCTATTGCATGTTATAATGGATTAATATTGTTGTTAATAAGTTGTTATAACTTATGTAGAAGTTTTGGAACACGAATTGGAATAAAATGGATTAAGGAACGAGTTATCGGGTTGTAGTTGTTGTGGCCGAGAAACTACCCAAAACTGTTAGACGTTGTTGTGTCGTTTAGTGGACTGTTTTGAGGTATTAAATGCTGGAAATTTAGTTGTTGTTATGCATGTTTAAGTGTAGTAGTTGCTAATGAAAGTCCTAAGGGAATAAGGGTGTGGAAAGACGTTAAAAGGCCTCACATTTTACCATCGTTATGGTTGGATTGCGGACTGTTTTTATGGGCTGGTTTGTGGACTGTTTTGTATAACTGTGGGGAAGAATTTTACATGTCCAGTTAGGCGTGTAATCCCCTTTGGCTAACTGTTGGTTGTGCCTTAAATGTGGCTTGTTGGTTGATGAATACGAGCCTTGGAAAGGTGGAAAAGTGCGTAGAAACAAAGGAAGTCTTGATTTTCCGTAGAATTAGAGGGCCATTATTTGGTATAGGTCCTACACTTGATAGCTTGTAGTTGATAGAAGTGCTATTGTCATTTTAGGTTGAAGTACTACGTATAGCGTATTCTACTTAAAGGATGGAATAACTATCAAAGTTAAGGTACTTTGGAGCATTTTGCTACTTGTCGATAATCGTCGCGAGGTATGTGAACCCCTTCCTTCTTTTGGCATGATTTTATGTATGAAATATACATGTGGTGTTATTTTATGATCCCTTCTACTCTTAGAAGTTAAGAGGTATGTATGTTGATTTACTTTATGTAAAAGCTACGTCTAAGTTATCCTAAGTTCTTACCAAGTCTTATGGGGGATGTTGGTAAGAGTCGTTAGGAAGTATTTGGAGTCGAGTTGACTTTGCTAAGTTACTGCACGAATGAGAATAAGTATCGAACAATCCATTGCAACGTTAATAAAAGAAAATGTATCGACAATCAATTAAATTAAAATGAGTAGAATTCTCCATCTGCATAGAAGCTAAGATAAGATAAAATTGTATTACATGTTCTAGATCATGGTTGCATTAATAAGATCGTTATAAACAAGTATAACCTAGTCACAACGCAAAAAAGTATATGTTACTTAATTTAAAGAGTTTACGTTATGAATTTTTAAGACTATGAACCTTAAATTTTTAAAAGGTTAAGAGACTTTATTTTTCAAGTTATGGGACTTGATTCTTAAAGGAAGGAATGACTTGATTTAAAAGTATAGAATACTTGATTTGGAAAGTATTGATTTCTTCATATTCTAAAGATAAGAGACTTGATTTCTAAAGTTAAGAAACTTGATTTCTTAAAAGTTAAGAGACTTGAAGTATTTTTTTGAAAGCTATGTAACTTGAGTTTTTAAAAGAAGAAGTTTATGGATTTAAGAAGAGAAGGAGTTTTATGATTCTTTTTAAGTATGTATGTACGTAGTACTTTTGGGTTTAATTTTTCCTAATGTAAAAAGAAATAAAAGTGCCTTAAGTTCTCTAAAGTGAAAGGTTGTTATAATATCTTTATGGGGAGTTGTTATAACGAATAAAGAAGAAGTGAAAAGATGATTTAAAATGTTATGTAAAGAGACATTATCGCGTCAGGAATGGGCAGGCAGTATACCTTTATGGGCAGACTATATGACGTTATCGCGTCCCAGAATGGGCAGGGAAGTATACCTTTATGGGCAGACTATATGACATTATCGCGTCCGTGAATGGGCGGGCGATATACCTTTATGGGCACTATATGACATTATCGCGTCGAGAATGGGCCGGCAAGATACCTTATGGGCGGACTATATGACATTATCGCGTCGTGAATGGTAGGCGATATACCTTTATGGGCGAATATATGACATTATCGCGTCGAGAATGGCGGGCAGTATACCTTTATGGCGGACTATATGACTTTATCGCGTCCCGAGAATGGGTCGCAAGATACTCTTCGTGGAAGACTTTTATGAATTACGCGTGTCCATAAATGGGTCGGATTACGTTATCACGTATGTGTAATCAAAGTAAGCTCGAATAAGTCCCTCGTAAAGCCTGGATTATGTAATGTAAGATATGTAAGTTACGTGGAAAAACTTGATCGAATTCTTAAGTATGTATGTAAGAATATGATGTTAATTCTTATTGAAAGAAGGAAAATAATGATTAATGTACGATTGATTTCATGAGTTAAAATGGCACGGTAGGATCTGGTATTTTAATTTTTATACTTGCCCCTATCATTCTTTTGTATAGTTATGATCTTGTTTAATGTACTTTATTTCCGTTCCATACTTAGTACTTGTTGTACTGACCCCCTGAAATTTGCGTTCATGTCCGCAGTCTAGGTACGATTGTGGATCCGCGAACTTAGGATCCTTGTTCAAGATTTTGAGATGGCTCCATTTCGGAGTTTGTCATTATGGCTAGGTATATTCGAAGTGCGGCGGGGCCTTATCCGTCATAGTTATTGTCACCTTCTTAGAGGTCTGTATTCATATGTGGGTTGGACTGGTGTAAGTTGTAATTACATTATTGTACAGCGTAGACCCTTTCGGGTGATTTATATTTATACGGAAGCCTTTCCGGCTTTGCCTTTGTTTAAAAAAAAAATAGTGTTATTTATCTTCCGCGATTTATTTATGTTGTATGGGTAGAAGGGTGCCCAGGTAGGGGCACTAGTCACGGGCCCGGGTTTTGGGGCGTGACAGAGTGGTATCAGAGAAGTTAGTCCTCGACATGTCTACAGACCGTGTATAGTAGAGTCTTGTTTATCGATGTGTTGTGCACCACATCTATAAACAGGAGGCTATAGTACATTTAGGATTGGTTTCCCTTTTCTCACCGAGATCGTGCGATAGAGGCGTGTTGTTAGGGTAGTCTCTCCTAACGTGTTATTTTGATTGCGAGATATGAGAAAGGCAGATGACCCGAGAAAGGATTATATGGACTTCGTATCCAAGTTGGTAAAACTATTGTACATTTGGTGTAATGATGATGTGTATCTGTACGAGCGTATTTATTTGGGGTCATATGTGCGTTCCCTAGAATGATTATGAGTTACCATGAGTTGGTTAAGCCTTAATAATTACTTGGAAGGTGTGAAACAATTTATTGAATCAACACCTAAGCTTTATATATGTACTTATTTGGAATAGTCAAGAGGTAATGAACTGACTAAGATTGTGATAGACTCTTGAAAGATCAGGTTTAATTGACTTATGGACATACCATGTTATTAGATTAAGTTGTGTTGTATGCTTAAGTGAGATGCACGAATAATATTTTTATGGAGTAAATATGGTTGTTGAGATTAGGACAACATGATATTGAGATTATGAGAAACTATCTTACCCGTATGAGGGGAGAGATAATGTAAGATTGATACATGAAATAATCGAGAATCGTGGAATACTAGCTATCTATTGAGACCTTAGATGAACATTCGAGGATGAATGTTTCTAAGGGGGGAAGGATGTTACACCCCGTAATACCAGGGCTACTAATTGAGAACGTGATTAAGGATTTAAGATTTGAATTTTAGAAGGAAAGAATAATTACATTTTATTAAGGAAAATTTCGGAAAACATGTGACGACGGAAAAATTATTAACTTGGAGTATAATAATTCTAATTGGATTTATGGACTTAGTATTGGATTATAAGGTGTTGGAATTGATAATATGGGGTCCGCCGAGAATTTCACAATTTCGCGAGAACCTTCGAAAAATTATAATATTTTGGACCACTCGGAGGGCGACACGTGGCACCCCTCCACTTGTCTTGCTAAGATGACAACAAATTAGATATTTTGAGAGGGGACAAGTGGACATGGGTCCCACTCCACTTGGCTATACATATCCAAGTCTTGCAAGACTTGGATCACTTTACACTTAGACCAAAAAATAAGCTCTCATCTTCTCTCCTTTAGCTCCATAATTTCGAGATCCCCTTGGCTAAGAACAACCATTGTTGATCAATTTCTTTCTCCAAGATTATGCCCTTAAACCAAGTGCTAAGCCTAGATTAATATTCTACACGTTTTTACTTGTCTTGGCCGAAAGTTGATGCCAAAACCCTAGGGGTTCCGTCGACTTTTTGGAAGTGAGATTCAAAGAGAAGTTGCTCCTAAGGTTGTAGGGGGTACATATATGTGATTGGAACTTGAAGAAGTGGAGTGAAACGAAAACTGCGCACCAATAAAGACCGGACTGTTTTGGGGTGTTTTTGGGAAAAAAAATGAGGTAAAAGTCCTTCTTCTTTTAAAGTAATTGGATATTACTAATTGTTATTATGTATGGATGAACTTGTGTTAGAAAAGAATGAAGAATAAAAAGTGTTTGAGCCATTTTTGGGGCTAAAACCGATTTGGGACAGATTTGGTGCAAATGGAATTTGTTGGTTATTGTCGTTGTTATCTTCACCTATTGCATGTTATAATGGATTAATATTGTTGTTAATAAGTTGTTATAACTTATGTAGAAGTTTTGGAACACGAATTGGAATAAAATGGATTAAGGAACGAGTTATCGGGTTGTAGTTGTTGTGGCCGAGAAACTACCCAAAACTGTTAGACGTTGTTGTGTCATTTAGTGGACTGTTTTGATGTATTAAATTCTGGAAATTTAGTTGGTGTTATGCATGTTTAAGTGTAGTAGTTGCTAATGAAAGTCCTAAGGGAATAAGGGTGTCGAAAGGCGTTAAAAGGCCTCACATTTTACCCTCGTTATGGTTGGATTGCGGACTGTTTTTATGGGCTGATTTGTGGACTGTTTTGTATAACTGTGGGGCAGAATTTTACACGTCCAGTTAGGCGTGTAATCCCCTTTGGCTAACTGTTGGTTGTGCCTTAAATGTGGCTTGTTGGTTGATGAATACGAGCCTTGGAAAAAGTGAAAAAGTACGTAGAAACAAAGGAAGTGCTGCCCAATTTTCCGTAGAATTAGAGGGCCATTATTTGGTATAAGTCCTACACTTGATAGCTTGTAGTTGATAGAAGTGCTATTGTCATTTTAGGTTGAAGTACTACGTATAGCGTATTCTACTTAAAGGATGGAATAGCTATCAAAGTTAAGGTACTTTGGAGCATTTTGCTACTTGTCGATAATCGTCGCGAGGTATGTGAACCCCTTCCTTCTTTTGGCATGATTCTATGTATGAAATATACATGTGGTGTTATTTTATGATCCCTTCTACTCTTAGAAGTTAAGAGGTATGTATGTTGATTTACTTTATGTAAAAGCTACGTCTAAGTTATCCTAAGTTCTTACCAAGTCTTATGGGGGATGTTGGTAAGAGTCGTTAGGAAGTATTTGGAGTCGAGTTGACTTTGCTAAGTTACTGCACGAATGAGAATAAGTATCGAACAATCCATTGCAACGTTAATAAAAGAAAATGTATCGACAATCAATTACATTAAAATGAGTAGAATTCTCCATCTGCATAGAAGCTAAGATAAGATAAAATTGTATTACATGTTCTAGATCATGGTTGCATTAATAAGATCGTTATAAACAAGTATAACCTAGTCACAACGCAAAAAAGTATATGTTACTTAATTTAAAGAGTTTACATTATGAATTTTTAAGACTATGAACCTTAAATTTTTAAAAGGTTAAGAGACTTTATTTTTCAAGTTATGGGACTTGATTCTTAAAGGAAGGAATGACTTGATTTAAAAGTATAGAATACTTGATTTGGAAAGTATTGATTTCTTCATATTCTAAAGATAAGAGACTTGATTTCTAAAGTTAAGAAACTTGATTTCTTAAAAGTTAAGAGACTTGAAGTATTTTTTTGAAAGCTATGTAACTTGAGTTTTTAAAAGAAGAAGTTTATGGATTTAAGAAGAGAAGGAGTTTTATGATTCTTTTTAAGTATGTATGTACGTAGTACTTTTGGGTTTAATTTTTCCTAATGTAAAAAGAAATAAAAGTGCCTTAAGTTCTCTAAAGTGAAAGGTTGTTATAATAGCTTTATGGGGAGTTGTTATAACGAATAAAGAAAAAGTGAAAAGATGATTTAAAATGTTATGTAAAGAGACATTATCGCGTCTCGTGAATAGGCCGGGCAGTATACCTTTATGGACAGACTATATGACATTATCGCGTCACAGGAATGGGCCGGGCAGTATACCTTTATGGGCAGACTATATGACATTATTGCGTCGAGAATGGGGAAGTATACCTTTATGGGCAGACTATATGACATTATCGCGTCGAGAATGGGCGGGCGGTATACCTTTATGGGCGAATATATGACATTATCGCGTCGAGAATGGGGGCGTATACCTTTATGGGCGGACTATATGACTTTATCGCGTCCCGAATGGGCCGGGCGATATACCCGTGGGAAGACTTTTATGAATTCGCGTGTCCATGCAAATGTGTTATACCGTATTTCCAAAGTATGTACGTGGGGCGTGCGTCAAAGTTGAGCCTTAAGTTAGGCTTAGGACCGAAAATTTTGTGCACTGACCCCGAAAGAATCGTTTCCGACAAAGCGTTTTCCAAAGCTTGCGTAGGGAAAATTACGGCTATGTCATTTATTATTTTTGCGGATTTTTCCGAGAGATGAAATATTTTGGACCAACGAGAGGGCGACACTTGTCACCCTCAAGTGGACGGTTGTGGTGGCCGAGAATGTGCACGTTTTGTGCAATGTTTTGTGCCTAAATCATGGGTCAATGTTTGTGAGGGATTTGTGGAGTAGGGTTAGGGTGAACTTGGCTTGATCTTGGCCCTCCACTTGCCCCCCCACTTGGCTTGATCTTGGCCCTTGGTTGTCCTATAAATACCCCAGCTTTGTGAAGACTTCTTCATCCACAAATGTTTCTAAGTCTTGAAAACCCTCGCCCAGTGTAGAGTTCGTCCAAGCCTCCTCCCCGGCTGAGAGGCCCCGGCGAGAGATATCCACTCCAGTGGTGTTGGCCGAGAGGTACACCCCCCTTGCCTTGTTGTTCTCGTAAAATACCCCCCCTCTTGGTAGAAAATACTCTTCAAGTATTGTTACTATACCAAAATACCTTAGCCTTATACCTTGTAGTATTCCAAAGTTACCTCTATACGTAGAGCCCGAAAATACTACCTTATGTCCTTTTTGTCTCAAAACGAAACCCTAAGGAAAATCTTCATAGTTGGTTGAAGTGCTAAGTAGAAGTCGTTTAGAAACTTCTAAGGGTTGTTTAGAGCGGGTTGGAGCGCCCAGAGTAGGAGCTAAACGTTGCTCAGGATCGACATTTAAACTTGGATAATTTTGGGATTATCGAGGTAAGTATCTTGTCCCCCTATTGTAATTGAGTTTACATACTATTGAAGTATAAGAATTAAGTATAAGTTATATACCAGGAAGTTATATAAGAAGGAAATTGAACTGTACTTACATAGGACTGTATTCTGATGAAACTTGTGAAGTTTGTGGGTAGGGAAGTGCTGCCCAATTTTCCGTAGAATCTTGTATCTAGATTTATTCTACCGAGTAGTCTAGACGTTGATAGACTTGTATAACCGTTATAGGTTGAAGTACTGCGAGTAGCGTATTCTACTCGAAGGGTGAAAAAGGCTAGCCGGACTACAGTACTTTGGAGCTATTTGCTAATAGTCGATAATCGTCGCGAGGTATGTGATTCTTCCTATCCTCTTGAGCATGATATTTTAAAAAAAACAATATATAGTACGGTAGACGTACGTGTGTTAACTGAACGTAGTTTTACGGCAATGTCTTTTGACTTAAGCCTGAATAATAAGAATCTTGAAGTAATTCAAAAGAGTTAAGAAACCTTTTTGAAAGAAGAGTAATACTTGGTTTTAAAAGCTTAAGAGTTATACTAGCTTTATGGGAAGTTAGGTATAACGGCTTAAGAGAGATAAAAAGAATGATTTATTGATATTAGAAGTTAAGAGACTTGATCTTAAAAGATAAGAAACTTGATCTTAAAAGATAAGAGACTTGACTTAATTAATTAATCTGAATTTTGTTAAAAAGTGTGAAACCTCATTCGTGAGTAATGAGTACTTGGTTTTTAAAGGAATAATGTTTTTACGATTTGAAATCGAATAAGTATCGAGCAGGACCAAGAACGCTAATAAAGGAAAATGTATTGACTAATAAAGTATTATTAAAACCAGTAGAAACCTCCATCTGCATAAAAGCTAAGATGAGACAAAATGATATTACATTTCCTAGATCATGGCTGCTTTAATAAGATTGTTATGAACAGGAATAACCTACTCACATATAAGGCATATGTTTCTCAAATTGTTTTAAAGGAGAATTATAGCATTAAGTGATTAACTATGAACTACGAAACTTTTCGAAAATAAGAAACTTGAGCACTTGAAATTAGGCAAACTTGAACGTTTGGAAAATAATGTTGTTACTTGATTTTACAAAGGGAAGTGTTTTGGTTTACTTTAAAAAGATAGTCACTTTATTTTTATACTACGGGTATTGTGTGACTTTTGTAAAAGAAACGGATCTTTTAAAGAATTAACGTACGTAGTACTTAGGGGTTTGAAAGCGAAACTTATTGACATAGAATAGAAAGTACCTTGTGTGAATAACTTGATTGTATTGGTTTGTGATAGCCTTGTAATACTTTCTTGTTGATTTGATAAGTAAACATGTTAGGATGCTACGTGTGTTAGTATCTTGTGATGTTTGTGTAAAGGGGTTTCCCTTGTTGTGCTTATGTTGTTTAACGATAAAGCAGTTATGTTAGTATTATATCACTCACCTCTTGACATGATACAGGGGTTAAGGCGCCTCCGTCGCGGGGTATAGCTCGGTGATGCAGGACCATGATTGAGACTACCTCATGCGGGTCGGGGACTATGCGGGCTACGAGTTCCAAGTTAGTGTGCGACCGCGTGGTCATGCGGTCTATGTGGCCATGCGATGCGAGTCGGGGCGTTGCGGGAGTAGCTACCCTCGATGCGAGGAATACCTTATGCGGGCCATTGGAGTGGCCTATGCGGAGCTGCGGGAAGTTCAAGGACTAGACGCGCACATTAGATACTGCGGGCGAGTGGCCAGCTTCGATCATGTGGCGGTCTAGACAGATCTCATGATACAGTTTATGACCTTGTTGGTTCTGTGGGTGTTAGTAGTCGGCTATGCCTTCGTACTTACCCCGTACTGTTTTATTATGACACAGGTGGGACCTGGTGTTCATGTGTATTCCTTGGTGCTTTTATATCATAGACTGCCGGCAGTGAGGAAGGTATTCCACGGGCATGATTGATGTGGTGGGCGTGAGACCCATAGTTGTATTTGAGTGATGACTTTGAGGGCGTGAGTCCCTGACTTGACATGACTGCTTATTTATTGTGAACTGTAGTTTGGTTATCATACCTGTCTCCTGCTTTATATAGACTACTAGGATTTCATTTTACAGTATTTTCTGTTTCACATACTTGGTACCTGTTGTACTGACCTCCTTCGGGGGGCTGAGTTCATGCCGTAGGTAGAAGTACACCAGTGTTGATCCTCGCTCATAGGGTCACATTTCAGCGTTTGGGAAGCTCCGTTCCTCTGGAGGCTTATCTTTGGTATAGTCCCCTGTTGTTGTAAGTGCTTACATTCAGGGGTATGGCGGGGCCCTGTCCCGTCGTTGTTGTCATATCATTCGTAGAGGTATGTAGTACTGTATGGACAGAGTTTGCAAAAGGGATGTAACTGTTCAGATTTAAGTTTTTATATATATACGCCGAAAGGCAACTTTTGTGAAAAAGCATTTTACACTTCATATTATTTCATGTCATGTTTTATATTCCGCTGATTACTCTGATGTATGTCTACTTGAGTGCCCGGGGTAAGGCACCAGTCACGGGCCCGGGCTCGGGTCGTGACAAAAGTGGTATCAGAGCAGTTAATCCTCGGAAAGTGTCTACAGACCTTATCTAGTAGAGTCTTGATTATCGGTGTGTTGTGCACCACACCAATAATCAGGAGGCTATAGGATATTTAGGATTGGTTTCATTCTTCTCACTCGAGATCGTGCCTTAAAGCGTGTTATAAGTTGGACCCTCTAACGTATTTCTTTCCCTTACGATTATGCCTCGCGTAAGGCCGGGCGAAGAATGGCAAGCTGAAGGAGCTTCGAGTAGAGCACAGAGGTTACTAGGGCACTGAGCCCAATCATCACTGGGGTGGTGCTTTATTCGGGGGATTACGAGACGTCGCCGGCCCAGTGAGAGGTTAGCGGCCGTTCCTCTGCGGCCATGATATATGAGCCTTCGCCCACGACCGAGAACAAAGAATATGGATTACAAAGGAATGGACTCACATTAGCTAGGATTTTAGCGACATGTGAGAATATAGAGTGCACCGATATATCACGGGTCTTGATGACTATCTAAAGAAAGGTTGTGCAAGTAGCTCTTGATCGAGCATGGATATTGCCCGCAAAGCTTATGCGCAACACGCAGAGAACGTAGAGATCGACGGATTAACCAAGATCGGCGAAGAGGCGAACAACAGGTCCTTTGGTAACTTTCGAGGCGAACCGCCAAAGAAGATTAGATATGCGCCCGCATGGCAGAATGGTCCTCCACGGGTTCGGGGCGTTCGGTATGCAGAGTTGGTCGAGCCCTGTGGCTTCGATTCACGATACGTCGGTTCCCACCACCGGATTGGTGGTTGGAGAGGAAGGGTGTGTTAGCGAGGAGGCCACCCCACCGGTGTGGCGTTGTGGTAGATGTCATTGTGGGAGTTTCGGCTTCTTCGACACTTGTTATGCTTGCGGCAGGCCATTTGCGAAATTGTCCACCGAGTGGCGCGGATGTAGAGACTCAGCCTTCGGGATCAGTGGCTAATTCATCATCTTCCCTAGCTATGCGCCCAGCCGGGCAGGATTGATTAGAACGACAAAGGGAAGTGAAGCAGTTGATGCAGGTATATCCTTGAACCCTCTAGAGATTTGTATGTGTGATAAGATGAGTATCTCTTAAGTGTTGTGTTCAGATAGCATTTTGTGAATTATGGTTAGAAATCACGGTTAGTTAAAAGGGTAAGATTGGGGATAAGGAAAGTGTGAGCCTTAGAGTTTTATACGTGGAGACCTTAGAGGCAAGGCCATCTCGAGTAAAAGATGTATTTTTTATGTGTTTGACCCTTATCGGAGTGGATAGTGCACGTGAGATATGTTTGTGTGATAAGTCCCTGGGTAGTGTGGAATGAAAGAGGGTAGTTGAGCTAAGAAGACCACTAGGTTTTCGTGACTTGATTATGGGATTGTTCCGGATCGGGGAGCAAGTGTTTGGCGCGATAATGGTCGGATTCTTGGACCGATCGCGTCAACCCGCGACCGCTTTGTGGTGGGGTCAGTTCGGGGTGGTCCCGCCAGGTGGTAGGGTCACGAGGGTGTTGGGCCCAAGTTTAGTTAACCATCGTACGAGTTCGTGGATGCGTTCGACCAGTAGTCGGGCCGATGAGGTCAGTCCCTCTTGTCTTTTAGTCAGGACCGTTTACTCGGCAGAGGGTTATGCGAGATGTTATTTCTGGAAAGTTGTGAGGCTGCACGAGGTGCCTACTTTCACCTTATGACAGGCAGTGGAGCCCAGGTTATGGCTATTCCTTTTTTCTGGAAGTTTTACCAGGCAGGGTTAAGAACTCAGGTGAGTCCCCGTATCGGATTCATCCTCGGGCCAGTGTTTGGATTTCAGGGGTAGCTGTGAGGATTGTTGCCTCCTGTTGAGGGAGTGTTTTTAGCTACCATTTAAGTATTCGGATATTGCCTTATGACACCTTGTAGGGGCAGAAGTGTAAGTTGCCGGTCGATTAATTCGATGTAGGCAAGGTTCAGATAGTTGGTTCATACTTGTTCAGCAGGATGTGGATAGGGTGAAGCTTATCCAGAGGAGGTTATTGGCAGCTTAGAGTCAACAGAAGTCGTGTGGATAATCGGCGACGACGCTTGGAGTTCAGGTAGACGGTGGGCCTTCTTGAAGGTACCACCCCGGAAAGGGGTATGACGAGTTGTGGAAAACAGAGGAAACTTAGCCCGAGTTACTTTGGGCCTTTCAGATCTTGTGAAGAGTAGGCCAGGTTTCCTATAGTTGGCATCGCCGTCCGACGTAGGAGGCAGTATGTCCGGTCCTTCGTGTTGCTATGTTCGGAAAGTATCGGGGATCCATCCAGAGTGTTCCCAGTAATGATGACTAAGTTGGAGGTAGTAACCCAGAGATTTTGGTAAATGAAGCAGTAACAGAAATGTGGTAAGTTATGAGAAAGAGTTCGAGTGTACGAGAAGGGTACGACGAGTAAGAGAATAAAAAGTGATCATTGCATTCGTAAAGAAAAGGTGCGAAGGGAGTATCTTTTAGACCTTGGGTGGGAGTTTTTGTAGTGATGAAGGTGATTCCTCGTAGACTTGAAGTTGAGTAATTGCGCGTGTGTTATGTTATGGCCAGGTACGGCATGATTGTTTTCGTAAGTATAGTAGTGAAGACTATACAAGCACTTGTGTGTTTTGAGGCTTAGAAGGAACATTCGGGACGAATGTTTCTAAGGAGGAGAGAATGTTATACCCCGTATTTCCAAAGTATGTACGTAAGGATGTACGTACGAAAGTTTAAGCCTTAAGTTAGGCTTAGGACCGAAAATTTTGTGCACAACCCCCGAAAAGAATCGTTTTCCGACGAAACGTTTTCCAAAGCTTGCGTAGAGAAAATTACGGCTATGTCATTTATTATTTTTGCGGATTTTCCGAGAGATGAAATATTTTGGACCAACGAGAGGGCGACACTTGTCACCCTCAAGTGGACGGTTGTGGTGGCCGAGAATGTGGACGTTTTGTGCAATGTTTTGTGCCTAAATCATGGGTCAATGTTTGTGAGGGATTTGTGGAGTAGGGTTAGGGTGCACTTGGCTTGATCTTGGCCCTCCACTTGCCCCCCACTTGGCTTGATCTTGGCCCTTGGTTGTCCTATAAATACCCCCCCTTGTGAAGACTTCTTCATCCACAAATGTTTCTAAGTCTTGAAAACCCTCTCCCTTAGTGTAGAGTTCTCGCATGCCACCCCTCCCCTTTGAGAGGCCCTCGCCGAGAGATATCCCCTCCTTGTGGTGTTGGCCGAGAGGTACACCCCACATTGCCTTGTTGTTCTCGTAAAATACCCCCCCTCTTGGTAGAAAATACTCTCCAAGTATTGTTACTATACCAAAATACCTTAGCCTTATACCTTGTAGTATTCCAAAGTTACCTCTATACGTAGAGCCCGGAAATACTACCTTATGTCCTTTTTGTCTCAAAACGAAACCCTAAGGAAAATCTTCATAGTTGGTTGAAGTGCTAAGTAGAAGTTGTTTAGAAACTTCTAAGGGTTGTTTAAATGGGTTGGAGCGCCAGTAGGAGCTAACGTTGCTCGGGATCGACATTTAAACTTGGATAATTTTGGGCTTATCGAGGTAAATATCTTGTCCCCCTATTGTAATTGAGTTTACATACTATTGAAGTATAAGAATTAAGTATAAGTTATATACCAGGAAGGTATATAAGAAGGAAATTGAACTGTACTTACATGGGTGTATTCTGATGAACTTGTGAAGTTTGTGGGTAGGAAGTCTTGCCCAATTTTCCGTAGAATCTTGTATCTAGATTTATTCTACCGAGTAGTCTAGACGTTGATAGACTTGTATAACCGTTATAGGTTGAAGTACTGCGAGTAGCGTATTCTACTCGAAGGGCGAAAAAGGCTAGCCGGACTACAGTACTTTGGAGCTATTTGCTAATAGTCGATAATCGTCGCGAGGTTTGTGATTCTTCCTATCCTCTTGAGCATGATATTTTAAAAGAATATATATATAGTACGGTAGACGTACGTGTGTTAACTGAACGTAGTTTTACGGCAATGTCTTTTGACTTAAGCCTGAATAATAAGAATCTTGAAGTAATTCAAAAGAGTTAAGAAACCTTTTTGAAAGAAGAGTAATACTTGGTTTTAAAGCTTAAGAGTTATACTAGCTTTATGGGAAGTTAGGTATAACGGCTTAAGAGAGATAAAAAGAATGATTTATTGATATTAGAAGTTAAGAGACTTGATCTTAAAAGATAAGAAACTTGATCTTAAAAGATAAGAGACTTGACTTAATTAATTAATCTGAATTTTGTTAAAAAGTGTGAAACCTCATTCGTGAGTAATGAATACTTGGTTTTTAAAAGGAATAATGTTTTTACCTGATTTCGGAAATCAGAATAAGTATCGAACAGACCACAGCAACGCTAATAAAGGGAAATGTATTGACTAATAAAGTATTATTAAAACCAGTAGAAACCTCCATCTGCATAAAAGCTAAGATGAGACAAAATGATATTACATTTCCTAGATCATGGCTGCTTTAATAAGATTGTTATGAACAGGAATAACCTACTCACATATAAGGCATATGTTTCTCAAATTGTTTTAAAGGAGAATTATAGCATTAAGTGATTAACTATGAACTACGAAACTTTTCGAAAATAAGAAACTTGAGCACTTGAAATTAGGCAAACTTGAACGTTTGGAAAATAATGTTGTTACTTGATTTTACAAAGGGAAGTGTTTTGGTTTACTTTAAAAAGATAGTCACTCTATTTTTATACTACGGGTATTGTGTGACTTTTGTAAAAGAAACGGATCTTTTAAAGAATTAACGTACGTAGTACTTAGGGGTTTGAAAGCCCGAACTTATTGACATAGAATAGAAAGTAACTTGTGTGAATAACTTGATTGTATTGGTTTGTGATAGCCTTGTAATACTTTCTTGTTGATTTGATAAGTAAACATGTTAGGATGCTACGTGTGTTAGTATCTTGTGATGTTTGTGTAAAGGGGTTTCCCTTGTTGTGCTTATGTTGTTTAACGATAAAGCTATTATGTTAGTATTATA
Organism: Przewalskia tangutica; assembly: GCA_029844215.1. Taxonomy (NCBI): domain Eukaryota; kingdom Viridiplantae; phylum Streptophyta; class Magnoliopsida; order Solanales; family Solanaceae; genus Przewalskia; species Przewalskia tangutica. The sequence goes on along the minus strand of CM056736.1, from coordinate 62,055,406 downwards.
TCACTCACCTCTTGACATGATACCGGGGTTAAGTCGCCCCTCCGTCGGGGTATAGCTCGGTGATGCAGGACCATGATTCGAGACTACCTCATGCGGGTCCAGGGGACCTATGCGGAGATACGAGAGTTCCAGGATAGTGTGCGACCCTTGTGGTCATGCGGTCTATGTGGACTGCGAGTCTAGGACGTTGCCGGGGAGTAGCTACCCTCGATGCAAGGAATACCTCATGCGGGCCATTGGAGTGGCCTATGCGGAGCTGCGGGAAGTTCCAGGACTAGACGCGCATTAGATCTGCGCGGCGAGTGGCCAACCCGATCATGTGGCGGTCTAGACAGATCTCATGATACGATTTATGACCTTGTTAGTGCTGTAGGTGTTAGTAGTCGGCTATGCCTTCGTCATTACCCACGTCTTGTTTTATTATGACACAGTGGGACACGGTGTTCATGTGTATTCCTTGGTGCTTTTATATCATGGGCGGTGAGAAGGTATTCCACGGGCATGATTGATGTGGTGGGCGTGAGACCCATAGTTGTATTTGAGTGATGACTTTGAGGCGTGAGTCACGACTTGACATGATCGCTATTTATTGTGAATCGTAGTTTGGTTATCATACCGCTCTCGCTTTATATAGACTACTAGGATTTCATTTACTGATTTTTCGCCACATACTTGGTACTGTTATCGACCTCTTTCGGGGCCGCGTTCATGCCGCGGTAGAAGTACACTGTTGATCCTCGCCATGTACGGTCAGCGTTTGGGAAGCTCCGTTCCTCCGGAGGCTTATCTTTGGTATAGTCCCCTGTTGTTGTAAGTGCTTACATTCAGGGGTATGGCGGGGCCCTGTCCCGTCGTTGTTGTCATATCATTCGTAGAGGTCTGTAGTACTGTATGGGCAGAGTTTGCAAAAGGGATGTAACTGTTCAGATTTAAGTTTTTATATATATACGCCGAAAGGCAACTTTTCGCAGAAAAACTGTTTTACACTTCATATTATTTCATGTCATGTTTTATATTCCGCTGATTACTCTGATGTATGTCTACTTGGGTGCCCGGGGTAAGGCACCAGTCACGGGCCCGGGCTCGGGTCGTGACAAAATGGGTCGGGTTACGTTATCACGTATGTGTAATCAAAGTAAGCTCCCAAATAAGAAGTCCCTCCATAAAGGGTCGGATTATGTAATGTAAGATATGTAAGTTCTGTGGAAAAACTTGATCGAATTCTTAAGTATGTATGTAAGAATATGATGTTAATTCTTATTGAAAGAAGGAAAAGAATGATTAATATACGATTGATTTCATGAGTTAAAATGACACGGTAGGATCTGGTATTTTAATTTTTATACTTGCCCCTATCATTCTTTTGTACAGTTATGATCTTGTTTAATGTACTTTATTTCCGTTCCATACTTAGTACTTGTTGTACTGACCCCCTTAGGGGGGCTGCGTTCATGTCCGCAGGTCTAGGTACACAATTGTGGATCCACGAACTTAGGATCCATGTTCAGCATTTTGAGATGGCTCCAATTTCCATAGTTTGTCATTATGGCTAGGTATATTCAGGGGTACGGCGGGGCCTTGTCCCGTCATAGTTGTTGTCACCTTCTTAGAGGTCTGTATTCATATGTGGGTTGGACTGGTGTAAGTTGTAATTACATTATTGTACAGCGTAGACCCTTTCGGGTGATTTATATTTATACGGAAGCCTTTCCGGCTTTGCCTTTGTTTTAAAAAAAACAATTAGTGTTATTTATCTTCCGCGATTTATTTATGTTGTATGGGTAGAAGGGTGCCGGTAGGGCACGATCACTGGGTTTGGGGCGTGATGGGGAGGCGCGCTCATTCCACGAGTTCAGTGTTGAGATAGGTGACCTCCGCCTAGGATTTCAGACGGCTTGAGAGCTCCTTTGTTACGGAGCCAACTATTTTAGTCTGCACCTTTATCTTTGAGACTTATGCATATTTTGGGCACGACGGGTCTGTCGTCATATGTCGATATTACACTCTTAGAGTGCATGAGACGATTGTGGGTTGGACGTTTGTACCTTGTTTTGGTTTTGATGTTGTTATACCCTGTGTTGGGGCGTTCCCGATTATACTTGTTGTTATCTAGTGGCAGCCTTGCCGGCTTGCTTATTTTGATTATTCCTTTGTGTACATAATGTTGGTTGGTGGCAGCCTAGTCGGCTAGCCCATTATGATTGTTGTTCTGTTGTTGATTTGACAGCCTTGTCGGCTCGCCCATTTTTTTAGGGAGATATTGTAAAAGCAGCGTTGTGCTGCTGAAATTTCTTTAGATCTCTGTATTAGATGGATTAAGAGTGACAGGTCAGTAATGACGTCCAATTAGGACGTTAGTCGCGGCCCGTCGGGTCGGGTCGTGACAAAAGTGGTATCAGAGTGGTTAGTCCTCGGAATGTCTACAGACCGTGTCTAGTAGAGTCTTGTGTATGGGTATGTTGTGCACCGTACTTATACACAGGAGGCTGCCGGACATTTAGGATTGTTTCTATTCTTTCATCTCTTAGATCGTCCTATAGAGCTGTGTTATTAGGATGATCCGTTTTCTGATAGTTTATTATGTTTACAGATATGCCTCCGAGGAAGACGCCCATGGCCCGGAAGGGCAAATCTACAGTAGGGACACTAGTCGTGTACGAGAGCTACCAGGTCCCGCACACGGTCTACTCCTGAGAGTGTGCCCCCGATGACGGATTCTGCCTCGTCACTAGTTCTAGAGGCTCCCTCTTAGGGGGAAACATCACCCGTATCCGAGACCCCAATACCTGAGCCTTCAGTTCCCCAGCCAGGGGCACAGGATGGAGATTTGAGAGAAAGTCGATTATTGGCGAGATAGTGGCGGGGCGAGTTCATAGGCAAGAGTGATTAACCCTGGGCACACAGTTTGAGGTTAGAGATTTTACGAGTTGCGATCACGGAGTTTTACGGGTCAAGGCCCGAGGATGATCCTCATGAGTTCATCCGCCAGACGCAGAGGACATTGAGGGTGATACGGGCTTCAGAGATTGAGTCAGTTATATTGGCCTCATACCGGTTGCGCGATATAGCAGTCAATTGGTTTGAGTCCTGAGAGTTGTCTAGGGGCGAGGGTGCTCCTCCTGCAGTGTGGGATGAGTTTTCAGAAGCATTCCTTGGCCACTACGCCTCGAGAGATGAGGCGGGCAAGAGTCGGCGAGTTTCTGATTGGCGAGAATGAGAGGACGGTTAGAGAGTATAGCTTGGAGTTTGACTCCTTGGCCCGGTACGCACCTACTATGGTAGCAGACATGGCAGATAAGGTACACCGTTACGTGATGAGGTTAGACCACTATCTTATTGATGGGTGCATGACAGCAGCGCTGCAACCAAGCATGGATATTGCTCGTATGCAGGCATTTGCGCAGGGAATCGAGGAGCGACACAAAGGGAGACGGTTGGATAGAGACCATGGTAGGAGCCATCATAAGAGGCCCAGATCAGCTGGGTTTTCGGGTGATTTCCGAGGCGGGCAGCATCAGCAGCATACCAGGTATTCCTCTCAGCCAGCATAGAGTGCTCCTTCACAGTCTTCAGGTAGGAGGTATGATCGTCCGGGGTTCGGCCAGTGTTCTAGAGCTTTGGGTTCACACATGTCTCGAGTTCCTAGTCAGGCGAGGCCACATTTGCCTCAGTGTGTTCGATGTGGTAGGACCTATTTTGGGGAGTGTCATGCTTTCCGAGGCATTATTCTGCGCGTCAGGGACATAGGCAGAGGGAGTGTCCGTATAGATATGGCACGGGTACTATGGCTCAGCCTACGGGTTCTATTGTCGGTTCATCGTCATCTATAGTTATGCGCCCCATCAGGCAGGGTGCTCAGACATCAGCTGGCCGTGGCAGAGGCCGTGGCAGGGGTTCCAGTTCTGGCGGTCCTCCGAACCGCATGTATGCCTTGGTCGATGAAGCGCGATCGGGGCGTCGCGGATGTTGTCACATGTACATTATCGGTATTTTTCCATGATGTGTATGCTTTGATTGATCCAGGTTCCACCTTGTCCTATATATCCCCTCTTATTGCTAGTAGGATAGGGATAGAACCTGAGCCGATAGAACCATTCGAGGTAGCTACATCGGTGGGAGATTCAGTTATAGCTAGGCGTGTGTATAAGAATTGCTCGGTGGTGATATATAACCGTCGTACCTTAGCAGATTTGATAGAATTGGATATGACCGACTTCGTTATTATTATGGGTATGGATTGGTTGGCTTCTTATTTTGCCAACGTTGATTGTCGAGAGAAGGTTGTTCGATTCCAGTTTTCAGACGAACCGGTTATTGAATGGAAAGGGAATACCGCATCGCTGAGGGGTAAGTTTATTTCATACCTCAAGGCAAGGAAGATGGTTCGAAAGGGGTGTATTTACCACTTAGTTCGGGTGCATGATACGGAGGCCGAGGTACCGGCCCTTCAGTCAGTTCCAATAGTCAGTAAGTTTCCGGATGTATTCCTGGATGGTCTCACAGGTCTAGCGGGAGATAGATTTCATTATAGATGTATTTCCAGGTACCCAACCTATATCCATTCCCCCTTATAGAATGGCACATGCAGAATTGAAAGAGTTGAAGAAACAGTTGACAGACCTATTAGAGAAGGGCTTCATTAGGCCTAGTACATCTCCATGGGGTGCGCCGGTATTATTTGTAAAGAAGAAGGATGGTTCGCTGCGGATGTACATTGACTATAGGCAGCTGAATAAGGTGACCATCAAGAATAGGTACCCCCTTCCCAGTATTGATGACTTGTTCGATCAGTTGAAGGGTGCTAAGTATTTCTCGAAAATAGACCTGCGATCCGGTTATCATCAGGTACGGGTTAGAGAGGCGATGCCGAAGATCGCGTCAGGGACCGCATGGACATTATGAGTTGAGGTAATGTCGTTTGGGTTGACTAATGCTCGATGTTCATGGACCTAATGAACGGTGTTCAAACCATTCTTGAATACATTTGTTATAGTATTCATTGATGACATCTGGTATATTCTCGCTCGAGGCGAGAGCACGCGGATCATTTGAGGACAAGATTGAGTCCTCGATGCCGGCGATTGTATGCCAAATTTTTGAAATGTGAGTTTTGGTTGGCCTCAGTGGCATTCTTGGGGCATATTGTCGGGGCAGATGTTATTCGAGTGGATACTCAGAAGATTGAGGCGGTGAAGACATGGCGGGCCAGCTACACCTGCGAGTACGCGATTTTCTAGGTCTAGCAGGGTATTATAGGAGGTTTGTGGAAAATTTCGCCTCGATCTCAGCGCCCTTGACTAGGCTAACCCAGAAGACAGCTAAGTTCGGTGGGCCGTGCGTGTGAGCACGATTTTGATTGTTGAAGGATAAGTTGACTTGGCCCCCCGACTCTTAGGAGGTTAAACGGGTATGTGATTTATTGTGATGCTTCAGGTATCGGGTTAGGTTGTGTGTTGATGCAGCATGGCAAAGTTATAGCTTATGCCTCCCGACAGCTCAGAAAAACATGAAAGGAATTATCCCACTCATGATTTAGAGTAGCAACGGTGATTCATGCTTTGAAGATATGGAGACATTACTTGTATGGTATCCATGTTGATATTTACACGGATCATAAGAGTCTTCAATACATTTTTAAGCAGAAGGAACTGAATCTGAGACAGATGCGGTGGCTTGAGTTGCTGAAGGATTATGATGTTGATATTCTGTACCACCCAGGGAAGGCCAACATTGTGGTAGATGCTCTCAGTCGTAGATCCATGGGTAGTTTGTCGGACGTACAGTGATGCGCGATTTATGCACACACTAAACGCAAGTGCACGTGTCGTGACAAGTAATATAGTATAGAAGACCGAGTTATCGTCCTCAGGGATTAGTGTCCAATTATCAACCTCTATTCTATGGTCTCTATTTGGTAACCGATAGTTTGATGAATTGTTTATAACTATGATTATAGATGCTAACTAAATTACTTTATTTTATTTCAGATATGGTGGAAATAGGGCTTCTAAATCTCCTCAACTATCCGCTCTTCTTACTTGTTAATGCAAATAATTAAGGTTCTTCTTCTATTTTGAGGCAGCAGGTTAACTAAGCCGTTTTATACTCCTGTTAAGGTAATATAAACACTCAACCCCAATATAAAACCCTTCTATCTTTCGATGACAAGATTGACTATAAAGGAGGATTAAGAACAATAACCTATTAAGCTACACAAGTATCGGGGTACTTTCGTCCACGATTTGACCTATGTTTATTCAACTATAGCATATTCATAATCTCCCCTTTCGGCTTTCGATTAGAAATCATAATAGTTATGATAATTAGTGATCAATTAATTACCAAGTAATCAAAACAAGTATTGAATAAATCTCAACAATATTACGAAGAAACCAAAACATGCATTAATTCATAAGAATGAGTTTCAAGCGATTCGTTATGAAAAGCCCTAAATTAAGTTAGTTCCTAGCCATAGACATGCCAAGAACTAAACTAATATCCAACATAAACTAAAAAGAAATAAAATAAAGAACAAAGAAATTACACAAAAGTAGTCTCCAATCTTGATCTCCAAGTTGTGATGAATTGGCAAAAGTGGGAACCCCCATTATGACCTAGAAAAGTCCTTTTTATAGCCTAGAAAACGTTCACCAACTTTTCCTTCTTGGCCTTGGCCCATTCCCATTCGGCGAATTCCCCGGCGTCAGCGCCTGGCCGGGCGCGCGGCCTGAACTCCTGCGACTCTCAGTATTTGGGCCGCACTGAAACTCTGCGACTCTCAGACTTGGCGCCGTGGCGCTACGATCCGCTGGTTGGAGGCTCATGGCGCCGCCACATTTCGCCGGTTTCCAACTTTCTAGCTTTTTAAGCTCTGGAACCTCTGTTTCTGCCATATTTTCGCTCCTTTTCACCAAGTGCCACTTTAAACCATTATGACTGAAAAGAAAGAAAATCTATCCTAAGACGACACATATTTATACAAAAATGGGCAAAAGACTAACTAAAAGTGACTCAAAAAGTGTATATAAAATACACCGATCAAATACCCCCAAACTTAACCTTTGCTCGCCCTCGAGCAAAGATCAAAAGAAAGAAATAAAGACACGAGGGAAAAGAAAATAGAATGACTCAAATACATTGATCACTTTGCTGCATCATTGTTACTTAGAAAAGCATGAAGGTTAGCAGAATAATATGCAGGAACATATTGCATGAATTTTTAGCATTCTAAACACATCAAGTCAGATATTTCGCAAATTCACATTAATCATGCTCAATGGAAGTAAGAATACCTAACTATGCATGTTAATTTCAAAATCATATGTCATGTTTACTTGCTATTCTCCACTAATCATGGATACACATATTGAAGATCTTCAGGGCTTTTCAGGGTTGTAATGTAGGCTTAGACAGGGGTAGGTAAAAATAGGCTTTTAGGCTCAACTTACGTACCATAACCTCTTTTTCTTTCAATATTCTCTTTTCTTTTGATTTTCTTTTTCACTTGATACCTATCTTTCCCCTATTTTATTTTGAGAGAATGAGGTGTATTATGAATAGCTGGCACCCCCAAACTTAGGCTTTTGCCTATTTATTATTATTTTTTTCATTAGGGTGCATCAAAATTATTCACTCTCTTTTTTCTCTTTTTCAACACTCTATATTCCAATCATCTCAATTTTTCACTTATGACACAAATATGGAATTATAGGGTGTCAAAGAAAGGTCTTATTTTTAGGCTCAAAGGGCTGACTAGGGATATAATTTGAATGTCAGGGATAGGCAAAGAATGGTAAGAAAGGGCTAACAAAGAAATGCCTGAATCATCTCCCTAACATGCATATCCTAACTATTTCGCCTCAAATAGCAAGCAAGCAGACACATAGGTTTAATTACTAACAATGCATAAATCAAGCAAGATACCCCAAATAGTTCGATTTCATGAATTATTGGCATATCTAACCTAAGTGTTCATATGGTTGCTTCTAATTCCATTACATTATTCAACCTTACTTCACTAGGCGTTTCCAGTAACTACAACATGCATGATCTTAAAAAAAATTATGACTCAAAAATTACTCATAAATACACAAAACAAATAAAAAAGACTCAAAAACAATAAACCACCCCCCAAACTTAAATCGCATATTGTCCTTAATGTGTGCAAGACTAAAAAATAAAAGAAAAAGAAAAACGGGACAACTTACAAACTTGGTTTAAAGTGGTGGCGGTGGCGGCGGATAATGCATGGACCACTGGTTGAACAAGGAACTCATCTCATCAAATCGCTGGTGCAACTGTTGTTGCTCCTGCCTTAGTTCTTGCTGTCCTTACCTTAGGTCCTGTTGACCTTGTATCATTATGTCAAAGCTATGCATCATCCTCCTCTGGTTCATGAGCAACTGCTCCATTATAGGCACCGGAGGTTCTAAATCCAGGGGCTGCTGGCGGCTGCTACCTGCCACATGCTGAGCCTCTGTCTCAGGCTCATCTACATCCATGGCAGCCTCTGCTGGTGGTGGTGGTGCTGGTCTCCTTCTTGCTGCTGCTGGAGGGACTGATTCTGGGAAGGCATGCACTATCCCATATAATGCAGGCACCATTACGGTGTTCTGTGGTGCTATTCTTTCCGGGTTAACAAATCTCTTCCACCCCATGACTTCTATCATCGCCCGAATAGGCTCATAGACATCTCCATCCTCAAATGACTCCCTTTAGTACTCCATTCCTCTCTCAGGGATCAAGGGTCTAATACTAAGTTTGTAATATCTATCTTCAGCTTTTTGACTGACAAACCTAGTAGTATCATATTGAGGGACGGAGGTGGATGTGGTAGCTCTCCTCTTTTTGGCAGACATTTTTAGATAAATTCGGCAGTGTTTCCTTTGTTTCAGTGATATTACCCAACAACTATCAATCAAACCAATAAACACACAGCGTAATCAGCAATTACAACACTATTCAACCTCCAAACTTCACTCAAAGCACCGGTATAACACCTCACGCTCACTACGTATAATCTTCCGCGAAATTTTCACACCCAACTTCATCACACACTATCCACCAATAAAGCACATCCCCAGACCTATTACCTCCCCTGATTGTTTTTGAAAATTTCAAGAAAAGTGATAAAGGTTACCTTGGACGGTGTTATTCAAGATGTTTTTGTTCCTAATGATGGATTGAGGTAATTGAATGAGGGTTGTTGTTTGAGATGGCTAAGGGTGCAAGGAATTTAAGTACTTTGGTTGTGATTGAGTTTAGTTTGTGGAAGATTTTGAGTAAGAAAGGTTGATTTCGTGGGTTTTGGAGGAAGGAAAGGTTTGGGTTTTTGATTTGGAATAGGAAATTGGATTAGGGCTCCTTTAAAATTCAGATTTTTCGTCGCGGCGCCCAAACCTGCGACTACGAACTTCCACAGTCGTGGCGCTCGATTTAGCGTCAGGCGCCCAAACTTCGAGAGACCTACGACTTTTGGCGCCAGCATGCAATCGGCGCGTGGCGCCCAACTTCTGCGCCTGCATTCTCGCCAAGGCCTCTGGCGCTTGGCGCTGAGCTGATTTTTTTTGTTCTCTTCCCGTTTTTGGCCCTGTACCTGTCATCACAACATGTAAACAATACATTCTGTGAGACTGTTCTAACTAAAATTAAATTGCATAAAAATAAAATAACCTTGGGTTGCCTCCCAAGTAGCGCTGTCTTTAACGTCTTTTAGCCGGACGCAAGTTCCTTATCAAGAGGAATGGGGTAAATTAACCCCACAGCCTATCCATTTCATCAACATTTTTCGCTTCCGCCTTCTATTTTTATTTTTCTCTTTTTTCTCAAGAGAAGGTTTAGCGTTGCTCACATGTTCTGGCAGACTTATTTCCCTTGCTTTGGCTTGTGCTGGCTCAACCGATGTGCTGACAGTGCTTACTGCAAAACACTTGCTTATGACTGGGGGTTCAACGATGTGTTTAAACACCTTGAACACCATCTCTTCACTCTCTACTCTAAGTATCAGCTCGCCCTTCTCCACATCAATCAGGGCTCTCCCAGTTGCCAAGAATGGTCTTCCTAATATGATAGGGATCTCATCAACTTCCTCCATATCAAGGATGAGGAAGTCCGCAGAAAAGAAGAATTTTCCCACCTTAACTAAGACATCTTCAATCATTCCCCTGGGGTGCACCACTGTCCTATCCGCCAACTGCAAGCTCACGGTGGTTGGTTTGGCTTCACCCAACCCCAACCTCTTGAAAACAGATAAGGGCATGAGATTTATGCTGGCCCCCAAATCACAAAGGGCCCTGTTACATGTCACCCTGCCAACTGTGCAAGGCAATGTGAAGCTCCCTGGATCTTTGAGTTTGGGGGGCAATTTCTTCTGCAAGATGTCACTGCATTCCTCTGTCAATGCCGCTGTTTCATACTCAGCCAAATTCTTCTTCTTTCCAAGAATTTCCTTCATGAATTTAAAATAAGTAGGCATTTGGTCCAATGCCTCAATGAATGGAATGTTAATGTGCAGCTTTCTGAATACCTCCAAGAACTTGAAGAATTGCTTATCAACTGCTTTCCTTTGCAACCTCTGAGGGTAAGGAATCTTCTCAGTGTATTCCCTCACTGGGACTGTTGGAACTTTCTCTAACATTGGGCGGTCTTCAGTAACCCCCTCCTTCTCTGCATCTACTCTCTGTCCTACCACAGACTGGGATGTAAGGTTTCTACCGCTTTCATTTCTCACCGCACCGCTTGACACTTTCTCTGGGTTCATCTTCAGACATTAGGCGAGTGCCCTTGTTATACCCCGTATTTCCAGAGTATGTACGTGAGGACGTACATAGAAAAGTTTGAGCCTTAAAGATTAGGCAAGGACGAAATTTTGTGCACAACACCCGAAAAGAATCGTTTTCCGACGAAACGTTTTACAAAACTTGCGAAGGGAAAATTCCGGATATGTCATTTATATTTTTTGCGGATTTTTCCGAGAGATGAAATATTTTGGACCAACGGGAGGGTGACATGTGTCACCCTCATATTGGACGTTATTTGGGGCGGCAAGTGGACGATTTGAAGTCTTGGGTTAGGTAGGATATTTGTGATAGTTGTTGTGGTAGATGGATAAGGTACACATGGGTGAATCCTCACCCTACACTTGCATACCACTTGGCTTGATCTTGGCCCTTGGTTGTCCTATAAATACCCCACCCTTAGTTGAAGACTTCTTCATCCTAAAATAGTTTCTAAGTCTTGAAAGCTCTTCCCCTTAGTGTAGTGTTTCGTCCAAGCCTACCCTCCCCTTTGTGAGGCCCCTTGGCCGAGAGCACCCCTCCTCCTTGGCCCAAAAGTTTCCCCCCCCCCCCTACCTTGAGTTGTCTCGTAAAATACTACCCCCCTCTTGGTAGAAATACTCTCCAAGTATAGTTACTATTCCAAAATACCTTGGCCCAAATACCTTGTAGTATTCCAAGGTTACACCTATACTAAAAGCCCAGAAATACTATTATACTTCCCTTCAGTCACAAAAACGAAACCCTAAGGAAAATCTCCATAGTTGGTTGGAGTATTAAGAAGAAGTTGCGTAGAACTTCTGGGTGGTTTGGAGCGGGTTGGAGCACCCGGAGTAGGAGCTAAACGTTGCTCAGGATCGACATTAAACTTGGATAATTTTGGGCTTATCGAGGTAAATACTCTTGACCTTCTATTGTAATTGGAAATTACATACTGTAGTTGTATAAATGAATATAAGATTCATAGAAGAGAATTGAACTGTAATAGAAGGATATTACAGAAAAGACTTGAACTGAAATCGCATCAGAAGAATATTAAAGAAGAAGATTAAAACTGTACTTACATAGATGTATTTGATGAGACTTGTGTAGCTTAACGCAGGAAGTCTGCCCGATTTTCAGTAGAATAGTGAAGCCTCTGCTTAGATGTTCTGCAGAGTAGTCTAGACATTGATAGACTTTTATAACCGTTATAGGTTGAAGATCGCGAGTAGCGTGTTATCGAAAGGTGGACAAGGCTAGCCGGGTTATAGCGGTGGAGCGTTTTGCTAATAGTCGATAATCGTCGCGAGGTATGTGATTCTTCCTATCCTCTTGAGCATGATATTTTAAAAGAATATATATATAGTATGGTAGACGTACGTGTGTTAACTGAACGTAGTTGTACGGCAATGTCTTTTGACTTAAGCCTGAATAATAAGAATCTTGAAGTATTTCAAAAGAATTAAGAAACCTTTTTGAAAGAAGAGTAACACTTGGTTTTAAAAGCTTAAGAGTTATACTAGCTTTATGGGAAGTTAGGTATAACGACTTAAGAGAAGTAAAAAGAATGGGTTATTAATTTTAGAAGTTAAGAGACTTGATCTTAAGAGATAAGAGACTTGACTTAAATAAATTAATATGAAATTTGTGTGAAACCTCATTCGTGAGTAATGAGTACTTGGTTTTTTTTAAAAAGGAATAATATTTTACTGATTTCGGAAATCAGAATAAGTATCGAACAAACCACTGCAGCGTTAATAAAGGGAAATGTTTTGACTAATTAAGTATTATTAAAACCAGTAGAAACCTCCATCTGCATAGAAGCTAAGATGAGACAAAATGATATTACATTTCCTAGATCATGGCTACTTTAATAAGATTGTTATAAACAAGAATAACCTACTCACACATAAGGCATATGTTTCTCAAATTGTTTAAAAGAGAATTATATTCTTAAGTGATTAAGACTATGAACTACGAAACCTTTCGAAAATGAGAAACTTGAGTATTTGAAATTAGGCAAACTTGAACGTTTGGAAAATAATGTTGTTACTTGATTTTACAAAAGGAAGTGTTTTGGTTTACTTAAAAAGATAGTCATTCTATTTTTAGACTACGGGTGTTGTGTGACTTTTGTGAAAGATACGGATCTTTTAAAAAGTTAATGTATGAAGTACTTTGGGGATAAAATCCGAACTTGTTAACATAAAGTAGAAAGTACCTTGTGTGAATAAACTTGATTGTGTTGGTTTGTGATAACCTTGTAATACTTTCTTGTTGATTTGATAAATAAACATGTTAGGATACTACGGGTGTTAGTTACTTGTGATGTTTGTATAAATGGGTTTCCCTTGATTGTGCTTATGTTGTTTAAACGATAAACTGTTATGTTAGTATTATATCACTCACCTTGACTTGATCCCGGGGGTTAAGCTGCCCTCCGATGCGGTAGACTCAAAGCGTGTGTGACCTATGATTCGAGAATACCTACGCGTCTAGGGCCTATGCGAGCTACGAGAGTTCCGTGTTAGTGTGCGGGTTATACCTCACGCGGTCTATGTGGCCACGCGGTGCGAGTCCAGTGACGCACGGAGAGTAGCTACCCTCGATGCGAGGAATACCTGCGGGCCATCGGAGTGGCCTATGCGAGTTGCGGAAGTTCCGGACTAGACGCGCACATTAGATTGCGGCGAGTGTCGGCGATCATGTGGCGTTCAGACAGATCTCATGATACGATTTATGACCTTGTTGCACCGTGGGTTTTAGTAGTCGGCTATGCCTTCGTACTTACCGTGACGGTTTTATTATGACACAGTGGGACACGTGTTCATGTGTATTCCTTGGTGCTTTTATATACTAGACTGCCTCCAGTGAGGAAGTTAGTCCACCGCGATGATTGAGGTTCTGGGCGTGAGACCCATAGTTGTATTTGAGTGATGAATTTGAGGGCGTGAGTCCCTAACTGACATGATCGCTATTTATGAATCGTAGTTTGGTTATCATACATGTCTCCCGCTTTATATAGACTACTATGATTTCATTTATAGTATTTTCGCCACATACTTGGTACTGCATCGACCTCCTTCGGGGATGCGTCACGCCGCGGTAGAGGTACACCGCCGTCGATCCTCGCTCTTAGGATCACAGTTCGCGTGGGAAGCTCCGCTTTCTCGAGGCTTATCAGCCGTATAGTCCTGTCGTTGTAGGTATTTACATTCGGTGGTATGGACCCTGTCCCCGCCATTGTTGTTATATCATTCTTAGAAGTGCAGAGTAATCGTTGTGGCGAGTTGTGAAAAGGATGTAACTATTCGCTTAAGTTTTTATTTATATATGCTAAAGACAACTTTTCTTGATAATTGTTCCATATTTCATGTCTTGTTTTATATTCCGATTACTCGATGTATGTATCACTAGGGTGCCCGGTAAGGCACCATCACGCCCGAAGTTCGGTCGTGATACCGTGGCATGTTGTTTGCCATCTTTGCTACCGTCCCACATGCGTCTCCAAATTCTCGATAGAGGACCTTGTCTCGCCATGAATCGGGTGCGAGTTGGTGAGTGTCAATGTGGCCGCTCTCAACTCATCCGCTTTTCATGCGCGGAGTGCAATGAATTGTTGTGAAGATGAGGCTGAGTGAATGGTTGTTGATTTTGGTATTGGCCTCAAACCGGTTCTCACGCTTGATCACCCCTCCATGAAAAGTTAGGGTGATTCCTCCACCCTGGATTGTAGGTATTTGAATAGGGGTTGTTTTGGGGCCTTTGGTAATTCCCTACTGCTTGGCATTCTGCTTGCTCGATAGAAATGTTGTTGGGGTCTGCTGATGGGCACCTATCAAATTTATGAGGACCTCCACACATCTCACAACTCAATGTAATTTGAACTGCATTCACTGACACTGTGTTCTGTTGCAGTTGCTTGGTCAAGAGAGCAACATGTGCATTTAGCGTTGTGATGGCATCAATCTCATGAACTCCTATTGCTCTTCTTCCACTCACCCCTCTGTCCTCTGTTACATGATTATTGGTGGCCATGTCTTCTAGCAAATCATGGGCCTCATGTGCTGTCTTCCTCATGAAGGTTCCACCTGCAGCTGCGTCAATGATAGTTCTTGTGGTCCCGCTTAGCCCATTGTAGAAGATATGGACCAAATTTCACAGCTCAATGTTGTGATGTGGACACTTCCTCTGCAAATCTTTGAATCTCTCCCAAGCCTCATAGAGTGACTCTCCACCCGCTTGGTAAAAATTGTTCAACTCCCCTCTCAGCTTAGCGGCTTTGGACGGTGGAAAGAACTTTGCTAAGAACTTTTGTGCCAACTCCTGCCATGTGAGTATAGAATTTGTAGGCAGGGAATTCAACCAAACTTTTGCTCTATCCCTGAGTGAGAAGGGAAAGAGCCTCAATCGGATGGCGGCGTCAGTCACACCATTATACTTGAAAGTTTCACACAACTCCAAGAAGTTCGCTATGTGCATATGAGGATCTTCCGATGGCAACCCTCCGAATTGAACAGTATTCTGCACCATACTCAGGATCGCAGGCTTGATTTTGAAATTATTTGCTCCTATTACTGGGAGCCTGATGCAAGTTTGTGCTCCATTCACCCTTGGCAGCACATAATCTCCCAAGCTTCTCTCAGCTTGGACCTGGACCCTCTCTTCCACATCCATTGGTAACCTCCGGGGAATCCTTTGGTTAGGTTGATGATCACCTAACCCTTCGTTCATCTCATTGTTGTTCTGCAAACCTCCCATTGCTATTAAAGCCAAAATCCGTTTGTGTCTCCGGTTCTGCTTGCAAGTCTTTTCAATCTCCGGGTTGAAGGGAACAAGTGTATCTGCTCCTCTTCTCATTCGCATAAACTAGATGTCTGTAGCAGATTAAAATCAACAAACGAATCACGGCGCACGGTGTCACGAATAAAAAGAGAAAAATATAGTAATAAAAAAAACCAAATTAGAAATTAGGAATAGATAGAATGATATTGAACTACGCCAATCCCCGGAAACGACACCAAAAACTTGATGCGCGATTTATGCACACACTAAACGCAAGTGCACGTGTCGTGACAAGTAATATAGTCTAGAAGACTGAGTTATCGTCCTCAGGGGTTAGTGTCCAATTATCAACCACTATTCTATGGTCTCTATTTGGTAACCGATAGTTTGATGAATTGTTTATAACTATGATTATAGATGCTAACTAAATTACTTTATTTTATTTCAGATATTGTGGAAATAGGGCTTCCAAATCTCCTCAACTATCCGCTCTTCTTACTTGTTAATGCAAATAATTATGGTTCTTCTTCTATTTTGAGACAGGAGGTTAACTAAGCCGTTTTATACTCCTGTTAAGGTAATATAAACACTCAACCCCAATATAGAACCCTTCTATCTTTCAATGACAAGATTGACTATAAAGGAGGATTAAGAGCAATAACCTATTAAGCTACACAAGTATCGGGGTACTTTCGTCTACGATTTGACCTATGTTTATTCAACTATAGCATATTCAAAATCTCCCCTTTCGGCTTTTGATTAGAAATCATAATAGTTATGATAATTAGTGATCAATTAATTACCAAGCAATCAAAACAAGTATTGAATAAATCTCAATAATATTACGAAGAAACCAAAACATGCATTAATTCATAAGAATGAGTTTCAAGCGATTCGATATGAAAAGCCCTAAATTAAGTTAGTTCCTAGCCATAGTCATGTCAAGAACTAAACTAATATCCAACATAAACTAAAAAGAAATAAAATAAAGAACAAAGAAATTACACAAAAGTAGTCTCCAATCTTGATCTCCAAGTTGTGATGAATTGACAAAAGTGGGAACGCCCATTCTGACCTAGAAAGGTCCTTTTTATAGCCTAGAAAACGTTCACCAAATTTTCCTTCTTGGCCTTGGCCCATTCCCATTCGGATTTGGCGATTATCACTTCGGCGCGCTGCTGAAACTCCCGCGACTCAGTACTTTGGGCGTCGTGGCGCTCGATCTTCTGGCCGAGGCGCCGCATGCTTTCGCCCGGGTTTCCAACTTTCTAGCTTTTGAGCTCTGGAACCTCTGTTTCTGCCCTCTTTTCGCTCCTTTTCACCAATGTGCCACTTTAAACCATTATGACTCAAAAGAAAGAAAAATTATCCTAAGACGACACATATTTGTACAAAAATGGGCAAAAGACTAACTAAATGTGACTCAAAAAGTGTATAAAATACACCGATCATACAGCCGGACAGGAAAGAGATGGTTCGAGAGATTCACAGGCTAGCCAGTCTTGGAGTCCGGTTGGCGGATTCTGGAGATAGTGGTATTCTTGTTCGAGGAGTTGCTGAGTCCTCTATCATAGAAGAGGTAAAGAGATATCAGTATGATGATCCTGTTCTAGCACGGTATAGAGATGCAGCTCTCCGAAAGGAAAATACTTTATTTGAGGTGACCTCTGATGGTGTGCTACGGTATGAGGGTAGGTTATGTGTACCCGACATTGCAGGACTGCGTCAGTAGGTTATGGGTGAGGCACACAATGCCCGTTATTTTATTCATCCAGGGTCGACGAAAATGTATCATGACCTTAGGAGCTTGTATTGGTGGGATGGCATGAAGAGAGACGTGGCAGAGTTTGTTGCTCGGTGCCCGAATTGTCAGCAGGTTAAGGTCGAGCATCAGAAGCCTGGTGGGCTACTACAGGCGATAGAGATCCCGACTTGGAAGTGGGAGGTGATTAATATGGATTTTATTACAGGTTTACCTCGTACTCAGCGGAAGTGTGATTCCATCTGGGTTATTGTAGATAGGCTGACAAAATCAGCCCATTTTCTTCCAGTCCGGACTACTTATTCAGCTGAGGACTATGCCATATACATCAGGGAGATAGTGAGGCTGCATGGGGTTCCTATATCTATCATATCTGACCGAGGAGCCCAGTTCACGGCTAACTTCTGGAGATCATTTCAGAAGGGATTGGGAATGCAGGTGAGTCTTAGCATAACATTTCATCCTCAGACGGATGGGTAGGCAGAGCGTACCATACAGACACTGGAGGATATGTTGAGGGCTTGTATTATTGATTTTAGAGGTAGTTGTGATGATCACTTGTCTCTTATTGAGTTTGCTTACAATGACATCTACCACTCTAGCATTCAGATGGCCCTGTATGAGGCTTTGTATGAGAGGAAGTGCAGGTCGCCCATTGGTTGGTTTGACGTTGGTGAGACTCAGTTGATTGGTCCAGACATGGTTCAGCAGGCTGTCGACAAGGTGAAACTCATACAGGAGAGATTACTAGCAGCTCGAGTCGCATGTAAGTCGATGTTGATAATCGCCAGCAGACTTAGAGTTTCAGATCGACGACTGGGTATTCTTGAAGGTATCGCCCATAAAGGGTGTGATGAGATTTGGGAAGAGGGGGAAACTTAGCCCGAGGTATATTGGTCCTTATCGGATCATTCGCAGAGTAGGCCAAATTGTCTATGAGTTGGACCTACCCGCAGACTTGGAAGCAGTACATCCAGTTTTTCATGTATCCATGTTGCGGAAGTGTATTGGTGACCCTTCCAGAGTTTTCCCAGTGGACGATGTCCAGGTGACTGAGGAGTTGTCCTATGAGGAGAATCCCGTGGCCATATTAGATCGCCAAGTCAGGAGGCTGCGGACTAAGGATGTTGCGTTCGTCAAGGTGTTATGGCGGAACAACAATAGAGAGGAAATGGCTTGGGAGGCAGAGGACGAGATGAAGAAGAGGTATCCTTATTTATTCCCTGTGCCTTCAGGTAATTCAATCTAACTCCCTTGGTTGATCATAGTAATTGTAAATTGTATGTGCGTGTTTATTTACGGCCCTGTGTGGCATCTGTTTGTTTGCTGAATATAGATGGTTAGACATAATTATAAAGGAGGTTCTGTCGAAATTTCTAGAACTTGAGGCTTGTTATGAACATTCGAGGACGAATGTTTCTAAGGGGGGGAGAATGTTACACCTCGTAAGTTTAAGACAATAATTAAGAACGTAATTAGGATAATAAGATCCGAATATTGGAAATTAGTATACAATGGAATTTCCCGAATTTAAGTTAAGTGGGGTATGAGATTATTAATAGTGGGATTTGGGACAAAAATGCAAAAAAAAAAAAACTAATTTCATTATAACAAAAAAAAAACCCTTCATATTTCCAATTGATTTTAAAACCAATTTTCACTCAATCCTCTCCTCTCCTAGCCGATTTCTTCCCCAACTTTCTTAGCAAGAATTAAGCACTTATCAACTCCTATTCTAGGTAGATTTTTCTATAATTCTAGCCAAGTTTTATACCCAAAAACAGTGGGCATTTTCGCCACTGCTACTGCGATTTTGAGCTTCAATTTTCGGATTTTTGGAGCAAATTTTAGGAAGAGAAACGTGTAGGGATGTTGGTCTAACATTGAAGAATGGTTGCATGTTGAAATGGAGTTGATGAAGTGAAAAATCAGACAAGAAATTGATGAAATGCAGGTTAAAAATGCAGGCGATGTTCATGCGATTTTTGGACAGTTTTTGAACAATCTTTAAGGTATAAATTTTTTCTCCTTATGGTATAAATTAAGTTGCATGTTGTTGTAAATGTTAGATTGAAACTTGTGTTGAGAATTAAACTAAGATTAAGAGGAATGGAAGTGAAATTACATGTGTTGTGGTGACATTGATTGTAGCCGATTGTGGGACTGATTTGGTATAAAAATTGAAGTCAAGTATTGTTGTTATTGTTGCTAATTGCATGTTACAAATTGGAGGAAAGATGGAGATTTAAGTTGTAGTTGTTTATATAAGAATGTTGAAATATGAAGTTGAATTTTTAGGAGTAAAGAAATGAGTTATGGAAGAATGTTGTTGGATATGCTTGAAGACTATTTTATGTACATTGGAATGGAGCGTTGAGATTTTATTCTTATCACTAAGTGCATGTTGAGAATTGAAAAGAAATCTTGAAATTAAGTTATAATTAGTAATGTAGAAGTATTGGAATATGAAATTAGATTCTAAAAGAATTAAGAAGAGGTGTTGGAATTGAATGATGGGTTGGCCGAAAGGTTGATGGGATTATTGAACATGATTGTGTTATATTAGGGACTACTTGTTAAGATTATAATGTTGGAAATCAAGTATATGCATTGTGGTAATCACCTATACGTGTCTTGGAAGAATTAAAGTATAGGGGAGTATAAACTTCACCTTCTTGAATTCTTATATGTTGATAGAAGTTTGAGATTGCTTTTATGAATTATTTTAACATGACTAAGGATTGAATAACCATGATAAATAAGTGTGATAGTCACTTGATTGTTGAAGTTGTTGTCTTCCATGGATATAAAGAGAAGGAAGGTTATAGGATAGCTTATATGACGTATGTTAGGCTTAACTTAATTATATCCTGGAATAATGTTGGATTATTGGTGTTGGTTGGCTTGTTGGTAAATTGTGGATATGCATATAAACAGGGGAAGTGCTGCCCAAATTTTTATAGAAATAAGAAGTTGTTATTTGAATAACTTACGTTAGAGACCGTAGAATTGACGAACGTATTGTCATTGTTATAGGTTGACATACTAGACGAGGCATGTCTTAGCATTTAGTTGATTTGCTCGCTTAAAAGGTATGTGAGACTATTCTTTCTTTGGCACGATTTTGTGAAAATCTTTTTCCCCTATTTTGGCACGACCTTGTGAAAAACTTTCATTTGACTTGATTTTAATAAAAGTACGGCGGACGTACATGTTTTTCTACAGAGTTAGTTTTAAAAGAAAATTGTTATGGCAAGTGCCTATGATTTCAGTAAAGAGTAAATTATGATGATTTTATCGGAAATCAAAGATGATTTCAAATTGCATATAGTTGCTCATGGTATCTACTCGTGCCGAGTCCTATTACACATTCACCGAGTCTCTCACATAGAGGGCCGGCACTATATAATATGTTCCGGGTTTGAGTCCCGACTATGATTATTATATTACTTGGGTTCGAGTCCCAAGCGGGTTCAACTCCCGATTTATTATTATTCCATGGATTAGCTCTCCATGATGCGGGTTCGAGTCCCATGACATTATATTATTCCATATATTTATGTGGGTTCGAGTCCCACGATATACATGTTTACTTGGGTTCGAGTCCCATGATATATATATATACCTAGACGGGTTCGAGTCCCGTGCTATTATATCCTGAGGATAGAAGTTCATGATTTTGGCCTGACTTGCATATTTTGAAAAAGGAAGAACTGATTTTCATTACTCTCATTTGATGGAGTACATTTATACAGTTAAGTTGAATTCTTACTTGTTCATCGCTTTACGTTGAATCATTATGATTTCTAGTACAAGATTTCAGATTCCACATACTTGGTACATCTATCGCATCGACCTTTTTCTCGGAAGTGCGTTCATGCCCGCAGATTCAGTGTTTAGATAGGTGACCCTCCGCCTAGGATTGCATGCCATTGGAGAGCTCATTTGTTCCGGAGCCAGCTATTTTGGTACAGACCTTTATCTTTCAGACTTATGCATATTTTGGGCACGACGGGGTCCTGTCCCGTCATATGTTGGTATTACACTCTTAGAGGTCTGTAGACAGTTATGGGTTGGACGTTTGTACCTTGTTTTGGTTTTGATGTTGTTATACCCTGTGTTGGGGCGTTCCCGGTTATACTTGTTGTTATCTAGTGGCAGCCTTGCCGGCTTGCTTATTTTGATTATTCCTTTGTGTACATAATGTTGGTTGGTGGCAGCCTAGTCGGCTAGCCCATTATGATTGTTGTTGATTTGGCAGCCTTGTCGGCTCGCCCATTTTTTTAGGGAGATGTTGTAAAAGCAGTGTTGTGCTGCCGAAATTTCTATAGATCTCTGTATTAGATGGATTAAGAGTGACAGGTCAGTAATGACGTCCAATTAGGACGTTAGTCGCGGCCCGTCGGGTCGGGTCGTGACAGTAACCCCAAACTGGGCCGTGCTCTGAACCATGTGCAGAATTGCTTGCTTGATTTCGAAGTTGTTGGCTTCCACAACTGGTAGCCTTATACATGTCTGCACACAGTAACAGTTGGTAATAAGTAACCCCGTAAACTCCTTGCAGCGGGGTTTTGAGCTTGTGCCTGTACGAATTCTGGCACCTCTTCATTCAACCTGTTCGGGTTCTGTTGATTTGTCATTGATAGTGAATCTACAATTCTTTTACTTCTATTGTTATGTTTACAAGCATTTTCAATCTCAGGGTTTAGAGGGACAAGTGTGTATGCTCCTCTTCTGCTTCGCATAAACCAAGCTTCCTGAAATTGGTCAAAAATAAGAAAAACAGATCAAGGCAGAAATGTGTTCTAAAATAAAAAGAAAAATAAAAACCAAATTAGAAATAAAACTAGATAATTCGGTATTGATAGTACGCCAGTCCCCGACAACGGCGCCAAAAACTTGTTCGCGATATTTATGTGCTTACGCAAGTGTACGTATCACTTAAGTAATAAATCTTGGTAAGACCAAGTATCGTCCATAGAGACTGGTTTATCAAGTACCGAATAGCTAATCTATGGTTTCTATTTGTTTAACGTTAATTTTGTTTGGTTTATGAACTAAGAATTAAAACTAAGAAATAAGCAATAATAACTAATTATGATAATACTTTGGTTTTAAGACAGTTATGTAGAGAATTAGGGTTTCCAATCACCTCAAATATCCATTCTTTCACTTGTTAATGCAAGATTAATGACTCTTCTTCTTATTACGATAGCAGGTTAACTGAGATGTTCTATATTCCGGTTAGGATATATAAAAACTCAACCTTATGCAGAAATCTTCTATATTTCTATGATAGAATTTACACACATGAGTATTAAGAACAATAACCTTAAATACTACACAAGTATCGGGGTACTTTCGTCCGCCATTTTAACCTATATCTAAACAACTATAGCATATTTAAATATCCCTTTTCAGATCTCGATTCGAAATCATATAAGTTATGACAATTAATGACCAGTTAATTATCAAACAATCAATACAAATTAAATAGATCTTAAATAGATGAAGAAGAAATAACTAACAATGCATTAACTTATGAAAAGAGTTTCAAGTTGATTCAATGGAAAACCCTGATAAAAAAATTAGCTCCTAGACATTGTCATGCTAAGAAAACTAATTGTCTTCAACATAAACTGAATTAAATAAAAGAAAAGAGAGAAGAACTTGAATGTAGAAGTCTCTAATCTTGTTCCTAGCCTCTGTTTCTCGCCCTCCAAAGTATCCTCTCCTCATAGGAATTAATCCCTAGGGCTTATATATGTCTAAATCTCGTTTTGTACCCTTTCGCCCTTTCAAAAATCAACGTTTCTCGCCCAAAACCCGCGTCGGCGCCGCGGCGCTGCTGCCAAGTGCCACGGTGCTAGTCTGGTAGAAAATTTCAGGAGCTGCAGGACTTCTGGCGCCACAGCCCTGCTGGTTGGCTCTGCGGCACTGTCAACGAGAATATTTCTAGCGCTGCGGCCCTTCAGCTCTTGCGCCGCGGCGCTGCACCTCTTTTGTCCGGATTTCGTTAGATTTCTTTCATATTTTCCGGGACTTCTTAGGTTTGATTGCTTGGGCTTTGCTTGTGCAATTTCATCCTCAAAATCATCTCATTTCATCCTCAATTTGGTATTTTCTCTTTTGGACCGTTGTGACTCAAAAGAAAGAAAAACAACCCTAACACTATACTAAACGCAAAATAAAAGAGGAAAATACTAACTAAAAAGGACTCAAAAATGTATATAAAACTGACTCAACAGTTATGACCGGTCGGGCAGACATGTATTCACCACCGAACGATGGTCGATTTGGCAGATAACACCAAATCCTATTTAGGTCGGGTGTGTTTACCATCAGTTGGGCAGTTACGTATCGTTATGTATCACTGATTGGGCAGACATGTATTTACCATCGATTGGGCAGTAATGTAACATTATTTACCACCGGTTGGGCAGTTACCACTGATCAGTTGGACAATCAAGCAGTTAGGCATACAACGATGGTATAGAGGTATTGAATAAGGTTATAAGATAATAATGATCATTACGTATGTTATGGTCCTCAATGACATTTCAAAGGTTCAGGTTGATTAACATTCCTCTTTTATGATTATGTATTGTTGTATTTTATTTTCGCTTTACACATTCAGTACATTATTCATACTGACGTCCCTTTGTCTGGGGACGATATGTTTCATGCGACACAGGTTCAGGTCGGTGATGAGAGGACCCACCCTTGTAGATCGTGTTCATATATCGACTTTAGTTGGTGAGCTCCATTTCCTTCTAGAGTATAGCCGATTCAGGGTTATTTATGTTCTGATTGGTATTTTGGGTATGTCAGGGGCCTTGTCCCGACTTATGTATTCTGTCGACATTCTCTTTAGAGGCTTTGTAGAAAAGTTCTATGTTGTCCAGTTGTTCGGTATGGCATTGTCGGCAGCAATATGTATGTATATATATATATATGTTGAGATCTTCTGTTTGCAGATTTTCATGATGTGTTATTCCATAGTTATCATTATGAGGCCTTGTCTGTCCAGACGGTTGTACGTTCATGTGATGAAATCAATGTGGTTCTCTCGGGCCATCCAGGCCCCCGATGCCGGCCACACCCCCAAGGTTGGGCTGTGATAGGCACAACTGGGGATTATGGAGAAGCAAGAAAGATATAGTTGCTACATCTGCTGAAAAATGTTTAGATTTTCAGTTTGTTGAAAGTCTAATATAGATTTTGATGATTGAAATTTGCTTAAACCTGGAAAATAATCTGAAACTATATAAAACTAGGGGTGGCCAGTGGGCTGGGCTGGGATGGGTCGGGTTTGAAGGGATCGGGGCGGGACGTGGGAGGGGCGGGATCGAGGTCCGGCGGGATTAGTTGGAATTGATATTTGTTGGTCAATTGCTCCACGTCGCTACTCATACCTTCAGATAAGATGTCGTTGTAGTTTTCGTCTTCTTCTTCATTCATCTCCGGTTGACCGTACCTTCTCCGCTCCGCTCGTATCCAATCTCTGAATAATACTGCAATCTCCAAGATGTATTCGACTAATGAGTGTTTGTGCTCTTTTATTTGAAATCTGTCAGCAGAAAAAGCGCTTTCAGACGCTGTTGATGACGCTTGAATGTTCAAAACATCTCGGGCCATCATTGAAAGTGTCAAAAATGTCTTCTCATCCCCCTCCAGTATTTCAGCAAGTCTTCCTGTCTTTCTTCGTTGACAACTGTTTGGTACGGTACAACACCCTGTAAAACAAAAACATCAAACTCGCTAATTTGGTTAGTAGTGTTAGCACTGCACATTCTATTTCTGAGGCTTTCAATACTAGCCGCAGAAACAACATGTCTTTTTGAGGTTGTATTGAAGAAGAAGATGATGGTGGAAGTCGGTTGGTTGCTAGCACTTTCTTGGTGATAATACCTATAAACTTTTTTGTATTCGTTTTTTATGCTAGACAACACTTCTTCTTTAGTTTGTTCAATAGGTGGTGGGTCATTTAGATTTTTGGGACTTGGAGGTGGTAGTACTGCTATACAATCATAAAAAATTCAATAAGTGATTTACATCCGTCTGTTTTAATAGTTGGATTTAATACATCACCAATAATATAAATAGTAGGAATATAATTATTTTTTTTTGATAAATATTTTTTAATAGTTGTCTTACTATCTGGTTTAGTCATATATTCATTAAGTAATAAAAATATGAGAGCTATATAAAACAACATAGTTGAAATAGTAGGATAATATATACCGGAAAATTCATTTGTTGCTTGAAAAAATTTCACTAAAAATACAATAAGTTCGACAATTTTGTCGCAATCGCTATCTACAATCATATAAGCTGGATTTTTATTATGGGCGTTAAAAAATAAAGTTATAGGTCTTCTATAGTCATAAGCAACAAGTAGTTGTTGGTACAAAGAATTCCACCTAGTGGGTACTTCTTCGGGAGTTTTTCTATAAGGTAGTTGGCAATCGTGACAAAAATTTTTATATTTTTTTATTCGTTGTATTCTATTATTTTTAAAAATATAGTTTATAGCAAATTGTATTTTATCAAGAATGTCTGCAAAAAGTGATAGACCATCCTTTACAACTAAGTTATATATATGACACACATATCTTATATGAAAATGATCTGGAAAAGATGCAGTTAAACTATTTTTTAAGATTATAATAGCATAATTATTAGAAGAAGCGTTATCTAATGTAATAGTCATAATCAGTTATGCCATAATAAACAAAATAAATATTTTCTGCAATAAAATTATCAGTGTGCCTATCATCTATATATCTATACGCTAAAATACGTTTTTACATAGAACATTTATAACCTATCCAATGACATGTTACCATTAAATAATCATGACCGTTAGTTCTACGACCTATATTAGATGTGATAGCCAATTTGCCATTAAAATGATATAATGAGTAACGTAAATATTGTTGATATTCATGTGCAAATTTAAATACATCTCTCTTAAAAGCAGGATTATACATTTCTCTAATGTAATGAATAAAACCAGGAGATTCAGGAAATGAAAAAGGCAAACCCTCCACAACAACTAATTTTGCTAGTGCTTCCCTATCTCTATGTTTATCGTATTTAGGGCCTACAATTCCCCCCGTCATAGCCCTATACTTAGTCCAGGACAGTATGTGAACCTTGTCCCGATGGAGAGGGCGCTTGCGCATGTCACGACCCGACCTCGGGCCCGCGACTGGTGCCTTACCCCGGGCACCCTAGTGATACAACATCAGAGAAAATCAGCGGAAATAAAAACTCATAAAAGATAAACAGTGAAATAAGAAAACAAAGCAACCAAAGCGGTTACCTTTACGTATATATAAATAAAAACTTGAATGCTACATCCTTTACAAACCCCGCCCACAACAAGATTTCTGCACTCTAAGAATTTTTATAACAACTATGACGGGACAGGGCCCCGCCATACCCCTGAATGTACAAGTACCTACAATCTCAGGGAATCATACCAAAAGATAAGCCTCCGGAGAAACGGAGCTTCCCAAAACGCTGAACTGTGATCCTATGAGCGAGGATCAACAATTGGTGTACCTCTACCTGCGGCATGAACGCAGCCCCCCGAAGGAGGTCAGTACAACAGGTACCAAGTATGTGAAACTGAAAATACTGTAAATGAAATCATAATAGTCTATATAAAACAGAAGACATATATGATAACCAATTTATGATACACAATATGTAAGCAGTCATGTCAAGTCAGGGACTCACGCCCTCAAAGTCATCACTCAAATATAACCATGGGTCTCATGCCCACAATATCAATCATGCCCGTGGAATTCCTTCCTCACCGCGATCCATGATATAAAAACACCAAGGAATACACATGAACACCAGGTCCCACCTGTGTCATAATAAAACCGTACGGGGTAAGTACGAAGGCATAACCGACTACTAGAACCCATCGTACCAACAATGCTATAAAACTGTATCACGAGGTCTTTCTAGACCGCCACATGATCGAAGCTGGCCACTCGCCCTCAGTATCAATGTGCGCGTCTAACCACGAACTCACCGCAGCTCGCGATAAAGCCACATAGGCCCGCATGAGGTACTCCGCATCGGGGTAGCTAACCCGCAGATCAACCTCGACTCCGCACGCACGGCCTCATATGGACGCATGAGGTATTCCTCGATCGCGTAACACACCGGAGTGATCATCCCGAACTCCGCAGCTCCGCATAGGTCACATGGACCCGCGTGAGGTATTCCTCGTGACGGGGTAGCTAACCCGCGACTCATAACAAGTCGTGGGGTAAGTGATATAATACCAAAGACAACGCTTATCGTTAGACAACATAAGCACAACAAGAACAACCCCCTTTACACAAACGTCACAAGACGCTAACACACGTAGCATCATAACATGTTTACTTATCAAACCAACAAGAAATTATTACAAGGCTATCACAAGCAAAACATAGGCAAGTTACTCACACAAGGTACTTTTATTTGATGTCAACAAATCCGGATTTTAACCCCAAAGTACTACATACTTTAACTCTTTAAAAAGATCCATTTCTTTCACAAAAGTCACACGATACTCGTAGTATCAAAATAGAGTAACTATCTTTTTAAGTAAACCAAAACAATTTCCATACCTTCTTTTTAAACCAATCTTAAGACAAAAGCCATGCCTTCCTTTAAAACAAAGACACTTTTCCTTTTTAAAGTCAAGTAGCAATATACTTTTTAAACCAATTGTCTTACTCTTTTAAAAACAAGTAACCTATACCTTTAAATCAAGTTACTTCTCCTTTCCCAAAATCAAGTTGTTTATAAGTCAAGTCTCTTTACTTTCAAAAATCGATTCCTAATCTTTAAATCATATCTTTTAAGGAAACCAACCTCCAATTTTTAAAATGTCAAGTTATCATTTTAAATCCAATGATAAAACCATTCTTTTGTTTTCATAAAGACGTTATAAATAACTTCCCATAAAGCTATTATAACACTTTATGTTTTAAACCAACCAAGGACAACTATTCTCATTTTCGAAATCAAGATAACTTTATTCTTTAAAAGACCACACCCATTACTCATGAATGAGGTTTTACAACTTTTTAACATAATTCAAGTCCTTAATATTTCATAACAAGTCACTTAACTTTGGAATCAAGTCAAGGACACAAAAGGAAAATCAAATTCCTTTAAACACACGTGCGTCTACCGCACTATATATTTCACAACAATCATGCTAGAAAGGATAGGAAGAGGTTCACATACCTCGCGACGATTATCGACAATTAGCAAAATGCTCCAAAGTACGATAACCCTGCGAGCCTTTTCCACCCTGCAACTAGAATCCGCGACTCGTAGTACTTCAACCTATAAGGTCATAAAACGCCTATTAACTTCTAGATCTCTTCAGAGAACATTTCTAAGAACAAGGTTCCATATTCTACGGAAAATTCGCAAAGACCTCCCCGTAACCACATAAATAACCTCCACTATCAAGGCCCGCTACCGTGCCAACAACTCCTGTGGATTACACGTCTAACCGGACGTGTACTATTCTGCCCCACAATAATACTACAAGTCTACTGTAAATACAGTTCAATTCTTATCAATATTCATTCTATATATAGTATACTCAACTATACATTACTACAACATGTAATTTCCAATTACAATAAGGGGATAAAGATCATTACCTCGATAAGCCCAAAATTATCCAAGTTTTATAAGTCGATCCTGAGCAAAGTTTAGCTCCTAATCCTTACGCTCCAACCCGCCAGCAACCCTTAGAAGTTTCTAAACAACTTCTCTTAACACTTCATCCAACTATGAAGATTTCCTGTGGTTTCATGTTTGCGCCTATTGGAATAAAGTAGTATTTCGGGCTCTTAGTATAAAGATAACTTTGGAATACAACAAGGGATTTAGGCTAAGGTATTTGGAATAACAACAATACTTGAAGAAATTCTTTCACAAGAGGGGGGGGGGGGGTGTGTGGGACGAGAACCTCAACAAGGGGGAGTATTTTTGTGACTTAGAAATATTTAGTAAGTGATGAAGAAGTCTTGCAACATAAGGGGTATTTATAGAGAAATCAAGGGCTAGGATTAAAGCAAGTGTATGGTGAGGATTTGGTCCATGTGGGAGTGGAGTCTTCCAACCAAGTGTCCACCACAACAATGAGACATGTGTCCACCACAAAAATCACCAAAAAATGTCCAACACTTGTCCTTCTCCAATTCGGCCAACATGGACACATGGGGGTGACACGTGTCACCCCCCTACTCGTCCAAAATATTTCATCTTCCGAAAATATCCGCAATGCCAAAAATCCGAAAATAAAGTGGGCCCCACAACCCGTAAATTCCTCCCGTGGGCCCCACATGACCAATTCCGGAAAATAAAATTCCATAATTCTTAAAAATTCTTAAAGTCTTAAATACCAAAGTTGAGAATCCAATTCTCAATAAAAAACCTTTTTCCTTCGTAAAATCCGGAAACTTTTACGTCGAAAAAATCACATCTTTCTTCCTTTCCAATTTTTATGTCGTATTCTCGTACGTACGTCCTCATATACATACTCTGGAACTACGGAGTGTAACATTCTTCCCCCCTTAGAAACATTCGTCCCGAATGTTCCTTCTAAGTCTCCAAACATACCGCCGGATAGTCTTCCTACTATGCTTTAAAAACCAATTATGCCACACATGGCCATAATACAACATACGCGCAAAACTCACATCCGAGCCAACGAAGAATCATCTCTAACGTGTATAACAACACTAAAGCTTCCACCCATGGTCCAAAGGATACTTTCTTCACATCTTTACTTTATAAAAAAGGCACTTCCATCTTCTTAACACATCTTCGCCTCTTTTCTTACTTGTCGCATCTCTCCTCGACAATTCGAACTCTTCCTAATATACTTACCACATTTCTGTCATTGCTTCAGTTTCCAAAATCTCGGGGTTACTATCTCTAACTTGGTCATCATTAACTGGGAACACTCTGGATGGATCTCCGATACTCTTCCGAAACATGGCATCATGGAAGACGGACGACGCTTCCTAAGCTGGACGATTGCTAACTTATAGGCAACCTGTCCTATTCCACAAATGATCTGAAAAGGCCCAAAGTACCTCGGCTAAGTTTCCCCTGCTTTCCAAATCTCGTCACACCCTTCCGGGGTGGTACCTTCAAGAAGACCCACCGTCAACCTGAACTCCAAGTGTCGACGCCGATTATCCGCACGACTTCTGTTGATTCTGAGCTGCTAATAACCTCTTCTGGATAAGCTTCACCTTATCCACATCCTGCTGAATCAAGTATGGACCAACTATCTGAACCTTGCCAACATCGAACCAATCGACCGGCAACCTACACTTCCGCCCATACAAGGCTTCATAAGGCGTCATCCGAATACTAAAATGGTAGTTATTATAATACTCACTCAACCAGAGGAAAATAATCCTCACAACTACCCCTGGAATTATCCCATAATATATTTCACGCATACCAAGTACTTCGACAAAGACCAACCGTAAAATCATCCACTCAAGACGGCCTTGCATCCAAGGTCCCAACTGTTATAAATTCTAAGGCTCACCATTTTCTCATCCCCAGACTTACCCTTTTCAACTACCCATGTTTTCTAATCCACACCTAACACAATGCTATCCGCACATAGCACTCCACATGTATCTACCATAACGACCTAAACAAGTCTCTTAAGGGCTGAAGATATCTCTGTAACTATAGCCTCACTTTCCCTTTGTCGCTCTAATCAAATCCCGCTCACGGGTGCATAACTACGTAAGGTGATGAACCACCACCGATCCCGGCGTCGAGTCGTAACATCCGCGCCACCTGCAGTCGGACAATTTCGCAAATGGCCTCGCCGCCGCAAGCATAACAAGCTATTGAAGTAGTAAGACACTCCCCATAAGAACACCTACCACAACGGCCATACCGAGGTGGCGGTGGCCTCTTCTGGCTAACACCCCTTCCTCTCCGAACCACTGAATCCGCAACTGACCTGGTAGGCTGAGTCATCCCACCTGTATCCCCCCTACTAGGACATTCTCTCCTCACATGGCTCGACGCCGGTAAAACAAGTATTAGTAAAAGACGACATTTCGGGATGACGCTTCTACCACATAGTGAACACCGAGGGAAAATCAACTGGTGGCTAGAACCTATGTAAATCGTGAACTAAACCCGAGTTCGCCAACTCCTAAATACCCCGAACGCCCCAAGTCCGTGAGGACCACTCAGATCGGGCGGAGGCGCATAACCATCTCACGGAGAAGGTTCGCCTCGAAAGTTACCAAAGGACCCTGCTATTCTGGCCCTCTTCTGCTGATCTTGGTTAATCCGTCGATCTCTACGCTCTCACCACGTGCATAAGCTCAGACGCTGGAAATGTCTATGCTCGATCAAGAGCTACTCTTGTACAACCCTTTACTAGATACTCGTCAAGTCCTGTGACCTATCGGTGCACTCTATCCTCCATGTCTGCCACTTAAAGCGGGGACATAACAAGCCAATGAGTCAAACTCCATACTATATTCCCGAACCGTCCGCCCGTTCTGCCTCAACATCATAAATATATCTTCCCGAGCTCTCCTCATCAGCGAGGGCAAAAAGTGTGTAAGAAATGCCTCTGAGAACTCGTCCCAACCAGCTGGAGGCGCATGTTTCCCCCGGGATAGTTCCCATGAATCAAACCGGCCGATCGCAGATTACGCGGCCGATGCGTAACCTAAGACCACCGATCGTGTCTCAAGCCTTGATCACTCTCATGATCCGTCAGAATCGCCGAATAAACTCTCGAGGATCTTCCCGGTTCTCGATCCATAGAACTCGGGTGGATCGCACTCAAGAAGTCCCAAGTCTCAAACTATCTGATCTAGGGTGAACCATCGTATTACGGAACTTCGACTCGTTTGTCCTCATGCCTCGCCACAAGCCTAGCTAGTAACTGGGCCATCTCCTTGCAACTCATATCCTTTGTCCCTGGTCGTGGGACTAGAGGCTCAGGTATCGTGGTCTCAGTAGCCATCGCACGCTCTAAACTCTCTCGGGCTAGCGGCGCCGCAGAACTCCCCGAATGAAGCACTATCTCGTAATGACCGGGTGCTGCCGTCAGAACCTCTCAGATTCTACTCGCAGCTCCCTCTGCTGCCTTGCCCTTCTGGACTCTGGTTTCCTTGCGTAGAGGCATAACTAGCACAAACGAATACGCCAGAGGGAGTCCAACTTATAACACAGATCTAAGGCACGATCTGTTATACCCCGTATTTCCAGAGTATGTATGTGAGGACGTACGTACAATTGTATAAGCCCTAATTAGGTTAAGAATGAAATTGTGAACTTTCAACGGAAAAGATTCCGAACCTTGTGAAGGAAATTTTACGTTTTTAATATTTTAACCGATTACGGATTTTTCCGAGAGATGAAATATTTTGGACCAATAGGAGGGCTACATGTGTCACCCTTAGGTGGCATGGTTGGACGAAAATGTTGGGCTAGTGGACAAGTCAAATAGTCAAGTCTTGCAAGATATTTTCCTTGGGTTAGTGGGGGTAGGTATGGACGGTTTTGGAGGGGCAAGTGGATGGCCACATGGCTCTTTGTTGTGGTGGACATATGTTCCAATGTTGTGGTGGACATATGTCCCAATATTGAGGTGGACACTTGGTGGAAGACTCCACTCACACAAGTTACTTAATCTACACCCTCCACTTGCTTTAATCTTGGCCATTGAAGGTTCTATAAATACCCCCCCCCCCCCCTCTAGTGCAAGACTTCTTCATCCACAAAACAATTTCCAAGTCTCCAAAAATCCTTCCCTCTAGTAGAGTTCTCAGCCCAAAAACCCCATCCCTCCTTGTCTAGTTGTTTCGTCCAAACACCCCCTTCCCCTTCCTTGTTGTTCTCGCCAAATACCCCTTGGTAGAAATGTTGTCTTCTAGTATTGTTACTATGCCAAAATACCTTAGCCTAAATCCCTTGTAATTTTCCTAAGTTACCTCTATACTAAAAGCCCGGAAATACCACTATATATCCTTTAGTCACAAGACGAAACCCTAGGGAAATCTTCATAGTTGGTTGAAGTATTAAGTAGAAGTTGTTAGGAAACTTCTAAGGGTTTCTCGAGCTATCGAGCGCAAATTAGAGCTAAACGTTGTTCAGATCGCATATAATCTTGGATAATTTTGGGCTTATCGAGGTAAATATCTTTATCCTTCTATTGTAATTGGAGATTACATGTTGTAGTAGTTCGTAATTAAGTATAAGATATATGAAGGAGGGTATAAAAGAAGAGAATTGAACTGCATTTACATGTGACGTATTTACGTGAGACTTGTGTAGTTTGACTGCAGGAAGTGTCGCCCAATTTTCCGTAGAATAGAGAACCTCTCGCTAGAATATTCTGAGTAGTCTAGACGTTGATAGACGATTTGACTATTATAGGTTGATACTGCGCGACATATTCGACTTGGCGTGGATTTCGCTATGAGGTATGTGATTCTTCCTATCCTCTTGAGCATGATATTTTTAAAATATATATATAGTACGGTAGACGTACATGTGTTAACTAAAATTGGTTTTACTCTGATGTCTTTTGACTTGAGTTTTAAATAATAAGAATCTTGGAAAGATTTCAAAAGAGTTATGAATCATTTTTGAAAGAATAGTAATACTTGGTTTTAAAAAGCTTAAGAGTTATACTAGCTTTATGGGAAGTTAGGTATAACGACGTAAGAAAGATAAAAGGGACGGTGTTAAACCCCGTAGTTACAGGACATGTTTTAAGAACGTACGTAAGAACTCGCAAGTGTTAAAATTTGAGATCAGAAAAATTTAATCTAATTACGGAATTGTCTGAAACGTATTATCAGGATTTAATGGGAGGCTATACGTGTCACCCCTTAGAGTGCCTTGGACGAAAATGGCATGGCCAATATGGTCATCGACCATAAGTCTTCTATGGCTAAGTCTTGCAAGTAGTAGCATGAGAATATTGACTAAGTCAAAGGTCCCACCTTTGTCTTGATATTTAGCAAGACTACATCCAAACCAACCATTTGTTTGTATCCTAACCCTCCAAGGTGCTACTTATATTACTACTAGTAGAGAGGAGCTTAACACTTAGAAAATATTACACAAATTGAAGAGTACGGGCAGTGAGCTCTCGCCACACTAAGGGAAAAGAAGGAAAATTTTTGTTCAGGATCCATTTAGCTCCCCACTTTAAACCAAGGGTCTTATGTGTATTGTAAGCAAGTCTCAATAGAAAAATCTTGGAAAAGATTGTTTACTGTTAGTCACAAACGAAAACCTAATGGTCTTTCTAGGTTTTATTTAGAGTTTTGAAGGATTATTGCTGGTATTGTTCTATGGGTCTCAATGCTTGATTGAAGTGTCTTGGAGAGGTTCTAAACTACTAAGGAGCGACTTCGGATTTGGAAGTTAGATTGAGATTCGTTGAGGTATAATCTTGTTCTCTTTAAGTGTTACAAGATTATGTATTGTTGTTAGCCTTACATTTTACTAGCATGTAGTATACGTGTTGAAGTTTTATAAGTATTATGGATTGCTTGTAGCTTTAAACCGTGTAATGTAAGTCATGTTTAGTTGGAATATAATTTGATCGTTATTGGAATCGCCGCATGTTATCGACTTAAAGATTATGGTTGTTATAATCAAATGCGACTTGATATCATGTTATGCTACCAATTTGGATTGAAATGGAAATTGGATAAGAATTGGTTTTGTTGAACTCAAGGTGGCCGAATTTTGGACTTGTAGTTTGCATTTAGTTGGTTATTAAATCGCGAGCCAATCTGGTAGTTATTCAATTGTATTGGATTATCTTCTATAAATCGTGAGCCAATCGGGTGTAGTTATTCAATTGTATTGATTATCTTCTATAAATTGTGAGCCAATTGGGGCTGTTTGGTTATTGTATTTCCGCCTTGAAAAAGGTGGCAAAGTAAGTAAAACAAAGGAGGTGTCATCCGATTTTCCGTAGAAATTAGTGACTTAGCACCTAGAATATTCTACGTTTGAAGTAAGAGGTTAATGGACGATTGCGACCATTATAGTTTGAAGTACTTAGTATAGCGTATCCTATTTAAAGGATGGACTAGCTATCAAGGTTGAAGTACTTTGGAGCTTTTTGCTACTTGTCGATAATCGTCGCGAGGTATGCGAACCTCTTCCTTCCTTTGGCATGATTCTATGTATGGAATATACCTGTGGTATCATTTCATGTTTCCTTCTACTCTTAGAAGTTAAGAGGTAGTTGTGTGATTTACTCTATGAAGAACTTTTCCTATCTTCGAGCACGACTAGTTGCACGCGGTAGTACTGAGACGACAACACCTTGTTATCCTTTACTAGTTTATCAATGGCCAAGTCGGTGAGTCGAGATTAATTCGCCCTTGAAAGTATAAGGGATGTCTTAAGTTTTATTTAAAGTTATGGACTCAAGAGTTTTAAAGTATGTGATACTTGTTCCGCTTTTGAACGTATAAGTCCCTTGGATAGGAAATTGTATTTGCTAAGGTATAAAGTGAATATAACGACTTTATGGGGAGTTGGTTATATTTGCTTTATGGAAAGGTAAATGACTTGATTTTAGTGAAAAGGCAACTTGTTTTTAAGGCATTAATTGCCTAAGGTTTTATATAAAATGAGTCACTTGTTTTCTAAAGGTTAAGAGACTAATTGTATTTTTGAAAGTTATGAGAATTTATTTGAAAGTATTTAATACTTGGTTTCAAAAAGTAGAAGTCTCTCGTTATAAAAGAACGTGTTGTCTAAACCATAAAAGCGGTTATAACGGCTTTATGGGAAGTTGGTTATAACGGCTTTATGGAAGGTTAAGAGAATGGTTTTCTAATAAAGTAATCAAGAAATAACTTGTGTTAAGAAGGGCAAATTGTTTTAAAGGTACCAATTGCTTAAGGTTTTAAATAAGGAAGTCACTTGATTTGTAGTTCTGTAATCAGATTTCTAAAAAGGTATTGTGACTTGTCTTGAAAGGTGAATAGGACTCGATACTACTTGTTAGTATCGGAAGTTTTATTTGGAAAGCGAGTCTTTTGAAAAGAATGTACGACGTAGTACTTTGGCCCGCTTAATTGAGAATAATTCTATGTGATGCCTTGATTAGTACTTTGGCTTGTTAATTGAGAATTATTCTATTTGTGCTCCGATAAGTACTTTGGCTTGATTAATCGAGAATTAGTCTAAATGCGTGCCTTGATAAGTACTTTGGCTTGTTAAACGAGAATTTATTCTATTTGTGCCCTGATAAGTACTTTGGCTTGTTAAATGAGAATTTATTCTATTTGTGCCCTGATAAGTACTTTGGCTTGTTAAATGAGAATTTATTCTATTTGTGCCCTGATAAGTACTTTGGCTTGTTAAATGAGGATTTATTCTATTTGTGCCTTGATTAGTACTTTGGCTTGTTAAATGAGAATTTATTCTATTCGTGCCCTGATAAGTACTTTGGCTTGTTAATCGAGAATTATCCTACGTGTGCCTTGATAAGTACTTTGGCTTGGTTAATTGAGAACTTGCCTATCCGTACGGGTAATAGCCTTCGAGTGCAAGTATTATGTTTTATTGCTGCCGCGACTCTGGGCGGTTCACCGTCTTGTTGTAAGTTACCGACGCATCGACGTTGACGGGATTCCACCGTACGCTCGCTATTCGAGTACTGGGTTAAATTCCTTGATTCTTATGTACATACGGTAGTACTTCCGCTTGTTCGACCACGGCCGAGATAGTGGTAAGAGTATAAGGCGGGTAGACCCCAAGACGCTATACCACCTTCTCCGTGTTAAGAGTATAAGAGTGGTAAACCCCCAAGACATTATACCCCGCTTGTTTTGTATAATGGCTCACGAGATAGTGGTAAGAGTATAAACGGCGGGCAAGTCCCAAGACGTTATACCACCTTCTCCGTGGTAAGAGTATAAGTGGTAGACCCCAAGACGCTATACCACCGCTTTACCACCTTCTCCGTGGTAAGAGTATGTGAGGTAGACCCTCAAGACGCTATACCACCGGTGGGACTTCGTGTTCATGTATGCCTATCGTGTATTATTATACCGGATCGCTTCAGTGATGATGGGATTCCACGCAGTGATATATATATATATGTATTGTGTATGTGCACGCCGACAAATGGTGGATGCCACTACGCCACATGGTTATATTTTACACTAATACCGCCGATGATTGGGATTCCACGCACGCTTTGATATTAGTGTGATTTGATCGCCCCGCATCGGGCCGTAGTATACGTGTCCTCCGTGAAATGGGCCTGACTATGTTATGAAAGATAAGTAAGTTATACGGTAACGAACCTAATGATTCTTTTTCTAAATAATGACGTAAGAACGTGACTATAACTTTTATCGGGAATGGAAAGGATAATAAGGCACGCTTAAGTTCATGTGGTAATGACACTACAGATCCGTATGTATTTTTATACTTGTCCTTGTCATTCTTTTGTACGCTTATGATTTGTTTATCAGACGTTATATTCGCTCCATATTCGCACTGTTGTAATCGACTTCTTCGGCCGCGCTCACGCCCGCAGTTTAGGTACATACAGGATCCGCGAGCCAGGATCCCGCTCAAAGAAGTCGAGACGGCTCCAGTGTTCCGAGTTGTCACGCTTATGTTTATTCAGTGGCACGGCGGCCTTGTCCCGCCACGCTTGTTATGCCTAAACTCTAGAGGTCCGTAGTCACATATCGTGGGTCGCTTTGTAAAAAGAAAGCGAGGCAACCGCTTCGCTTGTTTTTATATATGTTCGTGAAGGTAGCCCTATTCCGCCAACTCCGTTGCTTTACTTACGATGTTTTATTTTTAAGTTTCATGTATGTTCCGCTGATTTTCTCTCGATGTTTATTCGTAGCGGTGCCTGTGTAGGCACCCGCGTCCCGGTCGGTCGTGACAAAAGTGGTATCAGAGCGCTTAGTCCTCTGAAAGTGTCTACAGATCGTGTTCAGTAGTCTGATTATCGGTGTCGCGCACCACATCTATAATCGTGAGGTCGCAGGACATTTAGGATTGGTTTCCATTCTTCTCACTCGAGATCGCGCGACAGAGTCGTTGTTAGGGTCATCCCTCCCTAACGAAAGTTACGTTGATCGCAGCCACGGTAGCGCAAAGATGACTCAGAACGACTATGTGGATCAGGTATCCGTGTTGGTAATGATTATAGTATAGTTGGTATTGTGACATACATCTATACGGAGTTATGTATGAGGGTCGACGCGTGTTGCCTAGAATGATTTTAGATTACCAGAATCGGTAAAGACTAACTAGATACCGGAAGGTATGGAATAGTTAATGAATTTTCGCCAAGGTTTTGTGTTTTATTTCGAGATAATCGGGAAAGGACGAGCCGTCTGACAGGTAGTGAACCCTTAAGAAGCCATATTAAGGAACCTAACGGCGTCATGTTAATAGATTGTCGCGTAGTAGGCTTAAGAGAATTGTACGGATGAGGTCCGCATGGAGTAAGAAATGGTCATTGTGGATCGAGACAACATGGTTTTGGTTTTATGTTAAGTTTTGTACCCGCCATCGGGGATCGTAAGGTAGGCTTGAGCATGGAAATCGCGAGCCTAAGAATATTGATTACCGCCGAGACCTTAGGTATATAAGGCTTTCTCCGCAATAAGATTTTAAGTCGCACTCAAGGATAAGAGTTAAGGCGACGAAGCCTGCCGAGGCCTGCTACGTCTCCCATGGCCCGGAATGGAGCGAGATCAGTTGGTAGTGGTTCCGCCACGCGACGGGTCACGGGCGCAAGCGCCCAAGTCTAGTTAATCGTTTTAAGGGTTCAGGACGCTGCTCCACCGAACTGTGCCGAAAGCCTAAATGGCCTTATGTTGTTTTATAGAGCGACTCCAAAGATTCGAGGCCGCAGTCGATGAAGTTATGTATGTATGATGTAAGGAGTTGAAGTACGAAAAGGTAACCTCGCTTGGGCTTATGATGACGGATACGCGCGCGCAGGTATTAGGGCCACGTGACATTGTTGGTACGTCGAGGTTGTGAAAGGAAACTATGTCCCTAATTATAAGTTTGACTCAAAGAACATTCGAGGACGAATGTTTCTGGGGGAAGAATGTTACACCCCGTAGTTACAGTGACATGTTTTAAGAACGCACGTAAGAACTCGCAAGTGTTAAAATTTGAGACCGTAAAAATTTTAACTAATTACGGAATCGTTTAAAACGATATCATGGATTTGAATGGAGGGCGCACGTGTCACCCCTTAGAGTGCCTTGGACGAAAATGGCATGGCCAATATGGTCATCGACCATAAGTCTTCTATGGCTAAGTCTTGCAAGTAGTAGCATGAGAATATTGACTAAGTCAAAGGTCCCACCTTTGTCTTGATATTTAGCAAGACTACATCCAAACCAACCATTTGTTTGTATCCTAACCTCCAAGGTGCTACTTATATTACTACTAGTAGAGAGGAGCTTAACACTTAGAAAATATTACACAAATCAAGAGTACGGGCAATGAGCCTCTGGCCACACTAAGGGAAAAGAAGGAAAATTTTGTTCAGGATCCATTTAGCTCCCCACTTTAAACCAAGGGTCTTATGTGTATCAGAAGCAAGTCTCAATAGAAAAATCTTGGAAAAGATTGTTTACTGTTAGTCGCAAAACGAAAAACCTAATGGTCTTTCTAGGTTTTATTTAGAGTTTTGAAGGATTATCATTGGTATTGTTCTATGGTCTCAATGTCGGATTGTTGTCTCGGAGAGGTTCTAAACTACTAAGGAGCGACTTCGATTCGGAAGTTAGATCGAGATTCGTTGAGGTATAATCTTGTTCTCTTAAGTGTTACAAGATTATGTATTGTTGTTAGCCTTACATTTTACTAGCACGTAGTATATGTGTCAAGTTTTATAAGTATTATGGATCGCTTGTAGCTTTAAACCGTTGTAATGTAAGTCATGTTTAGTCGAATATAATTTGATCGTTATCGAATCGCCGCACGTTATCGACTTAAAGATTACGGTTGTTATAATCAAACGCGACTTGATATCACGTTATGCTACCAATTTGGATTGAAATGGAAATTGATAAGAATTGGTTTTGTTGAACTCAAGGCGTAATTTTGGACTCAGAGTTTGCATTTAGTTGGTTATTAAATCGCGAGCCAATCGGGTGTAGTTATTCAATTGTATCGATTATCTTCTATAAATCGCGAGCCAATCAATGTGTAGTTATTCAATCAGATCGATTATCTTCTATAAATTGTGAGCCAATCGGGCTGTTTGGTTATTGTATTTCCTACTTGAAAAAGGTGGCAAAGTAAGTAAAACAAAGGAGGTGTCATTCGATTTTCCGTAGAAATTAGTGACTTAGCACCTAGAATATTCTACGTCAAGTAAGAGGTTAATGGACGATTGTGACCATTATAGGTCAAGTACTTAGTATAGTGTATCCTATTCGGATGGACTAGCTATCAAGGTTGAAGTACTTTGGAGCTTTTTGCTACTTGTCGATAATCGCCGCAGGTACGTGAACCTCTTCCTTCCTTTGGCATGATTCTATGTATGGAATATACTGTGGTATCATTTCATGTTTCCTTCTACTCTGAAGTTAAGAGGTAGTCAGGTGAT
Organism: Przewalskia tangutica; assembly: GCA_029844215.1. Taxonomy (NCBI): domain Eukaryota; kingdom Viridiplantae; phylum Streptophyta; class Magnoliopsida; order Solanales; family Solanaceae; genus Przewalskia; species Przewalskia tangutica. The sequence goes on along the minus strand of CM056736.1, from coordinate 62,014,428 downwards.
TTACTCTACGAAGAACTTTTCCTATCTTCGAGCACGACTAGTTGCACGCTGTAGTACGCAGAGACGACAACACCTTGTTATCCTTTACTAGTTTATCAATGGCCAAGTCGGGTGAGTCAGAGATTAACTCGCCTTGAAAGTATAAGGGACGCCTTAAGTTTTATTTAAAGTTAAGGGACTTGAAGAGTTTTAAAGATGTGATACTTGTTCCGCTTTGAACGTATAAGTCCCTTGGATAGGAAATTGTATTCGCTAAGGTATAAAGCTGAATATAACGACTTTATGGGGAGTTGGTTATATTTGCTTTATGGAAAGGTAAATGACTTGATTTTAGTGAAAAGGCAACTTGTTTTTAAGGCATTAATTGCCTAAGGTTTTATATAAAATGAGTCACTTGTTTTCTAAAGGTTAAGAGACTAATTGTATTTTTGAAAGTTATGAGAATTTATTTGAAAGTATTTAATACTTGGTTTCAAAAAGTAGAAGTCTCTCGTTATAAAAGGAACGTGTTGTCTAAACCATAAAGCGGTTATAACGCTTTATGGGAAGTTGGTTATAACGGCTTTATGGAAGGTTAAGAGAATGGTTTTCTAATAAAGTAATCAAGAAATAACTTGTGTTAAGGAAGGCAAATTGTTTTAAAGGTACCAATTGCTTAAGGTTTTAAATAAGGAAGTCACTTGATTTGTAGTTCGGTAATTGTATTTCTAAAAAGGTATTGGACTTGTCTTGAAAGGTGAATAGGACTTGATACTACGGTTGTTAGTATCGGGAAGTTTTATTTGGAAATGAGTCTTTGAAAAGAATGTACGTAGTACTTGGCCCGCTTAATTGAGAATAATTCTATGTGATGCCTTGATTAGTACTTTGGCTTGTTAATTGAGAATTATTCTATTTGTGCCCTGATAAGTACTTTGGCTTGATTAATTGAGAATTAGTCTAAATGTGCCTTGATAAGTACTTTGGCTTGTTAAATGAGAATTTATTCTATTTGTGCCCGGATAAGTACTTTGGCTTGTTAAATGAGAATTTATTCTATTTGTGCCCGGATAAGTACTTTGGCTTGTTAAATGAGAATTTATTCTATTTGTGCCCGGATAAGTACTTTGGCTTGTTAAATGAGGATTTATTCTATTTGTGCCTTGATTAGTACTTTGGCTTGTTAAATGAGAATTTATTCTATTTGTGCCCGGATAAGTACTTTGGCTTGTTAATTGAGAATTATCCTATGTGTGCCTTGATAAGTACTTTGGCTTGGTTAATTGAGAACTTGCCTATCCGGCCGGGTAATAGCCTTCGAGTGCAAGTATTATGTTTTATTGCTGCCGCGACTTCTGGCCATGGTCTACCGCCTTATTGTAAGTTACCGGACGCATCGACAAATGACGTGGATTCCACGCATGCTTCCGCTATTCGAGTACTGGGTTAAATTCCTGATTCTTATGTACATACGGTAGTACTTCGCTTGTTTGACTCACGGTTGAGATAGTGGTAAGAGTATACGGCGGTAGACCCCAAGACGCTATACCACCTTCTCCGTGTTAAGAGTATGTCGGCGGGTAAACCCCAAGACATTATACCCCGCTTGTTTTGTATAACGGCTCACGAGATAGGTAAGAGTATAAACGAGGGCAAGTCCCAAGACGTTATACCACCTTCTCCGTGGTAAGAGTATAAGGTGGTAGACCCCAAGATGCTATACCACCGCTTTACCACCTTCTCCAGGTAAGAGTATAAGTGAGGGTAGACCCTCAAGACGCCATACCACCGGTGGGACTCGTGTTCATGTATGCCTATCGTGTATTATTATACCGGATCGCAGTGATGCTGGGATTCCACGCGTGATATATATATATGTATTGTGTATGTGTACGCCGGTGAGGTGGGATGCCACGCGCCATTACATGGTTATATTTTACACTAATAGTCGCCGGTGATTGGGGATTCCACGCACGCTTTGATATTAGCTGATTTGATCGGCCCCCGATCGGGCCGTAGTATACGTGTCCCTCCGTAGTGGGCCTGACTATGTTATGAAAGATAAGTAAGTTATATGGTAACGAACCTAATGATTCTTTTCTAAAGAATGCACGTAAGAACGTGACTATAACTTTTATCGGGAATGGAAAGGATAATAAGGCACGCTTAAGTTCATGTTGGTAATGACACTACAGATCCGGTATGTATTTTTATACTTGTCCTTGTCATTCTTTTGTACGCTTATGATTTGTTTATCAGACGTTATATTCTCGCTCCATATTCTGCACTGTGTTATACCCCGATTTCGCAGTATGTACGTAAAGGAATACGCATAAAAAGTTTGGTCTTAAAGTTAGCCTCGACGATTTTTAGGCACAACTCACAAAGCTTAACTGTTTTCCGACTAAACGCTTCCACGCCTTTCGAGGATAAATTCCGCCATGTCATTTCTAATTTTTGCGGATTTTTCCGAGAGACGAACACTTTGACCAACGAGAGGCGACATTTGCCACCCTCTCATCGTGGACTTGTCACGCAATAGGCCAAATGGATGACCATCCTTGTCATAAAGTTGGTTAGATATTTTGTGCAAGTCTAGGTACACTTGCCCTAATCTTGACCTTACACTTGCCTAGCACTTACTAAATCTTGGCCATTGGTTGGCCATGTCTTGCCCTATAAATACCCTCTTGAGATGAAGAGTTCTTCATCCACAAAAGCTTTCCAAGTCTAAAAATCCTTCCTCTCCCTTTGTAAGCACCGTCCAACACACCCCCTCCCTCGAGAAGCTTGGCCGAGGCTACCCCACCCCAGCCTAGCCGAAACCTACCCCTCCCTTGGTAGAAAAGTTGCCTTCTTGTATTGTTATAACGCCCAAAATACCCTAGCCCAAATACCTTAGTACTTAGTAGAAGTTGTGAAGAACTTCTAAGGTTTCTCGAGCATACAACTTGTGAGCAAAACCTTGCTCAGCGCGACTTTTCTAGATATTATCGGCTTACCGAGGTAACTAATCATAACCTCTTTTGAATTGTAGAATACTTATCGTAGAATAAGAATAAGTATAAATACTTAGAAGGTTGTTAATGAATAGAATTGAACTGTAACACCTGTAGGGCATAAAAGAAGAATATACGAATCAGATTTACATAGGATCAAGCTACAAGAGACTTATATAGCTCACCGGTAGGGTCATACGCCCGACTTTCCGTGAGAATCGAGGACCCTCTGCTTAGAATGACCTACGTAATAGTCTAGACTTTGATAGATATCCGTGACTATTATAGTCGATTCTCTCATGCACATACTCGACTCAGTGGATTTCGCCGGAAGGTATGTGATTCTTCCTAAAGCATGATATTTTACAATATGTATATAGTACGGAGACGCATACGTGTTAATCGAATAATACTTACAGAATGCCTCACGCTTAAGCCCGAATAATACGTGCGGAATGCCTCACGCTTAAGCCCGAATAATAAAGAATCAAAACATTTCAAAAGGACTACCAACCCTTTATTAATGTAAGAGAACTAATTGGTTTTTAAATGTAAGCTTAAGAGTTATACTAGCTTTATGGGAAGTAAGTATAACCACTTAAGATTGATAAAAGAAACAAGTTTGCCTATGTGTTTATAAATGATTTATATTGTGAAAAGAATAATAAGATGGTTTGATAAGTAGATACGATGATACGCGCATGTGTTAGTATCTTGTAACGCTTGTATAAAGTAGTATCCTTGTCAGGCTTATGTTACTTAAAGATAAGTTGTTATGTTAGTATACTATCACTCACCTCGAGATGATACCGGGGTTAAGTCGCCTCCGACGCGGGTAGACTGCGCGGTCCGGGACCATGATTCGAGAATACCTACGCGGTCCAGGGGCCTACGCGAGCTACGAGTTCCGTGTTAGTACGCGGGTTATGCCTCACGCGGCCTATGTGGCCATGCGCGACAATGAGTCCAGATTTACGCCGAGGAGTAGCTACCCTCGACGCGGTTATACCTCACGCGCCCACGCGAAGTGGCCACGCGACCGAGTCCGTGATTAGGCTCAGAACGAGGATGTGGGCGAATGGCCTGCTTCGATCATTCGCAGCCTAGACAAGACGTATTACGCTTACCTATTGTTGCTCTTGTTTGTGATGTGGCACTATGTGCGCTTTCGGTTGTTTCACACATATTTGTAAACCGGTTTTAAAATGATATGTTTTCATTTAAGTACTTTACGCCGCATACTTAGTACTTGTAATCGACTCCTTCGGGCCGAAGGTGAGAAAGAGGCCGTGAGCTCTACCACGGAACAGACCAACCGTGGCTCTCCGTATGGCACGCCCCGGAAGGTCCAAACCTCGTGGATCGCAGCACTCGGCACCATTTGTCGGGTCGCGAGCGCGCTCGCGACAAAGTGACAAAAGTGGTATCGTGAGCGCTTAATCCTGAAAGTGTCTACAGATCGTATCTAGTAGAGTCTTGATTATCGGTGTGTGCACCACACCAATAATCGAGGCTATAGGATATTTAGGATTGGTTTCCGCTCTTCTCATTCCGAGATCGCGCTTTAGAGCGTTATAGGTCGACCTCTAACGTATTCCTTTCCCAGAATGCTTATGCCTCCACGTAAGGCAACCCGCCCGTGGCGGCAAGGCAACCGAGGGAGTCGCAGCAGACACCCAGAGTCACGAGGGCTCGTGCCCGCCTATACCGTAGACGGCGAGTTCTATGACGCCGCGCCCCAAAGAGACCACAAGACCCATACCTCCCGTCCCCACACCGGGGCGGAGGAGTTAGGGTACAAGGAGATGGCCCGCCTTTGGCAAAGTTGTGGCCCGACACGAGGAGAGGCCGACGCGGCAGCCCAGCCAGCCCCAGCGCGGCCGCACCTGCTGCTCACCCGAGGCGTGAGAGTGAGGCTACGAGACTTTTGAGTCAGAACACGGAGTTTTATGGATCGAGGCCGAGGATGATCCGCAGGAGTTCATCCGCCGCCTTCAGAGGATTTTTAGAGTGATCGTGGCGCCTGAGACCGAGTCCGTGATCTTTGTCACATAGTCGCGCGATACCGCAGCCGATTGGTTTGATTCACGGGAGTTATCCCGGAGAGCACGCGCCCCGCCTACTGGGATGAGTTCTCGCAGGCTTTCTCACTCACTTCTTGCCTCCCGATGAGGAGGGCGCGGGCCGATAGATTTTTACCATCGAGGCGCAGGACGACCGCCGTGAGTACAATGTCGAGTTTGATTCATCGCTCGATATGTCCCAAAGATTGGTAGCAGATATGGAGGATAGGTGCACCGCTATGTCACCGCTAGACGACTATATGGCCGAAGCCACGTATGGGGTTTCTCTCCACCGTATGGACATTACCCGCACGCAGCTCACGCCTGATGCGGCGAGCGCAGAGGTCGACGGTCGATGACACAGCAGGTTAAGGCCGTGACGGAGGGTCTTCTCGTGGTTATCGTGGGCGGCCTCAAAGTTAGCCTAGATTCGCACCACGCCCAAAGACAGAGCACTCCCGCACCGCCCTCAAGACCCACGCTGAGGGCGTACTGTGGCCCTGTGGCTTCGACGCCCGTGGTAGCAGAGGCATCGCCGACGGACCACCCCAGGTGGCCGACGCGCAGATCCCATTACGGGAAGTGGTACTACTTTTGGATCTTGTTACGCCAGGGCCAGCAGGTCACTTTTGGCGGATCGTCCGACCGGCGCCACGCGGTAGGCTCACCTTTCAGTTCGCTGCCGCTTCATCATCTCCTACGCTTACTCGCCCGAGGCGTGGTGCTCGCTGGTCAGCAGGTCGCGCAGCAGGCCGTGGTCGTCCCGCTTCTAGCGTCCTCGTAACCGCATTTATGCTTTGTCCACCGACAGATCGTGAGGCCTCACCGATGTCGCCGCAGGTACCTTATCGGGCCGGGTTTGATATGTATGCTTTGATAGATCCGGTTCTACTGCCCTATATATCTCCCTTGTTGCTAGTAGGATAGGATGTAGCCCGAGTCCATAGACCCTTTCGAGGTAGCTACGCCAATGGTGATTCGTGGTAGCTCGGCGTATATGAGCTTGTCATGTGATCATTTACGCCGCCGACCGGCCGACTTGACAGAGTCGAGATGATTGACTTCGGCGTGATCACGGGATGGATTGGCTAGCTCGCCACGCCAATGTAGACCGCAGAGAGAATAGTACGGTTCCAGCTCGGCGAGCGGTTGTTGAGTGGAGGAGCACGCAGACGCCGGTGGTAGGTTTATTTCCTACCTCAGGCTAGGAAGACGGGTGCGGCGGGTATATCTACCATCTCGCTCGGGTGTTTGATATCAAGCCGCGTACCAGATTTTCCGCTGGCCCAAAGAGTCACGAAGTTCCCGCACGTGTTTCCGATGACCTCGTATCCTCCCGAGGAGATCGAGTTTTGTATAGATGTGTTGCAGATACTCGCCTTATTTCCATTCCGCCATACGAATGGCACTCGCCGAGTTGAGAGAGTCAAGGATCACTTAGGGATTTGCTAGAGAAGCGGCTTCATTAGGCCTAGTGTTTCTCCCCGGGAGCGCCAGATTGTTCGTGAAGAATGACGACGCCGCGCATGTGTCGACATGCACCAACAAGGTGACCATTAAGAACAGATACCCTTCCTAGATTGATGATTTGTTCGACCATTGGGTGCGAGATGTTTTCCAAGATTGACCGCGATCGCTATCATCAAAGTGAAGTCGAGAGGTGGATGTCCTTAGATCGCATTCCGACCTGCACGCATTACGAGTTCGTGGTCATGTCTGGTTGACCAATGCTCCGGCGCAGATTCATGGATTTGATGAACCGAGTGTTCAAACCATTTTTGGACACGCTTGTGATAGTGTTCATTGATGATATCTTGTTTATTCTCGCCAGAGCAGAGCACGCGAGTATTTGGCGATCAGGCCGACGCTTCCAGATCAAGCTTGTACGCCAAGTTTTCCAAATGTGAGTTTTGGTTAACTTCGGGCGCTTCGGGCATATTGTCGGCCGATGGCATTCGAGTTGATACGGCCAAGATCGAGGCAGACTTGGCCTAGACCTACTACTCCGGCTGCAGGTTCGCAGCTTTCCGGGCCTGCAGGTATTATCGGCGTTCGTGGAGAAGTTTGCTTTATCTTCGCACCATTGACTAGCCGACTCGTAAGGCGCCAAGTTTCGTGGACCGATGTCAGGAGCGTGGTTTCCAGGCCGAAAGAGAGACCGACGACCGCCTCGCTCTTACTTCCGTAGGTCCAGATGGTTATGTCGCGTATTGTGACGCGCCGTGCATCGGGTTGACGTGTGTTGACGCAGCATGGCAGAGTTATAGCATACGATCCCGACACCAAGAAACACGAGAACTACCCCACCCATGATTTGAGTCGCACCGTGATTCACGCCAAGATCCGGAGGCACTATTTGTACGGGTTCACGTGATATTTTTACGCATCACAAGAGCCTCCAAAGATATCTTCACCGCAGGAGCCGAACTTACACGATGCAGACGGTGGTTAGAGTTGCTTAAGGATTACGTGGACATCCTGCACCACCGCAAGGCCAATGTTGTGGCAGACGCCTTAGTCGTAGGTCGACGGGGAGCCCATCGACGCGGCACTAGCAGGCGGACATGGTTCGTAATTTGCACCCGCTTAGCGAGCCTCGTGTCCGCTTGATTGATTCCGATAGCAATGGGGTTAGAGTTCGCGAGGTTGCCGAGTCTTCCATCGCTGGCGAGGTGAAGAGGCAACAGCTCGAGGATCCGCTTTGATTCGAGCATCGCGATACGCCTTCGTGAGGCGCGGTCCTGAGGCAGCACCACGGGTGCTAAGGTTTGAGGGCGTGTTGTGTGTTCCAGATGTTTCGTGACTTCGCAGCAGGTTCTTGGGGAAGCACACGTACAGCGTTTCATCCATCCGGTCGACCAAGATGTACCACGACCTTAGATCCGTATTGCGGGACGGCTCGAGGACGCTGCAGAAGTTCGTAGCTCAAGGCCCGGTTGTCAACAGCGAAGGCAGAGCACCGCAGACCGTGGTTCGTTACAGCGATAGAGATCCCGACTGAAGTGGGAGGTAATCAACACGGACTTCATCACAGGATTACCTCGCACTCGGAGGAGACATGATTCTATATGGGTTATCGCCGACAGTCGACAAAATCAGCCCACTTTCTTCCCGTCAGACGACTTTTTCTACCGAGGATTATGCCGCACTTTACATCCGAGAGATCGCCAGATCGCATGAGTCCCTACTCGATCATATCGCATGCAGGAGCCCGCCATTTACGCCAACTTCGAGGTCCTTCCGCAGGGGTTTAGGACGCAGTGAGCTCGAGTAATCGCATTTCATCCACGCATGCACGTGACAGCAGAGCGCACTATCCGCACTTCGGCGATACGCCGCGAGCCCGCGGTTATTGACTTCAGTGGTAGTCGGAGGATCATTTGCCTCAGTTGAGTTCGCGATAATAATAGCTACCACCCAAGATTCGATGGCGCCTTATGAGGCCTTGTATGAGGAAGTGCAGATCGCCATAGGTTGGTTCGAGGTGGGCGAGGTGCAGCTGGGACCAGATTTGGCGCAGCAGCAGCCGGATAAGGCGAAGCTTATCCGAGAGCCGCTATCGACACCGTAGTCGATGTAAGTCGACGCAGATCATCGCCGCCGACATCCGAATTTGCAAATGATGATTGGGTTTTCTCAAGGTGCCACCCACGGCGGTGTGATGAGATTCGGAAGAGGAAACTCACCAAGGTACATCGGGCCGCTTCAGATTGTCCGCAGGTAGGCAAGGTTGCTTATGAGTTGGATCCGCCGTCCGATCTAGGCGCAGATCCGGTGTTTCACGTTTCCGGCGAGAGATGTATCGGATCCATCTAGAGTACATCCGATTGACGATGTCCAGTGACCGGCGGGTTATCGATGAGGAGATTCCCATAGCGATAATCGATCGTCGTTAGGCGCTCATGACGGCGGACGTGGCTTCCACAAAGTCTTGGGCGAACGAGCTCGTGGGAGAGATGACGTGGGAAGCCGGAGAGGACATGAGGCGTATATCCTCACCGCTCCCACCCCCGTAATTCACTTTCCTACTTGTAAATCTTCATTATCGCTTATGCCTAAGTGTTGTTTATGGCCGTGCGTGGCTTTTGCAAACTGCTTAAGTGTCAAGAACCTTATCGTTATCCTGTTTGGGAAGGAACATTCGACGAATGTTTCGGGCGAGGAGAATGTTATACCCGTATTTGCAGTATGTACGTAAAGGAATACGCATAAAAAGTTTGGTCTTAAAGTTAGGCTCGACGATTTTTAGGCACAACTCACAAAGCGTAACGGTTTTCCGACTAAACGCTTCCACACTCGTAGGATAAATTCGGCTATGTCATTTCTAATTTTTATGGATTTTTCCGAGAGACGAACACTTTGGACCAACGAGAGGCGACATTTGCCACCCTCTCATTGGTGGACTTGTCACGCAATAGGGCCAAATGGACGACCATCCTTGTCATAAAGTTGGTTAGATATTTTGTGTGCAAGTTGGCAGGTACACTTGCCCTAATCTTGACCTTACACTTGCCTAGCACTTGGCTAAATCTTGGCCATTGGTTGGCCATGTCTTGCCCTATAAATACCCTCTTGAGATGAAGAGTTCTTCATCCACAAAAGCTTTCCAAGTCTAAAAATCCTTCCTCTCCCTTTGTAAGCAATTCGTCCAACACACCCTCCCTCGAGAAGCTCGCCGAGGCTACCCCACCCCTAGCCTAGCCGAAACCTACCCCCTCCCTTGGTAGAAAAGTTGCCTTCTTGTATTGTTATAATGCCCAAAATACCCTAGCCCAAATACCTTAGTACTTAGTGTTGTGAAGAACTTCTAAGGTTTCCTCGAGCATACAACTTAGAGCAAAACCTTGCTCAGCGCGACTTTTCTAGGATATTATCGGGCTTACCGAGGTAACTAATCCTAACCCTCTTTGAATTAGAGAATACTTCATTGTAGAATAAGAATAAGTATAAATACTTAGAAGGTTGTTAATGAATAGAATTGAACCGTAACACCTTAGAAGCGGTATAAAAGAAGAATATACGAATCAGCATTACATGGACTGCTTTCACAAGAGACTTATATAGCTCACCGTAGGGTTGTGCGCCCGACTTTCCGTAGAATCGAGGACCCTCTGCTTAGAATGACCTACGTAATAGTCTAGACTTTGATAGATATTCGTGACTATTATAGTCGATTCTCTCACGCGACATACTCGACTTGGCAGTGGATTTCGTAGAAGGTATGTGATTCTTCCTAAAGCATGATATTTTACAATATGTATATAGTACCAGACGCATACGTGTTAATCGAATAATACTTACAGAATGCCTCACGCTTAAGCTCGAATAATACGTGACAGAATGCCTCACGCTTAAGCTCGAATAATAAAGAATCAAAACATTTCAAAAGGACTCATCAACCCTTTATTAATGTAAGAGAACTAATTGGTTTTTAAACAAGCTTAAGAGTTATACTAGCTTTATGGGAAGTAAGTATAACCACTTAAGATTGATAAAAGAAACAAGTTTGCCTATGTGTTTATAATGCACTTATATCAGGAAAAGAATAATAAGATGGTTTGATAAGTAGACATGATATGATGCTATGTGTGTTAGTATCTTGTAACGCTTGTATAAAGTGAGTATCCTTGTTGTGCTTATGTTACTTAAAGATAAGTTGTTATGTTAGTATACTATCACTCACCTCGAGATGATACCGGGTTGTCGCCTCCGACGCGGGTAGACTCGCGCTGTCCGGGACCATGATTCGAGAATACCTCACGCGGGTCCGTGGGCCTATGCGAGCTACGAGTTCCGTGTTAGTATGCGGGTTATGCCTCACGCGGTCTATGTGGCTACGCGACAATGAGTCCAGACGACGCCGAGGAGTAGCTACCTCGACGCGGGTTATACCTCACGCGCCCACGCGAGTGGCCTACGCGGACCGGAGTCCGTGATTAGGCTTGCAGAATGAGGATGTGGGCGAATGGCCTGCTTCGATCATTCGCAGCCTAGACAAGACGACATGCTTACCTATTGTTGCTCTTGTTTGTGATGGCACTATGCGCGCTTTCGTTGTTTCACACATATTTGTAAACCGTTTTAAAAATGATATGTTTTCATTTAAGTACTTTACGCTGCATACTTAGTACCGTTGTATCGACCTCCTTCGGGGCCGCTCATGCCGCAGTAAGGGCAGCAGTGCTAGATCCGCATCTCAGGATCTCTACGTTGGTGTGAGCTCCATCTCTTCCGAGGCTCTACTTTTGCATGATCTCTCTGTAGATAGTTTTTGTAAGCCAGGTATGGCGCCCGTCCCGCCATAGTTGTATATTTCAGAGTGCAGTAGTCATGTTGTACAAAGGTTGTCGGATGTAATCGCTAAAACATGATTATATATATACGCCGAAAGGCGATGTTTTCTCACATAACTCGGTCTTGTTTTATAAATCGTTTATGTCTTGCTTTATGTTTCCGCCGATTACTGATGTATGACTACTGGGTGCCGTAAGGCACCACCACTGCCCCGAACGGGTCGTGACACTGTTATCGACTTCTTCGGGGCCGCTCACGCCCGCAGTTTAGGTATTACAGTGATCCGCGAGCTTAGGATCCCGCTCAATAAGTCGAGATGGCTCGTGTTCCGAGTTGTCACGCTTATGTTTATTCGTGGGTACGCGGGCCTTGTCCCGCCACGCTTGTTATGTCTAAACTCTAGAGGTCCAGAGTCACATATCGTGGGTCGCTTTGTAAAAGAAAGCGAGGCAACCGCCGGTTGTTTTTATATATGTTCGTGAAGGTAGCCCTATCGGCTAACCTCGTTGTTTTACTTACGATGTTTTATTTTTAAGTTTCATGTATGTTCGCTGATTTTCTCTCGATGTTTACTGTAAGTGGTGCCTGTGTAGGGCACCGGGCCGCGTCCCGGTCGTCGTGACAGTTTACTTTATTTGTTTATGAAAGTCTCAGCATCGATTTCAAAAGTGTAGTAAGATGGTTTGATAAGTAAACATGTTATGCTACGTGTGTTAGTGTCTTGTGATGTTTGTGTAAGGGGGTTATTCTTGTTGTGCTTACGTTGTTAAACGATAAGCCCGCAGATCGCTATTATATCACATACCCCGACTTGTTACGATGCGCGGCGACTTGCCACCGACGCGAGAATACCTCACGCGTCCATGTGACCTACGCGAGTCGCGGAGTTCCGTGATTGATCACTCCGGTGTGTTACGCCTACGCGGTCTATATGGCCTACGCGTCCACGTGGATTACGCGACTTCGGGGTCCGCGAGGATGCCACGTTAGCTACCCCGACGCGGCGAATACCTCACGCCGTCGCGGACATACGCGACAGCGGAGTTCCAGGATTAGGCACGCATAATGATACTAAAGGCGATTGCCTTGCTTCGATCATTAGCGCCTAGAAAAGACCGATTACATTATATCTATTTTTGCTCTTGTCTATGTCAGGCACTATGCGGTTAAATCGGTCAGATTTGTGTTGGTTTTAAAATGCTTTGATTTCATTTCAAGATTTACGCTTCACATACTTGGTACACGTTGTATCGACCTCCTTCGGCCGCGCTCATGCCGCAGTAAGGGAAAGCAGTGGTAGATCCTCGCTCTTAGGATCCTTACCGTGTCGTGAGCTCTCATTTCTCCGGAGGCTCGACTTTTGGTACGGCTCTCCCTGTGTTGTAGATATTTTGTACATTCAGGGTATGGCGGGGCCCTGTCCCGCCATAGTTGTTTACATTCCTAGAGGTCTATAGTCCTGTTGTAAAGTTGGGATGTAACTGTTCACTCTTGATGTATATATACATGCCGAAAGGCAATATTTTCTTGGATAAAATGTTCTCATTTCATAAATGTTTCATGTCTTGTTTTATTTTCCGCTGGTTACTCTGATGTATGTCTACTTAGTGCCCGATAGCACCGCACGCCCGGTTCGGTCGACAAAAGTGGTATCGAGCGCTTAATCCTCTGAAAGTGTCTACGCACCGTATCTAGTAGTCTTGATTATCGGTGTGCGCACCACACCAATAATCGTGAGGCTATAGGATATTTTGGATTGGTTTCCATTCTTCTCACTCGAGATCGCGCCTTAGAGTCAGGTTATAAGTTGGACCTCTAACGTATTTCTTTCTTTATCGCTATGCCTCCACGCAAGGCAACCCGCCCGTATGGGCAAGGCAGCCGAGGAGCTTCTAGTAGGACACAGAGGCCACGAGGCCTGTGCACGCCTATACCCGAGGCGATACCTCGACGGCGAGTTCCACGACGCCGCCAAATTTCAAAGCAGGTTTAGAGCCGCAATGGTCGATGAGACCACAAGACTGCGCCTCCAGCCCCACACCGAGCAGAGGAGACGGGTTACAGAGATGGCCCGCCATTAGCCGTGATCAGGCTGCATACGGGATAGGCGGACGCAGCAGCCCAGCCCAGCAGCACCGTGGTTCACCCGAGGTTGATAGTTCGAGGCTACGGATTTTCCGAGTCAGAGCCCGCCGCAGTTCTACGGGTCGAGGCACGAGGATGATCCGCAGGAGTTCATCCGAAGCCATACGATCATGAGAGTGATCAAGGCTTCGAGACCGAGTCCGTGATTCGGTTCGCGATCGGCCGCGTGATACCGCAGCCGATCGTTTGATTCGTGAGAGCTATCCCGGAGAGCATGTGCCTCCAGCATGGGACGAAGTTCTCGAGGCATTTCTCACTCATTTCTTGCCGCCACATACGGCGAGAGCACGGCCGATTGTTTTGACGCCGAGGCGCAGAGGCGCACGCTCGAGTACAACACGGAGTTCGACTCGTTGGCTCGATATGTCCTCGCGTTGCAGCGTATATGGAGGACAGGTGCACCGCCACGCCACCGGATAGATGATTATTTGGCGTAGTCTTGCTCGGTGTAGCTCTTCACCGCATGGACATTGCCCGCACGCAGCTCACGCACTGATGCGGTGAGCAGAGGCCGACGAGTCGCGATATCGCCAGCAGCAGGTTAAGGCCAGACGGCAGGATCTTTGGTAGCTCTCGGTGGACGGCCTAAGAATGCCTAGATTTGCACCACGCCCACTCAGAGCACTCCTACACCGCCTTCGTGATGCCAGGTATTCGGGGCGCATCGTGGCCTCAGACTTCGACTTCCGTGGTAGCAGGGTGCTAACCGATCGAGGTCCTCTCGTGTCCGAGCATGGTAGATTCCATTCCGGAGTTGTGATACTACCTCGAGTTTGCTACACTTGCGCGCCGCCAGGTCACTATGCGAGAGCCTGTCCGACCAGAGGCAGCGCAGATGGTAGGGGACAGCCTACAGGGTCTTTTGCCGGGTCTTCATCTCCTACAGTTACTCGCCCCGGAGGGCAGGGTACTCATGGACCAGCAGGTCGCGGCAAAGGTCGTGGCACGAGTCCCAGTTCCAGCGGTCCTCAGAACCGCATTTATGCCCTTTCCAGCCGCCAGGACCAGGAGGCATCACGATGTCGCCACAGTACTTTATCGCTTTCTTGTTGACGTGTATGCCTTGATAGATCCGGTTCTACTCGCCCCATATATCTCCCTTATCGCGGTAGGATAGGGATGAGCCGAGTCCATAGACCCTTTTGAGGTAGCTACGCCAGCTGGTGATTCTGGTAGCTCGACGGTATATGTGGCTTGCGGTGTCTTTATGCGCCGCCGACCAGCCGACTTGATAGAGTCGATATGACCGATTTTGACGTGATCACGGGTATGGATTGGTTAGCTTCTTGCTACGCCAATGTAGACCGCAGGAGAGAGTGGTACGGTTCCGCTCGGGAGCCTGCTATCGAGCGAGGAACACTTTGTCGCCGGCGGGTAGGTTTATTTCTTACCTCAAGGCTAGGAAGATGGTGCAGCGGGTATATCTACCATCTCATTCGGTGTTTGATATCGAGGTCGCGTACTAGATTTTCACCGGCCCAGAGTCGAGAGTTCCCATGTGTTTCCGCACGACCTCCCGTATCCTCCCGAGAGGAGATAGAGTTTTGTATCGATGTGTTGCTGCACACGCCTATTTCCATTCCGCCATACGTAACGGCACCGCCGAGTTAAGAGAGTCAAGGACCACCGAGAGATTTGTCGAGAAGCGGCTTCATCAGCCTAGTGTTTCTCCCTGGGAGCACCAGATTGTTCGTGAAGAAGATGATGGACGCCGCGCACGTGTGTTGATTACAGCACCGAACAAGGTGACTATTAAGAACAGATACCCTTCCTGTGATTGATGATTTGTTCGACCATTGCAGGTGCGATATGTTTCTTCAAGATTGATCCGCGATCGGCTATCATCAAAAAGTTAGAGAGGCGGATGTCCCTAGGATCGCATTCCGACCAGACGCACTATGAGTTCGTGGTTATGTCTTTCTTTGACCAATGCTCGGCAGTATTTATGGATTTGACGAACCGAGTGTTCAAGCCATTTTGGATATGTTTGTGATAGTATTCATTGATGATATCTTGGTTTATTCCCGCCAGAGCGAGCACGCGAGCATTTGGCGACTGGCCGAGAGTTCTCCAGACTACAGCTTGTACGCCAAGTTTTCCAAATGTGAGTTTTGGTTGGCTTCGTGGCTTTTTCGGGCACATTGTAGGGTCGATGGTATTCGTGGATACTGCCAAGATCGAGGCAAAGAGTTGGCCTAGACCTACTACTCCGGCAGTGCGCAGCTCGGGCCTCGCAGTTACTATCGGAGGTTCGTGGAGAAGTTTGCTTCTATTTCGCACCTTTGACTAAGATGACTCGTATGGAGATAAGTTTCATGGATCGATGCTTGTGAGCGTGGTTTCAGCCATCGAGGAGAGATTGACGATCGCCCCGCTTCTTACTCTTCCGCAGGTCCGCACGGTTATGTGGTGTATTGTGATGCGTCAAAGCGCCGGCTTGATGTTTGTTGACGCAGGTAAGGTTATAGCGTACGCATCTCGACAGCTCAAGAAGCATGAGAAGCATTACCCCACCCATGATTTGGAGTTGGCAGCGGTGATTCACGCCTTGAAGATCTGGAGGCACTATTTATATGGAGTTCATGTGGATATTTACACTGACCATAAGAGCCTCCAATATATCTTCAGCTAGAGGGAGCTGAACTTACGACAGAGACGGTGGTTAGAGTTACTCAAGGATTATGATGTTGATATCCTGTACCACCCAGGGAAGGCCAATGTTGTGGCAGATGCCCTTAGTCGTAGGTCGATGGGGAGTCTATCAGATGTGCAGCCAGAGAGGAGGGGCATGGTCCGCGAGTTGCATCAGCTAGCGAGCCTTGGAGTCCGATTGATTGATTCTGATAGTAGTGGGGTTCGAGAGGTTGCCGAGTCTTCCATCGTCGAGGAGGTGAAGAGGCAACAGTTTGAGGATCCGGTTTTGACACGGTATCGTGATACGGCTCTTCGTGAGGGGAAGGGTCCTTTTGAGGTAGCACCTGATGGGGTGCTAAGGTTTGAGGGCAGGTTGTGTGTTCCAGATATTTCAGGACTTCGGCAGCAGGTTCTAGGGGAAGCACACAGCGCGCGTTACTCTATCCATCCGGGGTCGACAAAGATGTACCACGACCTCAGATCTGTGTATTGGTGGGATGGCCTTAAGAGGGACGTTGCAGAGTTTGTTGCTCAGTGCCCGTGTTGTCAGCAGGTAAAGGTAGAGCACCAGAGGCCTGGTGGGTTGTTGCAGGCGATAGAGATTCCGACCTGGAAGTGGGAGGTGATCAACATGGACTTTATCACAGGGTTACCTCGCACTCCGAGGAAACATGATTCTATCTGGGTTATCGTCGACAGGCTGACGAAATCAGCCCACTTTCTTCCAGTCAGGACGACTTTTTCGGCCGAGGATTATGCCAGACTTTACATCCGAGAGATCGTGAGACTGCATGGGTCCCTATTTCTATCATATCGCATGCAGGAGCCCAATTACGGCTAACTTGGAGGTCTTTCCGTAAGGGATTAGGACGCAGTGAGCCTCGATCGCATTTCATCCTCAAACAGACGGACAGCAGAGCGCACTATTCGGACACTCGAGGATATGTGCGAGCTGTTATTGACTTGTGGTAGCGGGAGGATCATTTGCCTCTAGTAGAGTTTGCGTATAATAATAGCTACCACTCCAGTATTCAGATGGCGCCTTATGAGGCCTTGTATGGGAGGAAGTGCAGATTGCCGATAGGCTGGTTTGACGTGGGCGAGGTTCAGTTGGTTGGGCCGGACTTGATACATCAGGTAGTGGATAAGGTGAAGCTTATCCAGGCGCGGTTATTGACAGCTCAGAGGTGACAGAAGTCGTATGCAGATCATCGTCGTCGGCATCTGGAGTTTGAGGTTGATGATTTGGTTTTCCTGAAGGTGTCACCCATGAAGGGTGTGATGAGGTTTGGGAAGAAAGGGAAGCTCAGCCCAAGGTACATTGGGCCTTATCAGATTGTCCGCAGGGTAGGCAAGGTTGCCTATGAGTTGGATCTGCCGTCCGATCTGGAGGCAGTGCATCCGGTTTTTCATGTTTCTATGCTGAGGAGATGTATCGGGGATCCATCTAGAGTGCACCCGATTGACGATGTCCAGGTGATGGAGGGGTTATCGTATGAGGAGAGTCCCATAGCGATACTCGATCGTCAGGTTAGGTGGCTGCGGACAAAGGATGTGGTTTCCGTCAAGGTCTTATGGCGGAACGAGAACAGAGATGAGATGACGTGGGAAGCAGAGGAGGACATGAGACAGAGGTATCCTCACTTATTCCCCACACCTCCAGGTAACTCCCTTTCTTACTTGCTGGTTTTATTTATCATATATGCTTAAGTGTTGTATTGTGGCCATGTGTGGCATTTGCAAATTGTTTAAGTGGTAAGGAGCTGTGTCGTTTCTGATTTGACTGAATCTAGAAGGAACATTCGGGATGAATGTTTCTAAGGAGGGGAGAATGTTATACCCCGTATTTCCAGAGTATGTATGTGAGGACGTACGTAAAATTGTATAAGCCCTAATTAGGTTAAGAATGAAATTGTGAACTTTCAACGGAAAAGATTCCGAACATTGTGAAGGAAATTTTACGTTTTTAATATTTTAACCGATTACGGATTTTTCCGAGAGATGAAATATTTTGGACCAATAGGAGGGCGACATGTGTCACCCTTAGGTGGCATGGTTGGACGAAAATGTTGGGCTAGTGGACAAGTCAAATAGTCAAGTCTTGCAAGATATTTTCCTTGGGTTAGTGGGGGTAGGTATGGACGGTTTTGGAGGGCCACATGGCTCTTTGTTGTGGTAGACATATGTTCCAATGTTGTGGTGGACATATGTCCCAATATTGTGGTGGACACTTGGTGGAAGACTCCACTCACACAAGCTACTTAATCTACACCCTCCACTTGCTTTAATCTTGGCCATTGAAGGTTCTATAAATACCCTCTAGTGCAAGACTTCTTCATCCACAAAACAATTTCCAAGTCTCCAAAATCCCTCCTCTAGTAGAGTTCTCGCCCAAAAACCCCTCCCTTGTCTAGTCGTTTCGTCAAAACACCCCTTCCTCCCTTCCTTGTTGTTCTCGCCGAAATACCCCCCGCTTGGTAGAAAAGTTGTCTTAGTATTGTTACTATGCCAAAATACCTTAGCCTAAATACCTTGTAATTTTCCTAAGTTACCTCTATACTAAAAGCCCGGAAATACTACTATATATCCTTTAGTCACAAGACGAAACCCTAGGGAAATCTTCATAGTTGGTTGAAGTATTAAGTAGAAGTTGTTAGGAAACTTCTAAGGGTTTCTTGGAGCTATCGGAGCGTGCAAATTAGGAGCTAAACGGTGTTCAGGATCGACATATAATCTTGGATAATTTTGGGCTTATTGAGGTAAATATCTTTATCCTTCTATTGTAATTGGAGATTACATGTTGTAGTAGTTCAGAATTAACTATAAGATATATAGAAGGAGGGTATAAAAGAAGAGAATTGAACTGTACTTACATAGGACTGTATTCTGAGACTTGTGTAGTTTGACCGGTAGGGAAGTGCGCCTAATTTTCCGTAGAATAGAGAACCTCGCTAGAATATTCTACAGAGTAGTCTAGACGTTGATAGACGTATTTGACTATTATAGGTTGATACTCTGTAGCGACATATTCGACTTGGCGGTGGATTTCACCAGGAGGTATGTGATTCTTCCTATCCTCTTGAGCATGATATTTTTAAAATATATATATATAGTACGGTAGACGTACGTGTGTTAACTAAAATTGGTTTTACTCTGATGTCTTTTGACTTGAGTTTTAAATAATAAGAATCTTGGAAAGATTTCAAAAGAGTTATGAATCATTTTTGAAAGAGTAATACTTGGTTTTAAAAGCTAAGAGTTATACCACTTTATGGGAAGTTAGGTATAACGACGTAAGAAAGATAAAAGGACGGTTTACTTATTTGTTTACGAAAGTCTTGTATTGATTTAAAAAGTGTAGTAAGATGGTTTGATAAGTAAACATGTTATGATGCTACGTGTGTTAGTGTCTTGTGATGTTTGTGTAAGGGGTTTATTCTTGTTGTGCTTACGTTGTTAAACGATAAGCCCGTTGTACTTCTATTATATCACATACCCCCCTGACTTGTTATGATGACGAGGACTTGCCACCGATGCGAGGAATACCTCACGCGGGTCCGTGACCTACGCGGAGTCGCGGAATTCCGTGATTTATCACCCGGTGTGTTACGCCGACGGATCTATATGGCCTACGCGGTCCACGTGACTACGCGACTTCGTGGTCCGGGAGGATGTCGCGTTAGCTACCCCGACGCGTGAAATACCTCACGCGGGTACGTGTGACCTATGCGGACTGCGGAATTCCAGGATTAGGCACGCATAATGGTACTATGGGCGATTGGCCTTGCTTCGATCATTCGCGGCCTAGAAAAGACCGCTACATTATATCTATTTTTGCTCGTTTATCTTTGTGGCACTATGCGGTTAAATTGGTTGTATTTGTAAGTGGTTTTAAAATGCTTTGATTTCATTTCAAGATTTTTACGCTTCACATACTTGGTACTGTTATCGACCTCCTCGGGGCCGCGTTCATGCCGCAGTAAGGGAAAGCAGTGGTAGATCTCGTTCTAGGATCCTTACTCGTGTCGATCCCATTTCTCGAGGCTCGACTTTTGGTACGGCTCTCCCTGTGTTGTAGATATTTTGTACATTCAGGGTATGGCGGGGCCCTGTCCCGCCATATTTGTTTACATTCCTAGAGGTTTGTAGTCCTGTTGTAAAGTTGGGATATAACTGTTCACTCTTGATGTATAAATACATGCCGAAAGACAATCTTTTCTTGGATAAACTGTTCTCATTTCATAAATGTTTTATGTCTTGTTTTATTTTCCGCTGGTTACTCTGATGTATGTCTACTTAGGTGCCCGTAGGCACGATCCACGCCCGTTCGGTCGTGACACAATCTTAGAGTGAGAAGAATGGAAACCAATCCTAAATATCCTGCAGCCTCCTTATTATAGGTGTGGTGCACAACACGTCGATAATCAAGACTCTACTAGATACGGTCTGTAGACACTTTCCGAGGATTAACTGCTCTGATACCACTTTTGTCACGACCCGACCTCGGGCCCGCGACTGGTGCCTTACCCCGGGCACCCTAGTGATACAACATCAGAGAAAATCAGCGGAAATAAAAACTCATAAAAGATAAACAGTGAAATAAGAAAACAGGCTAACCAAAACGGTTACCTTTCTGTATATATAAATAAAAAAACAGTTACATCTTTTACAAACCCTGCCCACAACAGTACTACAGACCTCTAAGAATTTTTATAATAACTATGACAGGACAGGGCCCCGCCATACCCCTGAATGTACAAGTACCTACAATCTCAGGAAATCATACCAAAAGATAAGCCTCCGGAGAAACGGAGCTTCACAAACGAATCGTGATCCATGAGCGAGGATCAACAATCGGTGTACTTACTGCGGCATGAACACACGGCCAAGGAGGTCGATAACAGTACCAAGTATGTGAAATCAAAATATCAGTAAATGAAATCATAATAGTCTATATAAAATGTAAGACATATATGATAACCAATTTACGATACACAATGTAAGCTATGTCAAGTCGTGACTCACGCCCTCAAAGTCGTCACTCAAATATAACCATGGGTCTCATGCCCACAATATCAATCATGCCCGTGGAATTCCTTCCTCACTGCCGGCAGTCCATGATATAAAAATACCAAGGAATACACATGAACACCAGGTCCCACCCGTGTCATAATAAAACCGTACGGGGTAAGTACGAAGGCATAACCGACTACTAGAACCCACCGTACCAACAATGCTATAAAACTGTATCACGAGGTATTTCTAGACCACCACATGATCGAAGCTGGCCACTCGCCCTCAGTATCAATGTGCGCGTCTAACCCTGGAACTCACCGCAGCTCCGCATAGGCCACATAGGCCCGCATGAAGTACTCCTCGCATCGGGGGTAGCTAACCCGCAGATCAACTCGACTCCGCGCAGCCCGCACGGCCTCACGGACCGCATGAGGTATTCTCGCATCGCGTAACACACCCGAGTGATCATCCCGAACTCCCGCATTCGCGATAGGTCACATGGACCCGCATGAGTTATTCCTCGCATCGGGGGTAGCTAACCCGCGGCTCATAACAAGTCAGGGGGGTAAGTGATATAATACCAACACAACGGGCTTATCGTTAGACAACATAAGCACAGCAAGAACAACCCCCTTTACACAAACGTCACAAGACGTTAACACACGTAGCATCATAACATGTTTACTTATCAAACCAACAAGAAAGTATTGCAAGGCTATCACAAGCAAAACATAGACAAGTTACTCACACAAGGTACTTTTATTTGATGTCAACAAATCCGGGTTTTAACCCCAAAGTACTACATACTTTAACTCTTTAAAAAGATCCATTTCTTTCACAAAAGTCACACGATACTCGTAGTATCAAAATAGAGTAACTATCTTTTTAAGTAAACCAAAACAATTTTCATACCTTCTTTTTAAACCAATCTTAAGACAAAAGCCATGCCTTCCTTTAAAACAAAGACACTTTTCCTTTTTAAAGTCAAGTAGCAATATACTTTTTAAACCAAGTGTCTTACTCTTTTAAAAACAAGTAACCTATACCTTTAAATCAAGTTACTTCTCCTTTCCCAAAATCAAGTTGTTTATAAGTCAAGTCTCTTTACTTTCAAAAAAATCAGTCTCCTAATCTTTAAATCATATCTTTTAAGGAAACCAACCTCCAATTTTTAAAATGTCAAGTTATCATTTTAAATCCATGATAAAACCATTCTTTTGTTTTCATAAAGTCGTTATAAATAACTTCCCATAAATCTATTATAACACTTTATGTTTTAAACCAACCAAGGACAACTATTCTCATTTTCGAAATCAAGATAACTTTATTCTTTAAAAGACCACACACCCATTACTCATGAATGAGGTTTTACAACTTTTTAACATAATTCAAGTCCTTAATATTTCATAACAAGTCACTTAACTTTGGAATCAAGTCAAGGACCCAAAAGGAAAATCAAATTCCTTTAAACACACGTGCGTCTACCGCACTATATATATTTCACAACAATCATGCTAGAAAGGATAGGAAGAGGTTCACATACCTCGCGACGATTATCGACAATTAGCAAAATGCTCCAAAGTAATATAACCCTGCTAGCCTTTTCCACCCTTCAAGTAGAATACGCTACTCGTAGTACTTCAACCTATAAGGGTCATAAAACGTCTATTAATCTCTAGATCTCTTCGTAGAACATTTCTAAGAACAAGGTTCCATATTCTACGGAAAATTCGGCAAAGACCTCCCCGTAACCACATAAATAACCTCCACTATCAAGGCCCGCTACTGTGCCAACAACTCCTGTGGATTACACGCCTAACCTGACGTGTACTATTCTCGCCCCACAATAATACTACAAGTCCATCAGAATACAACCAATGTAAATACACCAATTCTTATCAATATTCATTCTATATATAGTATACTCAACTATACATTACTACAACATGTAATTTCCAATTACAGTAAGGGGATAAAGATCATTACCTCGATAAGCCCAAAATTATCCAAGTTTTATAAGTCGATCCTGAGCAAAGTTTAGCTCCTAATCCTTACGCTCCAACCCGCTCCAAGCAACCCTTAGAAGTTTCTAAACAACTTCTCTTAACACTTCATCCAACTATGAAGATTTCCCTAGGGTTTCATTTTTGCGACTATTGGAATAAAGTAGTATTTCGGGCTCTTAGTATAAAGATAACTTTGGAATACAACAAGGGATTTAGAATAAGGTATTTGGAATAACAACAATACTTGAAGAAATTATTTCACAAGAGGGGGGGGGGTGTGTGGGATGAGAACCTCAACAAGGGGGAGTATTTTTGTGACTTAGAAATATTTAGTAAGTGATGAAGAAGTCTTGCAACATAAGGGGTATTTATAGAGAAATCAAGGGCTAGGATTAAAGCAAGTGTATGGTGAGGATTTGGTCCATGTGGGAGTGGAGTCTTCCAACCAAGTGTCCACCACAACAATGAGACATGTGTCCACCACAAAAATGGGACAAGTGGCTTGCCACTTGTCCACCAAAAAACGTCCAACACTTGTCCTTCTCCAATTCGGCCAACATGGCCACATGGGGGTGACACGTGTCGCCCCCCTACTCGTCCAAAATATTTCATCTTCCGAAAATATCCGCAATGCCAAAAATCCAAAAATAAAGTGGGCCCCACAACCCGTAAATTCCTCCCGTGGGCCCCACATGACCAATTCCGGAAAATAAAATTCCATAATTCTTAAAAATTCTTAAAGTCTTAAATACCAAAGATGAGAATCCAATTCTCAATAAAAAACCTTTTTCCTTCGTAAAATCCGGAAACTTTTCCGTCGAAAAAATCATATCTTTCTTCCTTTCCAATTTTTATGTCGTATTCTCGTACGTACGTCCTCATATACATACTCTGGAACTACGGGGTG
This sequence comes from Przewalskia tangutica, assembly GCA_029844215.1. Classification (NCBI taxonomy): domain Eukaryota; kingdom Viridiplantae; phylum Streptophyta; class Magnoliopsida; order Solanales; family Solanaceae; genus Przewalskia; species Przewalskia tangutica. The sequence goes on along the minus strand of CM056736.1, from coordinate 61,990,385 downwards.
TAACAACACACCCGGTGTTTGAGCCTCGTATTGGGCATACCTAACAGAGTGTTTTTGTGCTATGTGTCTCATTAACCCCCCCCTGTTCCACCGCTACCTTTTCCAGTTTTAAATTTAAAACATTGTTTACAAATTTTACATATAGCTACTTGTTTCTCTAAGTCCCTAATAAAAAACTGACATGCAACTGATTTTAATGGTCATTTTTCTAGACCTCGTCTCATACTAGGGGGAATATGAGACATCTCAGTTGAAGGCGCACTAGTGGGTGTGTCATCTAGATCATCTTCTAAATTAAAGTCTTGTTGAGTTCCAGAAAATATCTCCTTCTAAACCATATGGTATTTCAGGAAAATCTTCAGTATCAACAAAATCATCATGTTTATGAATAGGATGACTGTAAGAAGACCGACCATACTCCCTAAATGAAGAAGTTTTACTACATTCTTAAGCATACCTCTTATTGATTCCATTTTAATTATGCTAATAATTAGTTAAAGATAATGAAATTAAGTGCGCTTAATAAAATAAAGAAACAATAATAATTTAATGAAGGAATAACGCCGACGTAACGTCGACGTGTAATCGAGAGATTGAAAATTGAAACTTTGTTCGATGGATGATCCTCAAGCTAGTTGCCAACTTCACCCCCAAATGAATAAATAAAATTGAATATTTAGTAGACAATGTAAACTTGTAGAGAGATATTGTAGGAAGATTTGTGAGAAAGATGAAGAAAAAATGAGATATTTATAGTTGAAAAATTGGGTTAAAGTGTAAATATAATAACTTAGGGTTAAAAATAAATATTAAGGGGGTATGGGGTTGTGGGAGGCCAATAACAATCGTTGCACAACGGCCAAAATATAAAATAGTTGTTGGTGCAACGACAATTTTTTTGCAAAGGGGAGTTTCGGACGGGATCGGGGCTGGCGGGATTGGGGCGGGCCGGGACCGAGAGGGACGAGATCGTGTCCCGTCCCGGGTTCGAGTCCCGATACAATATTTTTTTTATATAACGGGGTCGGGACGAGACCGGACCGGGATCGGATCGTCCTGGCCCACTGGCCAAGCCTATTAAAACTAACAATAGTATAAGAAAGCGTTTACATTATTAAAGCAATTTAAAAAAATGAGTGGGGTTTATACATGTATCATCCCCATCCTGCCCCTTGACTCTCCCTATATTCCTCCTTCTTCACGCCATTCACGTGTTTAATTACCTCACTCAAAATTTAATTTAAAAAATAAGCAAAAGATGGAGTAATAAAAAAGAAGAAACTGCAAGAAAAAAAGAAAATTTAAATATTATAGAAAATTTAAACTATAATATTTTTATTATAAATTATATGAACTATTGTCTAGCATAAAAATGTATTTTTTTTATTTACTATGTAAACAATGTTGAGGTAGGAAGAGAAAAGTGGAAATTTTGTCCCCGGGGCATAATTGGATCGCAATGGAGGTGAACTTAAAATTCAGCTGGAGGCCTACAACGTGAGTTCGAATTCTGGTGGGAGCATTTTGCTCTCTTTTAGAATAGGACCTTGTAGGTGATATCAGTTGATCTGTTCTCAAACCCTGATCATTTAGAGACCAGTACAACTATCTTAAAAAATAGTCTGACGTATGTCAGGAAGTTGGATATAAAAAAAGGGAAATCTTTGAATAAAGGTTGCAACTTGCCAGAATGAGTGCAAACTTGTCTTAGTAGTTACTACGGTCAAACTTACAACACAATAGATGTTTGAACTAAATTAATAAGTAAATATGCATTTTTATTAGAGATTGACATTAATTTTTTTATGAGCCCAATTAATTTATTATTTTCATACAAAATATAGATATATATTTAAGAAATTACTAAAATATTACTCTCTCCGTCTCAATTGATGACACTCTTTCATTTTTAGTCAGTACAAAAAAATGACACCTTACTATATTTAGTAAGCAACAATATAATTTTAATTTTTCTATTTTAGCCTTAATGAAATACACATTGTTGGAAATTTACTAAACGTGAAATAAAGTTAATCCTATAATTATGACTCGAACAATGGGGGTCCCGCACGTCGGAAACATGGTTTCCACACACGTGCACATAAAGTGTCAAGGATTGTAATTTCTTTAATGGAAGAGATATTGGTACGTATACGAATTGTTTAAGACGTAAGAAAATAGATGGTTATTGGCCAAAGACAATGGTTTCACGTTGGTAAACGAAGGGAAGACGTGTACAATGCGTAAAAGATGAAACAAGTCCGAAAATGCCGCGGCGCCGGCGACGCCCGAAACTCTATGAAGTTTCGGCGCTGCGGACGTTTCAGACCGTTGGAGAAGAACGAAAACTGATTTTTGGGATGACTTTGGAGCATTAATTCTCCATTATTTGGCTCATGAATTCAGTCATTAATGGAAGGCCATTATATGGACTTTATTGGCCATTACTTGGATATGTGGAAGGTCATCTTCTCCACACTATAAAATTGAGCCTTGGGCTCATTTGCAAAACACAGTACACTTAAAATAATTTCAGAAATTGTCTTCATTTCTTGCAATCTTCAAACACTCTAAGATCTTTCTTCCTAAAGCGAACACTAGAGTCTCATTTGCTCTTTTGTTTGATTGTTGTTTTATCTTGGGAGATAAGTTTTCATTACACAGTTGAAAGGAATATACAGGGCAATGTTATCTTAAGGATAGATTGAAAAATTAATCGACTCAGCAATTCAACGCTGAAAATCCCACCAATGTTCAAGGCAATCCCAATGACTTCACCACGACTACTGAAGGCGACACCACTGCCTTCAACACCACTGATTATGGCATTCCAAATGCCTTCCAAATTGCTGGCTTTGGCACAACTAGTGTCAACACTGTTTTTGGCACAACCAATGCCTCCACTGCTGCTCCGGGCACTTATAGTTCCTATGCTACTGCCCAAGGCGTCCAGAACACCAATGCTTCTGTTAGAGGCGTTCCCAACGCCTTTGCAACTGCTCAATGGGGTGTCACTAACCCTACACCCACTGGTTTTCACCATGAGTGTCGTGAAAAGTTCATGAGTGCTCACTTTAAGCGATGACAACAAAAGATGCTATTTTTCCTGATAGTTATGGAAATGTCACGTTTCCTAACCGAAGATCCTCCACTAGGTGAGGAAGATGTGGACCCTCGGTCAAATGATTTTACGGGAGGGGTCCAAGGTAACCATGTCGCTGACGATATGATGGTTCGTGAATCATGGAAACATAACGATTTCATGTGTAGGAACTATATTCTAAACAGTTTGTTCGATCCTCTCTATACGATATATTGTACCGTTGAAACTGGCAAGCAGTTATGAGACAAACTTCAGAAGAAATACAACACCCAAGATGCGGGTAGTAAAAAGTTCATCATTGGGAAGTTCCTAAAATTTCAAATGGTGGACAACAAAAGTGTGTCATCCCAAGTCCAGAAATTTCAAATGATTCTACATCACTTGGATTTTGAAGGATTGAAGCCCAATGAGCAATTCTTGGTTGGGGCATTGATCGAGAAGCTGCCTCCCTCATGGACTGAGTTTATGAACTATTTGAAACTCAAAACGAAGGAGATGACCTTAGACGAACTTATTGTCAAACTCCAGATTCAGGAGGACAATTAGAAGGCCATGCCAAAGGGGAAACAACCCGCTGAGGCTAAGGCGAACCTGACGGAAGTAAAATGGAACTCAAACAAAAAGCGGAAGTTTCAGAAGGTAGGCAAGACCCAAACAACTGAAAAGTTCAAGGGAAATTGTAACCACTGTGTTATAGTTGGTCATATGGCCAAGACTTCCGCAAGCTCAAATGTGAGAATAAAGAGAAGGACAAAGTCAAGGGCAAGGCTAACATCATCGAAGACATGCTCGTAGACGATATGATCGAGGAGTTCTCAGCGGTAGTTCTTGAAGCAAACCTCGTTGAGAATACGGTTGCAATGGTGGTTGGCCACAGGTGCCACCCGTCACATATATTCCAATAAAGAAGCCTTCTCCACTTATATACCAGTCACAAACAAGAAGTTGTTCATGGGAAAAAATTCTTCTTCAGAGGTGCTGGGGGTAGAAAAGGTGATCCTAAAGATGACGTCCATGAAGGAGCTGACTCTGAAAGAAGTGATGCATGTCCCAGAAATTTAATTTCTAGACCTGTGTTAGTAAACACTGGTTTTAGGCTAGTGTTAGAAGCTAACAAATTTGTAATCACTAAAAACGGAACATTTGTAGGAAGAGACTTTGTCTGTGAAGGCCTCTTTAAGGTTAATGTTGCACCTGTAATGTCTTCGGTTTCAACTATCAATAAAATTGAGTCTTCCACTTACTTGATTGAGTCATCTAATGTATGGCATCATAGATTAGGACATGTTAACTATCAATCTATCCAAAAATTGGTAAAGTTGAAATTATTGTTGTCTATCAATATAAACCTTCAACGTAAGTGTGAAGTGTGCGTAGAGGCAAAACTTTCCAAAAATCTCTTTAGATCCGTCGAAAGGGAAATCGCTCCTCTAGAACTCATACACACTGATATATGTGATTTGAAGTTCGCTCAAACAAGAGGGGGGAACAAGTACTTTGTGACTTTCATAGATGATGGCACAAGGTTTTGTTACCTTTACTTACTAAAACTAAAGATGAAACCTTTGAAGCATTCAAACGCTACAAAGCAGAAGTTGAGAACCAACTAAGCGGACGGATTAAAATAATCTGTAGCGATAGAGGGGGAGAATATGTAGCGCCTTTTGAAGAATTTTGTACTCAATCGGGTATAGTTCATCAAACGACGGCTCCTTACTCACCTCAATCAAACGATGTGACTGAACGCAAGAACTGAACACTGAAGGAAATGATGAATGCTTTAATCATCAATTCAGGTTCCCCAACACATGTGGGAAAAGTTGTCCTTACCGCAAATAAGATTCTTAATAGAGTCCCACACAAAGGTAAGGACAAGACTCCATACGAGTTATGGAAAGGAAAGAAACCTATCTACAAATATTTGAAGGTATGGGGTTGTCTGACCAAGGTAAAAGTATATATGCCAAAGAAGGTCAAGATTGGACCTAAGACTGTGGATTGCAAATTCATCGAATATGAGAATAACAGTAGTACTTATCGCTTCATAGTGCATAAGTCGGATGTATCGGACATTTATGAAGGTACGATCATGGAATCAAGAAACGCCTGGTTCTTTGAAGACACATTTTCTTATAAGAAAAACAACATAACCTCTCGCAAACGAAGTTATGAGCAAACTTCTGAGGATCTAGGAGTCGCTGACTACCTAAATCCAGACGGTTCAGATCTAGTAAATTCTGAAGTGGTTGATTATCCGGAATCAAGTATTCCAGATTCTCAGGACTTGGAAGATTCAGAGATAGAACCAAGGCGAAGAAAAAGGGCTCGAAAGGACAAGTCCTTCGGTCCAAATTTTGAAGCTTATTTGGTTCAGGACGAACCACGGACAATCGCCGAAGCATTGTCAACTCCAGAAGCACCGCTCTGGAAGGAAGCTTTAGAAAGTGAGATAGAACCCATCCTGCTTAACCACACGTGGGAGTTGGCTGGACTTCCCCCAAGACACAAACCCTTAGGTTGTAAGTGGATCCTTAAATGAAAGTTAAAGGCAGATAGATCTATTGACAAGTACAAGGCTATGTTGGTAGTCAAAGGCTATCGCCGAGCCTTGATTACTTCGACACCTATGCTCGAGTGTACAGAATGACATCCATATGTATGTTAGCTATCGCCGCCTTGAGGGATATTGAAATACATCAAACGGATGTCTATTGACAAGTACAAGGCTATGTTGGTAGTCAAGGCTATCGCCGGGTCTTGATTACTTCGACACCTATGCTCCAGTGTCCAGAATGACATCCATACGTATGTTGATAGCTATCGCCGAGCGATATTGAAATACATCAAATGGATGTCAAGACAACCTTCCTAAATGGTGATTTGGAAGAACAAATATATATGGATCAACCCGAGGGGTATGTAGTTCCAGGACAAGAGACAAAAGTGTGTCGGCTTGTCAAATTGTTGTACTGGCTGAAACATACCCCTAAATAATGAAACGAGAAATTTGATAGTATCCTACTATCCAAAGGGTTCGCCATTAATAGATGTGACAAATGTGTTCACATGAAAGGAAATATCGATTATTTCGTCATTATATGCCTCTATGTAGATGACTTATTGATCACTGGAAGCAGTCCTGGAATAATCCTAAAGACTAAGAACATGTTAAAATAATTTTTTGACATGAAAGATATGGGTGTTGCAGATGTCATCTTAGAGATCAAGATAGGCATCTGATGGACTGGTCTTGTATCAATCTCACTACATCGAGGATGTACTGAATAAATTTGGGATGTTCGACAGTTCACCAGTAACGACACCATTGGATATAAGTCAAAAGATTGACAAACATCTTGGTGAGCCCGTACGCCAGGAGCGGTATGCGCAGGTGATTGGTAGTCTGATGTATATCACAAACTGCACTCGACCTGATATCGCTCATGCAGTCAATAAATTGGCTAGGTTCACCCATAATCCGAGTGAGGATCACCGAAAAACATTGAATAGGGTACTACGGTTCCTGAAATTGATGCTAAAGTTCGAGTTACACTATTCGAGATATCCAGCGGTACTAGAGGGGTACAGTGACACAAACTGGATATCTGATAGCGAAGACATCAAGTCCACCAGCGGATATATTTTTACAATCGGTGGTAGAGCTGTGTCTTGAAAATCCTCTAGGAAAACACTTATTGCCCGATCCACGATGGAGTAGGAATTTATCGCTTTAGACAAAGCGGGAGAAGAAGTTGAGTGACTTCATGGTTTTCTAGAGGATGTCCCATGTTCGGATAAACCCGTGTCTTCTGTAATGATCCAATGCGACAGTCAGTCGACTCTAGGAAGGGCACGAAGTTCTATATACAACGACAAGTCTCGCCATATTCGACGGAGACATGAGTTTGTTAGGCAGTTGATCACCTCGGGTGTTATTTCCATTTATTATATAAAATCTAAGGAAAATATAGCAGATCCCTTGACAAAGGGAATACCCAGAGATCAGATGTTCTGCCTGTCTAGGGGAATGAGCTTAAAACCCAATCAATAAGAATCATATTGTGGACACCCAACCTTACAGACTGGAGATCCCAAGAATAAGGTTCAATGGGAAAACTCAATTGTAAAGGTTCAGTTGAGCGCTTCGGTGGAAGCAAGAGCACTTCGGATAATGTTTTCTTCTTAAGAAACATAATCCAAGGTTGTTCTCGTGATAGACAAAAAGTGCAACCTGTAGAGGGGTAAAGGATAATTTTCCAAAAACAATAAAATAAGTTCTTGCTCACCGAATCCCTTTCAGGTGCAGATGAATATGTTGTTTAGCTTGGGACTAGGGCTTATAATCATTCTCTCCTTTAACGATCCTCAATAATTGAGGTTAGGTTGGGAATTTTTTTAATGGTTCATAACGCTTGTGTAGCGGGGTATTGCATGATACCTTGTAGGAGACCACCTATTTAAGTGCAAGGACAGGTCACCTCAAATGAACGTAATTAAGAATCCAAGTGTGTCCACGGCCCACGACGGACAAAACATAAAAAAAGATTGAGTAGGAAAGGTGTTGTGTTGGTACCATTGTCTTGGCATATACTAAACACTGATAGTTCAAAACATCACATTCACCGCGCAGTAAATATGTCTGATGATATTATACTATGGAATGTTCAAAGCTCTGGCTACCTTTTCAGATGCATCATCAATCCGCCGTATAATTGCTGGAAAGGCACCATGTGTGTGCGCCAAAATCTCTTCAAAGAGGGGATTGTTGAAAATTTACTAAAGGTGAAATAAAGTTAATCCTATTAATTATGACTCGAACAATTGGAGCCCCACACGTCAGAAATATGGTTTCCATACACGTGCACACACTACTATATTTCTGGCCTAATGTGACGGCCCACAGAAGTCTAATGCAATGCCCAATGTATTACCGTTGCATTAGATGTGGCTAATGCGACGACTAAGTGTGTAACTAATAAAAACAACATGCTAATGCAACGGTATAGCAGGACTGTTGCATTAGCCTGTCTAATGCGACGGGATAAACAGGCTAATGCAATGGCCAGACCATGCCGTTGCATTAGCCTCTCTAATGCAACGACCCTCAGAGGCTAATGCGACGGGTCAATATATAATCTTGTATATATCGATCGATATATTTCATTAGCCGCGGTAAAATTAGGGAAAATTTAAATCCCCCACGTACTGATGCCGCCGCATCCCTTCCCCCACTGCTAGCCATCGCACCCCTATCCCCCACTGTCACCGTCGTACTACCCCTTTCCCCCACTGCTCAACGTCGTCGCCATCCCCTTCTCCCACTGCTCGTCGTCGCCCTTTTCCACTCGTCGTCGCATCCGCTTCATCGTCTTCTCCAAGGTTAGATTACGGTTTACCTTTCCCTTTACATTAGTATGTTTATAGGTCTTAAAATCAGCCTTTTCTAAAAAGTTAGTCTATAGTCCATTCTCATTGGAGTTTTAAGAATCCAAAATCAAGAACTCTTTCATTTTTTTTTTCAATTCAGAGTGCTCATTGGGTATTTGATTAAGTGAATCATTTTTGTAAGCTTTTCAGTTCTAGCTGTCAATTTTGTTTTATTGTGAATCTGATTAAGTGAATTTGATAATTTGGTTTTATTGTGATGAAATTTTAAATAAAGAGTTTTCTTGAGAATTTTGAATAAATTGAATTTGATTTGATAGTTACTGTAATGTTATTTATACTTATTTTGATGTTGTACCTTTAATTAAGGTAACTCTCTTAAATATTACATTGAGGAAATGGATTGTGGAACTAAGGGGTGGTGGATGGCTGCCAAATGAAGTGATGAATATGAATGAGGAGTAGACGAGTATATTAAAAAGGCTTTTGCTACAAAGTCTCAAGGAAACCAAATTTTTTGTCCATGTGATATTTGTCACTATCGTTATTGGAAGCATGAGAATGTTGTGAGAGATCACGTAATATGTAATGGTCAGATAAGTTATCTGAATTAGGGATCGAAAATGAAAGAGAAAGAACTACTGGATCATGATGAACAATCAAATATGGATGATTGCAATGATGACATAGCAGAGTTGTTGAATAATGCTCGTGATGTTTTTATAGAGGGGCCGAATGACGAGGCAAAAAAGTTTTTCAAGTTAATTGAAGAAGGTCAGGAGGAACTATATCCCGGATGCAAGAAACATTCAAAGCTTTCCTTTATGATTCTACTATTTATTTTGAAGTGTGATCACAGACTTACCAATGTTATATTTGCTGATATATTAGAGCTTGTAAGGGAGGTGTTACCCGATGCAAAATTGCCTAAGTCATTTAATGAAGCGAAGAGTGTTTTAAAAGTACTAGGGTTGGATTATACTAAGATAGATGCATGCCCCAATGATTGCATGTTGTATTGGGAAGAACATGCAAATGCTACAAGTTGACATGTTTGTGAGACACCAAGATGGAAGTCGAATGATAAATAGAATGACACACGACATGAAAATAGAAAGATCCATAGGATTCCTAATAAGATCATTAGGTACTTTCCAATAAAGAAAAGATTGCAAATGTTATTTATGCGCGAAGAGACGGCGAAGTACATGACATGGCATGCTGATGAGCGTGAAAAAGATCGAATTTTACAACATCCAGTGGATGGCCAAGCTTGAAAAGAGTTTGATTCTGTATATTCAAAGTTTGCAGAAGATCCGCGCAATGTGAGGTTGGGGTTAGCCACAGATGGATTTAGCCCATTCAACTCGATGGGCATTTTTCATAGTACATGACTTGTTATATTGATCAATTATAACTTGCCTCCATGGATGATTATGAAGCTAGAATTTTTGATATTGACTTTACTTATCCCTGGTCCTTCTTCCCTGGGTAATGATATTGACATCTATTTGCAGCCACTAATCAAAGATTTGAAGGATTTGTGGGTGTCTGGATTGGAAACTTACGATTCTTCAAGTATCAAAGGTTTGACATGCGTGTAGCTTTGATTATTACTGTTAGTGATTTTCCAGCTTATGCAATGTTGTCCGGGTAGAGCACAAAAGGATATTTGGTATGCCCTTCATGTTATTATGAAACAGATTCTGAGAGGTTGCCTTATAGTAATAAGAATTGCTACAGGGCCACTTGTAGATTTCTTGATCCAACTCACCCTTGGCGTCAAAATAAGAGGAATTTCGATGGAAAAACCAAGGGAAGAAGTGAACATATTCCTTTGACAGGAATTGATATTGAGAATATGTTGCGTGATTTTCCAAATGAATTTGGAAAGAAGCGAAAGAAAAGGAGGAGTAATGATAATGATGATCCAAATCCATGGAAAGATATCCATACTTTTTCAGTTGTCATACTGGAAGCATTTTTGTAATCTCCATAATCTCGACCCAATGCATATCGAGAAAAATGTGTTTGATAATGTCATTGGAACATTGTTAGACATACCGGGGAAGACTAGAGATCATGTAAGTGCTCGTCGAGATTTGATAGAACTTAAAATTATGCCAGTGCTTCAACCAATAGAATTAGAAGATGGTAGCGAAGAAATTTCATGCTCTCGCTTCTGGATGTCACTTGAAGAAAAGCCCAAGTTCTGTCAAGTCATAAAAAATGCTAAGTTACTACAAGGTTATGCTTCTAATATTGCTCAATGTGTGCATGTTGAAGAAAGGAAAATCATAGGCTACAAAAGTCATGATGCTTATTTTATGATGAATTACTTGCTCCGTATTGCTGTGAAAACAACATTACCCAAATATGTTGCTATTCAATTGATAAGACTTTGTGCTTTTTCAGAGGCATATGGAATAAAACTATTGATCCTCGACATCTTGACAAACTCAAGTCAGATGTAGTTGAAACACTTTGCCTGTTTGAACAAAATTTTCCACCCGTATTTTTCGACGTAATGGTGCATTTACCTGTACATCTAGTGGACCAAATTAAGTTGGGTGGACCAGTTAGTTCAAGGTGTATGTATGAGATTGAGAGGTATCATTGAGAGTTAAAGTTGGATGTTCGAAACAAGAGTCGTCCAGAAGGATACCAAACTAAAAATGTATTATCTTCATTGCTCGACATCTGAAACGATCAAACTCGTCCACAATTAATGTTAATAAGGATAGGGTCGCAAAATCATTTTTACCTAAGATTGTGCGTCCTATCAAAGGAAAGGGAAGGACCTCAAAGAAAAAACATTGTGGACACATGCTTGATCAAACTATATGGACACAAGCACATCACTATGTCTTATTCAATTGCATTTGTGAGGAAGTTAAAAGATACATAAAGTAAGATGACAAACCATGATGATAATTTTTTACCTTATTTTTTATATGTATTATTCAATTATATTGTGTTATTAAGATATTTGTGTTATATCCCGTATTTCCAGAGTATGTACGTGAGGACGTACGTACAAAAATTTAGCCTTAGTTAGGCACTTTGGACGAAATGTTTGTGCACAACTCACTTAAAGAATCGTTTTTCGACGAAACGTTTTACTAAACTCGCGTAGGGTAAATTACGGCTATGTCATTTCTATTTTTTGCGGATTTTTCCGAGAGACGAAACATTTTGGACCAACGGGAGGGTGACACTTGTCACCCTCATTGGACCGCAACTTGAGGCTTGGATTGGCACGTTTTTTGTGCCTTTGCACAAGTCAAGGAGTTGGTAGGATATTTGTGTAGTAGATGGATAAGGACACTTGGGTGAATCTCCACCCTACACTTGCCTTGCACTTGGCTTCATCTTGGCCATTGGTTGGCCATTGGTTGGCCTATAAATACTCCCCTAACTTGAAGGTTTTCTTCATCCACAAATCACTCTCCAAATCTTGAAAATCCTTCCCCATCTCTTGAAGTGTTTTCGTCCAACACTCCCCCCTTGAGAAAGCCTTTGCAGAAACACCGTCCCCCTCTAGCCCGAGCCGAAACACCACCCCCCCCTGGTAGATAGTTGTCGTCCCACTACCCTAGCCCAAGTCCCTTATAGTATTTTAGTAGAAGTTGTTGGGAACTTCGAAGGGTTCTTGGAGCTATCGGAGCGTACAAATTAGGAGCTAAACTTGCTCGTGAGCGACTTTTAACTTGGATAATTTTGGGCTTATCGAGGTAAATACTCTTGTCCTTCTATTGTAATTGGATATTACATATAAGAATAGTTAAGACTTGAGTATAAGATATGAAAGAATATTAATGAATAGAATTGAATTGTTATCACAGAAGGGTATAAAAGAAGAATAATTGAATTGCATTTACATAGAATTTTCATGAGACTTGAGTAGCTCACCGCAGGAAGTGCTGCCCAATTTTCCGTAGAATAGAGAACCTCTACTTAGAATCATTTACGTAATAGTCTAGACGTTGATATACGTATTTGACTATTATAGCTGATTCTCTCATACGACATATTTAACTTGGCGGTGGATTTCACGAGAAGGTATGTGATTCTTCCTATACTCTTGAGCATGATATTTTAAATATATATATATATAGTACAGACGACGTGTGTTAATCGAATAATAATTACGGCAATGTCTTTTGACTTAAGCTGAATAATAATTACAAAGAATGTCTTTTGACTTAAGCCCGAATAATAAAGATCTTGAAGCATTTCAAAAGAATATCGAATCATTTTTAATGTAAGAGAAACAGCTTGGTTTTTAAACAAAAGCTTAAGAGTTATAGTAGCTTTATGGGAAGTTAGGTATAACAACTTAAGAAAGATAAAAAGAATCGTGGTACTTATTTTCTTATAAAACCTTGTATTGATTTACGTAAGTGTAGTAAGATTGATTGATAAATAGACATATTATGATGCTACGTGTTAGTGTCTTGTGATGTTGTGAAAGGGGTCATTCTTGTCAGGCTTACGTTGCTAAACGGTAAGTCGATTATCTTGTATTATATCACCTACCCTCGACTTGTTATACCGAGGGCTTGCCACCTCGATGCGGTCTATACTACGCGCGGTCTGTGAGACTATTCAGAGTCGCGGAGTTCCAGGATTGATCATTCCGGTGTTTTAGCCCGACGCGGATGCCCATGCGCGGTCCGCGGTGACTATGCGGTCTATTGAGACTATGCGGATCGCGAGTCGAGAGGGTACCGGGTTAGCTACCCCGACGCGAGGAATACCTACGCGGTCGTAGTGTGACCTATGCGGATCGCGGAAGTCCAGACTAGGCACGCATAATGATACTATGGGCGATCGGCCTTGCTTCGATCATTCGCGGCCTAGAAAGACCTTACATTATATCTATTTTGCTCTTGTTTATGTTGTGGCACTATGCGATTAAACTGTTGTATTTACAAATGGCTTTAAATACTTTGATTTTACTTCAAGATTTACGCTTTCACATACTTAGTACTGTTGTAATCGACCTCCTGGGCCGCGCTCACGCCGCAGGTAAGGCAGCAGTGCTAGATCCACATCCTAGGATCTCTTTGCTTTGGTGTCGTGAGCTCCATCTTTTCCGAGGCTCGACTTTCGTATGATCTCCCGTTGTTGTATATAGTTTTGTAAATTAGGTATGGCGGCCCTGTCCCGCCATAGTTGTTTATCTTCAGAGGTCTCAGAATCCTATTATACAGTTGGGATGTATCGCAAAACTATGTTTATATATATGCCGAAAGGCTTACATTGTTCACATAAAATCGTGTCTCATTTTACAATCGTTCATGTCTTGTTTTATATTCACTGATTACTGACGATGTGTCACGACCCAACCCGGCCCGTGATCGTGCCTTACCCCGAGCACCCTAGTGATACAACATCGAGAAAATCGAAATAAAAACATGAACATGAATTAAGAGACAAAATAAATAAACAAAGCAACCAAAACAGCTTGCCTTTCATCATATATACATAAATACCCTAGCTTATCCTTTTACAAACCCCGCCACAACAAAGGTTACTGCACTTAAGATTTACATAACAACTATGACGACAGTGGCCCCGCCATACCCAAGGTACACTGACCTACTGCACTGTGGTAACATACCAAAGATAAGCCTCCGAAGGAACGGAGCTTCCCAACACGAAAGGTGATCCTAAAAATGGATCGATACCGATGTACTTTCACTCAAGATGAACGCAGCCCAAGGCGAGGTCAAGACAACAGTACCAAGTATGTGAAATCAGAAATATCAGAATCGAAATCATAATAGTCTATAAAAGCGAGATGTATGATAACCAAACTACAGTACATACACATAACAGTTATATCAATTCAGGGTCTCACGCCCACAACATCAATCCTGCCCGTGGAGTACCTTCCTCACTGCCGGCAGTCTATGATATGATAACAACAAGATAGAAATCCAAATGGAGCATACCCGCGCCACGATCGTGTCAAGATGTCCAAAGGGAACAAATAAGACAACATTCCAAATGGAAGCATACCCGCAGCGCTACGATCGTGGTCGTGAGGTCCAAAGGGAAACAATAAGACAGCATTCCAAATGGAAGCATACCCGTGCGCTACGCATCGTGTCAGTATGTCCAAAGGGAAACAATAAGACAACAAGGCGGTAATCAAAGTGGAAGCATACCCGTGCGCTACGCATCGTGGTCGAGATGTCCAAAGTGATTTAACAAAAGTAACACTATCAACAGGAACGTACCCGTGGAATTTCTCCGTCACTGCCGGCACGTCCAAGTAAGTTCTCAACAAGTCAACCGACCCTCCATCGAGAGACGCGGTAGTATAAAAACACAATCTTTGCACAACAAAGGCTATCACAACAAGCATAGGCAAATTTCACAACAACAAGCATAGGCAAGTTTCACAACAACAAGCATAGGCAAGTTTCACACAACTCAAAGTACTTTCATTTTATGCCAAAGTCCGGGTTTTAACCCTAAAGTACTACGTATGTTAAATTCCTTTTAAAGAGATCTAATCCTTTCCTAAAAGTCACCCGATACCCGTAGTGTAAAAATAGAGTGACTTATATCTTTTAAGTAAACCAAAACAACTTCCATACTTTCCTTTTAAACCAAATTAAGGCAACACCATGCCTTTTTTTGACCAAAACACTTTTCTTTTAAAGTCAAGTTACCACATTAAAACCAATGATAAAACCTTTCTTTTGTTTTCATAAGGTCGTTATAACCAACTTCCCATAAAGTTGTTATACACCTTATGTCTTAAACCATTTTAAGACAACACAATGCCTTTCTTTTTCCTAAAGTTCCAGTTTGCCTAATTTCAAATACTCAAGTCTCTTTTTTGAAAAGTTCATAGTTCAATGTCTTAATCTCTTTTAAAACAATTGAGTAACATATGCCTTAAAGTAGTAGGTTATTCTTGTTCATAATCAATCTTATTAGCACTATGATCTAGAAATGTAATATCATTTTGTCTCATCTTAGCTTCTATGCAGATGAAGGTTTCTACTGGTTTTAATAATACTTAATTATTCAATACATTTCCCTTTATTAACGCTGCAGTGGTTTGTCGATACACATTCTGATTTCCGAAATCAGTAAAACATTATTCCTTCCAAAACCGAGTACTCATTACTCACGAATGAGGTTTCACACAAACGTCCATATTAAGTCAAGTCTCTTAT
Organism: Przewalskia tangutica; assembly: GCA_029844215.1. Classification (NCBI taxonomy): domain Eukaryota; kingdom Viridiplantae; phylum Streptophyta; class Magnoliopsida; order Solanales; family Solanaceae; genus Przewalskia; species Przewalskia tangutica. The sequence goes on along the minus strand of CM056736.1, from coordinate 61,974,698 downwards.
CTTTTAAGAATAAGTCTCTTAACTTCTAAACCATTAAACCATTCTTTTTATCTCTTAAGTCGTTACACCTAACTTCTCATAAAGTTGTTATAACTTATATGTTTTCAAACCAAGTATACACTTCTTTCAAAAAGGTTTCTTAATCTTTTAGAATACTTCAAGGTTCTTTTACATCAAGTCGGTTATAAGTCAAATCAGTTATCTTTTAAAAACCACAAAGCATTTCTCATTTACATAGAATCGTTATAACTAACTTCTCATAAAGCCGTTATAACACTTTATGTTTAACGACAATCAAATACATTTAACACACGTACGCGTCACCATTACTACATAGTTATACACATATCATGCTAGAACAGATAGGAAGAGGTTCACATACCTCGCGACGATTATCGACTAATAGCAAAACGCCCAAGTACCTCAAACCGCTTGGCTACACTCTCGCCAAGCATCACCCACACGTAGTACTACAACCTATAGAGGCCACAAAGCGCCTATTAATATCTTTAGATCCCGTAGAATATTCTACGAAAATTCAAAGACCTCCCCGCAACAGCGTAAATCTCCTCCTCTATCGAGGCCGGCTACCAAGCCAACCAGTGGGTTAACACGCCTAACAGGACGCTGCATAATCTACTACATACAAGAATGCTACACAAGTCTACTGAATACGCCTATGTAATTACGATTGTTCTCTTCTTTAAATTCAGCTTAAGTCGCAAGACATCGCTGTAAGTATTATTCAGCTTAAGTCAAAAGACATTGCCGCACAACTAAGTTCAGTTCTATATATAGTATACTTAACTATATACTCCTACAACATGTAATTTACAATTACAACAGAATGTCATGAGTGTTTACCTCGATAAGCCCAAAATTATCCAAGTTATATGTCGATCCTGAGCAAGGTTTAGCTCCTACTCCGTGCGCTCCGACCCGCTCCAACCAACCCTTAGAAGTTCTAACCAACTTCTACTTATAACTTCAACTACGGTGAAGATTTACTTAGGGTTTCGTTTTTGTGATCGAGGAAGTATAATAGTATTTTCTGGCTTTTGTATAAGTGTAACCTTGGGAATACGCCAAGGTATTTGGGCATTATAACACTACTAGGAGAGTATTTCTACACCACAACAAGGGGTATTTATACGAGAAAACTCGGCTATGGGGTACCCTACTGGCTAGAACACTACAAAGTGGGTAGGTTTCGCCAAGGGCCTTCAAGAGGGGAGGGTGTTTTGGCTAGGCTACCAATAAGGGGGAGGGGTGTGTGGCGGACGAGATCACAAGAGGGAGAGGAGGGTTTGAGACTTAGAAAGATTGCTCAATTTGGATGAAGAATGTCTTCAACTAGAGGGTATTTATAGGTCAAGTGAAGGCCAACCAATGGCCAAGATGAAGACAAGTGTGGTGCAAGTGTAGGGCTAGATTTCAACCACGTGGACCTTATCCATCTACCACACCAACTTGCACAAATATCCTACCTAACCCAAGGCACAAAAGACGTGCCTTTGCTTGCCTTTGCCGCCCACTTCTCACGCCCAATGCAGGTGACACATGTCACCCTCCGTTGGTCCAAAATGTTTCGCCTCTCGGAAAAATCCGCAAAAATTATAAATGACATAGCCGAATTTTCCTTCAAAGCTGTGGAAACGCTTTTTAAAAATGACTCCTTTAGGTAGCTATGCACAAATTCAACCTACGCCTACTTTAAGGCTCAAATTGTATCGCACGCCACGCACATACTGCGGAAATACGGTATAACATTCTCCTCCTTAGAAACATTCGCCCGAATGTTCCTTCTCCAAACAGCTACCGAAGAAGTTCCTTCTAACACGTTGTCAACGCCACCCCTGGCCACGTAATCACACACGTTCTCGTCCCTCCTTACCCCTCGTGCCCCTGTGCACACTTGAACTCTTCTGGTATACGCACACACTTCCCATCGCCAGCTTCCCAACACTTTGGAGTCACAACCTCCAAACTTGGTCATCTTACTAGCTTCACTTTCCTCTAAGATCATTCCCGGCCTTCACGAACCGATTCTGGTCGAACATATCCACAAAATCATACGATGGTCATCTAAACTGGGCCTAGCACCTCGTGACCTACCACTGGCGGACCACCCAGAGCTGACCCAACCCCAAAACAGCCGCGGTTGGCCCGCAAGATGGCCCCAACCCGACCCACTTAATGCATCAAGCTCTTGTTTCCCGATCCTAACAATCTTACTCTACAGTCATGAAAGCTACCACTTCCATTTCACCCTACCCAGGGACTTATCACACAATACATTCTAGGCATAAAATGCACTCCGACAAGGATCACTTGCAAAAACTTGTACTCAAGACGGCCTTACATCTAAGGTCTCAACTGTAATATTCTAAGGTTCATCATTTTCTCACCCTGTGCTTACCCTTTATCACTAAGGTGTTTCTAAGTCACATTTTAGCACAAAGCTATCCGAACATAACACTTAAAACATTATCATAACATACAAAACTCTAGATGGTTAAGGATATACCTGAAGTAGGCGGTTCAGAGGACCGCTAAAATCGAAATTCCACCGCGACTTACCGTGGGCCCGCCGGTGTATGAACATCCCGCTTAGCCGTGGAAGGTGAAGAACCCGCAATCGATCTCGTAGGTGCTATCCTACCATACTCCTGGGACAGTTTCTCCCAAAATGGCCCCGCTGGCCGCATGTAAAACAAACTCCGGACTAGCACGACACTCCCACCGCGAGTCTACCACGGTCCACAACGAGGTAGGGGTGGCTTCACCGCTAACACCCCGCTCTCGAAAATCAACCTCGAGCCACGACCGCTTCACGAATACTCTGATGCTCAAGATTGTGGAGGACCACTCAGATCGGGCGGAGGCGCATAACTAGTTCGCTGGCTGAGGCGGTCCGCCGAAAGTCACCAAAGGACTCCGCTGCTTCGCCTCTTCACCGACCTTGGTCATTTCGCCGATTTCTCCGCCTCACCTCCAAGTGCATAAGCTCGCATGCGGCAATGTCCATGCCCTACCAAGAGCTACACCGAACAATTCTCGCTAGGTAATCATCGAGCCTCAGAATATATCGGTGCACTCGATCCTCCATACTAGCTACTAATGCGGGACGCATCGCCAATGAGTCGAACTCCACATTGTACTCCCGAACCGTACGCCCGTTCTGCCGCAACACCAAAAATCTGTCTGCCCGAGCCCTCCTCATCTGTGGAGGCAAAAAATGTGCAAGAAAGGCCTCTGAGAACTCGTTCCATAAAGTCGGAAGTGCATGCTCTCCCGACAGCTCCCACGAATCAAACCACGATCATGTGATCACGCACCGACGCGAACCTAGGACCACCGACTCGGTCTCCGATGCTCGATCACTCACGATCCAGAATCGCTTCGGATGAACTCGCGGATCATCCTCGTGCCTCGACCCATAAAACTCGCGGCCTACAACTCGTAAAATCCCGTAGCCTCGAACTATCTCGATCTAGGTGAACCACAGTGCATCGAATCGCCGGCCCACTTATCCTCAAGTCCGCCACAACGGCCATTAATCGGGCCATCTCTTGTAACTCCATCTCTCCGCCACCTGCAGGATCGAGGCTCAGCATCGCGTCTTCAGATCGCCGCTTCTACTCGCAGCCTCCTCGATGTCTTGCCCTTCGCCCGGGTTTACGCGAGGCATAATCGTAAAACGGTATGTCGGAGGGTCCAATCTTATTACATGCCTCTAAGGCACGATCTCGTAATGAGAAGAATGGAAACTAACCCTAAATGTCTCGCAGCCTCCCGATTATAGATGTGGTGCACAACACACCGATAATCAAGACTCTACTAGACACGGTCAGACACTTTCCGAGGACTAATCGCTCGATACCACTTTTGTCACGACCAACCTGCCCGTGGATCGTGCCTTACCCGGCACCCTAGTGATACAACATCGAGAAAATCGCGGAAATAAAAACATGAACATGAATTAAGAGACAAAATAAATAAACAGCAACCAAAACAGCTTGCCTTTCATCATATATACATAAATACCAACAGCTTATCCTTTTTACAAACCCCGCCTACAACAAAGGTTATGCACTTAAGATTTACACAACAACTATGACGGACAGTGGCCCCGCCATACCTCAATGTACACGGACCTGGCTGCACTGTGGTAACATACCAAAGATAAGCCTCGAAGGAACTGAGCTTCCCAACACGAAAGCGTGATCCTAAAATGGATCGACACCGATGTACTTACCTACGCAGATGAACGCACTTCGGGAGGTCGATAACAGTACCAAGTATGTGAAATCAGAAAATCAGAATCAAATCATAATAGTCTATAAAAGCGGGAGATGTATGATAACCAAACTACAGTACATACACATAACAGTTATATCAATTCAGGGTCTCACGCCCACAACATCAATCCTACCCGTGGAGTACTTTCCTCACTGCCGGCAGTCTATGATATGATAACAACAAGATAGAAATCCAAATGGGAGCATACCCGAGCGCTTACGATCGTGTCGGTATGTCCAAAGGGAACAAATAAGACAACATTCCAAATGGAAGCATACCCGCGCGCTACGATCGTGTGAGGTCCAAAGTGGAAACAATAAGACAACATTCCAAATGGAAGCATACCCGCGGCGCTACGCATCGTGTCGCATGTCCAAAGGGAAACAATAAGACAACAAGGCGGTAATCAAAGTGGAAGATACCCGCGGCGCCACGCATCGTGTCGAAGATGTCCAAAGTGATTTAACAAAAGTAACACTATCAACGAACGCACTGCGGAATTTCTCCGTCACCGCACGCCCAAGTAAGTTCTCAACAAGTCAACCGACTCCATCGAGAGACGCCAGAGTATAAAAACACAATCTTGCACAACAAAGGCTATCACAACAAGCATAGGCAAATTTCACAACAACAAGCATAGGCAAGTTTCACAACAACAAGCATAGGCAAGTTTCACACAACTCAAAGTACTTTCATTTTATGCCAAAGTCCGGTTTTAACTCCTAAAGTACTACGATGTTAAATTCCTTTTAAAGAGATCTAATCCTTTTCTAAAAGTCACCCGATACACGTAGTGTAAAAATAGAGTGACTTATATCTTTAAGTAAACCAAAATAACTTCCATACTTTCCTTTTAAAACCAAATTAAGGCAACACCATGCCTTCTTTTGACCAAAACACTTTTCTTTTTAAAGTCAAGTTACCACATTAAAACCAATGATAAAACCTTTCTTTTGTTTTCATAAGGTCGTTATAACCAACTTCCCATAAAGTTGTTATACACCTTATGTCTTAAACCATTTTAAGACAACACAATGCCTTTCTTTTCCTAAAGTTCCGCTTGCCTAATTTCAAATACTCAAGTCTCTTTTTGAAAAGTTCATAGTTCAATGTCTTAATCTCTTTTAAAACAATTGAGTAACATATGCCTTGGGCGAGTAGGTTATTCTTGTTCATAATCAATCTTATTAGCAGTCATGATCTAGAAATGGAATATCATTTTGTCTCATCTTAGCTTCTATGCAGATGGAGGTTTCTACTGGTTTTAATAATACTTAATTATTCAATACATTTCCTTTATTAACGCCGCAGTGGTTTGTCGATACTCATTCGATTTCCAAATCAAGAAACATTATTCCTTCCAAAACCGAGTACTCATTACTCACGAATGAGGTTTCACACAAACGCCCATATTAAGTCAAGTCTCTTATCTTTTAAGAATAAGTCTCTTAACTTCTAAACCATTAAACCATTATTTTTATCTCTCTTAGGCGTTACATGCACCTAACTTCTCATAAAGTTGTTATAACTTATATGTTTTCAAACCAAGTATACACTTCTTTCAAAAAGGTTTCTTAATCTTTTAGAATACTTCAAGGTTCTTTTACATCAAGCTCAAGTTATAAGTCAAATCGCTTATCTTTTAAAACCACAAAGCATTTCTCATTTACATAGAGTCGTTATAACCAACTTCCCATAAAGTCGTTATAACACTTTATGTTTAACGATAATCAAATACATTTAACACACGTACGCCTACCGCACTACATAGTTATACACATATCATGCTAGAACAAATAGAAGAGGTTCACATACCTCGCGACGATTATCGACTAATAGCAAAATGCTCCAAGTACCTCAAACCGCTACACTCTCACCAAGCAGATCACTCCACACGTAGTACTACAACCCATAGAGGCCACAAAGCGCCTATTAATATCTTTAGATCCCGACGAGAATATTCTAAAAATTGCAAAGACTCTCCCGCACAAAGATAAATCTCCTCATCTATCGAGGTGGCTACCAAGCAAACCAGGGGTTAACACGCCTAACCTGGACGCTGCATAATTCTACTACACAAGAATGCTACACAAGTCCATCTGAATACACCCTATGTAATTACAGTCAGCTTCTTCTTTAAATTCAGCTTAAGTCGCAAGACATTGCTGTAAGTATTATTCAGCTTAAGTCAAAAGACATTGCCGTACAACTAAGTTCAGTTCTATATATAGTATACTTAACTATATACTCCTACAACATGTAATTTCCAATTACAACAGAAGGTCATGAGTGTTTACCTCGATAAGCCCAAAATTATCCAAGTTATATGTCGATCCTGAGCAAGGTTTAGCTCTACTCCAGGCGCCCGACCCGCCTCCAACCAACCCTTAGAAGTTCTAACCAACTTCTACTTATAACTTCAACTAAGGGTGAAGATTTACTTAGGGTTTCGTTTTTGTGACTGAGGGAAGTATAATAGTATTTTCTGGGCTTTTGTATAAGTGTAACTTTGGGAATACGCCAAGGTATTTGGGCATTATAACACTACTAGGAGAGTATTTCTACACCACAACAAGGGGTATTTATACTAGACAACTCGGCTAGGGGTACCCACTGCCAGAACACTACAAAGGGGTAGGTTTCGCCAAGGGCCTTCAAGAGGGGAGGGTGTTTCGCTAGGCTACCAATAAGGGAGTGTGTGATGGACGAGATCACAAGAGGGAGAGGGAGGGTTTGAGACTTAGAAAGATTGCTCAATTTGGATGAAGAATGTCTTCAACTAGAGGGTATTTATAGGTCAAGTGAAGGCCAACCAACGGCCAAGATGAAGACAAGTGTGGTGCAAGTGTAGGCTAGATTTCAACCATGTGGACCTTATCCATCTACCACACCAACTTGCACAAATATCCTACCTAACCCAAGGCACAAAAACGTGCCTTTGCTTGCCTTTACCGCCCACTTCTCACGCCCAATGTGAGGTGACATGTCACCCTCCCGCTGGTCCAAAATGTTTCGCCTCTAAAAATCCGCAAAAATGATAAATGACATAGCCGGAATTTTCCTTCAAAGTCGTGGAAATGTTTCATTTAAAAACGACTCCTTTAGGTAGCTATGCACAAATTCGAACCTATGCCTACTTTAAGGCTCAAATTGTATACGACGCCTCACGCATATACTGGAAATACGGTATAACAAAGATGACTACTGGGTGCCCGTAAGGCACTACCACGCCCCGAACGGGTTGTGACAATTTGTTTTTCTATTTTTTATCACAGTGAACACAAAACGTGTGTAAGCACCAAACGGACAAGAAAATGGGATAGTGCACAAGATCACAATAAGGATTTCATTGATTGGTTTAGGGAGAAAATTGAAGTGAAACTTCAAGAAGGTCAAGACATTATTACGAATCATATCTTATGATTATCGAAAGGACCTTCTTATGTTGTTAAAAAGTACACAGGGTACTCTGCTAACGGATATAAGTTTCATACCATGAAGCGTGACGCGAAGTGCGTAACTCAAAACAATGGAGTCACACTCACAGCCGTAACATATAGCTTTGTGAGTTCCAAAGATCAAAATTCTATAATGGGAGATGTCAATTATTATGGTTCAATACAAGACATCATTGAGATATCTTATCATAGGCATTTTAGTGTTATCTTGTTCAAATGTTTGTGGTTTCACTCTGAAAAAGATGATGATGAGTTTATCATGGTTAACATGAATAAGACAATTTATGTAGAAGAACCATTTATCTTGGCATCTCGGGCACATCAAGTTTTTTTTGTTGAAAATTTAAACAAAAAGAGTTGACAGTATGCTGTTGAAATCCCTCATAGGGAAATTTTTGATGGTATTAAAATATCTAATTATTTACTCGTTTTAACTTATTTTTACTTTCTAGTTAATTTTGTATCACATTTTGACTTATGTACTTGTTTTTATATTTGTTGATATGTGCAGATGAAAGCTAATAAGTCCAAATTTTCTGGTCCGCAAAGTCAGATTCCAGAGTATGAGCGACAACAGATCGAGAATTTAAAAATGAATGCAGAATTTATGGATGCTCAAGGTGCTGGATATTTGGCTAATCAAATACTACGTAAAAAGATTATTGGTTTGGATCGTCCAAGTAGCGGTGGACATCGCAATGACCAGTTGAAAGAAAGAGATGATGAGGCCACATATGCATATGATGGAGGCGGTAACGAGGAGGAAACCACTAGCAATATGGGTGCAAAAAGGAAGGTAAACGTTTGAACTTTTGAACCTGTTGCATTATTGATGTTGGTACGGGCCGGCGACGCCCGAACTCTTTGAAGTTTCGGCACGGCGGCGCAAGTCGCAGGTCGCGCGCCGGCGACGCCAAACTCTGAGTTTCAGCCGCGCCACCCGCAGGTCGCGCGCGCGACATTTCAGACCATTGGAGAAGAACAAAAACTGATTTTTGGGCTGACTTTGGAGCATTAATTCTCCATTATTTGGCTCATGAATTCAACCATTATTTGGCTGAATTATAACTCCACATTCAAGGCCATTATATGGTCTTTATTGGTCATTACTTGGCTATGTGGAAGGTCATCTTCTCCACACTATAAAATGGAGCCTTGGGCTCATTTGCAAAACACACTCCACTTAAAACAATTTCAGAAATTGTCTTCCTCTCTTGCAATCTTCAAGATCTTTCTTCCTAAAGCGAACACTAGAGTCTCTTTTGCTCTTTTGTTTGATTGTTGTTTTATCTTGGGAGATAAATTGTCATTACACCGTTGAAAGGAATATATAGAGCAATATTATCTTAAGGATATATTGAAAAATCAATCGACTCAGCAAGTCAATTACTTGTTCATTTCCAGATTTCTTACATGTTGTTGTTGTTATATTTCTCATTTCTTATTATTACACTTTTGTGCTCACACATTTCTCAATGTATTTTTTTAGTTTAAAATTTTTAAAAGTCTTCATTTATTTTTTAAACTTCATATCGAATCAACTACCTTCATATAAAAATGGAACGGAGAAAGTAAAATTTGAATAAATAATTTAATTTATATAATGTGTTCATGCTAAATATCTCGGAGATTCAACCCATCAAAGGTAGATCGTGAATGTAAACGTGTTGGTACTACTATATACACGTTAGTACCAACACATTTACATATACTTATATCTTCTTTTTTTTTAATTTAAGTGATAATAATGTCACTTTTATATTAAGTCGTTAGATTAAATTGAAAGTCGCTTTTATACTCTCCGTCGCACTAACTTATGTCGCTACAAATGAAGATCCACTTGGCTTTAGAAAACATATAACACGTGTAAATTTATATTGCCAAATCCTATGTAGTAGAGTGCACCATTCTCTCTATGTTGAGCATTCTACTCTGTTGCCTCCAGGGGCACAGGCGAGTTGGTAAGTGGCAAGGTGATTGGGGTACAACCACCCCGACGTCGCGGGTTCGAACCCGTGTGGTAACAATACTTTGCTAAAATATTGCAAGGGTTGTTGCTGGGTTCGTGTCCCGTTGGTCCTCTCCCTTGCAGGACTGCCACTCGCGCATATCCCTCGATTTACATCCCACCTGGCTAAGAGGCCTCTGATACAGGTGGAGAATTTCGCCTTCGGGACTTTCCCCTCATCAAAGCATTCTACTCTGTTTCTCTCTCAGTGTTTTCTTTTGTTTATTACCAATGGCTTCTATTCCTCATTCTATCCCCACCCCACCACCCCACAAAATTCCTCGTAACTTGCACTACCACCACCAGTAGCCACCACCACACAACTCTACCACAATCCCCCAAGAAATCAGCTCTAAATTTTTCCGCAAAATATATACCTTTCAACTTATCCACCAATACCCCTACTGATGAATCTTACTCTCTTGATGAAATAATATACAGAAGCAATTCGGGTGAGTTGCTTGATGTGCAACATGACTTAGAGGCTCTAAAACAATATGATGGCGAATACTGGAAAAAACGTTATTTGACTCTCGTGTTGAATAGGTTATGAAAAATGAAACGAAATTTAGTTGGTGTTGGTTGTGTTTCGACTGGTGATACTTCAGCTGCTTTATCTGCTTATTGTGCAGCTGCAAATATACCATCTATTGTGTTCTTACCAGCCAACAAAATTTCCATGGCGCAGTTAGTTCAACCTATAGCTAATGGTGCATTTGTTATCAGTATTGACACTGATTTTGATGGATGTATGAAACTCATACGTGAAGTTGCATCAGAATTGCCTATTTATTTAGCGATTCGCTCAATAGTTTGAGGCTTGAAGGACAAAAAACTGCAGCAATTGTGAAGAATTCCAGTCTTGAGACCACTATGGTGCCATGCAGACTTGGTTTAGAGACAGTAGAAAGAGTGTGAGAGCCATTGAAGAAGAGAACTGTATGTAGAGAGAGTAGAGAGAATGAACGAGATAGAGAAAATCTGAAAAGTCTTATTATTCATCATATGCTCTCTGACTTACATATACTTATACACAACTAATAAGTAAATGGGCCTGGGTAAACATAAGTTGGACTGGCCCTTATTTAATATTTTGGCCACTGTTCTTTTAATATTCTTAACATTCCCTCGTCAAGCATCGAAGATATTCAGAGTCCAAGCTGAGCAAAGTGTTGATGTGAAACTGCTCACTCTTTGTAAGTAAGTCACCGCTGATTTGTCAGATGTATATACTGGCCGATCATACCTTTCTGAATTTTGTCCCTGATGAAGTGTAAATCAATCTCTATGTGCTTAGTCCTCTCATGGAAGACTGGATTTGCTGCTATTTGTATTGCCGACATCACAATGAACACCGTGTGATAGATGATCAAATCGAATACCTATGTCTTTTAATAGACCAAGTATCCAGTTAATCGCCATCGTGCTTGCTAAACTTCTATATTCGATCACGAACTTCTGGAGATTGTACTCTGTTTTTTTGACTTCCAGGATATAAGAGAATCACCAAATTTTATTGCATACCCGCCACCGATTTTCAGATGTGGACAGCAGCCTACCGCATCACGTAAGCGTCGCTGTCTTTATTTATCGCTGACATCGAATACCCCGCCTGTGCTCTTGATGCACTTCACTATCCTTAGTCGCATTTAGGTGAGACTTCTTTGGTTGTCAGATAATCGATCGAGCATCTGCACACTATAAGAAATATCTGGTCTAGTAGTGGTTAAGTATAACAATTTTCCTATTAGTCTTTGGTATATACTAATATCTTCTATGAGTTCATCTTCTATTACTATTTTATTGTTGTCTGTAGTTTGTGTAGTCTGAATATAGCTGTCATACTCCCTTGTTGTCAATTTCAGGTTACAGTCTATAGGTGTGTTAAAAGGTTTGGAAGCAGAAAGTCCTAATTCAGATATAAGTTCTAAAGCATACTTTCTTTGATGCATAAGAATTCCTTTGTTGGATCTCACAAACTCTATTCCTAGAAAGTACCTTATTTCCCCTAGATCTTTCATTTTAAAGACTTGCTGTAGAGACCTTTTGGTCCCTGTTATCAGATCCAGGTTATCACCAGTTATGAGAATATCATCCACATATACTAAGACTAAAATCATTCCTGTATCAGTATGCTTTAAAAACAGAGAGTGATCATATTCAGACTGTCTAAACTGCATATTTCTTAGGGCCTCTGTGAGTTTAAAATTCCATTGTCTAGGGGCTTGTTTTAGACCATAAAGAGATTTGATTAGCCTACATACCTGATTGCCTCCCTGGCTAGAGAATCCTTGTGGTAGTTCCATGTATATCTCATCATGTAGATCACCTTGTAGAAAGGCATTGTATACATCCATTTGATGTATTTGCCAATTTTTAGAAGCTGCCAGAGAAATTATTGATCTGACAGTGACCATTTTAACTACAGGGGAAAAAGTCTCATGATAGTCAATCCCTTCTGTCTGGTTATATCCTTTAGCAACAAGTCTTGCCTTAAGTCTTTCAATCTCTCCTGTCTCTTTATATTTTATTTTATAAACCCATTTACACCCTATAGGGCTTTTACTTGGGCAAAGGCAGTCAACAACTTCCCATGTATGGTTATCTTGAAGAGCTTGTATCTCAGATTTCATTGCTTCTATCCACTTAGGATTTTTAGAGGCTTCTTTATAAGTTTTGGGTTCTGTCAGATCTGAAAAAGCACTAAGAAAACCTTTGTATTTAGCAGTTACATTATCATAAGAGATATAATTTGCTATAGAATATGGAGTGATAGTGTTGTTAGTTTTTTCTGTTACAAAGTCTTTCATCCATATTGGGGGTTGTTTTGCCCTGGTAGACCTCCTTACATCTGTCATACTCCTAGATTCAGTTACCAAGGTCTGATTCTGAGTTATTCCTATTTCTGCAGAAGTTTCTTCTGATTCAGTTCTTTCCATAGCCTCTATGTTGTCATTACTGTTATTATTAGGAGATATATGTGTGGCAGTAGTAGGGATATAGTGATTAGTATTGTAAAGTGTTGTGTCTGCTGGATTAGTAGCAGAATGGATGTCACTTTGAAATATAGGCTTCTCAGGAGTATTGGTCTTAAAGGGAAATTCATTTTCTCTGAAACTTACATCTCTATTTACTAAGAATACCTTAGTATCCAAGTCATATAGAATATACCCCTTTTGTGTTTCTGAATATCCCATAAGAACACAACATCTGGTTCTAGGTAGTAACTTATCATTTATGGACAGATTGTTAGCAAAACATAGACACCCTAGAACTCTTAAGTGATGGATAGAGGGTTTTTGTCAGACAAAGATTTCATAGGGAGTTTTCCAATGATCGAGGATGGTAGTCTATTTATGATATAAACTGCAGCCTGAATGCACATTCCCCAGAATTTCAGAGGAATATGTCCCTGAAATCTTATAGCCCTAGTTAATTCAAGAATATGTCTATGCTTTCTTTCAGCCACACCATTCTGTTGTGGTGTATAGGCACAGGATTTTTGATGTATTATACCTAGTTTCAGAAATGTAGCAGTGTTTATTTCATTTACAAATTCAGTCCCATTATCAGTTCTTACTATTCTTACTGTTTTGTTGAACTGAGTTTGTACAAAAATCAGAAATTGTTGTAAAACAGTACATACATCAGATTTAAGGTTAAGCAAGTATACCCAAGTCATTCTAGTAAAATCATCTACTATTGTAAGGAAATACCTCTTTCCATTGTGAGTTTGAACTTTGTAGGGACCCCATACATCCATGTGAATCAAGTCAAAGGCTGATGTACTCCTATTGTTGCTCAATGGAAAAGATAACCTACATTGCTTTGCACAAGGACAGATATTACAGTTTTTTATTATTCTGGATATAATTCCAGAGTTAGCTTTAAGCAATTTACTCAATACAAAGCTAGAAGTGTGCCCAAATCTTTTGTGCCAAATGTATTCTTCCTCAGTAAGTGTGTTATTAACAACTCTATTTACACTCAAATTGACTCCCTCTTGACTTCCTAGCAGATGTGAGGAAGACTGGTTTACTAGTATGTAGAGCCCATCTTGAGACCTACCAATCTCCTTCACCTTCCCATTGTAAAGATCCTGAAACACACAAAAGTCAGGATAGAAAATAGCAGCACACTGCAATTCCTTTGTTAGTTGAGAAACAGATATCAAGTTAAATTTAAACTGTGGTATGAAGAAAACATTTTGTAAAGTGCATCTGTCTGATATGTTACAAGAGCCAATGTGTGTTACATTTACTAATTCTCCATTTGGTAGGTGTACTTTCTTAGAGTAAATATGGTTTTCTAATATAGTGTCCTTATTAAGAAGATTTATATCAGATACCATATGATTGGTTGCACCAGTGTCTATTATCCACTGCCTAGTTATCACTTTACCTAGCAGAGATTTGTGTTTAGAAATACCTGAAGCTGCAGCATTTGAGACATGGTGTGAGCTGCTGATTTGTGTGGTTTCTGCCTGATCCACCTTGAGATTGAGAAGTTTTACAATCTGCTCATATTGACTCTTGGAGAACACAGTTTCTTCAGCAGGATCAGAAGCAGCATTTGCAGCTGCTTTCCCCCTTTTTGATTCAAAGGCTCCATATGCAGCATGCTCCTTTCTTTTGGACTTAAATCCAGGTGGATAGCCAAACACCTTGTAACAAAATTCCTTGGTATGCCCTCTCATTTTACATACTTCACAGAAGAGATTAGAAGTGGTTTTTTTTGTTTTTCCTTCTTTTGAAAAAAGAACAGTGGAATCACAACCCAGATTTTGTTTAACCCCATCGGTCCAAAGACTCAATGCATCACAGACCTTGCAACTACAAATTTTTGGCTTTCATCACTACTAATCATAGAGTATGCCCTGTTGACAGTAGGTAGGGATGGCATGAGGAGTATTTGGCTTCTAGCTTGCATATAACCCTCATTTAACCCCATTAAGAACTGGTATAATTTCTGTCTTTCAAGGTATTCAGCAAAATCTCTAGATTTAGGGCATCCACAGTTAGGTGGAGGGGCTAAAGACTGAGACTCAACCCATAGGCCTTTTAATCTGGAAAAATATTCAGAAACAGAAGAGGTCCCCTGAGAGATGGTAGCAATCTCTCTGTGAAGATCATAGGTTCTAGACCCATCTACTTTATCAAACCTCTCTCTTAAATCCTCCCATACCTCCAGGGCAGACTCAGCATACAGTAATCCACTTAGCAGGTCTTTGGAGACTGAATTCATAAGCCATGCTTGCACAATAGCATTGACTCTATCCCACTGATCTCCTAAGTCTTCTCCAAACTGGTCCTTTTGATGTCTTCCATTGACAAACCCCATTTTGTTTCTTCCTAGAAGTGCTATTCTCATTGATTTACTCCATATGGTGTAGTTTTCAGATCCCAAAAGAGGAAAGGATGTTATACCCCGTATTTCCAGAGTATGTACGCAGGGACGTACGTAGGAAATTTCGAACTTGAGAATAGGCTTGGCCGAATTATTTTTGTACACAACACCCGATTAGAGTCGTTTTTCGGCGAAACGTTTTCACAGCTTTCGTAGGGGAATTTCCGGCTATGTCATTTTTAATTTTTATGATTTTTCCGAGAGGCGAAACATTTTGGATTAACGGAGGGTGACACTTGTCACCCTCATCGACTGAAAGAGGAGGCTTGGCCTTGGCCGATTGGTTCATGGTTTTGTGCCTTGTTTTGGCCTTGTTTTGTGGCTTGTTTTGTGCCATGTTTTGTGGAGTAGGGGTTAGGGTGCACTTGGCTTGATCTTGGCCTTACACTTGCCTTGCACTTGGCTAGATCTTGGCCATTGGTTGGCCTTTGGTTTTGCTATAAATACCCCTCTAAGTGATGAACTTTCTTCATCCACAAATATTTTTCTAAGTGTTAAATCCTCCTCCCTCCCCTTAGTGTAGAATTCGCCAAGAGCCTCCTCCCCTCGCCGAGCCCTTCCCTCCTCGGGTGCTAGTGTGGGTACCCTCTAGCCTAGTTGTTTTCGTATAATACCCCTCTTGGTAGAAATACTCTCAAAGTATTGTTATAAGGCCCAAATTACCTTAGCAGATACCTTGTTGTATTCTAAGGTTATACCTATACTAAAAGCCCGTAAATACTATTATACTTCCTTCCGTCACAAAACCGAAACCCTAGGAAAATCTCCATAGTTAGTCGAGTACTATGTAGAAGTTGGTTAGAACTTCTAAGGGTTGTTTGGAGCGGTCGAGCACCGGAGTAGAGCGAAACTCGCTAAGGATCGACATTAAACTCGGATAATTATGGGCTTATCGAGGTAATTATCTTGTCCTCTATTGTAATTGGAAATTACATATTATTAGAATATATAGTTGAAGTATACTATATATAATCGACGTAGTTATCGGCAATGTCTTTTGACTTAAGCTCGAATTTAAAAGAAGAATACCGAATCAGTAATTACATAGGTCAGACATTATGAGACTTGTAGTAGAGTACCGTGGAGTAGAATTGTACCGTTAGGGTTAGACGATAACCCCGGTTGGCTTGGTAGCGGCCTCGTTAGAGGAGGAGATTTACGCCTATGTGCGGGGAGAATGTTCTACGATGAGATCTAAATGTTAATAAGCGCCTGTGGCCTTATAGGTCAAGTACTACGTGTGGCGCGATCTACTTGGCTTAAGGAGTAGCCGACGGTTGGAAGTACTTTGAGCGTTTTGCTATTAGTCGATAATCGTCGCGAGGTATGTGAACCTCTTCCTATCTCTTCTAGCATGATATGTGAACTATGTAGTACCAGACGCATACATGCTAAATGTATTTAATTGTTTAAAACATAAAGTGTTATAACGCTTTATGGGAAGTCGGTTATAAACAACTTTATGTTGGTAAGAAAATACTGTGGTTTTTAAAAGGTAATCGATTTGAACTATAACCGCTTGTTATGTGTTAATAGAGAACTTGAAGTAATACTTGGTTTTGAAAACTTAAGAGTTATACTAGCTTTACGGGAAGTTAGGTATAACGGCTTAAGAATGTTTTATCGATTTCTAAATCAGAATGTGTATCGACAAACCATCGCAAATACATTAATAAAAGGAAAATGTTTTGAATAATTAAGTATTATTAAAACCAAGAGAAACTTCCATCCGCATAGAAGCTAAGATGAGACAAAATGATATTTTCTAGATCATGGTCATTGTAATAAGATTGTTATAAACAATAATATCATACACACATATAATGCTTATGTTTATCCTATTCTTAAAAAGAGAATTATATACATAAAAAAATAAGACTATGAACTACTAAACCTAAATAAAATAAGAAACGTGAACATTTGAAATTAGGCAAACTTGGACGCTTGGAAAATAATGTTGTTACTTGATTTTACAAAGGTAAGAGTTTTGGTTTTCTTAAAAGACACTACTCTATTTTATACTACGTTTATTGTGTGACTTATGTGAAAGAAACAGATCTTTTAATGATTTAATTTGTTAAGTACTTTGTGGATAGATAATTCGAACTTGTTAGTAGAAAGTACCTTGTGTGAATAACTTGATTGTATTGGTTTGTGATAGCCTTGTAATACTTTCTTGTTGATTTGATAAGTAAACATGTTAGGATGCTACGTGTGTTAGTATCTTGTGATGTTAGTGTAAAGGGGTTTTCCTCCGATCGCGCTTAAAGTTGTTTGACTATCACCGTTATATTGGTATTGTACCACTCACCTTGACTTGTGCCCGAGGTTAAGTCGCCTCCACGCGGGTAGACTCAGCGGTGCGGGACCATGATTCGAGAATACCTCACGCGGGTCCGTGGGATCCATGCGAACTACGGAGTTCCGTGTTAGTGCGCGGCCTTTATGGTCACGCGGTTCAGCGCTACGCGATCGCGAGTCCAGACGACGCCGGAGTAGCTACCGACAAGCGGTTATACCTCACGCGCCTATGAGGTTGGCCTACGCGAGTCGCGAGAGTTCCAGTGGCTAGACGCCGCACATTTGATATCATCGCGGCGAGTGACCGCTTTATCATGTGATGTTCTAGACAGATATCATGACACGCTTTATGACCTTGTTGCATGCTGGTGTTAGTAGTCGGCCATGCCTTCGCATTTACCCTCGCATCGTTTTATTAGAACACAGTGGACCCGTGTTCATGTGTATTCCTTGGTGCTTGTATATCATAAACCGCCAGCTGGCGGGAAGGTATTCCACGCATGATTGATGTTGTGGCGCGAGACCCATTGTTATGTTTGAGTGATGACTTTGAGGCGTGAGTCCCCGACTTGATATGACCGCTTGTTTATCAGGAATCGTAGTTTTGTTATCATACATGTCTCCCGCTTATATAGACTACTATGATTCCATTTACGATTTTCGGGCCACATACTCTGCACTGTCAGATCGACTTCGGGCCGCGCTCACGCCGCAGTAAAGGTACACCGCCGTTGATCCTCGCTCTGTGGTCAGCTGGGCTGGGAGAGCTCCGCTTTCCGCAGGCTTGTCTCGTATAGTCCCCGTTGTAGGTGCTACATTCGTGGTATGACGGCCCCGTCCCGTCGTTGTCATATCATTCGTAGAGGTCCGTAGTACCGCTGGCGGTGGTTTGTAAAAAGGATTAAAATGTTCATGTTGAAAAAGTTGTTGTTTATATATATGCGAAAGGCAAGTTTTTCTCGATTATTGTTTCATATTTCATAATATGTCTTGTATCGCTTTATGTTCCGACATTACTCGATGTTGTATCACTAGGGTGCCCGGTAAGACACGATCCACGCCTTAATCGGTCGTGACAAAAGTGGTATCGAGCGCTTAATCCTCTGAAAGCGGTCTACGCATCAGATTCAAGAGTCTTGATTATCGGTGTGCGCACCACACCAATAATCGTGAGGCTATACGATATTTATGATTGGTTTCTATTCTTCTCACTCGAGATCGTGCCTTAGCCGTGTTGTAAGTTGGACCCTCCGACGTATTTCTTTCCTTACCGCTATACCTCCGCGTAGGCAACCCGCCCAGAGGTCAAGGCGCAGAGGAGCCGCGAGTAGAGTACAGAGGGTTACGTGGGCACAGGCCCAATCATCACCTGGGGTGGTGCTTCTTTCGGGGAGTTTTGCGACGTCACTAGCCCCAGCAGAGTTTAGCATCGGCGCGTAGCTTACTGCGCCATGACATTTGAACCTTCGCCCACGATCAGAACAGAGAATATGGATTGCAAAAGAGGCGACCCTATTACTAGCTATGGATTTGGCTACCAGAGAGTATACCGATGTATCGCGAGTCTTGATGAATATCAACGGTATGTGCAAGAGTAAGTTCTTCGATTAGGCTTGAGCATGGCCTCGTACGCTTATACATCGTGCCGAGAAACATAGAGATCGACGTTAACAAAGGACAATGTAAGAGGCTGAGCAAAGCAGGTCCTTTGGTAACTTTCGAGGCGAGTCGCCTCACCAGCAGATTAGATTATGCACCTCCGCCAGTGCAGAGTGGTCTTCCACGGAGTTCAGGACGTTCGGGGTATGCAGGAGTTGGTCAACTCCGTGACTTCCGCTCACGTTGCGATGCACGCCGCCCCGGGAATGTCGCTTTTTTAGTCGGGTACTTGTTGTACTGGCGACCGCCGTGGTCCGGGGTCGAAAAGTTGTCCTCAGAGGACTTAGCCTTCGTGATCGGTGGGTAGTGTGTCATATCCTCGCCATATCGCTCACGGGTGTTTGATTAGAACGACTAAGGGAGTGAAGCAAGAGATATAGATATATCCTAACCTCTGAGATCAGTATGTGTGATAAGGTGAGTATACCTTAAGTGCTATGTTCTGATAGCAGTGTGTTAGTTGTGATTAGAAATCATGGTGGGTTAACCGAGTAAGATTTTGGGGGATAGTGAAGGTGTGAGCTTTAGAGTTTTTTTACGTAGAGACCTTAGAGGTAAGGCCATCTCGAGTAAAAGATGTATTGTTTATGTTGACTTTATCTAAGTGCATAGTGCACGTGAGTTATGTTGGGATAGGTCCCTAGTAGTGGAATGAAAGGGGGTAGTTGAGCTAAGAAGACCGCCAGGTTTTCAAACGTGATTAGTGAGATTGTTCGGATCGGAGCTAGTATTGGCGCGCCGGGTCGGGTTGAGGCCACGCTGCGTCAACCCGCGGTAGGTTTGGTGGTGCGGTCAGTTTGTGGTGGTCCCGCCTTGTGGTAGGGTCACGAGGGTGTTAGCCCGAGTTTAGTTAACCAACGTGCGACCGTGGACGATTCGACCGAGTCGGGCCGAGGAGGTCACCGCCTTGTCTTCTAGCAAAGACCGCTTACTACTGTGTTGAGTTATCCGAAAGGTTGTGCGTCGCACGGGTGCCTACCTTCACCTTATGATGCATAATGGAGCCCAGTTACGCTTTTTTTTGTTTCGGAAGTTTTACCAAGCATGTGTTAAGAACTCGCAGTCTCGACCGCATTCGCCTGCCGTTGTTTGGATTTCGTGGATAGTTGTGGGGATTGTTGTCTCGTGGAGGTAGTGTTTAAGCTACCATTTCGGTGTTCTGGATATCGCCTTATGAAGCCTTGTAAGGGCGGAAGTGTAAGTTGCATCGATTGGTTCGATGTTGCGCGTTCGCATATTGGTTCAGCTTGTTCCAGCAGATCGTGGTTGTGGTATGACGAGTTTTGGAAAACAAAGGAACTTAGCCCGAGTTACTTCGCCCTTTGAGTTCATGTGAAGAATAGGCCGTGTTGCCTATATGTTAGCATTTGCCGTCCGACTTAGAGGCAAGACGTCCGGCCTTTCAGATTGATATGATCGTGAAAGTATCGAGATCCATTCAGAGTGTTCCCGCTTAATGATTACAACGTTAGAGATAGTAACCACGAGTTTTGAGATCAAGCGACGTAAATGTGGTAAGAGTTCGAGTGTACGACATTCTCACGTATCTCATGCAGCCCGGTACCATTTGATGGGTCGACGGAGCAAGGCTCGCGACACAGTGACAAAAGTGGTACCTTTTGTTGGGTCGACTGAGAAGGTTAATGACTCAGGCAAAGTGACATAGCTGTATCTTCGAAGAGTATAGATAGAAGCGAGCATGTATGGCGTGCATAGATGTGATCATTTCTTTGTAAAGAGAAGCGCGAAGGAAGTATATTTTAGACCTGAGAAGTGTTTTGTGGTGATGATTAGAGGTGTTTCCTCGACTCGATGTAAGCATTTTTGCGCAAGTTGTTTCGTGGCCAGTGTGGCAGATTGATTCTCGTAAGTATAGTAGTGAAGACTATACCGGCGCACGCTTGTTTGAGACTTAGAAGGAACATTCGACGAATGTTTCAAGGCGAGGAGAATGTTATACCGTATTTCCAGTATGTACGCAGGACGCACGTAGGAAATTTCGAACTCGAGAATAGGTCCGAATTATTTTTGTACACAACACCCGATTAGAGTCGCCGCTTTGTGAAACGCTTTCACACTTTCGTAGGGAATTTCCGCTATGTCATTTTTAATTTTCATGGATTTTTCCGAGAGACGAAACATTTTTGGATTCAACGGAGGTGACACTTGTCACCCTCATTGACCAGAAAGAGGAGACTTGGCCTGGCCGATTGGTTCATGGTTTTGTGCCTTGTTTTGGCCTTGTTTTGTGGCTTGTTTTGTGCCATGTTTTGTGGAGTAGGGGTTAGGGTGCACTTGGCTTGATCTTGCCTTACACTTGCCTTGCACTTGGCTAGATCTCGCCATTGGTTGGCCTTTGGTTTTGCTATAAATACCCTCTAAGTGATGAACTTTCTTCATCCACAAATATTTTTCTAAGTGTTAAATCCTCCTCCTCCCCTTAGTGTAGAATTCGCCAAGAGCCTCCTCCCCTTGGCCGAGAGCCCTTCCCCTCCTCGGGTGCAGCAGTGGTACCCCTAGCCTAGTTGTTTTCAGATAATACCCCTCTTGGTAGAAATACTCTCAAAAGTATTGTTATAATGCCCAAATTACCTTAGCCAGATACCTTGTTGTATTCTAAGGTTATACCTATACGAAAAGCCCGTAAATACTATTATACTTCCTTCCGTCACAAAACCGAAAACCCTAGGAAAATCTTCATAGTTAGTCGAGTACTATGTGGTTGGTTAGAACTTCTAAGGGTTGTTCGAGCGGGTTGGAGCACCGGAGTGAGCGAAACTTTGCTAAGGATCGACATTAAACTCGGATAATTATGGGCTTATCGAGGTAATTATCTTGTCCTCTATTGTAATTGGAAATTACATATTATTAGAATATATAGTTGAAGTATACTATATATAGAATCGACGTAGTTATCGCAATGTCTTTTGACTTAAGCCCGAATTTAAAAGAAGAATCTCAATCGTAATTACATAGGGGTCAGACATGAGACTTGTGTAGTATTACCGTGGAGTAGAATTGTAACCGTTAGGGTTAGACGATAACCCCCGGGTTGGCTTGGTAGCCTACCGTTAGAGAGAGGAGGAGATTTACGCTGCATGTGGGAGAATGTTCTACGATGAGATCTAAATGTTAATAAGCGCCGTGGCCTTATAGGTCAAGTACTACGTGTGGCGCGATCTACTTGGCTTAAGGAGTAGCCGACGGTTGGAAGTACTTTGAGCGTTTTGCTATTAGTCGATAATCGTCGCGAGGTATGTGAACCTCTTCCTATCTCTTCTAGCATGATATGTGTGAACTATGTAGTACGGTAGACGTACATGTGCTAAATGTATTTAATTGGTTTAAAACATAAAGTGTTATAACGGCTTTATGGGAAGTCGGTTATAAACAGCTTTATGTTGGTAAGAAAATACTTGTGGTTTTTAAAAGGTAACTGATTTGAACTATAACTGGCTTGTTATGTGTTAATAGAGAACTTGAAGTAATACTTGGTTTTTGAAAACTTAAGAGTTATACTAGCTTTATGGGAAGTTAGGTATAACGGCTTAAGAATGTTTTACTGATTTCGGAAATCAGAATGTGTATCGACAAACCACTGCAGCGTTAATAAAAGGAAAATGTTTTGAATAATTAAGTATTATTAAAACCAGTAGAAACTTCCATCTGCATAGAAGCTAAGATGAGACAAAATGATATTTTCTAGATCATGGCTGCTGTAATAAGATTGTTATAAACAAGAATATCCTACTCACATATAAGGCTTATGTTTCTCCGACTGTTTAAAAGAGAATTATATTCTTAAATGAATAAGACTATGAACTACGAAACCTTTCTAAAATAAGAAACGTGAACATTTGAAATTAGGCAAACTTGGACGTTTGGAAAATAATGTTGTTACTTGATTTTACAAAGGTAAGAGTTTTGGTTTTCTTAAAAGGAGACCACTCTATTTTATACTACGGTTATTGTGTGACTTATGTGAAAGAAACAGATCTTTTAAAGATTTAATGTGTGAAGTACTTTGGGGACAGATACCGAACTTGTTAGTAGAAAGTACCTTGTGTGAATAACTTGATTGTATTGGTTTGTGATAGCCTTGTAATACTTTCTTGTTGGTTTGATAAGTAAACATGTTAGGACGCTACGTGTGTTAGTATCTTGTGATGTTAGTGTAAAGGGTTTTCCTCCGATCGCGCTTAAAGTTGTTTGACTATCACCGTTATGTTGGTATTGTACCACTCACCTTGACTTGTGCCCGAGGTTGCCGCCTCCGACGCGGGTAGACTCAGCGATGCGGGACCATGATTCGAGAATACCTCACGCGGGTCCGTGGGGATCCATGCGAACTACGAGTTCCGTGTTAGTGCGCGCGCCTTTATGGTCATGCGGTCTTTGTGGCCATGCGGATCGCGAGTCCGTGACGACGCCGGAGTAGCTACCGATGCGGGGTTATACCTCACGCGCCTATGAGGTTGGCCTACGCGAGCTGCGAGAGTTCGAGTGGCTAGACGCGCACATTTGATATCGCGGGCGAGTGACCGCCTTTTATCATGTGACGGTTCAGACAGATATCATGACACGCTTTATGACCTTGTTGCATGCTGGGTGTTAGTAATCGGCTATGCCTTCGCATTTACCCTCGCATCGTTTTATTAGAACACGTGGGACCCGTGTTCATGTATTCCTTGGTGCTTGTATATCATAAAGCTGCAGCGGTGAGGAAGGTATTCCACGCATGATTGATGTTGTGGGCGTGAGACCCATTGTTATGTTTGAGTGATGACTTTGAGGCGCGAGTCCCCGACTTGATATGATCGCTTGTTTATTGTGAATCGTAGTTTTGTTATCATACATGTCTCCCGCTTTATATAGACTACTATGATTCCATTTACGTATTTTCGCCACATACTCTGCACTGGCCAGATCGACCTCTCGGGCCGCGTTCATGCCGCAGTAAAGGTACACGGCCGTTGATCCTCGCCTCTTAGGTCACAGCCGCTGGGAGAGCTCCGCTTTCTCCGAGGCTTGTTCGCATAGTCCCCTCGTTGTAGGTGCCATTCGTGGTATGACGGCCCCGTCCCGTTGTTGTCATATCATTCGTAGAGGTCAGAGTACCGTAGGCGGGGTTTGTAAAAGGATTAAACTGCTTCATGTTGAAAAAGTTGTTGTTTATATATATGCCGAAAGGCAAGTTTTTCTCGATTATTGTTTCATATTTCATAATATGTCTTGTATCGTTTATGTTCACTGACACTGATGTTGTATCACTAGGGTGCCCGGTAAGACACTACCACGGGCCTTAATCGGTCGTGATAAAGGAGATCAAGGAGGCACTACCTACGTCTGAGGGTTGAAGAAATAGGGGATGGTTGTGGTCTATAACGCGACAAAGTGAAATCACCTTTCGCAGAGTGTTTGAGGTATCAGTTTCCATTGTTTCTTGTACTTGGTCAGTTCCCAATTTCTTTCAAAAAGAAACACTACGATTCTTCTAGAGTAGGGGTTCTGCCCTAAGTTTCCAAGAAGATCAACAATATAGCACACAGATAAGGATTCTTGCCCTAATTTTAAATGCATGCAGAGAGACCACAAAAACTACTGCGAATCTTACCCTAGTTGTCGGGAATCATACCAAGGGCAAAGACACAGAAGACAGAATCAAGTAAACAATAATAGAAACGAATAAGAATTCAGAGATCACAAAGTACTGGAATCGAATCAACAAAGAAATCAGAAATCACCAAGATGGCTAGAATCCAATCGACTGCTTGCGGAAGAATCGGCAGTGGCTCTGATACCATGAAGAATTCCAGTCTTGAGACCACTATGGTGACATGCAGACTTGGTTTAGAGACAGTAGAAAGAGTGTGAGAGCCATTGAAGAAGAGAACTGTATGTAGAGAGAGTAGAGAGAATGAACGAGATAGAGAAAATCTGAAAAGTCTTATTATTCATCATATGCTCTCTGACTTACATATACTTATACACAACTAATAAGTAAATGGGCCTGGGTAAACATAAGTTGGACTGGCCCTTATTTAATATTTTGGCCACTGTTCTTTTAATATTCTTAACAAATTGAGATATTACAGAAGTTTGATTGGGAAGTACCTAATTGGGTTATTATTCCTAGTGGGAATTTAGGCAACATTTATGCATTCTACAAAGGGTTTAAAATGTGTCAAGAAATGGGATGTGTTGATAAGATTCCAAGGTTGGTTTGTGCAAAAGCTGCAAATGCTAATCCTCTTTACTTGTATTACAAGTCAGGTTGGAATAATTGTGAGGTAGTTGAGGCAAATACCACATTTGCTTCAGCTATACAGATTGGTGACCCGATATCGATAGATCGAGCAGTTTTTGCTCTCAAAAATTCAAATGGGATAGTGGAAGAGGCAACTGAGGAAGAACTTATGGATGCTACTGCACTTGCTGATTCAACTGGGATGTTTATATGTCCACATACTGGGGTTGCTTTAACAGCATTAATGCAACTAAGGGATAGTGGTGTTATTAGTCCAACTGATAAAACTGTGGTGGTTAGTACTGCTCATGGGTTGAAGTTTACTCAATCCAAGATTGAGTATCATTCAAAAGAGATCAAAGATATGGCTTGTCGCTTTGCTAATCCGCCAAAGCAAGTAAAAGCAGATTTTTTGTCTGTCATGGATGTGCTGAATAACTACCTCAAGACCAAGTCATAGTTTGTGATCCTACTACTAGTACTGGTAGTATACTTCCAAGATTTCACTTTTTTTTTTATCTATGTTTTCAACTTTTACTCCTTTTGCCGCTGGGGTGTCTTCAGCATATGCCAAGACCCGTTTAAGTACCTGTCAATTTCTATCAAGTACATCATTTTAAAGACATCAATTTGTAACAAATATTCACCAATTTGTTACTGTTGTTATAATGTGTTATGATAGAATATGATATTGGGTAATAATTATGTATATTTTATATATGATATGTGTATATTTAGCCATTACTTATCGTAATTGTAGTCTAGAATAGTATATTTACTACCACTTTGGAATGAAATAATCAAGGAAAAATATTTCTTACATGTTATCAGAACCAGATCCATTCAAATTCTTTGTTCGCCGATGTTGGACCCTCAAATTATATTATACACGCTCCAGTTAATATGATTTGAGTGTGCGGGGGAGTGTTAAGAGTCCCACATCGGATATGGAATGGAAAATGACTCCTTATATGGACTTGGATAATCTTCATCCTACAAACTAGCTTTTGGGGTTGAGTTAGGCTCAATATCCATTCTTTACATAGTATCAGATTTTAGGGAATGTTTCTAAACCCTAATTTTTTTCTATTCACCGTCGCCCCCTTCATTGTGCGCCGCCGGCCATCTCCTTCTCTTACGACAGCCATGTCTGACTCGAAATCCAATTTTTATCCAGCTCTAGCTATCTCCAACATCAAATCTCATATCTCCATCACCCTTGAGATGGAAAACGACCATTACGTGGCATGGACAAAGCTTTTTAAAATTCATTATCGCTCACACCGGGTTATCCATCACATAATTCCGCCGGAAAAAGGCAAGGAGAAGGTACCGAAAACCGAGGATGAGAAGGAATTATGGTTGACCCTTGATGTGATTGTCCTCCAGTGGATCAATGCCACAATTTCGAGTGATTTACTGCATACGATTCTTGAACCCGACTCTATGGCAATGAAGGCTTGGGATCGTTTACGTGACATATTCTAAGATAACAAAAATTTCCTGGCCGTCACTCTTGAGCAAGAATTCTCCACCACCGACATGATGAATTTTCCTAATGCATCCGCATATTATCAACGACTGAAGGTTTTGTCGGACCAACTCAAGAACGTCGGAGCACCAGTAACTAACAATCAGATCATTTTACAAATGGTTGTCGGCCTCACCGATGCATATAGTGGGGTGGATACGCTCATCCGCCAAAGAAATCCTCTTCTGCTATTTTACCAAGCCCGTTCTATGCTTATCCTAGAAGAAGAGGGTTTTTCCAAGAATACATCCACCGTGTCGAATTCTGCCATGGTTGTCGCTCCGTCCGATGATAGTTCTTCACAATTTGAAATTTTGCCGCCAAATCGTGGCCAAAAGGGATGCAATAGCGGTAATGGTGGTAAAACTGTGGCGGTGGCGACAGTGGTGGCAGTCACCGGCGTGGCGAAGGCGGCGGCAGTGGCGGTAGAGGTGGCGCCGCAGAATAAACGACCTAGTGGCACCGAGGGCCTAGTGGGCAAGAGACCGGGATTCGGCAGCTGGCCTCAGTCGCCTCCCGCCTTTCCTCGGAAATTGGGCCAGACCCATGTCTCGACCAGTAGCTCAGCAGCAGCAATCCAGTCCCAATTTTGGGCAATCCGATATTCTTGGGCCACTGCCGAGCCAGTGGAAGCAGGCCCACTCGGCAATGGCGACTCTGACCAACATTCAGGCCGCAATGCACACACTTGTACTTAATCCGTCCGATGCAAATTGGTACATGGACACTGGTGCAACGTCTCTTCTGCCGTCCTCACAATGTAATATCTTGTCCTATTTTAATTTGAGCAATAACCGTGGCATAATTGTCAAAAATTGTCCTTCGATTCCAATTCGTGGTTATAGTACTACAAACTTGTCTCCCCCGAACCCACCGTTAACTTTAAAAAATATCCTTCATGCTCCTCAATTAATTAAAAACTTGATTCTAGTTAGAAAAGTAACTACTGACAATTGGGTTTCCGTTGAATTTGATCCTTTTGGATTTTTCGTGAAGGATTTTCAGATGGTGAGATGTGATAGTCGGGGCAAGCTTTATCCAATCACCACAACCACACATGAAACCACACCATACATTTTTGTTGATTTAGCTCCGTCTTTATGGCATGAATTTTTGGGTCATCCGGGAGCACCTGTTTTTGCCTCCCTTAGACAAAATAAATTTATTTCATGTACTAGACCTCGTAATTCTCATGTTTTTCGTTCATGACCTCTTGGAAAATATGTTAAATTGTCTTTTGTTGCTTCTAATTCTTGCACTGTTATGCCTATTGATATTATCCATAGTGATATTTGAACATCTCCCATTTGAGCTCTTCGGGCCATATATATTATCTTCTTTTGTTGGATGATTACTCTAGCTTTTTGTGGACTTTTCCTTTGTCTAAAAAGTCACAAGTTTTTTCTACATTTCTCTCCTTTAGAGCATCATCCGCACTCAACTTGAACGGAACATTAAAAATATTCAATGTGATAATGGTAGAGAATTTGATAATGGGCCATTTTGTGATTTTGCAAAACTAATTGTTACACCCCGTAGTTCAAGGACATGTTTAAGAGAATGTATGAAAGGAACACAAGACTTGAAAAGGGTACGAAAGGAAGAATTGTTTTTTTTCCGACGGAAAATCTTCCGAACGTCGGAAAGGAGAAATGTTCGTTGGTGAGAATTAGATTCTCAAAATGCATTAATTGAAGAGTATGGAACTTATTATCATTATGGAAATTTATTTTTACGGATTTGGTCATGTGGGGCCCACCCGAGGAATTTTACGTTTTGTGGGGCCCACGAGGGTTACGGAATTTTATGGACGAATGGGAGGGAGACACGTGGCACCCCCTCCCCCACATGGCTTGGTCGAATTAATGCAGGGGCAAAATGGTCATTTGACCAAAGTTTAGATGACAAAGTCTTGCAAGCTAAGAGCTTGATATTGTTGACTAAGTCCAAGGGCCACTTGGCTTGATCTCTTCCCTCCAAACTTAACATGTGTTGTAATCTAGACCCTCCAATGTGTTATATATCATCCTAAGTAGCAAGACTTAGCTCACAACACTTAGAAAAATTTGAGAGACTTGTGTGTGCCATAGGGGCTCTCGGCTTTGAGGCTTTTTGAACAAGAAATTTTTTCAATTGTTGTCCAATATTCACAAGACTTTAACCCAAGGTTCCTAGGGGTATTGTAAGGATATCTCAATAGAAATATTTCGGAAAAACGGTGTTTTCACGTTAGTCGCAAGGCGAAAACCTAAGGCATTTTCATAGGTTTTGATTGGAAATGGAAGAGAGGTTGGTTGTGAGCTTCTAAAGGCTTCAAATAACGGATTGGAGCGTAAAGGAAAGGAGCTAAGAATTGCTAAGGAGCGACATTGAATCTTGGAAATTATAAGGGCTTGTAAAGGTAAAATTCTTGTCGTTTTAGTAATTAAAGATTTCTTATCATTGTAGTTATGGATATTAGCAAGCATGAGGTATATATTATGAAGTTTGATAATCGTATTGACTATTGGAACCCTAATCCGAAAACTAGTATGTTAGCCCTTAAGATTATAATTCAATTTGGTTACTAGTTTAGTCGCCACATGTTATATAAAGAAGGAATTATAGTTGTTGAAGTTGTTTATGACTATATAACATGTTAGACCTAAGAACTTGGATTGGAAAAGACTTTGAGTTGTTGTTTATGTTAGCCGAGAATGGCTTTAAATTTGGAACTAGTTTCGTATTAATTTGTGGGGCAGAATTTTACACGTCCTGATAAGGCGTGTAATACCCTTTGGTTAGCTGAATTGTTGGGCCTTAAATGTGGCGTGTTTGGTTATTGAATTCGGCCTTGAAAAAGGTGGCAAAGTATGTAGAAACAAAGGAAGTGATGTCCGATTTTCCGTAGAATTTAGTGACTTTTCACTTAGAATATTCTACGTTCGAAGCTAGAGGTTAATGGACGTATTATGGCCATTTTAGGTTGAAGTACCAAGTATAGCGTATTCTACTTGAAGGATGGAATAGCTATCAAGGTTGAAGTACTTTGGAGCATTTTGCTATTTGTCGATAATCGTCGCGAGGTATGTGAACCTCTTCCTTCTTTTGACATGATTATATGTATGGAATATACATGTAGTACTATTTCATGATTCCTTCTACTCTTAGAAGTTAAGAGGTATGTATGTTGATTTACTCTACGTAAAGGTTATGTCTAAGTTATACTAAGTTCTTACCAAGTCTTATGGGGGATGTTGGTAAGAGTCGTTAGGAGGTATTTGGAGCCAAGTTGACTTGGCTAAGGTACGGCACAAATGAGAATAAGTATCGAAAAAGCCACTGCAGCGTTAATAAAGGAAAATGTATTGACAATCAATTAAGTTAAAATGAGTAGAATTCTCCATCTGCATAGAAACTAAGATAAGACAAAATTGTATTACATTTTCTAGATCATGGCTACTTGAATAAGATCGTTATAAATAAGTATAACTTATTCACAACGCACCAAAGTATATGTTACTTAATTTAAAAGAGTTTACGTATGAAGTTTTAAGACTATGAACCTCAAATTCTTAAAAGGTTAAGAGACTTTATTTTTTTCAAGTTATGGGACTTGATTCTTAAAGGAAGAAATGAATTGATTTAAAAGTATAGAATACTTGATTTGGAAAGAATTGATTCCTTGCCATTTTAAAGATAAGAGACTTGATTTCTAAAGTTAAAGAAGCTTGATTTCAAAAGTTAAGAGACTTGAAGTATTTTGAAAGCTATGTGATTTGATTTGAAAATATAAGTCTCTTGGTTATAAAAGGAATGAATTTGTCTAAGACATAAAGAGTTATAACGGCTTTATGGGAAGTTGGTTATAACAACTTTATGGAAGATTAAAAGAATGGTTTTCTTCAGTAATGTAAGCAAAGAAATGATTTGAAATAAAGAAGGGCAAATTGTTTTAAAGGTACCAATTGCTTAAGGTTTTAAAGAAAGAAGTCACTTGATTTAGAAGCCTATAAATGTATTTCTAAAAAAAGTATTGTGACTTGTCTTGAAAAGTAGATATGACTTGATACTACGGTTATTAGTATCTTGGAAGTTTTATTTGAAAGAGAATCATTTTAAAGGAGTAGAGGCACGTAGTACGTTGGGTTAAATTCCCGGATTTTATAATGACATGTTAGTGCCTTAAGTAAACAAATGAGAGTGTATATGAACAAGCTAATAAGAAGTTAGGGGATTTCTTAACTTGCTTATGTAATGTATGATAAGCCGGTGGTGCTTATGTTATGTATGGTAAGCCGGTGGTGCTTATGTTATGTATGATAAGTCGGTAGTACTTATGTTATGTATGATAAGCCGGTAGGGCTTATGTTATGTATGATGGCCGGTTGAGTTAGGGTAAGAGTATAAATGAGGGGTAAACCCCCAAGACGTTATACCACCTTCTCCAGGGTAAAAGTATAAATGAGGGGTAAACCCCCAAGACGTTATACCACCTGTTCCGTGGATTTGCTACCCATGATGCGAGGAATACCTCATGCGAGTCCTTATGGGCTTATGCGGGTGAAATAGTCCCATGCGGGCGGGTACATCCTATGCGAGGAATACCTCATGCGGGTCCACAGGACCTATGCGGGTGAAATAGTCCCAGGAGTAGGATTGTTTAATGATACTGCGGGCGGTGGCCCTGCTTTGATCATGAGCCTCCTATTTTTATGCAGTATACCTTTATGGGCAGACTTATGTGATTTTATCGCGTCCCAGATTGGGTCGGGCAGTATACCTTTATGGGCAGACTTATGTGACTCTATCGCGTCCCAGATTGGGCCGACAGTATAGGCGTTCCTCCATAAAGGTGCGGATTAGGTTATGCAAGATACGTAAGTTATATGTTTATGAACTTGATGAGTTTTCTTAAGTATGTACGTAAGAATTTGACTATACACTTATGGAAAAATGGGAAAAGATAATAAGGTACGATTAAGTTCACGAGATGGAAATGACACGGTAGGATCTGGTATTTACCCTTTCTTTATACTTGCCCATGTCATTCTTTTGTATGCTTATGATTTGTTCATGTACCTTATTTTCCGCTCCATATTCGCACTGTTATCGACTTCTTCTGGGCCGCTCATGTCCGCAGTTTAGGTATTACGTTGTGGATCCGCGAGCTTAGGATCTGGTTCAAAGATTTGAGATGGCTCCAATGTTCCGGAGTTGTCATGGCTATGTATATTCAGGGGTACGGCGGGGCCTTGTCCCGCCATAGTATTTGTTCAAATCTTAGAGGTCAGATTCATACGTGGATTGGATCCTAGAGTTGTTTTTACATTGTTAAACAGTGTAGACCCTTTCGGGTAATTTTTATGTTATGGCAGCCTTATCGGCTTGGCCTTAGTTTTTTAAAAAAAG
Organism: Przewalskia tangutica; assembly: GCA_029844215.1. Taxonomy (NCBI): domain Eukaryota; kingdom Viridiplantae; phylum Streptophyta; class Magnoliopsida; order Solanales; family Solanaceae; genus Przewalskia; species Przewalskia tangutica. The sequence goes on along the minus strand of CM056736.1, from coordinate 61,942,395 downwards.
TGTTATTTATCTTTCGCAGTTTATTATTGTTGTATGAATAGAAGGGTGCCCAGGTAGGGCACCAGTCGCGGCCCGGGGTCGGGTCGTGACAAAAGTGGTATCATAGCAGTTAGTCCTCGGAAAGTGTCTACAGACCGTGTCTAGTAGAGTCTTGATTATCGGTGTGTTGTGCACCACATCTATAATCAGGAGGCTGCAGGACATTTAGGATTGGTTTCCATTCTTCTCACTCTGAGATCGTGCGATAGAGCTGTGTTGTTAGGGTCGTCTCTCCCTAACGAGTTATGTTGATTGCAGCTACGAGAAAGGCAGCAGTGACCCAGGAAGGACTATGTGGATTGCGTATCCAGGTTAGTAATGATTATAGTATAGTTGGTATTATGACATACAGCTATACAGAGTTATGTATGAGGGTCAGACGCGTGTTGCCTAGAATGATTTTAGATTACCAAGAGTTGGTAAAGACTAACTAGATACCGGGAAGGTATGGAACAGTTGATGAATTCTCGCCAAGGTCTTGTGTTTTATTTTGAGATAATTGGGAAGGGATGAGCTGTCTGATAGGGCAGTGAACCCTTAAGAAGTCATGTTAAGAAACCTAATGGAATACCATGTTAATATATTAAGCTACGTGGTAGGCTTAAGAGAATTGTACGGATGAGGTCCGTATAGAGTAAGTAATGGTTGTGACCGAGACAATATGATTATGGTATTATGAGAAGTTATTGTACCCGTTTACGGGGGGGACTGGTAAGGTAGGCTTGGAGCATGGAAATTGCGAGCCTAAGAATGTTGATGACCGCTGAGACCTTAGATGTACAAAGTCTTCTCGGGTAGAAAGATTTATTATAGGCCAAGAATAAGAGTTAAGTGCGACGGTGGGATGGGGTGAGGACCTATTGCAGGTCTCCCCATAGCCTGAAATGGAGTGGGATCAGTTGTTAGTAGTTCTGCTACGTGACAGGGTCACGAGGGTGCAAGACCCAAGTCTAGTTAATTGTTTTACGGGTTCGTGGACGCGTTCCACCGAAACCAGGTTGTGAGAGCCGGAAATGGCCTTATGTTGTTTAAAAGAGTGACTCCAAAAGATTGGGGGCCAGAATCGGTATGGGGGTTATGTATGTATGCTAGTATGAGTTGGAAGTACGGAAAGAGTGCGACCAGTAAGAAGGATAGCAACCAAGTGTAAAGGAATAGAGCCTGAATCCATAAGAACCTTTCAAGGTAACTACACCCGTGAGTGTTTGGGGTGGTAGCTGAGCGGGTATATGAGATTTGCCCGGTGATGATACAGTCGTCAGACCCTAGTAGACCTAGTAGAGATGATTATGACGGACTTTGAGGTCATTATGAGTATGGACTAGTTGGCTTCGTGAGTACCAAGGTTGACATCTTAGTATAAGTATTGTTATGTGGTCATGGGTGGCATATGTTGTAAGAAGGGTGTAGTAAAAGGAGACTATGTCGCGCTCTAATTAGATTGTACTCCGAAAGAACATTCGAGGACGAATATTTCTAAGGGGGGAAGAATCTTACACCCCGTAGTTCAAGGACATGTTTAAGAGAATGTATGAAAGGAACACAAGCCTTGAAAAGGGTACGAAAGGAAGAATTGTTTTTTTCCCGACGGAAAATCTTCCGAACGTCGGAAAGGAGAAATGTTCGTTGGTGAGAATTAGATTCTCAAAATTCATTAATTGAAGAGTATGGAATTTATTATCATTATGAAAATTTATTTTTACGGATTTGGTCATGTGGGGCCCACCCGAGGAATTTTACGTTTTGTGGGGCCCACGAGGGTTACAGAATTTTATGGACGAATGGGAGGGAGACACGTGGCACCCCCCCCCCACATGGCTTGGTCTAATTAATGCAAGGGCAAAATGGTCATTTGACCAAAGTTTAGATGACAAAGTCTTGCAAGCTAAAAGCTTGATATTGTTGACTAAGTCCAAGGGCCACTTGGCTTGATCTCTTCCCTCCAAACTTAACATGTGTTGTAATCTAGACCCTCCAATGTGTTATATATCATCCTAAGTAGCAAGACTTAGCTCACAACACTTAGAAAAATTTGAGAGACTTGTGTGTGCCATAGGGGCTCTCGGCTTTGAGGCTTTTTGAACAAGAATTTTTTTTCAATTGTTGTCCAACATTCACAAGACTTTAACCCAAGGTTCCTAGGGGTATTGTAAGGATATCTCAATAGAAAGATTTCGGAAAAACGGCGTTTTCACGTTAGTCGCAAGGCGAAAACCTAAGGCATTTTCATAGGTTTTGATTGGAAATGGAAGAGAGGTTGGTTGTGAGCTTCTAAAGGCTTCAAATAGCGGATTGGAGCATAAAGGAAATGAGCTAAGAATTGCTAAGGAGCGACATTGAATCTTGGAAATTATAAGGGCTTGTAAATGTAAAATTCTTGTCGTTTTAGTAATTAAAGATTTCTTATCATTGTAGTTATGGATATTAGCAAGCATGAGGTATATATTATGAAGTTTGATAATCGTATTGACTATTGGAACCCTAATCCGAAAACTAGTATGTTAGCCCTTAAGATTGTAATTCAATTTGGTTACTAGTTTAGTCGCCACATGTTATATAAAGAAGGAATTATAGTTGTTGAAGTTGTTTATGACTATATAACATGTTAGACCTAAGAACTTGGATTGGAAAAGACTTTGAGTTGTTGTTTATGTTAGCCGAGAATGGCTTTAAATTTGGAACTAGTTTCGTATTAATTTGTGGGGCAGAATTTTACACGTCCTGTTAAGGCGTGTAGTCCCCTTTGGTTAGCTGAATTGTTGGGCCTTAAATGTGGCGCGTTTGGTTATTGAATTCGGCCTTGAAAAAGGTGGCAAAGTATGTAGAAACAAAGGAAGTGCTGTCCGATTTTCCGTAGAATTTAGTGACTTTTCACTTAGAATATTCTACGTTCGAAGCTAGAGGTTAATGGACGTATTATGGCCATTTTAGGTTGAAGTACCAAGTATAGTGTATTCTACTTGAAGGATGGAATAACTATCAAGGTTGAAGTACTTTGGAGCATTTTGCTATTTGTCGATAATCGTCGCGAGGTATGTGAACCTCTTCCTTCTTTTGACATGATTATATGTATGGAATATACATGTAGTACTATTTCATGATTCCTTCTACTCTTAGTAGTTAAGAGGTATGTATGTTGATTTACTCTACGTAAAGTTTATGTCTAAGTTATCCTAAGTTCTTACCAAGTCTTATGGGGGATGTTGGTAAGAGTCATTAGGAGGTATTTGGAGCCAAGTTGACTTGGCTAAGTTACGACACAAATGAGAATAAGTATCGAAAAAGCCACCGCAGCGTTAATAAAGGAAAATGTATTGACAATCAATTAAGTTAAAATGAGTAGAATTCTCCATCTGCATAGAAACTAAGATAAGACAAAATTGTATTACATTTTCTAGATCATGGCTACTTGAATAAGATCGTTATAAATAAGTATAACTTATTCACAACGCACCAAAGTATATGTTACATAATTTAAAAGAGTTTACGTATGAAGTTTTAAGACTATGAACCTCAAATTCTTAAAAGGTTAAGAGACTTTATTTTTTTCAAGTTATGGGACTTGATTCTTAAAGGAAGAAATGAATTGATTGAAAAGTATAGAATACTTGATTTGGAAAGAATTGATTCCTTTCCATTTTAAAGATAAGAGACTTGATTTCTAAAGTTAAAGAAGCTTGATTTCAAAAGTTAAGAGACTTGAAGTATTTTGAAAGCTATGTGATTTGATTTGAAAATATAAGTCTCTTGGTTAAAAAGGAATGAATTTGTCTAAGACATAAAGAGTTATAACGGCTTTATGGGAAGTTGGTTATAACAACTTTATGGAAGATTAAAAGAATGGTTTTCTTCAGTAATGTAAGCAAAGAAATGATTTGAAATAAAGAAGGGCAAATTGTTTTAAAGGTACCAATTGCTTAAGGTTTTAAAGAAAGAAGTCACTTGATTTAGAAGCCTATAAATGTATTTCTAAAAAGTATTGTGACTTGTCTTGAAAAGTAGATATGACTTGATACTACGGTTATTAGTATCTTGGAAGTTTTATTTGAAAGAGAATCATTTTAAAGGAGTAGAGGCACGTAGTACGTTGGGTTAAATTCCCGGATTTTATAATGACATGTTAGTGCCTTAAGTAAACAAATGAGAGTGTATATGAACAAGCTAATAAGAAGTTAGGGGATTTCTTAACTTGCTTATGTAATGTATGATAAGCCGGTGGTGCTTATGTTATGTATGGTAAGCCGGTGGTGCTTATGTTATGTATGATAAGTTTCAGAGTGCTTATGTTATGTATGATAAGCGGTAGGGCTTATGTTATGTATGATGGCCGTTGAGTTAGGGTAAGAGTATAAATGAGGGTAAACCCCAAGACGTTATACCACCTTCTCCGTGGTAAGAGTATAAATGAGGGTAAACCCCAAGACGTTATACCACGCTTGTGGTAAGAGTATAAATGAGGTAAACCCCAAGACGTTATACCACCTATTCCGTGGATTTGCTACCCATGATGCGAGGAATACCTCATGCGAGTCCTTATGGGCTTATGCGGGTGAAATAGTCCCATGCGGGCGGGTACAGCCTATGCGAGGAATACCTCATGCGGGTCCACAGGACCTATGCGGGTGAAATAGTCCCAAGAGTAGGATTGCTTAATGATACTGCGGGCGGTGGCCCTGCTTTGATCATGAGCCTCCTATTTTTATGCAGTATACCTTTATGGGCAGACTTATGTGATTTTATCGCATCCCAGATTGGGCCGGGCAGTATACCTTTATGGGCAGACTTATGTGACTCTATCGCGTCCCAGATTGGGCCGACAGTATAGGCGTTCCTCCATAAAGGGACGGATTAGGTTATGTAAGATACGTAAGTTATATGTTTATGAACTTGATGAGTTTTCTTAAGTATGTACGTAAGAATTTGACTATACTCTTATGAAAAAATGGGAAAAGATAATAAGGTACGATTAAGTTCACGAGATGGAAATGACACGGTAGGATCTGGTATTTACCCTTTCTTTATACTTGCCCCTGTCATTCTTTTGTACAGTTATGATTTGTTACTGTACCTTATTTTCCGTTCCATATTCGCACTGTTGCATCGATTCTCGGGGCCGCGTCATGTCCGCAGTTTAGGTACACGATTGTGGATCCGCGAGCTTAGGATCTGGTTCAAGATTTTGAGATGGCTCCAATGTTCGAGTTGTCATGGCTATGTATATTCGTGGTACGCGGGCCTTGTCCCGCCATAGTATTTGTTCAAATCTTAGAGGTATGTATTCATCCGTAAATTTGGATCGCTAGAGTTGTTTTTACATTGTTAAACAGTGTAGACCCTTTCGGGTAATTTTTATGTTATGGCAGCCTTATCGGCTTGGCCTTAGTTTTAACAAAAAAAAGAGTGTTATTTATCTTCCGCAGTTTATTATTGTTGTATGAATAGAAGGGTGCCCAGGTAGGGCACCAGTCGCGGCCCGGGGTCGGGTCGTGACACTAATGGTCTGTCTTTTCATTTCTCGTGTCCACATACCTCATCTAAAAATAGAAAAGCAAAAAGAAAAATTTGAACCATTAACAACATTGTTCGAACCTTACTTGCCCATGCATCTCTACCACCGTCATTTTGGCATCATGCGTTACAAATGGAAACCTAACTTCTGAACATACTTTCGAGCAAACAGTTAGCCTACCGACCCCTTCTCAAAATTTTATACCTAAGGGACCATCCTACTCTCATTTATGGGTTTTTGGGTGCTTATGCTATCCTCTTTTTCCTTCCACTACCATTAATAAACTTCAACCACGATCTACTCCGTGTATTTTTTGGGATATCCGTCAAATCATCGTGGTTACAAATGTTACGACTTATTCTCTAATAAAATCATCGTGAGTCGTCACGTCGTTTTTTTATGAAATAAATTTTCCCTTTGCCAAAATGCATTGTTCCATGCCTCATACCTACGAATTTCTTGACGACAACATACACCCGTATTAGGTCCACCAGCTGGCTTCCCAATCGGGTCCAGCCATTTCGGCTAGCCCAATCACTTCGGGCGACTCATCCCAACCATTTTTCCCTATGTCCACCAATCTGGGCTCGCTTTCCGAGCCTAGTGGTCGCCAATCCACTGGCCTCTGGCAGGCACCATCGTCACAATCCACTAGGCAGTGACGACTCATCAATCCTAGGCACAACCCTGAGCAGTACGTCACCCACCTAGCCCAGTGTCACGTCATCCATCCAGCCACCTCTGATTTCGGCCCAACGGTCAGTCACTCGTAATCAACACGGGAGCTTCACACCCATGTTACCAAATCATTGTTGTCTCGCAATCCCGTGTCTGCCCTTAATGACCCGAATTGGAAAATGACTATGGATGATGAATTTAATGCTCTTATTAATAATAGGACGTGTGATTTTGTACCTCGTCCTCCTGATGTTAATGTGATTCTGTCTGTGTATTTTTAGTCATAAAGAAAAATATGACGGTACAGTTGAGAGGCATAAAACACGTCTTGTAGGTGATGGAAAAACTCAACAAGTTGGGCTGGAATGCGGTGAGACTTTCAGTACGGTGGTCAAACCAGCTACAATCTGCACGGTACTAAGTCTGGCTCTGTTGAAGGCATTGTCGCTTCATCAACTTGATGTAAAAAATGCATTCCTGCATGAAGAACTCAATAAAATGGTGTACATGTATCAACCCATGGGGTATACCGTCAGGGTAATGATATAGCTTACATTCTTCTGTATGTGGATGATATTATATTAACTACCTCATCTGATGTTCTGTGCAAGTCTATCATGCCACTTCTTGGCTCAGAATTTGCAATGAAAGATCTAGGGCCACTTAGTTACTTCTTGGAGATAGTTGTAACACGTCATGCAGGTGGTTTATTTTTGTCTCAAAAGAAGTATGCGGAAGAGATCGTTGAACGAGCTAGCATGTCCTCGTGTAAGCCATCTTTCACTCCGATTGATACTAAACCAAAGTTGAGTGCTTCTTCCAGTAAGCAAATGCTGATCCATCACATTACCGCAACCTTGCAGGTGCCCTATAATATCTTACTTTCTCAAGGCCCCACATATATTATGTTGTGCAACAGGTTTGTCTATTCATGCATAACCCGATGAAGGATCACATGTGTGCTCTCAAACGCATTGTGTGCTATATTCAGGGCACTCTCGATCATGGCTTGCATTTATATCCGTCTTCGACAACCACTCTTATTTCTTATACAAATGTTGATTGGGGTGGATGTCTGGATACCAGACGTGGAGCATCTGGTTATTGTGTATTTCTCGGTGACAATTTGATATCTTGGTCCTCCAAATGGCAAGCTACCTTGTCCAGATCCAGTGCCGAAGCATAATATCGAAGAGTTGTCAATGTGGTGTATGAATCTTGTTGGCTATATATATATATATATGTCAGGGCATCTAGAGCAGTAGCTGTATTTGTTGTGTATGTGTACAATAATATGTTGTTTTGATTCTTATGTATTGTGTCCTTGAGAGATAGGGTGCTTGTGGCTGGTGTTTTGATTATATTATGGATAATAAATACTGGGGATTGAAAGTATGTATGTTCTAGAAACAATCATTTTAGAAATAAATGTACTTGAACACATTCATATTATTAATGAGATTAATATATTTTGACATTTTTGCAATTATTGAATTATGATTTTGATTGCTTGTGATTATTCATTTGTGCATCCCTTGAGTTTACGTTGTCATTTATAAAGTGAAATATTAATGATAGAACGTTACTTTTAAAGTTGTCTTGACTGATGATCATTGAGAATGAGATATCAATGACATATTATAAGTTAATATGTGGTCTGCATCACATTCTTAGAGAATGTAGTATGTCTCACTTACTACTAGTATGATTACTAGTGATAGACACATAGATACTCTTAGAGGGTATTGGTATACCCTGCTGATAAACTATTTGTTATACATGTCTAGAGTATTATCAGCATGTGGGAGATAGAGGTCCTTTGACTTGAGGTCAATACGCACCTAATTGAGTAATGTACTTTGATCCTGTCCTAAGCTTAAATTCCTTATAGGATAAGACATGACTTGTATTGGGTACATTGCGATGCAAACCAATGTGGTAGTTGAGTCAAGAATAAGATTCATTCCTCGATTGGATATTCGAGAGGAACACTCAACTTCTTAGTAATGTTAGGTCGACCAAGTCATTGTCCAATGCAAGAGACATATTTAGGATATGATCTAGTTGTCGACTAATATAGATGAGATAAAGTGATCAATCCATTTGGATAGACATTTGGAAAATCCTAAGCTTGATCGAGTGTGTCGCAAATGAAAGGAATTTATCATCTCACATAAAGGTTATGTTTATTGGAGTCTTGTAAACGTACTTCACATATTGAGTTCATCAGATAGCACAGTCTAGGAGTTTCGTGTGAACCTTAATTATATTAAGTGTCGATGTGTGAAGGACTAAATGGTCACACTAAATCGATTGTCTTTTTGGTCTAAGGGTATATTGGGAGAATGTAAAATACTTGATTTAGAATCAAGATATTTTAACTAATAATAAATTATGGGATGATTTCTATTTGATAGATTATTTAATTAAGTCAAAATTAGATTTTAGATTTAATTAAAATTAAAATGTGCAGAAATATTAAAGGGGGGAGGCGTCGCGGCGCCAGTACGATAGTGGACCAGACCGGCTGACCCACTGCATCTCGGATTTTGAGTCAGGTTTTAAGCCTAATCCTAATCTGATTTATATAATATTTACCCTATATATCAGCACTTAACCCATAATTTCAACACACTTAATTCTTACTTTCTGAATTTTAGTTGTAAGTACTCAATTTTTTCAGTATCTTCTATGTTTTAACCTTTTGAAGGTTTGTCATTTTTATTAGATGTATTTTTAAAGTCTTTTGTCCTCAAAGGTTCATACTTGTATTTTTCTCGTTCGATTATATCTTTTTCATGGTCTTTAAGAAATGTAATTACACAACGTTCTTGACTAGTCATTAAAACTTTCCTTGTTTTTGTAATAAGGCTAGATTATCTAATGTTTATTTACTTGGTCTGGTAAATTAGGTTTCATTTAACTAATATCTACCATAATTGGTTCATTACTTCTTCTCCATGCATCTATTGGTACTAACTCTAGTTTGTTAGGATTTATAATAGCAACTACTTCAGGGTAACTACAGATCTGTGATTCTATCGGATTACAATCTTTTTCATTTATTTTACTTAAATGTATGAAACTTTTTACATCTCATGTATTAATTTCGATTATACATTCAGATGTTACTGTTCCGTTAAACATTACTACCTTTATTCTTAGTCTGGTACTTAGTACATTTATCAAATCCAATGTTCTTGGTTGTCCTATTATTAAGCTATTCTGTCTTATTATTCTTGGTTTATTTTTAATTATTAGTTTGGATCCCTTTATTTGTGGTTTTATTTTATGTGACGATTTTATAATTCTATGGTTAAAATCCATTTGTATTTCTTCTGGTATTGTTATCCTAGCATGTTCTTTATATTTTTTTTGTTCCAATATATCTTGATATAATTTTGACACTAGAATATTCAGTTCATGTTGCCTTTTTATGTGATGATTTTCTGTTAAAGCGTATATCATTTTTGTCTCTATGCTTATTACCTTACTACCTGGTGGCATTATTATTCCATCTAATTTGTAATAGAACGTTAGTGCTAATTCCTTATGTTCATCTTTTAATGATATGCTAAAATATGATTGTACCGTGAATTTTAGTTTCTGATATATTAAGTTTCCTTTAACTACTGATATTAAGGCATCCTATAATTTTCCTAGTATTCTATCATCTAAAATATAAATATATATATATATATATAGGTGTATCTATATTTTTCTGAAAATATCCTTTTATAGTAAATTCTATTCCACAAAATATATATATTTTTATATTTTCTTGCTTCCTTAGTAGGAGACTTTGTTAATTCTTTTTTTATTATTTCATCTGTTATTAAGCTTATTCTTGCTTTTCCATTTACACTATTTGTATCTATTATATTTTCGTGTTTTTGTATTATATATCTTACTTCTTTATTTCTTTTAAACCATTTAGTTTTAAATAATTTCTTAATTAATAATTCTTCTTTTTCATTTTGTATTTTCAGATATGTTTCTGGTTTAAAATATAAAGTTTGTGTTATTCCTCCTTCATATTCATTTGGTAATATGCTCATATAAATCTGATGTCATTTCTTTCCCTTTATCCATAGGCTAGTTCGTTGATATATATATATTGTTCTTTTATAATTTCATTTAGATCGTTTATGTCACCATCTTTTCTGATTATTTGTAATTGTTCTTCTTTTATTTTCATAATTTCCTCATATTTTTTCTAACGCTAATATCATGATTTTATATTTCATTATTAATTTATTATGTCCTTCTCTTTCTATTAATAAGTATCTCATATGTTGACATAACCATTTTATTTTATTTAAACTATTTATTTGTTCAAACGACGGGTGTCTCTTCATTTCAACTTATTAATAATGTTATGTCTTCATTCGTAGATCTGCTTCTAAGTCTCTTATTACAGATTCTTGTATATTTATTTTTGTATTTATTTCTACTATTCTTCCATATGTTGCTATAGCATTTTCCTGTATTTCTCTTATTTTTGCTAATTCCTCATTATTATATAATTTTAATTTAGTATTTTCTTCCTTTATTTCTAATTCTCTTACCCTTATCCTACAAAGATTTTTAGCTGCTTTTTTATATCTATCATGATAATATTTATACTCTGTTGGATGAGTACTGTTAGGATATTTATGTATGCTCAATGCAAGTGTGCGCATCGTTCACAAGTAATATAGTCTGATAAGACCGAATATCGTCCTCAGAGACTGATTTCTAAGTACCGTTCATCTATTTTATGTTATCTATTTGGCAATCGATAATTGAGTTTGGTTTTTGTTTAACTACTAGAATAATTGCAAGAATTAACTAAACTATTTAAGTTGTGATCCGTTATGAAGGAATTAGGGCTTCCAAAATCCTCGACTATCCACTCTATTCAATCCTTAATGCAACTAGAATGACTTCTTCTTCTACGTTAAGATAGGGGTTAGCTAGACTGTCTTATATTTCGGTTAGGATATATAATTACTCAACCCCAGTGCAGAACCCTTCTATACTTCTATGATAGGATTTACCGCATAGGAGGATTAAGAATAGTAACCTATAATGCTACACAAGTATCGGGGTACTTTCGTCCACGATTTTAACCTATGTCTATTCAATTACAGCATATCTAAATATCTCCTTTCGGTTCTTGATTCAAAATCATATTGTAACGACCCGTTTGGTCGTTTAGCACTTTAAGACTACGAAAAATAGTATGAGACTGTAGGGTATTAAAATATAAATTATGCATGAAATTTAGTTGAGGGAGTAAAGTGGGCCAAGCCCACTTCCCTTTCTCGTGGGGCGCGGGAGTTACATATGAAAAAGGGGAGGGGGAGGGAGGGGGGGACGCAACATGCAGAACTAAAAAAAGAAAAGAAAAAACCGTACAACTAGAAGTGAGGGAATGAATGTATACAACAGCCATGGGAAAGGAAGGAAACAAAAGAAAACCTAATACTAGAAGAGAAGAAGAAGACGGACACTTAGATTGTATGCATAAGTGGTAAACTTTTACGACCTCTTTTTTTTTCACCATCATTATTCTTCATAATTCTAGAATTTCTCTGTTAAACATAGTTACACGTTTAAATGAAGAACTTATTAATCAATTGCTTGTTTTTTTTTGCCATAAACTAATTGAATTCAACTGGCTTAAGGGTTAGGTAAATAATGGCTGGCGACAGAACATACAAAACGTGAAAACTGTATAAATCCTTAAAGAATATAAAAGTATGGGCTAAATAAAAGTTGTAGATTACTCTGTTCCCGTCAGCTTAAGATCTTACGGAGATAAATACGACTTATGGTTTGAAAGTTATGACTGTTTAAAGTTTCTGCCTCGTTTTACTGAAACCCAGGCAACACATAATATAAAACGTGACAAATTCGTAAGGAATATGGAAATATGAGCTGAATGAAAGTTGTAGATTACTCTGTTACCGTCAGTTTGATATCTTACGAAGATAAATCCGACTTATGGTTTGAAAGTTGTGACTGTTTGAATTTTCTGCCTTGTTTTACAAAATAATTCTGGCGACACAGATTTCATAGGGTTGTTTCCTTCGTAAATTTTCACCATCTACACTAAGTATTGTCAAGTAGGATTCGGCATAATAAGAGATCCTAGTGTTTCCTTCGATGTGGTACAATAAACACCTGATTTGAAGTTACGAATTTAATGTTATATCCTTTACAAGTTGGAGATACGAGAAAGTTAAAAAAATGAATATTATTTGTTTGTCCTGAATTTATGCTAATATTTTTATATGGGTAGAGTTTAGTCATACAATGAAAATGGTAAAGATCTTGGTAATATAAATATAGAAATATGGCTGTCCTTAGATTCGTATTATAATGTAGTTCACGTATTTTATAGATTTTAATCGTTCAGAGGCTCTACGCAAGGGGAAGACAATGGTTTGATTGTTCGTGGCACCCGCTCGGCATTGAGGTAGGTTACGATTACTTTAGTTAGACTCTGATTAGAGAATCGTATGTAGTTGTAGGAAGTGACATGGATAGCATGATAGGCCTTCGGGCATGAAGTGGAGATAAATTACAAATACGTTGGTTTCGTCAGCTGTTATGTGGGCTTGTGGTCATATGTATTATTTTCTGTGATTATCACTTGATATGACGTGTACTTGTCGATTATCGATTTGTGATATGTGTTGAGACTAATATCATGCCTGTCATACTTTTCCTATATTATTGTTGTGATGACATTGATAAATTCTGAGGTTTCTGCCGGAGGTTGAGAGTGATTGATAAACTCCGAGGTTTCTGCCGGAGATTGAAAGTGATTGATAACTCTGAGGTCTTTGCCGGAGATTGAGAGTGATTGAGAAACTCCGAGGTCTTTGCCGGAGATTGCGAGTGATTGATAGCCTCCGAGGTTCTATCCGGAGAGCACGAGTGGTACATGTACTTCGCGGGTCCCCCATGGGTCATGGCTTGAAGACACTACCTTAGCATGTTTGTACGAGAGTGGAGTGAGGGAGAGGTGACTATTGTATTGCATTGATTCCATCTACTCTTAGTTTAACTGCTCATTTGGTGAAATTATATCTGTCTGGGTCGATTTCATAATTTCTTATGTTTTGACTTGTATAGGATACGTAACCATATTTGTTTGTTCTTTGTGCTACTTGTTAGTTTCGACTCTCCATGCATTATCTAATCAATGTCGGCCTATGATGCTTACCGGTACTAGTTGTCACGACCCGACCTCGGGCCCGCGACTGGTGCCTTACCTCGGGAACCCTAGTGATAATACATCAGAGAAAATCAGCGGAAATAAAAACTCATAGACATGAAACAATACAAAATAAAAAACAGGCTAACCAAAACGGTCACCCTTCTGCATATATATATATATATATATATATATCAAAATCTGAACAGTTACATCCTTTACAAGCCCAACTCACAACAGTACTACAGACCTCTAAGAGTTTGATAACAACTATGACGGGACAGGGCCCCGCCATACCCCTGAATGTACAAGTACCTACAATGACAGGGTATCTATACCAAAGATAAGCATCCGGAGAAACGGAACTTCCCAATACACAGAACCGTGATCCTATGAGCGAGGATCAACAACCCAGTACTTCTACCGCAAAGATTTAACGCACTCCGGCGAGGTCAGTACAACAGGTACCAAGTATGTGAAACTGAAAAATATTGTAAATGAAATCATAATAGTCTATATAAAACAAGAGACATGTATGATAACCAAACTACAGTACACAATATATAAGCAGTCATGTCAAGTCAGGGACTCACGCCCTCAAAGTCATCACTCAAATATAACCATGGGTCTCACGCCCACAATATCAATCATGCCCGTGGAATTCCTTCCTCACTGCCGGCAGTCTATGATATAATAACACCAAGGAATACACATGAACACCAGGTCCCACCTGTGTCATAAAACCGTACGGGGCAAGTACGAAGGCATAGCTACCAGAACCAGCCTGCATCATCAACTGACCGGGGCAAGTACGAAAGCCAGCTACCAGAACCTACCGTACCAACAATGCTATAAAACTGTATCACGACGCTGACCGGGTCTTTCTAGACCGCCAATGATCGAAGTTGGGCCATTCGCCCTTAGTATCATTGTGCGAGTCCTACTCTTGGACTACCGTAGTCCGCATAGGTCACGTGGACCCGCATGAGGTATTCCTCGCATCGGGGGTAGCTAACCCGCGAAATTTCTCGACTCCGCAATCCGCGATAGCCACACGGACCCGCATGAGGTATTTCGCGACGGCCAGAATACACCCGAGTGATTCCCGACTATCAGAGCCTGATAGTCATATGAACCCGCATGATGTATTCCTCGTGACGGGTAGCTAACCCGAGCAACATAACAAGTCGTGGTATGTGATATAATACAAACACAACCGGCTTATCGTAAACAACATAAGCACAACAAGAAAACCCCCTTAACACAAAAAGACTCAAGACACTAACGCCCGTAGTATCATAACATGTTTACTTATCAAACCAACTTACCACACCTTCAGAAATCATTACAAGGCTATCACAAGCAAAAAATAGGCAAGTTACTCACACAAGGTACTTTCATTTTATGCCAACAATCCGGGTTTTAACCCCAAAGTACTACGTACTTTAACTCCTTAAAAAGATCCATTTCTTTTACAAAAGTCACACGATACTAATACCCGTAGTATCAAAATAGAGTAACTATCATTTTTAAGTAAAACAAAACAACTTCCATACCTTCTTTTAAAACCAAATCAAGACAATACCACACATTCCTTTAAAACCAAATCTAGGCAATACCATGCCTTCTTTTAAAACCAAATCAAGACAATACCATGCCTTCCTTTTAAACGAAAAACACTTCCCCTTTTTAAAGTCAAGTAACGATATACTTTTAAAATAGTTTAAGCTTCATAACTTCAAATTCTCAAGTCTCTTCTCTTTCAGAAATCAAGTTTATTACTTGGGAAAAATCAAGAAATCAATACTTGTTTATAATGATCTTATTAAAGCAGAGGTTTCTGGTGGAGAGCGGGAGTGAGAGAGGTGAAATTGCATTCATCCACTCATATTTTGACTTTTGGTGAATTATGTCTGTCTTGGTTGATTTCATGATTTCTTTACGCTTTACTTGTATATGATACGTGACCATGCCTGATTGCTCTATGTGCTACTTGTTGGTTTCAATTTCTTCATGCGTTATCTAATCATTGTCGGCCTATGATGCTTACTGATACAAATGTTGTACTTATACTACTCTTGCTGCACTTTTGTTGAGTGCAGAGTACGTTCCACGTTCCAGCTCTACGCCCCGTGGCTGATTCGCGAGGTGGACATCTTCTAGTCATTCAGGGTGAGCTACTTGGTCGTCCGTGGCCCCTGAAGGGCTTCTTAGTTAATTCTATTTTTCTTTGGATATTGACAGACAATATGTAGCCTTCGGGAATTCTTTCAGACTTCTATTTTTCAGACTTGTTAGTGCTCTTGTACCCTTTTGACTAGATTTTGGGAAATTAAGTGGTTAAGACTTATAATTTCTTTTTCCTTATTTATTTTTCCACTGATTTACCTTGTTAATGAGAACGTGGTTTGCCAACTCGGGGGAATATGGTAGGTGCCATCATGACTCGGGAGTTGGTTCGTGATACTAGATTGCGGTAGTTGACATGCCCCAACTTTTGATGCCATAGTGTTGTGTCGTCGATCTTGACAATATTGAACGTTTCTTGTCTTGCAACAAGACAACAATTATCACCTGTTCTAGTACTTGACGTGACACATTCCTTAGCTTCATTCGTAAATTTACAAGTATTCTTATTAAGCTTTACCTCAAGATTGTCATTACACAATTGACTAATACTCATCAAATTAGCTATTAAACATTCAATTGTGTAAGACATTTCTTAAAGTTGGACATCCGGGATTCCTTTTCCAATTCTTTTACTTCCACCTCCATAAGTTACGTTGCCTCCATTGAATGACTCATAGTTCTTTAGAAACTCTTTTGTACCTGTCATGTGACGAAAACATCTACTCTCAAAGCACCAAGAAACCTGAAATGTTAGTTCTTAAAGCAGTTGTCGCACATTACAAGATACAACCATTTTGGGAATCCAAACTCTTTTAAAACATTTTTTACCTTTCAGCTCAGAAATGTTGCTTTGAATGTTGTCAGAAATGTTGGACAACATTTTAGGCAACATTTCGCTCACAAAATTCTGAAGTTTGAAAATAGTACTATTTTTAAAAAAAACCCAGGAGAGTTACAATGACGGCACACAAACTTTATATCCTTTGACATATATGAGAACCTATTATATAATCATTTTTCTTTTACAAAGCACATTTTCTCATTTTTTTCAAACAAACTAGAGCATATTGTTTTAAGAGAGTTTTAGTACACAATACATGCATGCGAAAGTTTACTACAAATTGAGTATCTCATTCAATTTAGAAGTCCATGAGTAGAGCTTACGAAAGGTTATTGTCACGACCCGAACTCGGGCCCGTGACTGGTGCCTTACCCCGGGCACCCAAGTAGACATACATCAGAATAATCAGCGGAATATAAAACAAGACATGAAATAATATGAAGTGAAAAACGGTTTATCTGAGAAAAATTACCTTTCGGCATATATATAAATAAACTTGAACTCGAATAGTTATATCCCTTTTACAAACTCTGCCCATAACAGTACTACAGACCTCTAAGAGTTGATATAACAACAATGGCGGGACAGGGCCCCGCCATACCCCTGAATGTAAGTACCTACAACGACAGGGGACTATACCACTGATAAGCCTCCGGAGAAACGGAGCTTCCCAAAACGCTGAACTGTGATCCTAAGAGCGAGGATCGACGACTGGTGTACCTCTACCGCAGATGAACGCACTTCAAGCGAGGTCGCATAACAGTACCAAGTATGTGAAATCAAAATACCGCAAATGAAATCATAGTAGTCTATATAAAGCAGAGACATGTATGATAACCAAACTACGATTCACAATAAATAAGCAAATATGTCAAGTCGTGGACTCACACCTCAAAGTCATCACTCAAATATAACTATGGGTCTCACGCCCACAACATCAATCATGCGCCGTGGAATACCTTCCTCACCGCTGGCGCCTATGATATAAAAGCACCAAGGAATACACATGAACACCGTGTCCCACTTCAGGTCATAATAAAACCGTGACGGGTAAGTGCGAAGGCATAGCCGACTACTAAAACCCACGCACCAACAATGCCATAAAATCAGATCACGAGGTCTTTCTAGATCGCGCCATATGATCGCCGCCACTCGCCTCAAGATCAATGCGCGCCAAATCCTCGAACTTCCGCAGCCCGCATAGGCCACACACATAGGCCCGCATGAGGTATTCCCGCATCGAGGGTAGCTACTCCCCGACATCGCCCCGACCCGTGGTCCGCATGGCCACATGCATCCGCATGGCCATATAGACCGCACACTAACACGAACTCTCGTAGCTCCGCATAGGCCACCGACCTGCATGAGGTATCTCGAATCATAGTCACACGCATCGCCGAGGTACCCCGCATCGAAGCGCCTTAACCCCGATAACATGTCAAGAGGTGAGTGGTACAATACTAACATGACGGCTTATCGTTAAACAACATAAGCACAATCAAGGGAAACCCCTTTACACAAACATCACAAGATACTAACACACGTAGCATCTTAACATGTTTACTTATCAAATCAACAAGAAAGTATTACAAGGCTATCACCAACCAACATAATCAAATTATTCACACAAGGTACTTTCTACTTTATGTCAACAAGTTCGGTTTTTATCCCCAAAGTACTTCATACATTAACTCTTTAAAAGATCCGTTTATTTCACAAAAGTCACATGATACGTAGTATAAAATAGAGTGACTATCTTTTAAGTAAACCAAAACAATTTCCCTTTTAAGAGACAAGTAACAACCTTCTTTTCCAAGAGTTCAAGTTTGCCTAAGTTCAAAGACTCAAGTCTCTTATTTTCGAAAGGTTTCGTAGTTCATAGTCTTAATCACTTAATAATATAATTCTCTTTTAAAACAATTTGAGAAACATATGCCTTATGTGTGAGTAGGTTATTCTTGTTCATAACAATCTTATTAAAGCAGCCATGATCTAGGAAATGTAATATCATTTTGTCTCATCTTAGCTTCTATGCAGATGGAGGTTTCTACAGGTTTTAATAATACTTAATTAGTCAATACATTTACCTTTATTAGCACTGCCGTGGTTTGTCTTGCATACTTATTCTCATTTCAAATCAATATAATGCTCATAAACAATTAAGTAAACCGTTCCTTTTATCTCTCTTAAGTCGTTATACCTAACTTCCCATAAAGCTAGTATAACTCTTAAGCTTTTACAACCAAGTATTACTCTTCTTAATTCTTTTGAAATACTTCAAGATTCTTATTATTTAGACTCAAGTCAAAAGACATCGCAGTAAAACCACGTTCAGTTAACACACGACGCTCACCGTATCATATATATTCTTTTAAAATATCATGCTCAAGAGGATAGGAAGAATCACATACCTCGCGACGATTATCGACAATTAGCAAAACGCACCATGGCTATAACCCGGCTAGCCTTGTCCACCTCTCAAGTAGAACATGCTACTCGCAGTAACTTTCAACCTATAAAGGCCATATACGCCTATCAACGTCTAGACTACTCAGAGAATATTCTAAGCAGAGGTTCTTAATTCTACTAACATTGGGCAAAGACTTCCTACCCATCAAACTACACAAGTTCATCAGAATACAAATCCTATGTAAGTACAATTCAATCTTCTTCTTTAATATTCTTCGATGTAATTTCAATTCAATTCTCTCTTATACCATCCTTCTATATATCTTATACTCATTCCTATACAACTACAGATGTACTTTCCAATTACAATAGAAGGACAAGAGTATTTACCTCGATAAGCCCAAAATTATCCAAGTTTAAATGTCGATCCCGAGCAACGCTTAGCTCCTACTGCGATCCAACCCGCCCAAACAACCCTTAGAAGTTCTACGTAACTTCTTCTTAATACTTCAACCAATTATGAAGATTTTCCTTAGGGTTTCGCTTTTGGATGAAGGGAAGTATAGTAGTATTTCGGCTTTTAGTATAGTGGTAACCTCGAATACTACAAGGTATTTGAGCCAAGGTATTTTGGAATAGTAACAATACTTGAGAGTATTTTCTACCAAGGGACTGGGGTATGTTTGGACGAGAGCAACTCCAAGGAAGGGGGTGTGTGGATTTAAACTACTACAAGGGAAGGGGAGGACTTGGACGAACTTCACTACAAGGGAGGGAGGGATTTTTAAGACTTAGAAGTCATTTGAGGGATGAAGAAATCTTTCAACTAAGGGGGGTATTTATAGGGCCTTCAATGGCCAAGATCAAGACAAGTGGTGGGCAAGTGGAGGGTGAAGATTTGCACAAGTGCACCCTAGTCATCTACTCCACAAATCACTCCAAACATTGACCCAAGTTTTAGGCCACAAACATGCCAAACGCGCAACCAATCGGCCATGATCACTTCACTGAGGTCACAAGTGTCACCCTCTCGTTGGTCCAAAATATTTCATCTCTCGGAAAAATCCGCAAAAATTATTAATGTCACAACCGTAATTTTCCCCCCGCAATGTTTGGAAAACGTTTCGTCGGAAAACAATTCTTTTCGGGGGTTGTGCACAAATTTCGTCCATTGCCTAACTTAAGGCTTAAACTTTGACGCACGCCTCACGCATATACCGAAATACGGTATAACATTCTCCCCTCCTTAGAAACATTCGTTCCGAATGTTCCTTCTCAAGACGGATAATGATAAGTTCCTCTTAACTTAAATAAGTTGCCAATGCCACACCTGGCCACAAAATAACACACGCGCAATTGCTTAATCCAAGTCCACAAGGAATCACCTCTATTACCACAAAAGCTCCCACCCAAGGTCTAAAAGACACTCCCTTCGCACCTTCATTTCACAAAAGAAATGATCACTTCTATTCTCTTAACACGTGCTCACTTCTTCCCTTAATCGTCGTACCCTCCTCGTACACTCGAATTCTTTCTCATAACTTACCACCTTTCTGTTATTGCTTCAGTTTCCAAAATCTCTGGGTTACTATCTCCAACTTGGTCATCATTAACTGGGAACACTCTGGATGGATCTCCGATACTTTTCTGAACATAGTAACAAGAAGGACCGGACGACCGCTTCCCACGTCGGACGGCAAAGCTAACTTATAGGCAACCCGCCTATCCTTCAAAGGATCCAAAACGCCTAAGTACCTCGTGCTAAGTTTCCTCTGCTTTCCAAAACTCACACCCTTTCCGGTGGTACTTTAAGACCCACCACCAACTCAACTCCAAGCGCTGCCGCCGATTATCCGCACAACTTCGCTGACTCGAGCTGCCAATAACCTCTTCTCGATAAGCTTCACCCTATCCATATCCTCTTTGAAACAAGTATGAACCAACTATCCGAACCTTGCCAACATCGAACCAATCGACCGCAACTTACACTTCCGCCCTACAAGGCGCCATAAGGCGACATCCGAATCAAATGGTAGCTATAAAACACTCTCAACAGAGGCAAAAATCCGCATACCTACCCTTAAAAATCAAAACACCGCCCAGGTGAATGCGACATCGAGACTCACGAGTTCCTAACCCCGCTGTAAAACTTCGGAAAAGAAATAGCCAGAACTGGCTACACCGTCGTCATAAGGTGAAAGTAGGCACCTCGTGCGCCTTTACAACCTTCCCGATATATAACATCTCGCATAACCCATCGCCGAGTAAACGGCCCCGACCGAAAGACAAGATGGGCAGACCTCATCGCCCGACCATCGGGTGAACGCATCCACAAACTCGTGACGTTAACTAAACTTATGCCTAACACCTCGTGACTCACCACATGGCGACCACCCCGAACTGACCCACCACATTACTGGCCGCTGGTTGACTCCGCGACGGCCCTCAACCCGCCCGCTATCGCGCAAAACTCTTGTTTCCCGATCCAGAACAATCTCACCATCGAGTCACGAAAACCTAGTGGTCTTCTTAGCTCAACTACCCTCTTTCATTTCATACCACTCAGGGACTTATCACACAAACATATCTCACGATACTATGCACTCCGATAAGTGGTCAAAAATAAATCTTTTACTCAAGATGGTCTCACCTCTAAGGTCTCCACGTATAAAATTCTAAGGCTCACACTTTCCCTATCCCCAATCTTACCCTTTTAACTAACCATGATTTCTAATCACAATTAACACAATGCTATCCGAACATAACACTTAAGATATACTCATCTTATCACACATACAAATCTCTGTAGGTTAAGGATATACCGATTCACCGCTCACTACCCTTTGTCGCTCTAATCAATCCTCGCCGCATAGCAAAACAAGTCAAGAAGTACGACACTCACAATGACACTTACCACAACGGCCACACCGAAAGCGGGTGGCCTCCTGGCTAACACCCTTTCCTTTCCGAACTCGACAAGAATCGACCGGTAGTCGAGTCCTCCTACTTGCATCCTCCTACTAGGACACCCTTTCGACACACGGCCCGACGGCCGCAGTAAAACAAGCACCAACAAAAGATGACATTCCCGACGACGCCGCCATCGCGTGAACACCGAGGAAAATCTGAACCGGGCGCTAGAACCTACGATAGTTGTGGAACTGAAGCTCCGGGCTCACCAACTCCTCGCATACCGAACGCCCCAAGTCCGGAGGACCACTGCATCGGGCGGAGGCGCATAACCGCTCACGAGAAGTTCCGCCGAAAGTTACCAAAGGACCTGTTGTTATGGCCCTCTTCGCGACTCGTTAACCCGCCGATCCTTACGTTCCTCGCCGCAAGATAAGCTCAGACGCAGCCATGCCATGCTCGATCAAGAGCTACTTGCACAACCTCTCTTAGATAATCATCAAGACCGTGATAAATCGGTACATAATATACTCGTTGCTAAATCCATAGCTAGTAACGGTCGTCTCTTTGCAATCCATACTTCGCCATCGGTCGTGAATCAAGGTTCAAATATCATGGCCGCAGAGGAATCGCCGCTGCCGCGCTAGACTCGCCGGATCGCGCGCCGCAGTAACTCCTCGAATGAAGCACCACCCGGTGATGATTGGGCCTGTGCTCGTGAACCTTCGTGCTCTACTCGCAGCTCCCTCGGTTGCCTTGCCTTTCTGGGCCCGGGTTGCCTTACGCGGAGGCATAACTGGTAAAGGAAAGGAATTACGTTAAAGGGGTCCAACTTATAACACAGCTCTAAGGCACGATCTCAAAGTGAGAAGAATGGAAACCAATCCTAAATATCCTATAGCCTCCTGATTATTGGTGTGGTGCACAACACACCGATAATCAAGACTCTACTAGATACGGTCTGTAGACACTTTCCGAGGATTAACTGCTCTGATACCACTTTTGTCACGACCCGAACCCGGGCCCGTGACTGGTGTCTTACCCCGGGCACCCAAGTAGACATACATTAGAATAATCAGCGGAATATAAAACAAGACATGAAATAATATGAAGTGAAAAATGGTTTATCTGAGAAAAATTGCCCTTCGGCATATAAATAAATAAACTTGAACTCGAACAGTTATATCCCTTTTACAAACTCGCCATAACAAGATTACTGCACTTAAGAGTTGATATAACAACAATGGCGAGGTCTCGCCATACCCCGAATGTAAGTACCTACAACGACGTGGACTATACCATCGATAAGCCTCCGAGAAACGGAGCTTCCCAAAACGCAATCGTGATCCTAAGAGCGAGGATCGACGATCGTGTACCTCTACCGCAGATGAACGCAACCCAAGGAGGTCAAGATAACAGTACCAAGTATGTGAAATCAAAATACCGCAAATGAAATCATAGTAGTCTATATAAAGCAGAGACATGTATGATAACCAAACTACGCTCACAATAAATAAGGCCATGTCAAATGGACTCACGCCTCAAAGTCATCACTCAAATATAACTATGGGTCTCACGCCCACAACATCAATCATGTCCGTGGAATACCTTCCTCACCGCAGCCTTCATGATATAAAAGCACCAAGGAATACACATGAACCCTGTGTCCCACTGTGTCATAATAAAACCGTGACGAGGTAGTACGGCGCATAGCCGACTACTAAAACCCACGTACCAACAATGCCATAAAATCGTATCACGAGGTCTTTCTAGATCGCGCTATATGATCGGCGGGCCACTCGCCCTCGATATCAATGCGCCACAACCCGAACTTCCCGCCCGCATAGCCACACACATAGGCCCGCATGAGGTATTCCTCAGATCGGTGTCACGACCCGACCCGATCGCGATCGTGCCCTACTGGGCACCCTTACGTAAACATCGAGAAAATCAGCGGAACATACATGAAACTTATAAATAAAACATCGGAAGTAAAACAACAAAGTTAGCCGATGTGGCTACCTTCCCGAACATATATAAATACAACCAAGTAGTTGCCTCATTTCTTTTACAAACCGACCCACATATGTGACTACGCACTTCAAGAGTTTTGACATAACCATCGTGTGGACAGGCCCGCCATACCACAATAAACATGAATCTACTACCTCGTGGAAAAACTGCACAAGAGCTAAGCCTCCGAGCAAATAGAGCTTTCTCTAAAATCAACCGAGATCCTAAGAGCAAGGATCACCAACTCGGTACCTAAACTCGCGCATTTAACGCACTTCGAAGGGGGTCAAGATAACATGTACTTTGAATATGGAAATGTAAATAACGTAAGAAATGATCATAATCGCATAAAAGAACGACGGCAAGTATAAAAGTACATATCGATCCCGCCGTGTCATTACCACTTATGAACTTAATCGTAGCTTATCATCATTTCCCATTTTCAATAAAAGCTATAGTCACACTCTTATGTACATGATTTAGGAAAATCATTAAGTTCATTACCATATAACTTACTTAACTTTCATAACACAATCCGCCTTTATGCGGAGGACGATATACTACCCTACCAATTCAGACGCGATCAAGTCACACAAAATAGCAAAGGGTGGCCGTGGAATCCCCATCATCGCCGACGCCTATAAGTGTCAAATATAACCAGGGGTCTCACGCCCATAATATCAATCCTGCCCGTGGAATCATTCCTCACTGCCGGCAGTCCATGATATAATATAACACCAATAGGCATAAATTAGCACTAAGTCCCACCTGGTATAGCGTCGGGGTTTACCCTCACTTATACTCTTACCCCGAGAAGGTGGTAAAGCGGTGGTATAGCATCTTGGGGTTTACCCTCACTTATACTCTTACCCCGGAGAAGGTGGTTAACGTCTTGGCTTGCCTCATTTATACTCTTACCCGGGAGAAGTGGTATAACGCCTTGGGCTTGCCTCATTTATACTCTACCCTATCTCAACCGGCCACAAACAACATATAAAGCGGGTGGTACATCGTCTCGGGGTTTACCCTCACTTATACTCTTACCCCGGAGAAGTGGTATAACGCCTCGGGACTTGCCCTCATTTATACTCTTACACTATCTCAACCTGGCCATCAAACAGACATAAGCACTACCTCGCTTTTTATAAAAATCCGAATTTAACCCAAGTACTACAAATAACTAAGCATACCGTGGAATCCCACATCACCGCTTGCAGACGCCCAAGTAGCTTACCACAAGACATACTTCAGAATCGAGAGTCGCAGAACGTAATAAAACATAATCCTTGCACTCAAAGGCTATCACCAAAGACACATAGGCTAATTCTCAATTAACCAAGCCAAAGTACTTATCAAGGCACAAATAGAATAATTCTCATTTAACAAGCCTAAGTACTTATCCGCACAAATAGAATAATTCTCATTTAACAAGCCTAAGTACTTATCAGCACAAATAGAATAATTCTCATTTTACAAGCCTAAGTACTTATCCGCACAAATATAATAATTCTCATTTTACAAGCCTAAGTACTTATCCGCACAAATAGAATAATTCTCATTTTACAAGCCTAAGTACTTATCCGGCACAAATAGAATAATTCTCATTTTACAAGCCTAAGTACTTATCAGGCACAAATAGAATAATTCTCATTTTACAAGCCTAAGTACTTATCCGCACAAATAGAATAATTCTCATTTACAAGCCTAAGTACTTATCCGGCACAAATAGAATAATTCTCATTTTACAAGCCTAAGTACTTATCAAGGCATCACATAGAATTATTCTCATTTAACAAGCCAAAGTACTACGCACGACATTATTTTCAAAAGACTCCTTCCAAATAACACTTCGATACTAACAACCGTAGTATCAAGTCCTATTCACCTTTCAAGACAAGTCACAATACCTTTTTAGAAATACAATTACCGGCTTCTAAATCAAGTGACTTCCTTATTTAAAACCTTAAGCAATTGGTACCTTTAAAACAATTTGCCCTTCCTTAACACAAGTTCTTTCTTTGATTACTTTATTAGAGGAAATCATTCTCTTAACCTTCCATAAAGCCGTTATAACCAACTTCCCATAAAGCCGTTATAACCCTTTATGGTTTAGACCAACACGTTCCTTTTATAACCAAGAGACTTCTACTTTTTGAAACCAAGTATTAAATACTTTCAAATAAATTCTCATAACTTTCAAAAATACAAATAGTCTCTTAACCTTTAGAAAACAAGTGACTCCTTTTATTATAAAACCTTAGGCAATTAATGCCTTAAAAATAAGTGGCCTTTTCACTAAAATCAAATCACTTATCTTTCCATAAGTCAAATATAACTAACTCTCCATAAAGCCGTTATATTCACTTTATACCTTAGCCAAAAACAATTTCCTATCCAAGGGACTTATACGTTTAAAACTAACAAGTATCACATACTTGGAAACTCTTCAAGTCCCTTAACCTTAATAAAACTTAAGACATCCTTACTATTTTCAAAGAAGTGAGTTGATCTCCTAACCCACCCGACTTGGCATTACATAAAACAAGTAAAGAATCTCATAGTCTCAGACGTCATCAGACTACATAATGCACAACTAGTCATGCTCAAAAGATAGGAAAAGTTCTACATAGAGTAAATCACATAACTACCTCTTAACTTTTAAGAGTAGAAGGAAACATGAAATGATACCACAAGTATATTCCATACATAGAATCATGCCAAAGGAAGGAAGAGGTTCACATACCTCGACGATCACGACAAGAGCAAAATGCTCCAAAGTACCTCAACCTTGATAGCTATTCCACTCTCCAAGTAGGATACGCTATACTTAGTACTTCAACCTATAATGGTTACAATACGTCCATTAACCTTCTTACTTCACACGTAGAGTATTCTAAGTGCTACGTCACTAAATTCTACGGAAAATCGGACAGCACTTCCTTTGTGTTTACTTACTTTGCCACCTTTTTCAAGGCCGAATACAATAACCAAACAGCCCCAATTGGCTCACAATTTCTATAAGGTACTCCAATAAAAACTAAACAGCCCTAATTGGCTCACAATTTAGAAAGTAGTCCAATACAAATGAAAAACAAACTAAAAGTCCAATTCGGCTAACTTGAAATACTACAACATCAATTCTTATCCAATGTTAGCATAACATGATATCAAGTCGCCACCAATTATAACTACTATAATCTCTAAGTAGGTAACATGCGATTTCTAATAAACGACCAATTAGTAATCCAATTTTCAAGTGGCTTATATAACATTTCGAATTTAGCTACAAGCACTCCACAATACTTATAAACTTCAACTTAACCACTTCATGCTAGCAACATGTAAAGCTAACAACAACAATATAAAAATCTTGTAACACTTTCAAAGAACAAGATTATACCTCAACGAATTGTAACCCAATCTTCAAAACCGGTTGCTCCTTAGCAACCTAGAGCCTCATCAAGACACTTCAATCCGCTCCTCGAGACCCTTAGAACCACACCAACAACTTTCCTTCAAACCTTTCAATCCAAAACCTAGAAAGTCTCTAGGTTTTCTCTTTCGACTAATACGAAAACTCTCTTTTTCAGGATTTTTCTATTGAGATACACTTACTATACCCTCATGAACCTTGGTTTAAAGTGGGAATTAAAAGAACAAGGAACAAATTTTTCTCCTTCTAATGCTAAGTGAACGAGAGCTAAGCCTATGCTCTTCCAATTTTTGTGTGAAATTTCAAGTGTTGGCTCTCTCTAGCACTACTAGTAATATAAAGAGTAAAGGATGGTCAAGATATCACCAAATGTGAGGCTTGGATAAGCTCTTAGTAAGTCAAGACTTATTGACTAATTGACTTGGTCAAGAATGTCATGCTACACAAGTTGCAAGACTTTAGTCATCCAAGACTTAAGGTAAATGACCAAAATGGCCATGCCATTTCGTCCAAGGCAAAGCTAAGGGGGGTGACACGTGTTGCCCTCCCGTTAAATCGATATTTCGTTTTCCACCATTTCCAAAATTTCGCTAAATAATTACTCGTCTCGAACCTTAACATTTTGAATTCTTACTTACATTCTTATAAACATATCTCAAATTCGGGTGTAACATTCTTCCCCACTTAGAAACATTCGTCCCCGAATGTTCTTTCTGAGTCAATCTTTATAATTTGCGACATAGTTTCCTTTACACAACCTCATTACCAACAATGCCACATGGCCCTAATACCTTGTACACGCATACTCGTCCTCTTAAGCCCAAAAGAGATTATCTTTTCGCACTTCCAACTCATACTAGCATACATACATAACTTCCATACGATTACGGCCTCAAATCTTTGGAGTAACTCTATAAAACAATATAAGGCCGTTTAGGCCATGACTGGTTCGGTGGAACGCGCCCACGAACCCGTAAAACAATTAACTAAACTTGGGCCTTGCGCCGTGACCTCTGTCACGTGGCGGAACTACTACCAACTGATCCCTCCATTTCCAGGCCATGGGGAGACGTGCAGTCCTCAACCCGACTCGCCGCACTTAACTCTTATCCTCGGTCCGACTTAAAATATTATTGCTAGAAAACCTTATACATCTAAGGTCTCGGCAGTTATCAATATTCTTAGGCTCGCAATTTCCATGCTCCCAGCCTATCTTATCATCCCCCCCCAGTAAACGGGTACAAAAACTTCTCACAAAACAATAACCATGATGTCTCGATCACAACAACCATTATTTACTCTATACAGGCCTCATCCGTATAATCCTCTTAAGCTTACTACACAGCTTAATCTATTAACATGACATTTCCGTTAGGTTCCTTAATATGGCTTCTTAAGGGTTCACTACCCTATCAGACAGCTCATCCTTTCCCAATTATCTCGAAATAAAACACAAAACCTTGGCGAAAATTCATTAACTATTCCATACCTTCCCGGTATCTAGGTAGTCTTTACCGATTTCTGGTAATCTAAAATCATTCTAGGCAACACGCGTCTGACCCTCATACATAACTCCGTAGAGATGTATGTCACAATACCGACTATACTATAATCATTACCAACCCGGATACGCAATCCACCACATCTTTCTGGTCATCGCTTTCTCGTGGCTGCAAACAACATAACTCGTTAGGGAGGGACGACCTAACAACACTCTATCGACGATCTCGAGTGAGAAGAATGAAACCAATCCTAAATGTCCTGCAGCCTCCCGATTATAGATGTGGTGCACAACACCGATAATCAAGACTCTACTAGACACGGTCAGTAGACACTTTCCGAGGACTAATCGCTCGATACCACTTTTGTCACGACCCGACCGGGACGCGATCGTGCCCTACACGGGCACCCTACTGTAAACATCGAGAGAAAATCAGCGAACATACATGAAACTTATAAATAAAACATCGGAGTAAAACAACGGGTTAGCCGATAGGGCTACCTTCCGAACATATATAAATACAACAAGCGGTTGCTTCATTTCTTTTACAAAGCGACCCACAATATGTGACTACTGCACTTAAGAGTTTTAACATAACCATCGTGGCGGGACAGGGCCGCCATACCTGAATAAACATGAATCTACTACCTCGTGGAAAACTGCACCAAGAGCTAAGCCTCCGAGCAAATAGAGCTTTCTCAAATCGAACGAGATCCTAAGAGCAAGGATCACCAACAGTACCTAAAACTGCGGGCATTTAACGCACTGGCCCAAGGGGTCGATAACAGTGCGAATATGGACAGAAATAACGTCTGATGAAAGCAGATCATAAGCGTACAAAAGAGCATGTGGCAAGTATAAAAAGTACATATCGATCCCGCCGTGTCATTACCACTTATGAAATTAATCGGAGCTTATCATCATTTCCCATTTTCAATAAAAGCTATAGTCACACTCTTATGTACATGATTTAGGAAAATCATTAAGTTCATTACCATATAACTTACTTAACTTTCATAACACAATCCGCCTTTATGTGGAGGGACGATATACTACCCGGCCCAATTCAGGACGCGATCAAGTCACACAAAATAGCAAAGGGTGGCCGTGGAATCCCCCATCACTGCCGACAGCTATAAGTGTCAAATATAACCATGGGTCTCACGCCCATAATATCAATCCTGCGTGGAATCCTTCCTCACCGCCGCGATCCATGATATAATATAACACCAATAGGCATACATGAGCACCAAGTCCCACCGTGGTATAGCGTCTTGGGGTTTACCCTCACTTATACTCTTACCACGGAGAAGGTGGTAAAGCGGTGGTATAGCATCTTGGGGTTTACCCTCACTTATACTCTTACGGAGAAGGTGGTTAACGTCTGGGCTTGCCTCATTTATACTCTTACCCTATCTCAACCGGCCACAAACAACATATAAAGCAGGTGGTACAGCTGGGGTTTACCTCACTTATACTCTTACCGAGAAGGTGGTATAACGTCTTGGGACTTGCCCTCATTTATACTCTTACACTATCTCAATCGCCATCAAACAGACATAAGCACTACTTCTTTTTATAAAAATCCGAATTTAACCCAAGTACTACAAATAACGGAAGCATACCCGGAATCCCACATCACCGCTTCAGACGCCCAAGTAGCTTACCACAAGACAAATTCTCCAACCGAGAGTCGCGCAACGTAATAAAACATAATCCTTGCACTCAAAGGCTATCACCAAAGACACATAGGCTAATTCTCAATTAACCAAGCCAAAGTACTTATCAAGGCACAAATAGAATAATTCTCATTTAACAAGCCTAAGTACTTATCCGCACAAATAGAATAATTCTCATTTAACAAGCCTAAGTACTTATCCGCACAAATAGAATAATTCTCATTTTACAAGCCTAAGTACTTATCCGGGCACAAATAAAATAATTCTCATTTTACAAGCCTAAGTAATTATCCGGGCACAAATAGAATAATTCTCATTTTACAAGCCTAAGTACTTATCCGCACAAATAGAATAATTTTCATTTTACAAGCCTAAGTACTTATCCGCACAAATAGAATAATTCTCATTTTACAAGCCTAAGTACTTATCCGGCACAAATAGAATAATTCTCATTTTACAAGCCTAAGTACTTATCCGGCACAAATAGAATAATTCTCATTTTACAAGCCTAAGTACTTATCAAGGCATCACATAGAATTATTCTCATTTAACAAGCCAAAGTACTACGTACGTACATTCTTTTCAAAAGACTCCTTTCCAAATAACATGTTATACCCCGTATTTCCAGAGTATGTACGTGAGCGCGTACGTATTATAATTTGAGCCTTAAAGTTGGCTAGTTTCGAAATTTGTACACAACACCCGATTAGAGTCGTTTTTCGACGAAACGCTTTCCACGACTTTCGTAGGGAAAATTCGGCTATGTCATTTATAATTTTGCGGATTTTTCCGAGACGAAACATTTTGACCAACGAGAGGCGACACTTGTCACCCTAATTGGAAGGAGTGGACGGCAAAAGCTTGCCATTTGCACGTTTTGGTGTTGTTTTTTTGGTCAAGGGTTAGGTAGGATATTTTGTGTAGATGGATAAGGTTGCGTGGCTTAATCTTGACCTTACACTTGCCTAACACTTGGATGGATCTCGCCATTGGTTGGCCTTCACTTGACCTATAAATACCCTCTAGTTGAAGACTTTCTTCATCCAAAAACTTGAGCAATCTAACTAAGTCTCAAAATACTCCTCTCCTCGAGCTGTCCGCCACACTACCCCTTGAGAAGCCTCGCCGAGAGGTCTACCCCTAGCCTAGTTGTTTTCGTATAATACCCCCTTTGTGGTATAGAAATACTCTCCAAGTATTGTTATAATGCCCTAAATACTCTAGCCAAATACCTTGTAGTACTTTCCAAAGTACCCTTTTACAAAGCCCGTAAAATACTATTATACTTCCTCACCACAAAAACGAAACCCTAAGTAAATCTTCACCCGTAGTTGAAGTCATAAGTAGAAGTTGGTTAGAACTTCTAAGGGTTGGTTGGAACGGATTGGAGCGCCGAGTAGAGCTAAACGTTGTTCAGATCGACATATAAACTCGGATAATTTTGGGCTTATCGAGGTAAACATTCTTGACCTACATTGTAATTGGAAATTACATGTTGTAGGAGTATATAG
The DNA here is from genome assembly GCA_029844215.1 of Przewalskia tangutica. Taxonomy (NCBI): domain Eukaryota; kingdom Viridiplantae; phylum Streptophyta; class Magnoliopsida; order Solanales; family Solanaceae; genus Przewalskia; species Przewalskia tangutica. The sequence continues at coordinate 61,910,535 of CM056736.1, read as the reverse complement.
TTAAGTATACTATATATAGAACTGAATATAGTTGTGCGGCAATGTCTTTTGACTTAAGCCCGAAATACTTACTGCAATGTCTTGCGACTTAAGCTGAATTTAAAGAAGAGAATCGAATCGTAATTACATGGATCAGACATGAGACTTGTGTAACTTTACCGTAGTAGAATTGTACACGTCCAAGTTAGGCGTGTTAACCCCTCGGTTGGCTTGGTAGCGGCCTCGATAGAGAGGAGATTTACGTTGTTGCGGAGGTAATTTTCTCAGAGAATATTCTACGTCGGGATCTAAAGATATTAATAGGCGCCAGTGGCCTCTATAGGTTGTAGTACTACGTGTGGAGTGATCCGCTTGATCGAGAGTGTAGCCGACGGTTTGAGGTACTTGAGCGCTTTTGCTATTAGTCGATAATCATCGCGAGGTATGTGAACCTCTTCCTATCTCTTCTAGCATGATATGTGTGAACTATGTAGTACTAGACGCATACGTGCTAAATGTATTTGATTGATTTAAAACATAAAGTGTTATAACGGCTTTATGGGAAGTTGGTTATAATAGCTTTATGTGGATAAGCACATACTTTGTGGTTTTTAAAAGGTAATCGATTTGAATAATAATCGCTTGATATGTGTTAATAAAGAACTTGAAGCATTTCAAAAGATTTATGAATCGCTTTGAAAGAATGAGTATTACTTGGTTTTGAAAGCTTAAGAGTTATACTAGCTTTATGGGAAGTTAGGTATAACGGCTTAAGAATGTTTCATCGATTTGAAATCGAATGTGTATCGACAAACCACGGCGTTAATAAAAGGAAAATGTATTGACTAAAGAAGTATTATTAAAACCAAGAAACCTCCATCCGCATAAGCTAAGATGAGACAAAATGATATTACATTTCCTAGATCATGGCCGCTTAATAAGATTGATTATAAACAAGAATAACCTACTCACTTATAAGACATAGGTTTCTCAAAACGTTTAAAGGAGAATTATGTTTTAAAGGATTTAAAACTATGAACTACTAAACCTTTTCTAAAATGAGAAACTTGAGCATTGAAATTAGGCAAACACGAACGTTTGGAAAATAAGGTTGTCACTTGATTTTACAAAGGAAAGCATTTTGGTTTACTTAACAATGTTAGTCACTCAAATTTTATACTACGTATCGTGACCTTTGTAAAAGAAATGGAGCTTAAAAGGAATTTAACTGACGTAGTACTTTAAGGTTAAAATCCGACTTTGATATAAAATGAAAGTACCTTGAGTCGTGTGTAACTTGCTTATACTTGTTATGAAACTTGACCATGTTACGTGTGATAGCCTTGTTGTGTAAATCGCGGTCCTACTCGACTACCGGTTCATCCGGGAATGTATATCACTTGACTACCGGTTCATCCGGGAATGTATTTCACTTGACTAACCGGTTCATCCGGGAATGTATTTCACTCGACTACCGGTTCATCCGGGAATGTGTTTCACTTGATTACCGGTTCATCCGGGAATGTATTTCACTCGACCGGCTCATCCGGGAATGTGTTTCACTTGATTACCGGTTCATCCGGGAATGTATTTCACTTGAGGACCGGTTCATCCGGGAATGTATTTCACTTGACTACCGGTTCAACCGGGAATGTATTCCACCATTTTCTATATTGGGTCCATAAGATGGGCCGAGACCTCGTTATCGTATCACATGATTTGTACCTAGATCGCTGGCGGTGAGGAAGGAGTTCCACGGCATGAGGATGACTTTTAGGCGTGAGTCACGACTTGACATGATCGCTCTTATGTTGTGAATTGTAGTTTGGTTATCATATATGTCTCCCGCTTTATAGACTATTATGATTTCATTTACGATTTTACGCTTTCACATACTGGTACTGTAGATCGACCTCCTTCGGGCCGCGTTCATGCCGCAGTAAAAGGTACATCATTGCCGATCCCCGCTTTTAGGATCACCTTTCAACAGATTGAAGCTCCGTTCCTTGGAGGCTTATCTTTTGCATGTTACCAAGTGCAGAGATTCTTATACATTCGTGGGGTATGGCGGGCCCCGCCCATAGCCGTTGTAAAATCTTATAGGTCCAGAGTAATCACAATTGTGGTTTGTAAAAAGGATAACTGTTCAGGTATTTATGTATATATGATGAAGGCAACTGTTTTGGTTGGCCTGTTTATTTATCTTTTCTCTTAATTCATGTTCATGTTTTTATTTCCGCTGATTTTCTCTGATGTTGTATCACTAGGGTGCCCGGGGTAAGGCACCAGTCACGGGCCCGGGTTCGGGTCGTGACAAAAGTGGTATCAGAGCAGTTAATCCTCGGAAAGTGTCTACAGACCGTGTCTAGTAGAGTCTTGATTATCGGTGTGTTGTGCACCACATCTATAATCAGGAGGCTATAGGACATCTAGGATTGGTTTCCATTCTTCTCATTCTGAGATCGTGCCCTAGAGCTGTGTGATAAGTTGGGCCCCTCTGACGTATTCCTTTCCTTTACCAGTTATGCCTCCGCGTAAGGCAACCCAGACCCAGATGGGCAAGGCAGTTGAGGGAGCTGTTAGTGAGATACAGAGGAGTACGAGGGCACAGGCCCGGTCAGTACCTGAGACAAGATTCCGACGGCGGTTTCGCGACGCCGCCAAAGACCAAAGAGTTTAGAGCCGCAGCGGTGGGCCGAGACTACAAGACTGAGCCTCCACCCCACACCGAGCCGATGAGATGGGTACAAGCGAGATGGTTCGCCATCGCCGTGGTCATGGCCGATATGAGGATAGGTGGATGCAGCATTTCGGCACCAGAGCACCCGTAGTACACCCCGAGCGCATTTGAGGCTACGTGACTTTCGGAGTTGGCGCCCGCCCGTGTTCCAGGGCACGAGAGCTGAGGACGACCCTCAGGAGTTAATCCGACAGCTACAGCGGATTATGAGGTGATCGAGCCTCGAGGCGAGTCGGTGGTATTGGGTTCGCATCACCGCGTGATACTGCAGCTTGGATCGTTTGATTCGTGGGAGCTGTCGGGAAGAGCATGCACTTCCAGTTTGGGACGAGTTCTCGAGGGCATTTCTTGCACATTTCTTGCCCCGAGATGAGAGGGCTCGGGGCGATTTTTGACGTTGAGACAGGGCGGGCGGGCGGTTAGAGAGTACAATGTGAATTCGACTCATTAGCTCGGTATGTTCCCTGTGGTAGCGATATGGAGGACCAGTACACCGCCACGTCACGGGCTGGGCGATTACTTGGCGAGGCTTATACGGGTGTAGCTCTTCACCGCATGGACATTGCCCGTGCAAGCTCATGCACTAGGATGCGAGGCACGGAGAGGTCGACGGAATGACCGAGATCAGCAGAAGAGGCGAGCAGCAGGTCCTTTGGTAACTTTCGAGGCGGACCGCCTCGTGGCCGATCTAGTTATGTACCTCCACCAAGACAGTGGTCCCCTCGGTCTTGGGGCGCTCAGGTATTCGAGCTGGTCGAGCTCGGGGCTTCGGTTCACGGTATACGTGAGTGCTAGCGGCGGGATTCATGTCCCCTCGGTGTGCACGATGTGGCAAACATCATCCCGGGAATGTCGTCTTTTATGGTGCTTGTTTCACTGCGGCCGTCGTGGCCATGTGACGAGGCGTGCTTATAGGAGAGAATGCGGCTTGGCGCGACTCGGATCGATGGCGAGTTCATCGCGCCTCATTATGCGCCTGCAGTGCACTTATGATTAGAGTGAGCGGTAGCTTGTGTATATCCTAACCCTCTGAGGCTTGTATGTTTTGATGTTATGTTAATGTGTTAAGTGTTATGTTCGGATAGCTTTGTGCTAAAATGTGATTTAGGAACAGTTTGGGGAAAAAGGGTAAGCCTGGGGGTGAGGAAATGATGAACCTTAGAATATTACAGTTGAGACCTTAGATGTAAGGCCGTCTTGAGTACAATATTTTGCGAGTGATCCTTGTCAGAGTGCATTTTATGCCTAGAATGTGTTGTGTGATTAGTCCCTGGGTTGGGTAAATGAAAGTGGTATCTTTCATGATGTGATTTAGCAAGATTGTTCCGTGTCGAGGAGCAAGAGTTGGCGCGACAGTGGGTCGGGTTGGGGCCATGTTGCGGGCCAACCCGCAGCCTGTTTTGAGGTGGGGTCAGCTCTGGGTGGTCCCGCCAGGTGGTAGGGTCACGAGGGTGCTAGTCCCAAGTTTAGATGACCGTCGTATGAGTTCGTGGTTATGTTCGACCAGAAGCGGATCATGAAGGCCGGGAATGGCCTTAAGGGAGATTGCGGTTAGTAAGATGACCAAGTTGGAGGTAGTGACTCCAAAGTTTTGAAGACCTGAAGCGATGACTGAAGTGTGGTACGTACTGGAAGAGTTCAAGATGTTCGAGAAGAGTACGACGAGTGAGGGTAGAGGCGAGCATGTATTGCGAGCATAGATATGATCATTTCTTGTAAAGGGAGAAGGTGCGAAGGATGTATATTTTAGACCTCAGGAATCGCATGCAGTCCGGTACCATTGGTTGGGTCGCCGGAGTGACACTAGAACCTCGCGGCAAGGTGACAAAAGTTTGTGATGTTAGAGGTGTTTCCTCGTGGACTTGGATGTAAGTATTTGCGTGCATGTGTTGTTTCGTGGCCAGTTGTGGCGCTGCAACTTATTAGAAGAACTTTATCGTTATCCGTCTTGAGAAGGAACATTCGGGACGAATGTTTCTAAGGAGGGGAGAATGTTATACCCCGTATTTCCAGAGTATGTACGTGAGCGCGTACGTATTATAATTTGAGCCTTAAAGTTGGCTAGTTTCGAAATTTGTACACAACACCCGATTAGAGTCGTTTTAATGAACGTTTCCACGACTTTCGTAGGAAAATTCGGCTATGTCATTTATAATTTTTGCGGATTTTTCAGAGACGAAACATTTTGGATCAACGAGAGGCGACACTTGTCACCCTCTAATTGGAAGAGTGGACGGCAAAAGCTTGCCATTTGCACGTTTTGGTGTTGTTTTTTGGTCAAGGGTTAGGTAGGATATTTTGTGTAGATGGATAAGGTTGCACATGGCTTAATCTTGACCTTACACTTGCCTAACTCTTGGATGGATCTTGGCAATTTGTTGTCCTTCACTTGACCTATAAAGACCCCTCTAGTTGAAGTCTTTCTTCATCCAAAATCTTGATCAATCTAACTAAGTCTCAAAATAATCCATCTCCCTTGAGCTTTCCGCCACACTACCCCCTGAGAAGCCTTGGCAAGAGGTCTACCCCCTAGCCTAGTTGTTTTCGTATAATACCCCTTTTGTGGTATAGAAATACTCTCAAGTATTGTTATAATGCCCAAAATACTTTAGCCAAATACCTTGTAGTACTTTCCAAAGTACCTTTTTTACAAAGCCCAGAAAATACTATTATACTTCCCTCAGTCACAAAAACGAAACCCTAAGTAAATCTTCACCCGTAGTTGAAGTCATAAGTAGAAGTTGGTTAGAACTTCTAAGGGTTGGTTGGAGCAGTTGGGCGCCGGAGTAGAGCTAAACGTTGTTCAGATCGACATATAAACTCGGATAATTTTGGGCTTATCGAGGTAAACATTCTTGACCTTACATTGTAATTGGAAATTACATGTTGTAGGAGTATATAGTTAAGTATACTATATATAGAACTGAATATAGTTGTGCGGCAATGTCTTTTGACTTAAGCTCGAATAATACTTACAGCAATGTCTTGCGACTTAAGCCCAATTTAAAGAAGAAGCGAATGTAATTACATAGGGTGTATTCTGAGACTTGTGTAACTTTCTTGTGTAGTAGAATTGTACACGTCCGGTTAGGCGTGTTAACCCCAGTTGGCTTGGTGGCGGCCTCGATAGAGGAGAGATTTACGTTGTTGCGGGAGGTGTCGAATTTTACGTAGAATATTCTACGTCGGGATTTAAAGATATTAATAGGCGCTTTGTGGCCTCTATAGGTTGTAGTACTACGTGTGGAGTGATCTGCTTGGCGAGAGTGTAGCCGAGCGGTTTGAGGTACTTGGGCGTTTTGCTATTAGTCGATAATCATCGCGAGGTATGTGAACCTCTTCCTATCTCTTCTAGCGTGATATGTGTGAACTATGTAGTGCGGTAGGCGCATGTGCTAAATGTATTTGATTGATTTAAAACATAAAGTGTTATAACGGCTTTATGGGAAGTTGGTTATAATAGCTTTATGTGGATAAGCACATACTTTGTGGTTTTAAAAGGTAACGATTTGAATAATAAGCGGCTTGATATGTGTTAATAAAGAACTTGAAGCATTTCAAAAGATTTATGAATCGTTTTGAAAGAATGAGTATTACTTGGGTTTTGAAAGCTTAAGAGTTATACTAGCTTTATGGGAAGTTAGGTATAACGGCTTAAGAATGTTTCTTGATTTGGAAATCGAGAATGTGTATCGACAAACCACGGCAGAGGTAATAAAAGGAAAATGTATTGACTAAAGAAGTATTATTAAAACCAGTAGAAACCTCCATCTGCATAGAAGCTAAGATGAGACAAAATGATATTTCCTAGATCACGGCTTAATAAGATTGATTATAAACAAGAATAACCTACTCACTTATAAGACATAGGTTTCTCAAAACGTTTAAAGGAGAATTATGTTTTAAAGGATTTAAAACTATGAACTACGAAACCTTTTTCTAAAATGAGAAACTTGAGCATTCGAAATTAGGCAAACCTGAACGTTTGGAAAATAAGGTTGTCACTTGATTTTACAAAGGAAAGCATTTTGGTTTACTTAACAATGTTAGTCACTCAAATTTTATACTACGGGTATCGGGTGACCTTTGTAAAAGAAATGGAGCTTAAAAGGAATTTAACGGACGTAGTACTTTAAGGTTAAAATCCGGACTTTGATATAAAATGAAAGTACCTTGAGTCGTGTGTAACTTGCTTATACTTGTTATGAAACTTGACCATGTTACGTGTGATAGCCTTGTTGTGTAAGTACTGTGTCCTACTCGACTACCGGTTCATCCGGGAATGTATATCACTTGACTACCGGGTCATCCGGGAATGTATTTCACTCGACTACCGGTTCATCCGGGAATGTGTTTCACTTGATTACCGGTTCATCCGGGAATGTATTTCACTCGACTACCGGTTCATCCGGGAATGTGTTTCACTTGATTACCGGTTCATCCGGGAATGTATTTCACTCGACTACCGGTTCATCCGGGAATGTGTTTCACTTGATTCTGGTTCATCCGGAATGTATTTCACTCGACTCTGGTTCATCCGAATGTGTTTCACTTGAGTGGTTATCGGAATGTATTTCACTTGAGGAAGGTTCATCAGAATGTATTTCACTTGACTACGGTTCATCCGGGAATGTATTCCACCTTTTCTATATTGGGTCCATAAGATGGGCGAGACACGTTATACGTATCACATGATTTGTACCTAGGCTGCGGTGAGGAAGGAGTTCCACGGGCATGAGGATGACTTTTAGGCGTGAGTCACGACTTGACATGGCTCTTATGTTGTGAGCGTAGTTTGGTTATCATATATGTCTCCGCTTTATAGACTATTATGATTTCATTTCTGATATTTCTGATTTCACATACTTGGTACTGTTATCTCGACCTCCTTGGGCCGCGTTCATGCCGCAGTAAAAGGTACATCGGTGTCGATCCCCGCTTTTAGGATCACCTTTCGTATTGGAAGCTCGTTCCTTGAGGCTTATCTTTTGGTATGTTACCACAGTGCATAGATTCTTATACATTGAGGGTATGGCGGGGCCACTGTCGTCATAGCCTTGTAAAATCTTAGAGGTGCATGCCTTTGTTGTGGCGGGGTTTGTAAAAAGGATAACTGCTGGTATTTATGTATATATGATGAAGGCAAGCTGTTTTGGTTGCTTTGTTTATTTATCTTTTCTCTTAATTCATGTTCATGTTTTTATTTCGCTGATTTTCTCTCGATGTTGTATCACTAGGGTGCGGGGTAAGGCACGATCCACGTTCGGTTCGGTCGTGACATAACACTTCCCGATACTAACAAGTAGTAGTATCAAGTCCTATTCACCTTTCAAGACAAGTCACAAAACCTTTTTAGAAATACAATTACCTGATACTAAATCAAGTGACTTCCTTATTTAAAACCTTAAGCAATTGGTACCTTTAAAACAATTTGCCTTCCTTAACACAAGTTCTTTCTTTGATTACTTTATTAGAGGAAATCATTCTCTTAACCTTCCATAAAGCCGTTATAACCAACTTCCCATAAAGCCGTTATAACCCTTTATGGTTTAGACCAACACGTTCCTTTTATAACCAAGAGACTTCTACTTTTTGAAACCAAGTATTAAATACTTTCAAATAAATTCTCATAACTTTCAAAAATACAAATAGTCTCTTAACCTTTAGAAAACAAGTGACTCCTTTTATTATAAAACCTTAGGCAATTAATGCCTTAAAAATAAGTGGCCTTTTCACTAAAATCAAATCACTTATCTTTCCATAAGTCAAATATAACTAACTCCCCATAAAGTCGTTATATTCACTTTATACCTTAGCCAAAAACAATTTCCTATCCAAGGGACTTATACGTTTAAAACGGAACAAGTATCACATACTTGGAAACTCTTCAAGTCCCTTAACCTTAATAAAACTTAAGACATCCTTACTATTTTCAAAGAAGTGAGTTGATCTCCTAACCCACCCGACTTGGCATTACATAAAACAAGTAAAGAATCTCATAGTCTTGTACGTCTACCGTACTACATACGTACAACTAGTCATGCTCAAAAGATAGGAAAAGTTCTACATAGAGTAAATCACATAACTACCTCTTAACTTCTAAGAGTAGAAGGAAACATGAAATGATACCACAAGTATATTCCATACATAGAATCATGCCAAAGGAAGGAAGAGGTTCACATACCTCGCGACGATTGCCGACAAGTAGCAAAATGCTCCAAAGTACCTCAACCTTGATAGCTATTCCACTCTCCAAGTAGGATACGCTATACTTAGTACTTCAACCTATAATGGTTACAATACGTCCATTAACCTTCTTACTTCACACGTAGAGTATTCTAAGTGCTACGTCACTAAATTCTATGGAAAATCGGACAGCACTTCCTTTGTGTTTACTTACTTTGCCACCTTTTTCAAGGACGAATACAATAACCAAACAGCCCCAATTGGCTCACAATTTCTATAAGGTACTCCAATAAAAACTAAACAGCCCCAATTGGCTCACAATTTAGAAAGTAGTCCAATACAAATGAAAAACAAACTAAAAGTCCAATTCGGCTAACTTGAAATACTACAACATCAATTCTTATCCAATGTTAGCATAACATGATATCAAGTCGCCACCAATTATAACTACTATAATCTCTAAGTAGGTAACATGCGACGATTTCTAATAAACGACCAATTAGTAATCCAATTTTCAAGTGGCTTATATAACATTTCGAATTTAGCTACAAGCACTCCACAATACTTATAAACTTCAACTTAACCACTTCATGCTAGCAACATGTAAAGCTAACAACAACAATATAAAAATCTTGTAACACTTTCAAAGAACAAGATTATACCTCAACGAATTGTAACCCAATCTTCAAAACCGAAGTTGCTCCTTAGCAACCTAGAGCCTCATCAAGACACTTCAATCCGCTCCTTGAGACCCTTAGAACCACACCAACAACTTTCCTTCAAACCTTCAATCCAAAACCTAGAAAGTCTCTAGGTTTTCTCTTTGCGACTAATACGAAAACTCTCTTTTTCCGGGATTTTTCTATTGAGATACACTTACTATACCCTCATGAACCTTGGTTTAAAGTGGGGAATTAAAAGAACTAGGAACAAATTTTTCTCCTTCTAATGCTAAGTGAACCCGAGAGCTAAGCCTATGCTCTTCCAATTTTTGTGTGAAATTTCAAGTGTTGGCTCTCTCTCTAGCACTACTAGTAATATAAAGAGTAAAGGATGGTCAAGATATCACCAAATGTGAGGCTTGGATAAGCTCTTAGTAAGTCAAGACTTATTGACTAATTGACTTGGTCAAGAATGTCATGCTACACAAGTTGCAAGACTTTAGTCATCCAAGACTTAAGGTAAATGACCAAAATGGCCATACCATTTCGTCGAGGCAAAGCTAAGGGGGTGACACGTGTTGCCCTCCCGTTAAATCGCAATATTTCGTTTTCCGACCATTTCCAAAATTTCGCTAAATAATTACTCGTCTCGAACCTTAACATTTTGAATTCTTACTTACATTCTTATAAACATATCCTGAAATTCCGGGGTGTAACAGAGGGTAGCTACTCCCCGACATCGTCCTGGACCCGTGGTCCGCATGGCCACATAGACCGCATGGCCATATAGACCGCACACTAACCTGGAACTCTCGTAGCTCCGCATAGGCCACCTGGACCCGCATGAGGTATCTCGAATCATAGTCACACAGACCGCCTGAGGTACCCCGCATCGGAGGGCAGCTTAACCCCCGGTATAACATGTCAAGAGGTGAGTGGTACAATACTAACATAACGGCTTATCGTTAAACAACATAAGCACAATCAAGGGAAACCCCTTTACACAAACATCACAAGATACTAACACACGTAGCATCCTAACATGTTTACTTATCAAATCAACAAGAAAGTATTACAAGGCTATCACCAACCAACATAATCAAATTATTCACACAAGGTACTTTCTACTTTATGTCAACAAGTTCGGGTTTTTATCCCCAAAGTACTTCATACATTAACTCTTTAAAAGATCCGTTTCTTTCACAAAAGTCACATGATACCCGTAGTATAAAATAGAGTGACTATCTTTTTAAGTAAACCAAAACAATTTCCCTTTTTAAAGACAAGTAACAACCTTCTTTTACAAAAGTTCAAGTTTTCCTAAGTTCAAAGACTCAAGTCTCTTATTTTCGAAAGGTTTTGTAGTTCATAGTCTTAATCACTTAATAATATAATTCTCTTTTAAAACAATTTGAGAAACATATGCCTTATGTGTGAGTAGGTTATTCTTGTTCATAACAATCTTATTAAAGCAGCCATGATCTAGGAAATGTAATATCATTTTGTCTCATCTTAGCTTCTATGCAGATGGAGGTTTCTACAGGTTTTAATAATACTTAATTAGTCAATACATTTCCCTTTATTAGCGCTTCCGTGGTTTGTTCGGTACTTATTCTCATTTCTGAAATCAATATAAGGCGTTCATAAACAATTAAGTAAACCGTTCCTTTTATATCTCTTAAGTCGTTATACCTAACTTCCCATAAAGCTAGTATAACTCTTAAGCTTTTACAACCAAGTATTACTCTTCTTCAAAAAAAAATGATTCTTAATTCTTTTGAAATACTTCAAGATTCTTATTATTTAGACTCAAGTCAAAAGACATCGCAGTAAAACCACGTTCAGTTAACACACGTACGTCTACCGTACTATATATATTCTTTTAAAATATCATGCTCAAGAGGATAGGAAGAATCACATACCTCGCGACGATTATCGACAATTAGCAAAACGCTCCATGGCTATAACCCGGCTAGCCTTGTCCACCTCTCAAGTAGAACATGCTACTCGCAGAACTTTCAACCTATAAAGGCCATATACGTCTATCAACGTCTAGACTACTCGTAGAATATTCTAAGCGAGGTTCTTAATTCTACGGAACATTGGGCAGCACTTCCTACCAAACTACACAAGTCTCTTAAATCTGATCCATGTAAGTACAATTCAATCTTCTTCTGATGTGATTTCAATTCAATTCTCTTCTCTTATACCATCCTTCTATATATCTTATACTCATTCCTATACAACTACATTATGTACTTTCCAATTACAATAGAAGGACAAGAGTATTTACCTCGATAAGCCCAAAATTATCCAAGTTTAAATGTCGATCCTGAGCAACGTTTAGCTCCTACTCTGGGTGCTCCAACCCGCTCCAAACAACCCTTAGAAGTTTTACGCAACTTCTTCTTAATACTTCAACCAATTATGAAGATTTTCCTTAGGGTTTCGTTTTGTGACTGAAGGGAAGTATAGTAGTATTTCTGGGCTTTTAGTATAGGGGTAACTTTGGAATACTACAAGGTATTTGGGCCAAGGTATTTCGGAATAGTAACAATACTTGGAGAGTATTTTCTACCAAGGGGTATGTTTGGGAGAGCAACTCGAGGAAGGGGGTGTGTGGCGGACGAAACTACAACAAGGGGAGGGGGAGGACTTGGACGGGAACTTCACTACAAGGGAGTGAGGGATTTTTAAGACTTAGAATTCATTTAAGGGATGAAGAAATCCTTCAACTAAGGGGGTATTTATAGGGCCTTCAATGGCCAAGATCAAGACAAGTGGTGGGCAAGTGGAGGGTGAAGATTTGCACAAGTGCACCCTAGCCATCTACTCCACAAATCACTCCAAACATTGACCCAAGTTTTAGGCCACAAAACATGCCAAGAACGTGCAACCAATCGGCCACATGACCGCCCACTTGAGGGTGACAAGTGTCGCCCTCTCGTTGGTCCAAAATATTTCATCTCTCGGAAAAATCCGCAAAAATTATTAATGTCGCAACCGTAATTTCCCCCCCCCCCCCGCAAAGTTTGGAAAATGTTTCGTCGGAAAACAATTCTTTTCGGGGGTTGTGCACAAATTTCGTCCATTGCCTAACTTAAGGCTTAAACTTTTGTACGTACGTCCTCACGTATATACTCTGGAAATACGGGGTATAACAGTTATTTTGGCTAAATCCAATTTTGCACAAATCTTACCAAATGCAGTATCATATCTGGTAAGTGCAACCTCTAGTCGGGTTATTGTGCCTTTTAGATCTACATTCTCACGAGTTAAAGATATTACATTTGTCTCAAGTTACTTGGATTCTATGATTAGTGTTATACAAATGTTTTGTAACTTATTAATCATGTCATCTTTGCATTAAACATGATCCATACTCTCAGTCTCACCACTATAAATAAAATCACTAAAGCATTAACATCAGAATAGTTAAAGAATATATACCTTTCAGATGTTGCTGGAGATGCAGATGTCGTTGCAGATGTTGCCTGAAATGTCGTGACACATGAGGCAAGATTACAAACGACATTTCCACTTTTCAGTCAGGAAATGTTCATAAACAGTGGCCAGCATTGGTTGTGATTCGACTTCTTGATCTCCCTCATCTTCTCATTCTTTTTGCCTTTCTTTTTGAGTACTTGGAAGAAATTTGGTGGACTTTTGATTGAAGCCTTGGTTTGGATGCCTTTTAGATTTAGACTGATTTATCTCATTGTTGAACTTCCTCACCATCAAATTGTATTTTTGAATGAGTAAGACAACATTAGAACCTACATCAATTTCTTCAAGATTCTCATCCCCTTCATCGATATGATTCTCTGAGAATTGAACTTGAAGTGTCACATTCTTACTCTAATATAGTTCCCTTTGATTCTTAATGTTCATCTCATAGGTTTTGAAAATGCTCATCAAGGTATGAAGGTTCATAGTAGCAAGATGTGAGCTTCTTTAATGACACAAATCTTTAAATTGAACTTTTCAGGAAGAGAACAGAGAGCCTTTCAAAATAAGATTTAATATCATCCGCTTATTCCATCCTTAAATGTTCATATTTACTCATGATCATATGTAGCTTAATTCGATGAACACTTGATCTACCTTCACAATGAATTTGTAAAGTATCTCATGCATCCTTAGCAGTTGGGAAGTTTTGAATGAGCTTGAAGATGTAAAGATCAACCCATCCAAAAATTGCATTTAAGGCCTTTTCGTTAAGCTAGTATTATTGGTTTCTTCCGCCATCCATTTGGATTCAGGTTTAACAAGAATATCACCTTCCTCATCCGGCGACAACATTTGAACAAATATACCCATTGGTTATAGATCTCCATGCCGTAACATCAATTGATTTGATGTGAGAACGTAGGTGAATCCTCAATAGGTACAGTTTGTTCCATTTAAAATGGAAAGTCTACCAATATTTGGATTAGCTGGATCCATAACTTTAAATAATATGACCAATCACTTATTATGTCAAGTGTTTGCTCTGATACCACTTGTTGGGTCCTGGGGGTTATGCTATTGAATAATAAAAACAAACTGAAAATAAACAAATTCGAATGCTGGAACAGTTTGCGAATGTCGGCAGAAATGTCGTCTGGCACAACTGACAATATTTCGTTAAAAACAGAATAAAACCTTTGAAGAGTTAAAGTGCAGCGAAAATAAATAAAGAACACAAAAGTTTAATTTTTATAGGTTATATATTGATATAACCCATGATGGTGACCAAAAGTATTGTATATATATACAATTGAATATATTCCTTTCTTTACAAGATTTACAAGATAATACAAATAGAAGTGCACAACATCTCATTACAATTTCTCCATACAAAGCTAATCTAGAATCTGAAATAGCGAATGTAATGTCGGACAGAATGTCTGTCACGACCAAGCTCACATCGGTGCCCTACACAGGCACCCTTTCGGTATACATCAGAGAATAGCAGCGGAACATACACAACTTATAAAATGCTAAAACATAAAATAACAACAGGCTAGCCGATAAGGCCACTTTCCGTAAAATATACGTAATAGAACAATACTTTTTTTTTACAACCCAATCCACAAGACATGACTACGCACTTAGAATAATAATCGTATGGACAGGGCCCCGCCATACCCCTGAATGTACAACAACCGACAATACCAGGAATAAGCCTCCGGAATAAGGGAGCTTCTCAACAGCTGAACAGTGA